>JANHMN010000002.1:102263070-102274250 GCA_030674055.1 Rhabdomys pumilio | reverse complement strand
CACACACACACACACACACACACACACACACACACACACACACACACTCCTTACCCACAAACTGTTTCTGAAGGAAAACAGACTCTATTACTTTTGAATCAAACATGGAGTAGGAGTTCCTTAAAAATAACTGCAGTAAATGAGGCCTTCAGATGGCTAAATGTCACTGCTTCTACCCAGCACACTGGCTTGCAAGATTTACTAAGTTCACAGTACAGTTACCTTACTATAGATGCAGGAGTTTCTCCAATAGCCATTTGTGAGTTATGTCACTCAAATGGCATAGGAGAAGGTATTTTAATCTTGGGAGGGAGTAAGTAACAGCTAAGGAAAAGTGGATGCCTAGGGAACAGGAGGTAGGGAACACGGAGGGCATGTGTTTTCAATCTCACAACAGCTTAGAGATGCACAGTAAAAAGGTGAGGTATGTGCTGGAGGCCACAAGTCAGCACTGCAGACTGAGGCAAATGAACTGGCCCGAAGCTCCTAAGACAATGATAATTTTAAACTAGAACAGACAGAACCCATCCCAGTGCCAACGATCTCAGACAAGAGCAGACAGAACCTGCCAAGAACTGTGACTTTTCTTTAAGAAGGTGAGCAAGCACAGGCGCCTTGTTGTGCAAAGACTTTCTCAGCTCCAATTACTCCCAATAGCTGTAATTTACAAGTTTTTGGTTGATAAATTCACACCTTTTCAGACTAACAGCTGTCACTATTAGTGAGCAAATCACCAAGTCTTCTCAACAGTGGAAGCCAGTACCATGTGGCACAGCCAGGTGGCAATCCAGAGGTGCAGAGAAACCAGATTCACCAAGAGGCCCAGGTGTGCCAATATCCAAAAGGCTGGACACAGGACAAACTGTCTGAGGATCACAAGTCACAGATACCTCTGGGCATGGTTGCACACACCTGGAATCCCAGCACTCAGAGGGCAGAGGCAGGAGGATCTCTGTGTGGCCAGCCAGGATTACATAGTAAGACCCTGTCTTAAATAACAACAAAATACTCACTGCCACTGTAGTCAAGGAAGCGACCCTGACAGAGTGGAATAACACTTACCGTGCAGAGTAGGACTCCAGTTCTAGAATGGGAGAACTCATGAAACACGGATGTTCTTTCCTGCAGAAATAGGAAAAGCCAGAGAAATTCCTGAGATAAATGCTAGCAAGGCAAGTTTAGATACTAACTTTTTTTCTGGTACAGAATGGTTCAAGTCTTCGAAGCCCAAAGAGGTTGAGCAGTGAAGAGGAAGACAGTGGCTTCCTCACATCTCCTGAGATGTACGTCTGACTGAACTGAGACAGGTAAAGCAGCAGGGCCTTGTGAGCAGCACATTTCAATAAGCCAGTATCAATGGGGTATTACCTAAGATGTAATTCATTCATAAATACCAGCACCAGCAAAGAAGCAACCCATTTAAAGTATTATTAAAGAAATAGTAGTTGGAGAGTCTAAAAATTTCCCTAATTGCGTCTAGTTTTTAAATCTAGAAATTATGTAACCCTAAGTGAATAAACTAGGTTCACAAATCATTTACTGTTAGTATATCATGTAAATATCTACCTGTCTGTCTGTCTAGAGGCAGGGTTTCTCTGTGTAGCCCAGGCTATCCTGGAACTCAGTCTATAGACCAGGCTGTCCCTGAACTCAAGAGCTCCACCTGCTTCCGCCTTCTGAGTGCTGGGATTACTGCTGTGCGTCAGCACCGCCTTTTAGCTACTTTCCTATGCCCATGGGGTCACAAACACAATGGATGTTTCACCGTAACATGCCTTCATCATGTACCAGTCAGACATAAGCATCTCTGCCAATAAAAATCCTAATACCACAACATTTCATGGAGCTCAACAGGACTTAGCCAATCAGCTGCAACATTATTTCATGACCAGTGTCTTGTCATTAGGTGAGCTTCTCTTTAAAAAGTCCCTGTACTCACCAATGGCTCCTTTAGTTAAATTATAATAAGAAATCTGTGATGGTGGTGGTGGGTGAATCCTGAGGCTTCATCAGGAAGTCTCGAGCGCATGCCAAGTGGCCTAGATCACACTGAAGCACAACCCGAGATCCGGCTTTATCTACTTCTATCAGCAGATAGACACAAGGCTGGAAAGATGGCTCCCTGTGAGCACTGGCACAGTCCCAAGTACTACGGTGAACACTTCCAGTCATTTGTGGGTGTGTACTCTGTCCTATGGCTGCAAGCACACCTCACTCAGGGCATCCAGGGACACAACAGCAACCAACTTTCACTAGGGGCTTTTTAAGTCTTAATGTAAGTACTCCTACTTAAAAAACTCACTGTCTAAGCTGTTACATTTTGTCAAAGAAGCCTTCTATGATTTCTCTCAACTGTGAGTCTGCAGTCATTGACACCACTGCAAAAGTAGCTTCCCACCTTCACTATCAGGGGTAGCATGGATCACAGACATCCACATGGTCTCCAGCATGCTCTCTGGTGCCAGCACAGGCCATGGACATCAACATGGCCTCAGGGCATGGGCCACAGACACCAATATGAACACCAGCAGCGCCAGGCGGTGGTGGCACATGCCTTTAATCCCAGCACTTGGGAGGCAGAGGCAGGCGGATTTTTGAGTTTGAGGCCAGCCTGGTCTACAGAGTGAGTTCCAGGACAGCCAGGACTACACAGAGAAACCCTGTCTTGAAAAACCAAAAAAAACAAAAAACAAAAAACAAAAAACAAAAAACACCAGCAGCAGTCCTGCCCATGAACATAAACATACCTTCAGGTGGTAGCACAGACCACTGACATTCATCTGGCTTTCGGTGAGCCACAGATATCAACATGGCCTTCTTCGGGGAAAAAGGGTTATATTCTTATCTCAAGTTAGAGAGCCAGAAGACAAGCAGTCTGTCCCAGAAGGCATACCATGTAGGACTTTCCACATCACATGAGATGGACAGTCTAATAGCATTTAACTATGAATTTTTCCTGATCTACTAAAACCCATTCAGACTTATAGGTCCATAAGCTCCTCATTGTTCTCAGTCATCTCCTAAGGAATGGCTCTGGGAAGCAAGGGCCCAAAGAATTAAAAACCAAGTTTAAAACAAAACCCCAAACCACACATACTACTCAAGAAAAAAAAACCAACTGACTCAACCAATTGGGGAGCTGAAAGCATAATAGGAATCTAACAAAGGCCAGAATACTCTGTGACTTCTATGTGGCAAAGAAGCAGAGTCCATGAGTGACCTTCAACAAGGTCACTTGTAGGCTCCATTTAAAAATAAAACCATAAGGGAATGGACCTGTTTCCAATCACCTCAGACCTCTGGTATCTCTTTTAGCTCTTAACATAACAAGGCTACCTTGACTTGCAACTTTCTGATTATCTAAGATGCCTGGAAACCTCCTCACAAGATGGCTTCTACTTCAAGTCTTAAGCGGAAGGTGTCTCTCAGAACTCCCTACGATAGCCTTGCTAAGAGCCTAGGAGTGAGGCTTACACAAAACAACTAAATGCAGAAAAGGGTATTCTTCTTCAGGAAGCTCACTCTGCAGAGGAAGAACAGGGACCAAAGCCTTTTGGTGTGCAGTACCCTCTCCCAGCCCCAAGTGCTCAGAGTGCGATGCTGTGTCTTGTTGACAATGACAGCCGCCGCGCTCAGCAGTACCATATGGGATCCACAATTTAGCTCCATTAATGCTCTTAATTTGAAGACATCAAGCCCTAATTACACACTGGGTACTAAAAAGGCAAAAGCCTTCCCTGGTGCCAGCTACTTAGTGCTACTCAGTTGCCGTAACAGCTGGCTCAAGTAGATGCAGGCCAAGCCGGCCTGTGAGCTCTCTCAGGTGGAAGAGGCAACTCCAGAGCAGGAGTCCAAGGAACAATGGACTCCCTCACCACATCTACCAGCAGCTCCCTGCTTTGCCTGTCTTTTTTTTCTCTTCTATTTTGTCCTGGGCCAGAAGAGGCCAGAATAGTGCACCAGGACTTTCTAGCGACCAGGTTCATGGCATGTGGGGTGGGGAGGAGCCGGCTCACCTCCTGCTCCATGTTGCCATGCAGCCGAAGGCATTTCAGTGGCCAGGAAGCAGATGGCAGCTGCTCTGAAGTAGGGGTCCCTGAGTGGCAAAGCAGGGTGTGAAGGAAGAGGTTGTAGTGGAACTCCACCAGCTCACAACTTGAGAAAAAGACAATCATCTTCTGGTCCTTCTCAAACTACAGGAACACAAAGGGAAAGCGAGCACATGGCCATAAGCATAGATACCCTCAAAATGAGCATGTCAGTCTCTAAGGTACATGTACATGCTGGCCCTGATGCAGAAACATGGAGACACAGCTTTTAATTAGTACAAAATACCAACATTGATATTCTACTCTACTAAGGAAACAGAAAGGAAAATGACAAGAGCTCCAAGCTCAAAAGGAAACACAACGTCCTTTAGGGTGAGCTGTCCCCCACACATTGGCCTGTCACCATCAGTGACCCTGGCCACAGTCCTAGTCTGCAGTGACATCCCAGAGTTACCCCATGGATCTGGGAAGCAAGTACACTAGGTCTAGGAGAGCGCATGAAGCAGCTCACTCCTGAATGCCTGTCACCTGTGACACTCCCCCAGTGTCAGCCCAAGAGGCAGATGCTTGGGTTCTTAACCACGGATTTGGGATTCATAGTCATGCATGCACTCACTCACCCATGCACTCAGAACAAACAATAGCTCCTTCCCTTTGAATGCAAAGCAGTGTTTACCTGGCACAAATGAAGATCTACTTCCCTAGATTGGTCTAGATCTAAGCCACACTCTTACCTTGCACTTCTGCAGGATGAAGGCTGCAAGGCAGACAAGGCGCAGCTTGCTGGGAACCAACACCACATGCTGGTCGAGACTCTCTGGTATGGCAAAGCTGTCCAGCTGGGTATTAGCAACCTCCTTAGGATTGGGCTGGTCCCAGCTTTTGTCCAGGACAGAGATACTGACTGGATTGTGCAAACTGATATCAGCTAGCCGTGTTACACCTTAGATACAATGAGAAGGACAAAAAAGGGTGGTCACACATACATCCCCAGAGCACACGTTCTTTAGGAAAAGTCCAACCCTGATCTGCCCCCTTGCCTCGTTGGTGGGGTAATGCACAGCCCAGTGCCCACAACATTTTCTATGTTTTCATCAGGTGTCTGTACCTCACCGTACCAAAGGTTCTCTGTTCACCACAAAAAACTTACAACAAAACAGTTCCATAGACTTCTTGGCCACAAGCCTTCTCAGAATCTTTACTGAACTCATGACTACCATAACCCAAAAGACTGAGGTCAAAGAACAGTCCTCAAATTTAGCTGACCACAGAATCCCTTTTCTGAAGATTATCTCTCAAGAGTAATGTTTCTTAGTAACACTTTAAAAGTCACACAAATGGCACCTAACTAGTGTCACCTTATTGTGGCCTAGATAATCAACTAAACTACACACGGCCATGAAAGCACTGGGGGAACTGGTGAAGTACTTCTGTTTTCTAAGCCTTAGTTTCCCATCTGCGAAACAGCTGAGAATCTCTTGCAATGGTAGAGGGGTCAGAATGTGGACTCTTAATGAGAATGGCGGTGACCACATTAAAACTAGTGCTAAGGAGAGGGCAAAGCCAAGTCAAGTGCTGCCATCGGCCTTTCATGCACCCCAGTGTATGGACCAGACCATGGGGGTACACAGGATCCCCTGGGTATGCAGGACAGTGGGGAAAGGCTGTACCTTCTCTCTAAGAGGGGCATCCACTGCCTCAGCCCACAGTTCCTTCTCAACTCACCTTCTGTGAGTGTCGCTGACAGGAGGACATTCTGCCGTTTCTGACACTCAGCATTTACAGCATTCAGAATCACTGTGATGTCCTTCTCAAAACCCAAATCCAAGATCCTAAAGGTATAAGAGAAGGACTTTATCCCATGGAAAGAGGAAATCTGATACTACCAGACCATAGATTTGTCATGGAGACGGCAGGACAGACAGTCCTCTTTCCACTTTCCCTGCTTGCTAGACTAGACTCACCTGTCTGCTTCATCCACAATCAGCCACTGTATTCGGTTAAAGTGAATGTTCTTTGTGGATTTTATATGATCCACTAGACGGCCAGGAGTTGAGATAAGGATATTTATGCCTTTGCGGAGTCTGTTTAAATCATATATCATAAAAGAAAGTATGTCAAACAGTGTAGCAACAAAAACCACAAGAAACAGGCAAAGGAGACAGTCATTTTGTGTCCAGCAAAACTGCTACAGCCTCAAGTCAAAAGGACAAACAGGTGAGATTTTACTCTTTTGTGTGTACAACTGCTAAGACCTAAAGATACATGGAATTATAACCCTTACTTTGAAAGGAGTTTTTAAGCATATAACCCAATGCTTTCTATGTGACTCACAGATTCATTCTAAAACATCCTAGATAGACAGACATCTAGCCATTCCCTTTCTTCTTTTTAAATATTAATTTCTACCCCAAGATATGGGTTTTCTATGGGTTTTCTGTGTAGTCTTGGCTGTCCTGGAACTCCTTCTGTAGATCAGGTTGGCCACAAACTCACAGAGACCTACTTGCCTCTGCCTCCTGAGTGCTGGGGATTAAAGGCATACACTTCCACTGCCTGGTAAAAGATCTACTTTTTAAAGATTTACATATACTATAATTTTTAGGGATATGTATATGTGTCAATGTGAGTATATGCCACATGAGTGTAAGTACCACAAAGGCCAGAAGAAGCTCTTGAGCTGTAGTTACAAGCAGCCTATGAGCCGCCCAATGTGGCATTGGGGACTGAACTCTGGTCCTCTGGAAGACCAAGTGCTCTTGACTGTTCTCCAGCCCCTTATTTGTGTATGTATATGTGAACACCTGGGTGCTCAAGGAGCCTAGAGGGAGTGGTGAATCCCTTTGAGCTGAAATCACAGGTGTAAGCCACCTACTGTGGGTGCTGGAATCCAAAGTCTGGAGTAAATACTCTTCTGACACATCTTTCCAGCTCCCTAACCAGATCTTTAAGGCTTCTGTATCAGAGAACCAGGTGATTTCAGACATAGATTATAGATTCTAACTGTTAGGACATATAGTCTTTTAGTTAGGATATATTCTAGCTGTCAGTACACACATTCTAGCTATTAGGAAACACAGCCTAGCCATTAGGACACACGCGTGTAAGATGGTTTCTCATATTGAACCCTCTGGGTCACTGCCATAAAATGACCCTAACTTTGCCTCATAGATGATACAGACTAAAGCTTACCTCTTTTTAAAATTATTCTTGGATAATTTGATAGTATATACAATGTATCTTGGTCATACCCACCCCCCACTCTCCATTCCTTTGCCCCTCCAAACTAGCATATCCTTCAGGTCCACATTAACTTTCTTATTTTCCAAACAGCCACAGTCCCATTACTCTATAGAAGACAGAGCACAGTTTTACTTGGATAGGTTCTCTTGTTTTCAGTCAAGTGGGGCAACATGCCATTGCTTTGGCAATGGAATTAAAAACAGAGTATATAATCACACATGTACCTCCGCATGGAGAGTCTATGACAAATTTTATCACTTCTAGTAAGAAATTATCGTGCAATGGCTGAAGCTCCCACAACCCAAAGCTATGGAGGTATCCTTGCAAGGGAAGCCTCTACAAGGACAGAAAAAGATGAAGGAGCGGGCCCTGGACCCTGCTGCTGTTGTTTATAGCTGAATCTAACCTGACTAATGGTTTTCAGCGTTAAGCTTTATGTTCACTCTCAACTTGCAGATGACTCAAAGAACTATGTACTGACTAAAGTGCCATTTACCTACCTACCTGTCTGACAATTTTTAAATGATTAGCTCCAATGCAGAGTTGTAAATCAATAAAAACTTTCTAAGCATTAAGGAAGTTATCACCCTGTTTTGTTATTGCTGTTATGGATTCTGTAAACAGTGTCGTATGTAGCCCAGGCTAGTCTTAAACTCAGTGTATTGCTGAGTGAGCCTTCAGATTCCTGATCTCCTGTCTTAGTCTCCCAAGTACTAGAATTACGGATGCAGGCCACAGGTCTACCTATTGCCTTCTTTTTATACATCTAAACAGCAAAACCACAAACTCCTAATATACACCGAAGGGAGTCAGTCACATGAAGGGGTGTGTAACAAAGAAGAGGCCCGTGGGGTACCTAGTGCGTGTGTGTGTGTGTGTGTGGGGGGGGGGTTTAAGCAGGTCACAGTATTGTCATTAACCACATGGAAGGAATTTGTGACAAACAGTACTGTCTAAAGGTGACTGTTGATCTGGTCTGTCTCTGTATGTGGAGACCAAGAGGCATAGTAGCTAAGGAGGCTTTCTCATCTCACACTTTAAAGACCCAAGTGTTACTGGACAAGACAAGGCAGACTCCAAGAGTTAAATAAATAAACCCACTTCCTCCTACCTAGCTTTTTCCGATTTCCTCTTCTCTCCGCCCATCAACACTCCAGGAACAATCCAGGTGAACGGCTATATAAAAATACCAGGCCACAATCAACATATAGCCACTTCCCTAGAAGCAGAGCTGATCCTAAGTTCCTACCCAAAGCCGGTCTGCAGCAGGGATCAGTCAGTATTTACAGGATGTGAGGAGTTTCTGTGCAGATGCAATCTGGTGGCGCCCAGGCGCCTGGTGTTATTACCTGCAGTCTAGACTAGAGCTATACAACAGGACAGGACAAACGTGAGCTTGTAAAATGATCTAAGTAGTTAGCTCCTCTGCTTTTCCTCACGGCGTCCAAATAAAAAATGTTTCAGTTAAGTTTACTGCCTTGCAGGTAGGGTGGGGATTAAACCTAAGCAACATATCCCCACTCACTGCTAGGCCACAGAAAGGAAAAATAAATCCCTGGCCAACTTCTGTTGGTGCTGAACTTTGGCTCTGCTATTTTCTCTTCCAACCCCCCCTCAAAAGTTCTTGATACTTTCCACTAGATTTCCTGAGGACTGCACATTCAAGTCACTGCCTGTGGCTTGCTACAAACCAGGGTGAGCTAACAATAACACTTAACTAATAGCACCTACCAGCAAGAGTTATTAGATGGTGGTGGTAGCAAATACCTGTAATCTTGGTACTCAGGAAACAGAGGCAGGCTGAAGAGTTCCAGGGTACCCTGGTCTACATCGTGACTTCTAGGACAGCCAAGGCTACACAGAGAAAACCCTGTCTCAAAAAACCAAAAAGGTCTGCCAGTGAAACCTACCAACTGCTCTTAGGGAGACCAGAAGCACATTGGGAACAGGAGATTGGAACCATTCCCACTTTCCTAACAACATAGACATGGTTCAGTCCCTTACAATGTCAGAAGGGAGACAACACTGACACACAGCTTGTCTTACCTTAAGTAGCTTCTGAACAGTGTCAAAGCTTTGCAGAGCCAACTGTAAGTGTGAAAAGATGGAGACGGTGAGCAGGGGCCCTTGCTTCCTTTTTCCATTTTTAAAGAAAAGACTGTCTGAACTGATCAGGGTGTAACCCTGGACCTCAAGGCTTAGGACAATAAGCCCTACATAGAGAATCCACCCTGAAAATACCCTCTTCTTAAACCGGTTTGGAATTTGTCAGCGTAGGAAATGAGGGTCAGACATATAAAAAGTAGTGTTCTGTGCTCCCTCTGCTGGCTCAGATTCCCAAAGTGTCACACAGAGAACTTCAGTACAGGGTTGGAAGAAAATGAAACGGAGTCAGCTCAGTCTTGGCTCTCCACAGAAAGAAAGAGTAATGAGCACCAAAGGGAGAATACAGCAGTGGCCTGACAGGCACTGCGGAACTTGGCTGTGCCCTAAGATGCAGATGGTCGTTCCTAAGTTTACAAAACAAAGCCCAGTGGATACAGGAATAGTGAAATAAATCTAGGTGGCAACCACTAAACAGCATCAAAACACCCTACAGAATCGTGTCCAAAGTTATGTGCTGTCCCCACAATCTTTAGCATTCTAGGGAAGCAACAGGTTTGCTGCTGAAAACATTTCAATGTGCCTTCCTGCCTGTGCTTCTCCCAGGACAGAGCAGAGACGGGATAAAGAGAGCGGGCTGTCTGAAAGGCTGACCAGAGGGCTGGACAGAGCTCAGCAGTCAGAGCACTGGCTGCTCTCGCAAAGGACCAGGTTCAGTTCCCAGCACTCACATGGCAGCTCACAACTGTTTCTAACTTCAGTTCTGGGGATCTGGCACCCTCTTCTGGTCTCCAGTTCTGGGGATCTGGCACCCTCTTCTGGTCTCCATGGGCACTGTATATATATATATGGTTCACAGACATACATGTAGGCAAAACACTCAAACACATAAAATAAAAATAAATCTTAAAAGAAACAAAGTCAGAGACAAAGAAAGAAAGCAAAGCTGTTTGGAAATTTCCATTTTCCTGAAAGTTCTCTGAGGACATACCACCCAGATCTGACATTTTACTTCCGTGAAGAAGAGGTTCACCAGCAACAGTAGCTTTGTTTAACAACAAGGTTCATTTTTAGAACCAAATGTTTTCAGTCACTTTCTTTAAAATACTTGAAGCATAAAAATGCAATTCTTCTAATCATCTTGAAGGATTAGCATTCTAAGTATTGTTAGTGCTTTATTTGACAATGAAGAAATGTTTTCTCATACCTAGCCCATAATTTTCAAAGAGCACTTAAACCTTCCTCCTTAACAAAAATCAGCAGGATGGTTCCTAAGAAGGCATGTGAAGAAAAGTGGTGCAGTGATTTGTTTGCAGGGAAGAAAGTAGAGAAAGTGCTTCAAGTTGACAGGCCAAAAGTGCGCACAAACCTCACCCTACAAGCATGCTGCTTACCTCTCTGGTGGGCACTAGGACCAAAGCATAGGGTCCATCACTGCGCTGTTGATAGAAGAAAAAAATGCCAATGAGTAGTGGACCAGATACAGGCTGAGGTAGGAGGGTCGGATCAGATACAGGCTAAGGTAAGAGAGAGGGTCAGAAGGTTTTTAGTTTGAAGCAAGCTTGAGCTATATGAGATCTTGTCTTTAAAAAAAAAAAATATGCCGGGCGGTGGTGGCACACGCCTTTAATCCCAGCACTTGGGAGGCAGAGGCAGGCGGATTTCTGAGTTCAAGGCCAGCCTGGTCTACAGAGTGAGTTCCAGGACAGCCAGGACTACACAGAGAAACCCTGTCTCAAAAAACCAAAAAAAAAAAAAAAAAAAAAAAAAAAAAAAAAAAAAAAA
>JANHMN010000002.1:102209025-102255665 GCA_030674055.1 Rhabdomys pumilio | reverse complement strand
GCTAGGTGTGGTGGCACATGCCTTTAATTCCAGTACTTGGGAGGCAGAGGCAGGTGTATCTCTATGAGTTCAAGGCTAGCCTGGTCTACAAAGCAAGTTCCAGGACAGCCAGGGCTACACAGAGAAACCCTGTCTTGAGACACGGCCCCCCAGCCCCCAAAAAGGAATGAGCATAATAACAAATCTGAGTCCACCATATATCCTCCTGCCTGCTGTGTAGCATGGGATTGGAAACATGTAACACAGGTAAGATTTCCACACAGAAAAGCAAGAGGAGGCTTGTGGGCACCCAAGTAACAGCAGCAGCTTCCTTCAAAAACCAAGGAACGTGTACTGAAAACAGAGTCTACACGAACACTAAAACCTAAGCCCAAAATAGATAGAGAACTCATGATCCAATAAGCAAACTAAGCCAGGCATGGTGCACGTGCCTGTAATCCTAGCATTTGGGAAAATGAGGCCAGCTGAACTATGAGACTGTCCCAAAAGCAAAACAAAATGGAAAAGGCTGGTGGTTCTCTGTTCTTCCACATTCTTGTGTTTTGCTTATGCAAAGAGAACTATGACCGCACAGCTCACTGCTCATAGTCTGTTCTGAATTTCTCTTTTACAAGTGTTCCCAATGCAACAACATTTAGAATACCTTCTCAGTATTTCACTAAACCCCAGTAGATATTAACTCCCATCATTCTGGTTGATCTTATTTTAACTGCTAACATGACCAAATACTGTATTTGGCCCAAGTCATTTTCAGAGATGGCAGATGTCCTATGTCTTACAGTAGGGAGCTGAGTGCTGAAATGGAAAGAAACCCTGTCTGCCTACAAGTAGGAGAGGAGTCCCAAGGCTAAGTGCAAGTCAAGTCCTTAGCAGTTTGTGTTGTTTCCAGCACCAGACACTAACGTGCTCTGCCTTCCATGGATAACTAGGATTTTTATCTACTTGTACTCAAAGAAACCCTAAGAAAATCAAAAATAGCCTCAACCTCTTACCTGGTCATACTGGACATTTTTAAGACTGTATTTATTGTGGAAATCTAAAAGAGAATATGAAAATAAATATTAATTTAAAATAAATATATTCAATGACATAAAGACAAAATGCTGGAGTGACAACAGCATTTGACATTTATGATCAAATTAAATCCCACGAACCCAGTACTTTCAACTGGGGAGTGATTCTGCCCTCTACCCAATATTATCTGCAGGATTTGCTTTTACAAACTGATGATATAAGACAACCCTCATAACTCATCACCTAAGCCCCGCTACCTAACACTCAGGCTGAGAAACAATCCTACACAGCCTACCAGAAAGAAGAGGTCAGCTGTGTCCAAATGACAAGGGAATCCAGGTTTCCAATAGTTTTTTCTCTCCCTTTTCACAGTAACTAGAAAACTCACTCATGTCACTGAACAAAAGGGAAAAGAAAGATGTCCATTTGCTTGTAGAAAACATACTTCAAGCAGTCTTTTTTGCCTTTATTCTCTAAAAAATGTGCAGGTCCTTTGACAGTAAGAAGCCATCTCAGCTCCCTCCCCAAGGCCACAGAGACATCTGCCACCACAGCAACATCACATCTATCCAGAAATTAGAAAGCTGCTTTAAGCCCAATAAATCAAATCTGGAACTTAAAAATCACTGTGGAGACCAGAGTGGGGATGGCAGTACAGTGCTGCTGTCAGGGAGTGACCCATCACCTGAGGTCACCCAGGTAGCCAGGAATAAAAACAGGGTGAACACACACACACACACACACACACACACACACACACACACACACCCTGCAAAGCAGTGCAGAATACTTACTAGATGTGGGTGGAGGTCCAGCTCCTGGAAAGTGTCTGGAGAGAACACTTGCTCTCGAGCCTGCTTCACTACAGTTCTGCAGAGGAAAGACAAAGTGTGCATCAGTGCCAAGGCAGGGAAGGAGAATGCGGTGTCCATGACTGCTCACACCCGAGGCACACCTGCACTGCAAAACACACCTGTGGAGTTCTGGGATCTCAGGATTGTTTTTAAACAGTGACGAAGTCTTGATGCACGGCTTCTCCTCTTGTCTTCCATTGCCTATACTGTCCAAATACTTCTTTGGAGGAAACGTTTTATGTGTGCTCCCTTTAAACGTTCTCTGAGTTTCTTTATCACTGGCTTTCTTGGCTGAAAGAAAGGATATTTCATTCCTCCGTTTTGCTGGTGGAGCATCACTGGACACTTGGTGCTTTCTCTTGGTAG
Source organism: Rhabdomys pumilio (assembly GCA_030674055.1). Taxonomy (NCBI): domain Eukaryota; kingdom Metazoa; phylum Chordata; class Mammalia; order Rodentia; family Muridae; genus Rhabdomys; species Rhabdomys pumilio. The sequence goes on along the minus strand of JANHMN010000002.1, from coordinate 102,253,431 downwards.
CTTCTGCTTGCTGTGTTGTTCCCAAAAGGAAAGATCAAGAAGAGGTGCATTAGTCCATGAAGACACTCCTCAGAGTGAAGCCTGACTGCCCACAGAATGCAGCTCTTCCTGCAGAGATCATTATGCCCCATATGCCAACCATCAGTTTAGGGTTTACAACCAGATTCTTTGGCTTCATCTGAAATGGGGGATGGGGGGAGACACACAATCTCAGTTCACTCATCTAGCAGGCCTCCGTCCATCTGAACTGGTAAGTCGCCCAAGGTGAGAGAGGATCCGGAAGAGAGAGGTGTCCTGCCAGCTGACATTAACCAATTCAGCCCACTCTAAGAGAAGCAAGAATCTACCTTTTGAAGCACATGCTTATTAAGTCAAGCTACACCCCAGGATCCATCTTCTGTGAGAACAGACACACAGGGAAATAAAATCTGGTTGTTTTGTTTGTTTGTTGTTTTGTTTTAACCAACAAAGCAGAGATTGGAGAGGCAAATAGAATTCAAATCTCAGTGCGTGCCCAGGAAGCGGAAACTGTCATTACTGTTCTTTCCTAGGGCTTGGATCTGTCTCCTTTCCCCTCAAGCTGCTCAGATTCAGATGGTCTGGAGTCAGTCCCTGCTTGCCATCCCCACTCCAAATGAGAGTGTGGCTCCATCCATCACTTCTATGGTACTGTTTCCAACCCTCCTCTCGTCGTCGTCTTGAGAGTCCCTGCCTGATTGCTGATCACAGACACACCGTCAGGTGCTTCGCGCCTGTTGCTTATTCTCACAACTCAAATGTGACTAAATGCATGGTGCCCAAACTTCTAGAACAGCGATTCTCAACAGCAGTTCTTGATTCCTCTGGGGTTCAAACAGCCCTTTTACAGGGGTCGCATATCATATATTTACATTATGACTCATAACTGGAGGAAAATTACAGGTTGAGAACTACCACCCTAGAAGAAACATCTTGTATTTTCTTTAGCCTTTTCTTCCAGTCTGCACAAGGACATGAGTAACCAATGTCTTGAGTTTGAGAATACATTTTCTTCCTCTTTACTTGAAACAGTGACTTGTGCTTATACAATGACTTGTTTCACAGAGACTATCAGGCCAACCTACCAATGAAAAGGATAAGTCTCTTTTCCTGGCAATCATAAGAATTCCTTTAAAGAATTCAATGAACACAATTTGAAATATTGAATATTAGTAAAGTAATCCTACCTCATCTTAAAATTTGTTGTTGCAAAGTTCCAAGTTTATGAATTTTCCAGTTAAAGGAAAATGAAGTCAGTTTTCAGGTCTGCTGGACCTTTTGTCAGAGAGCACAAGATTTGCAAGCCTTACCTGAAAGTTACAAAAGGCCTGAAGGTCACCCTACCACAGGTTTCCTGAGCTGACCCAGCAGTCTCTACCCACAGACCTCCTCCACTCAGGATGCAACCTATTCTGCTCTAGGCCAATCTCATGTTCAGGAAGCTTTTCAACCAATCAAGACTAGACCTATCTCCTTGAGCATCCAGGTACCACCATGATGAATGGTGCTGCAGCAACAGAGCAAACACAGAGGTGTCCTTTACACACCTTCCCTTTTCCCTTCTTTGGACTAAGCACACCAGGTAGCACACAGACTGAAACACCTCCGCATCCTACTGACCCGTTACAGGTCAAGGTCTCTCGAAAAACAAGCACTCAGAAGCTAGTATGATAGCCGCACACATATAAGCCCAGCACTCACGAGCCTAAGGCAGGAGGACTGCTGAGTTTTACATCAGCCTGGGCAACAGAGTTCCAGGCCACCAGGCTAGAGTAAGACCATGTCATAAACAAAACAAGTGCTGAATTGAAGCAGGTTCACCACTGCTGTGAGGGGAATCCAGGAAGCCTCTAGAATACAACCTCTACCCATCTCCTCAGCTTCAAGTTCACCTTTACCTTTACAAGTCTTCCTCAAATCCCCAGAACGTGCTGTGCTCCTCCATGAAGACAATGCTTCAATGCCTGATTAACTATATCCTATTTGGCTAGAAAATATCACGGTCATGTTTCTTTGAAGGCTATACATCAAAATGCTGAATGTTATTTCTGGGAATGGCAACTACAGGTGGGGTTGTATCTTCTAATTTTTCTTAAATGAAACTGTATTACTTTAATAATCAGAAAACATCCTTAAAAATTAGAGCCGGGCGGTGGTGGCACACGCCTTTAATCCCAGCACTTAGGAGGCAGAGGCAGGTGGATTTCTGAGTTCGAGGCCAACCTGGTCTACAGAGTGAGTTCCAGGACAGCCAGGGTTACACAGAGAAACCCTGTCTCGAAAAACCAAAAAAAAAAAAAAATTATTAAAAAAAAAAAAATTCTTGCAATAGAATTAAGACAAAGCAACCCACTTTAAGCTGTGAAGGGTCTTTCAAATCTAGTCTATTAGCTATCTGCCCGAGTGTCCTCCTTAAGCATGTCTGCTCAGCACATCTTCCACTCCCATTTGGATACATACACCAAAGCACAGCCAGCAAGGCCTCGATGGGTACCTGCAGTACTGTTAATGATTTGTGTGAGCACATATGTCATGGCCAGCTTGCAGAGGTCACCTGACAACTATGAGTTCTCTCCTTCCCCCTTTACATGAATCCCAGGGATTAAACTCAGGACATCAGGCTTGGCAACAAGCACCTTTACTCATACATCTCACTGGCCTCTATTACCTTCCCCCGCCCCCCCCCCCCCTTCTTTCTGTCTCCTCCTCCTCCTCTTCTTTTTGAGAGAGGTCCTCACTATGTGGCCTTAGTTGACCTGGAAGTCACTATGGTCTCAAACTCAGAGATGCAATTGCCTCTACCTTCTTAGTGTTGGGATTAAAGGCATGTGTCACCACACCCAGCCTGAAGAATCTGTTAATCACTTCTGAAACAGCAGCTGAAGTAACCATAAATCCAGATAATCTGTTCACTCAATAAAATTTTAGATTTCCTTCTTTTCTTCTTCTTCTTCTTCTTCTTCTTCTTCTTCTTCTTCTTCTTCTTCTTCTTTTCTCCTTTTGTGTGTGTGTATGTGTGTGTGTGTGTGTGTGTGTAGTTGAGGATAGAACTCAAAAGTCTTGCATTAAGTAGGTGAGCAAGGTACTTGTTCCTTCTACAGGACTGGGAATATGACATAAGCGCCACCCTGATCCAATGCTGCTGACCTAAGGCAGCCATCTACTTCCTCAAATGGAAACAAAATTGCTTTTATTTCTATTACTGGCACAGAGCAACTGCCTCTAAAAACCAGACAATATGCAGTTATTGCAGGTATTATCCCATTGGAGCCTCTAACAATCTTCTTTTTCTTTTTTCTTTTCTTTTTTTTTGGTTTTTCGAGACAGGGTTTCTCTGTGTAGTCCTGGCTGTCCTGGAACTCACTCTGTAGACCAGGCTGGCCTCGAACTCAGAAATCTGCCTGCCTTTGCCTCCTGAGTGCTAGAATTAAAGGCATGCGCCACCACTGCCCGGCTAACAATCTTCTAAAAAACAAATTAGTGTTCCTATTTATGGACAGGAGAGACTAACTTCCCCAAAGTCATTTGGCTACTGTGCTCCAAAGCTGACATCTATAATAGCCCAGGTCTACCCTACCCTAAATCCTATGCCCCTCCTCCACTATCCTGAGGGGTTGTCTGTATTTCTCCTCCCACATAGATTCAGCTATACCAATGGCTTGTTGAAGAATCCTTACTCCTAACCATCTAAGCTTAAAAAGGTCCCTCCTTCCTTCTACCAAGGTGAAACTAGGCAGTGGGTGTTAGTCAAAGGAGTTTAAAAGCATTGGTTGACCAGAAACTAGCTGGCAATTTGCATTCCAAAGTCCCTGGCATTACACTGTATCTTTTGGGTGAGGGGGTGAAGCCTCCTATCACATCTTCCCAGACTTTCAAGAGGATAAACCAGCAACCCTAAAGCCATCTTTTTGCTTTGGGAGTCACTTTTCTCCTCTCTAGGGAACAGATTATAATGACTGTATGCATGCATGACGACTTTCCTGATACGTAGACAAAAACCCCCAGTTCAAAAGCTCTTCAACGAAAAGAGTCCAGTCTCCATTCCTAAAAGACCTGACCCTTCCTGACAGCAGAAGATCTTAGCTCCCGACAGTTAAGACCTGCCGGAGCTCATGTCTCAGTCTCCAAGCTTTACGCTGACTAGTCCCCCAGCTAGTCTCAGGAACTTGACTAGCTACTACAGCCTCCAATCTTAACCTAAGTTCTCAGGTAGTCTCAGGAGCCCGCCCGTCTCTTGCCTCCAAGGTGGGGTTCCTCGCTCATCTATGTGTTTCCGAGAGCCGCCAGCCAGTCCTTCTAGACATCTTGAAGAACCCAATCCAACCTGATCAGTGCGGCAGCTCCCGGGCTGGGGTTGTACTCACCCGCCTCATCTGGCCCTGGGTGCGTCCGAAGCACGTCCTGGGTGGCTGGTCGAGGAGAGAGCTGCAAGCGGTAGCCAAAGCCCAAGCGCAGAGCCGCGGACCGAGCAGGGAGCTCGGGCAGCACGTGAAGAGAGATCTTCTTCCCAACAGTTGCCGCCCCTTCCGGGTCCGGGAGCCACGGCCGCACACACCGGACGGAGACAAGAGGCCCCGAACGTCTCAGAAACCGGAAGAGGCTGCGCGCCGCCCACCCAGCGGGGTCTCCCTCAGCCACCACGCTGATTTTCTTAGCATTTCAGTCACCCACAGAGACTCACTCTCCCGTGGGCTCGTAGTCGGGCTTAGCACCTAGTGTCTAGGAAAGGAACTCTCTGAAGCTTCCACCTTCTCCGCTTGTCTGCAGGCGCGCCGCGAGTCAGCCCTCCCGGAGTGCACTTTCCAGACAGGCAGCTCCATGGCCAGCTAGCAGGATGGCGTTGCCTAGCAACGACGGGGTCCTTTCTGGCTCGGTGGCGCTTGGGGCCTGCGGAGAGCGAACGGCCGCGAAGGGCGCTGGGAGCGGCCGGGCGACGGCGGCGAGCGCTCGGTGTGCCCGGTAACCCCACCTCCTCGCCCCGAGTAAGATGAGCGAGGTGGACCAGGCCCGGGTGGGGCCCAAGGCCGACGAGCCCTCGCCACCCGCAGAGGAGAAGGACGAAGGGGGCGGGAAGGAGGCGGCTGCTGACGCGGCTCCGGGGCCCAGTGCCTCGTTCCGCCTCATGGTGACTCGGCGGGAGCCTGCGGTGAAGCTGCAGTATGCGGTGAGCGGGTTGGAGCCGCTGTCCTGGTCTGAAGACCACCGCGTATCTGTGTCCACTGCCCGCAGCATCGCCGTGCTGGAGCTTATTTGCGATGTGCACAACCCAGGCCAGGACTTGGTGATCCACCGCACCTCGGTACCCGCACCTCTTAACAGCTGCCTCCTCAAGGTAAGTCACCTCCACCGGTTCTCCGGCGGACGCGCCACGGATCCCAAGGGAAGCCTGGCCTGCACCTGGCTCTAGGATTCCCTGCGCATCCAACTCTTAAGAATGAAGGGACTAACATCGCCGCAGCTTTTAAAGAGCCTTGCAAGCTTTTGCGCTGTTACTAGACAGCCCCCGCCCCGAGCCAGGATCCGCTATCCTTTCCTCCTTTAACTGATGGTACTGCCAGCGCTGTTTCCCCGGCTTTTTCTGGGACTCTTGTAACTCCACCCCCAGTTGACCCAAACCCTGACCTGTCTCTGTGGTTGCTCCTTTTGTCTGGGGCTAACTCCTCGAGGCCCTGAGCTGGCTTTGTTTTTTTATACTGTATTGCAAACTCACTTCTCTCCCGCCACTTTTGCTTTGCGAAGAAAAACTGGTCTATTTAGTTGTCTTGTTTGACGGTTTCATTGCGAACGGTCCTTGTGTCTCCTTGGGTAGACAGCTCTTAAATCTTTGGAAGTGGGATGAAAAATAAAAACTCGGAGAGCATCCAGTGCTTAGATTTCCAAGTCCAAGGTCTCTGTAACTCTGTAAATTTAGTGCCTTCAACTTCATATAACCCAAGTTTGCTCCCGAACTTTAGGGTTTGTAAAGTTTGTTGTATTAATGTAACCATTTTTAATCATGGTTTACTTTAGTGATCGATGTTTCTTTTCATAGCCTAGAAATGTAAAAGCTTACTTTTATTTATACGTCTGTATGTATATACGGTATGTAATCTGTCGAAGTGTGTGTATGTCAAGTGAGTAGGTGCCCACCAAGGCTCTGGGATAAATCAAAGTAAAGACAGCCCCTGCCCTCAAGGGACTTACATCCTTTGGCAGGTCCTGAACAAATAATGTAGTCTACATAGCAAGGAGTGCTGTAAAGCTATATACACATATAGCCGTATGCTTATTTGAAAGTGAAGTATTTCCATACTCCTCTAGACGGCCATTTCAAATCTAGGCGATTAATCACGGGTACCAACCATCTGAGTAGCCCTCATGAGCTCTTTTTAGCACACTTGATTCAAATTTCAAACATAATGTTGAATTTGGAAATAAGTTTTCTTTCTTTCTTTTCTTTTTCCTTTTTTTTTTTTTAATAACATCTTGACCTTGATTATCTTGCCTGGGATTGCAGGCTTAAAGATTTAATTAGTTAGTCAGCGTGACTGACTGAGTCCTGTCAGGTCTTAAAGAAGATCTAAGTGAAATGATTCAAATGCACACTGGTAGTGCTGTTTAAGTGATACACATAGGAGGGAGGGAAGGAGGGAGGGAGGCAGAAGAAAGGTTCTCTGAACAGCTGCACCCTCTGCTGAATTTACTGCTTCAGTGGATATTCCAGTGCCCACCAGCTCAAGGAAATCTGGGCCTAAATAGTAAAAACTGTTTAACAGAGGGTGTGGTGAAAGGAATTGAAAGTGGAGGCGCTTACATGAGGGAAGGTCACTGAGTTTTTTGCAGTCCTAAGAAATGGTAGTGTTTGGTTTATCAGGAAGCTCAGAAAGGCCATTCAAGGTGGCAAGCGAGGCATCCCACTCATGCACATAGACCTTGAATCATGAGTGGAACTATGTGTGACTGTTGCTTGAGTATTGATGGATCACCCAGAGCTGAAGGTTTCTTCTAGAGTCAGAGAAAATGGCACCAGTTTAGGGACTAGGAAGGTGAGTCCAGGAAGTTTCTTGGGTGCTGTTTCAGTTCATGAGGACAGAATGATCTGGTATAACTTGGGCTAGAGGTAAGCAGGTGATTGCTGGGTTGATGATAGGGGCGGGGAGTCCCGCCAAGAGACTGGGCATTGGCACAAGATAGACCTAGCTATAAAACAAAAATAGTAAAGCTTACCTTGTTCAGGCTTTATGATGAATTAAGTTTAATACATAAAATATCACCTAGCATATAGCATTATCACTTAATGTCTGACACTGAGTACATGCTAGTACCTTCATGCTCTGTCTTTCCTTCATGCTTTCCAGGCATGAAGGAAAACTCTAGGTGAATGTTATAAGTGTGGATCTGAAGGTATAAAGAAATCATGAATGGTATAAAGAAATCAGCTCTTCTGTGCCCTACATATTAATCATCTCTAAAGATTTAAATCTATTCAGTGTTGTCCAGCTAGCTATTGTGTCAACTCAATAGCAGATAATTTGTAACCTAGGGGAAGATTTTGTAAAACAGCCAAAGCACTAAATACTGAACCGGTTTTGAACTTGTTGCTCTATGATTCTGTTAAATCACAGCTCAAACATTGTGAGTTATATGTTACTATCTTGATACTTACAGGAGGAATAGTGCATGATAGTAAGCGTTTTCAGAACTTAACTGGCCATGGGAATCTTTTCTCGGAGCTCTTTAGGATAGTTTGTGTAGTAGCTTTTAGGGAAGCTTGGCTTGAGCTCTAGGAACCTGCCACCTCCATCTCACAAGCATGTGCTGTACCCGGCCTCTTAACACCAGTAAAATGAATTCTGTCTCTGTGTTTGTAGGGCAAACGCTTTACTGGCTGAGCTGTCTCCCCTGCTGCATTGCTATCCCACATAGCGTTCAGCATTAATACACCGAGGAATTCTGTTTTTGAGTAGGCTTAATAGCTTGTATGCACTAAAGATCTTTTAAAATTGGCATCTATGCTGGTTCACACTTTCCTAAGATATAGATACTAGTTCTTAGTGATTATTTTCCAAGTTTTGCCTGTGTCCTAGAACATTACTTCAGAGCTTGGAAACTTAACATCAAATCACTTTTGTTGTTGTTGTTGTTGAGACAGGGTTTCTCTGTGTAGCCCTGGCTGTCCTGGAACTCACTCTGTAGACCAGGCTAGCCTCGAACTCAGAAATCCACCTGCCTCTGCCTCCCAAGTGCTGGGATTAAAGGCGTGTGCCACCACTGCCCGGCTATCAAATCACTTTTAATGACTATATACTAAAAGGATTTGGACTCCCTTTTAACCATGTCCTACTCTTTCCAAGACCAAGTTTCTTTAAAAAGTTTGGCACTAAAATCAAAATAGAAACGTCTACTTTTTCACTTTTCTCTTTTGTTTTCTTTAACTATTTGAGATAAAAGTCTGGCCACCTATCCCCAGCTGTCCTGGAACTTGCTGGGTTGATGCGCCTAGCTCTGTGATTACAGCTGTGCACCACCATGCCTTTTTATCAGTCTCTCTAAAAACAGTAGATGGAGTTCCTCCTACTTTCAGTGTGTGATGGGGTATCTTTAGATCAGCCTATGTTCTTTTTTTGGCTTTATCCTTCCGGACTTTAATTTTAGTCGTAACTTCTCTGTCTTTACTGTCTCTTTAAAATTTTTTTCCAGAGCTTTCATCATTTGGCTGAGCACACAGTACGTGTTACAGACCCAGACAAGGGGGTGATGAAACAAAGCTAGAATGATCTGAGAAGGCCTCCTAAGATTAGACCTGGTAAGATAGATGGGAAGGAGCAAGTCAGGCAAGGAGCCAGGAAAAGCAGTGGGTGGACTAGAGAAGTCTGACAGGAGCCAGCTTCCCTAGACCAAGAGTACTAGACAAGGCAGCATGTGTGATTTGTTAAAAGGAACTGCAGATTAAAAGGCCCAGAGTTGTTGTATAAGGTTCAGCAGGTGACAAGCACAGGCTTGATGACTTTGGTTCAGTCTCTGGAACACACGTGAAAGATGAAAAGCCCAATGCTTTTCTTAAGCTTGCATCTTAACCCTACATCCCTATAGTGAGATGGAAGGCAGAGGTGGAAGAATCATGAGGAAGCTGACCAGCTAGCTAACCTGGAGTCCACAAGTACAGCAGAGACAAGAGAGCCCTTACCTCAACAAGTTAAAATAAAAAGACTGGGGTTGGGCTGGAAATGGATACCAGGCCTTTGATTTATCTTCAGCATGTGTCACAGAACTGTTATAAAAATCCAAATATCTAATTGTAGCAAAAATGAATATAGGTACATCTTTCCCTAACCTTTTAAAACTACTGCTGTTTTGTGACTGGCTCAGCTGAATGTTTCCCTCACTCTTGTGGATCAAATGTCTATTCCATGGACCAGTTCTGAAAAGAATATAGACAAACCATGCATAGTCACATTTATTCTAAGTCATTTTTTTTTAAAGTCATTTTTTTGAGTACATAAACATTTGATCTTTAAGCATGCTTCATTTTTTTAATCATTGTTTGTTTTGTTTTGTTTGGAGATAGTTGTTCTACCTAGCTTCGGCTGGTTAAACATATGATCTTTCTGCTTTAGCTTCCAGTGTGCTTGGATTAGCAGGTATGCATCACCACACCTGGCTGTTTGATGTTTTAAATCCACATAATGCCAAAATTAGCAGAATTAGTATAATATGTAGTAATATAGTATGTGTGATATAAAATTATTTTGTGTGTTAATGCAGTTACTATGGGTGGATATTTATCTGATAGCTTCTCTATCTCTTATTTTCAGGTTGGCTCAAAAACAGAAGTTGCTGAGTGCAAGGAAAAGTTTGCTTCCTCTAAAGATCCCACCATCAGCCAGACTTTCATGCTGGACAGGATGTTCAACCCCGAGGGGAAGGCATTGCCCCCAATGCGAGGTTTCAAGTACACTAGCTGGTCTCCCATGGGTTGTGATGCAAATGGCAGGTGCCTCTTGGCAGCACTGACCATGGACAATCGTCTGACTGTGCAGGTGAACCTCAATAGACTCCAGTGGGTTCAGCTGGCTGATCTGACTGAGATTTATGGAGACCGTCTTTATGAGACCAGTTATAGACTGTCTAAAAATGAGGCTCCTGAGGGAAATCTCGGGGATTTTGCTGAGTTTCAGAGGAGACACAGCATGCAGACCCCAGTCAGAATGGAATGGTCGAGTATCTGTACCACTCAGCAGGTCAAGCACAACAACGAGTGCCGGGATGTGAGCAGTGTGCTGCTGGCCGTGCTCTTTGAGAACGGGAATATAGCTGTGTGGCAGTTCCAGCTGCCGTTCATGGGGAAGGAGTCCATCTCTTCATGCAACACTATTGAATCAGGAATCAGCTCCCCCAGTGTTTTGTTTTGGTGGGAATATGAGCACAATAATAGGAAAATGAGTGGCCTTATTGTGGGCAGTGCTTTTGGACCTGTAAAAATTCTCCCTGTCAATCTCAAAGCAGTCAAAGGCTACTTTACTTTAAGGCAGCCTGTTGTCTTGTGGAAAGAAATGGACAAGTTGCCTGTGCACAGCATCAAATGTGTGCCTCTTTATCACCCTTACCAGAAGTGTAGCTGCAGCTTAGTGGTAGCTGCAAGAGGCTCCTATGTGTTCTGGTGTCTTCTTCTGATCTCCAAGGCAGGTCTGAATGTTCACAATTCCCATGTCACAGGTCTTCACTCACTGCCCATCGTCTCTATCACTGCAGACAAGCAGAATGGAACAGTGTATACCTGCTCCAGTGACGGGAAGGTGAGGCAGTTGATTCCCATTTTCACGGATGTTGCATTAAAGTTTGAACACCAGCTGATTAAGCTCTCAGATGTATTTGGCTCAGTGAGGACTCACGGCATTGCAGTGAGTCCCTGTGGTGCTTATCTGGCCATCATCACCACTGAGGGCATGATCAATGGCCTCCATCCTGTGAACAAGAACTACCAGGTCCAGTTTGTTACTCTCAAGACCTTTGAAGAGGCAGCTGCTCAGCTCTTGGAGTCTTCAGTTCAGAACCTCTTTAAGCAGGTGGACTTGATCGACTTAGTCCGCTGGAAAATTTTAAAAGATAAACATATTCCTCAGTTTTTACATGAAGCTTTGGAGAAAAAGATTGAAAGCAGTGGGGTTACCTATTTTTGGCGTTTTAAGCTTTTCCTCCTAAGGATTTTGTATCAATCAATGCAGAAATCCCCTTCCGAGGCCTTATGGAAACCTACCCATGAAGACTCAAAAATCTTACTGGTTGACTCACCTGGGATGGGCGATGGTGAAGACGAGCAGCAAGAAGAAGGTACTTCCAAGCAGGGAACTAAGGCTGGCCTGCAGGAGAAGAGCAAAGAGGGTGACACGGAGGAGACCCCTGAGGACTCAGTCACTGCTGTGGGAGACACCGGAGGCCGTGAACCCATTGAGGAAAAGCTCCTTGAGATCCAAGGGAAGATTGAGGCCGTGGAGATGCACCTGACCAGGGAGCACATGAAGCGCGTCCTCGGGGAAGTGTACTTGCACACCTGGATCACGGAGAACACCAGCATACCCACCAGAGGCCTCTGTAACTTTCTGATGTCTGACGAGGAGTACGATGACAGAACAGCTCAGGTAGGTGTCTGTCACAACTCAACTGTCGGCTCGTCTCACTAGGTAGAAGGGTCTTGGGTTGGCTTTTGCATTGGAATGATTTAGGTAACTGACTGGCACGTGGTCCAAGGGAGTATATGGGAAGTATGGACTCCCATTCATGTGCCTATGAGTGGTCTGCAGGGCTTGCCAGATGACATTTTCAGTGGCAAATGGTGTGTGCTTGGCAGTCACAGCAGTGGAGATGCCCCACGCCCCAAATCATGTTTACAAAGGTTTATTGTGGTGCATGTTTTCTATTTGAAAGGCTTGAGGTTGGATATTGTAAAGAAAATAATTGTTAAGTCCAGTTTATTTTTTTTAAACTGGGCTGTTATATTGTTTTGGTATTGGGACAATATAATACTCTTGTCTGCAGTATATTCCACAGATGGCAAGATTTCCCCAAGGCCAAGAGGGCTACAAGCATAAGGAATACGGTAGGATGTGCTCTTCAGTAAGGTTCCTGGCACAGGCTATCGTCTTGTGGGTTCTGAAGACTCTGATAGAGAGTCTTGCAGACTCTAGCCTCCCAGGCTTGGTCAGAAGAATCCCATTAGAACAGCTGAATCCTAAAGAGCTCCTTTCCAAGGAACAGGCTAAATGAAAGGTTAAATCATAAGGGTTCCTTTCTCTCTGGAGGTTGGCACGCGATGCCTAAAGACTCCTTTGAAACAAGAAGTCCAGATAGCTTTGTCCCTGCCAAGTTATTCACAGTGCATTTCTCTGCCCCTGAAACTGCTGCCTACAGGACAATTGCAGTGATCTTAAACACAGTAAGAGGTACTGGTCATGGATGTGACTTTTTTTTTTCTATAAAAGTAAGTATGTAAACTTTGTTTCCTGCGTCTTAAATTGTCTGGAAGAATATTGTCTTTCACTGACATGGGATTGATTAGAATTATTATAAATAATTTGGGACATACTTGCAGAAGCATTTAGGGAAGGTAGTAGAGTTCATCCTTACCTTGAGGATTTTTGTTTAAAATGTTCTGTGTTTACAGACCCATGGCTAACATGGCTATGTGGGTCTGGCTAAGCCAGTATAAAAACAATGGAAAGACTGTTCCCTACTTTCTCATAGCACCTCAGTTCTAATTAAAAGAATGACTTTTGTGCCCTAAGAATCTAGTTATGCTTCATACAAAGACCTTTCAGCCTGTGGCGTTGATTTTACTGCAGCTGTGGATGTTCTGTGACCACTGGGCACGTGGTGCACACCTCTCACCTGTTTTCACTCCCAGCTGCCCCACTTTCCCTTCTAGTTCTTGCATGGCTTCTTAATAGTTAATATCACGGGCCTTTGTATATTTGGTTTTTGCCTCATAAGTTGGCTTTTATGATTAAGGCCACAAAGAATAAATAGAAACAGTTCTTCCTCATGTAGAACTTAGGCCCAGCTCTGCTCTTTTTGATAACACTGGGCCAGCTTTACTGCTTCATACTTGGGGGTGCTAGGCTTATCTGAATAAGAGGTATTTGTCCTTGATGTGAACTAATATAAATGAGAATTCTGAAGGCCAAAAAATTTAGACCAAGAAGTAATTTAAATTTGTGAATTAAGCTGGATATGGTGGTACATGCCTCCAATCCCAGTACGTAGAAGGCAGAGGCAGGAAGATCTCTGAGTTTGAGGTCAGCCCAATCTACATAGTGAATTCCAAGACAGCCAGGGCTATGTAGTGAGACTCTCTCCAGAAAAAAGAAAGCCCATAAAAGTTTGTAAATTATATACTGAAGAGTTGAAATTACTAGCTCAAATTAGTGATTGAGATGCCCTCTGAGATTTGGGTGAGTTAATTAACCCAATTACTGAATCCTTTAAACTGCTGGAAGAGGTAAAGAATAAATACACTCAAACTTGGGAAGGACACGAGTTATAAGTAAAAGAATATACCCCATGCCTGTAAGGCAGTGTGTGTGTGTGTGTGTTGGGGGGGGTGTCAGCAAATAATAAAATAGACATATGTTTTTCAGACGTTTGTCTTTAAAGCATGTAATCTTAAAGCAGGTCTGGAAGCACAGGACTGTAATCTAATCCAGCTATTCCAGAGGCTGAGGTAGGAATAAATATAACAAGTTCAAGACAGTCTGGACAGCTTACTGCCACCCTGTCATAAAATTAAAAATCAAAAGAGACAGGTATGGAGTCCAGTGGTAGCACTTGCCTAGTGCTTGCAAGGCCTCACATTCAGTCCCAGGACCTTCCCCACCCCCACCCCACCACCAGCACTCTTTAGTAAGGCCAAGAAAAGCACCTACTTCTCCCTTGCTGGGTCACTCGGGGTTGTCTCAGGTGTAGGTGCTACTAGAGTCCTCAGAAGGGGAAGTAACTCCATGACAAAAGACTAAGCACAGTGGATTGGAGGGAAGGGTCTGCAGTTAAAAACTCCTACTGCTCTTCTAGGGGGCCTGGGGTATTCCATGTCCACTTACTTGGTGGTTCTCAGCCACGGTAGTTCCAGGTGCAAGGGCTCCTCTGTGGGCCCTTGCACACAAGTGGCACACACACAAAGTCTTAAAATAAATGGTTTTTAAAGACAAACATTTATATATTTTTACAGACTTCATTTTTTTCACCTAGGGAAATTATGGATTTCCTTCTGAAAGTACCCTAAGTAAAAACGATAACTACTAAAACAGAGCAAGAAAGAAGAGCTTAGAGTCACAGCACAGGTTGGGGTCACTGTATCTATTCACTTTTCTTTGCTGTTGATACAGTTGAAGGTGCAGGTTTTGAACTCCTTGGGCAGCAGCTTAGCTGTAGAGGTACGCCTCTACTGTCCTGCACAGTCCTGTATTTACTGGGAGGAGCCTTTGCTCCAGAAACCCATATTCCTCACTCTGCCACCTGTGATGTCTTACCAGGTCTTGATTGGACATATCTCCAAGAAGATGAACAAGCAGACCTTCCCTGAGCGCTGTAGTCTGTGTAAGGAGATCTTACCATTCACAGATCGCAAGCAAGCTGTTTGTTCCAATGGGCACATCTGGCTCCGGTAAGCCCCAAGGCTGCTCTCCCACACAATTCAGTTTTGTGTATCACAGAACCACCATCCAGGGCCGATCTGCTTGACAGATGGGACTGTCTGTGCTTGCTTGGGCTGCTGTTTGCCTTCCAGGGTCAGAGTCTTAGAGTTATACTTGTGTGCTTTTTTTTTTTTTTTTTTTGTAAGCTGTTTCATAGTAATAGGCATTGGAGAGGAGCTGAGAGGACATCAGAGAGAATAATCAAAATACAATATATGCATGTATGAAGTTGTCAGATAGCAAAAACAATAAAGAATTTTCATAATGAAAGGATCTTTCCTTACCTCTTGCTGTCCTGTTACTCTGGCCTTAGAGGTGACCTTGGTAAGCCCTCAGTTTTGCTGTCACTCCCTCCATGAGATGTGTCATCACCTTCTCCCAAGACACCATGCTTCCTACTTTTCCATCGCTAGCTGTGCAGTTCCTGCGTCGTCTCCACGGTGCCTATCCTTAGGCCTAGCCTTTTGGTCACCCACCATTCCTAAAGTGTTCTCTTACTGGTTGTACACAGATACACCTGTGTCTGCTTCAGTCTAGACTTGGAGTTGACTTCCTGCTGCTTGGCATCTTTATTTCAGTGTTGCTTCGGCACTTTACACGGAATCCAACCCTGTCTTCATTTCTGCCCCTGTAGCCCTCTCCCAGCCCCCGACATTGTTCATGCACATGATGGCAGCTATCTTCCACCTGGAGCTGCTGCTCCCATACTCCAGCCCTCAGTCTGTTCTCTGCAGTTGCAGTCATGACACTCAGTCTTTGTCTGCTCTTGTCATGTCTGTCCTCAGTACCCTCCACTAGGGCTGGGGTCTGGGTCTCTGAGAGAGCACACTTCTAGCCTTTGCAAGGTACAGTCCTGCCAACACCAACAAAAGCTCTCCCAAGAGCTGACCACTTGTGATGAGCAAGCTAACACTCTCACACAGCCTGTTCTTGTCTCTTCACACCTTCATCCCTGTCTGAGCTCAGGTCAGTGTGGCCCCTCCCACCTGAGGCCATGCGCAGGGACATGGTAGATTTCCTAGTGTTCCTCAGCTTCCTCTCATGCATGCACACGCTCCACCCAGTGCATGTCTCCTCTGCTTTGCGTTTACTCCTTAGGACCCCATTTCAGTCTTCTTTACTTTGTTGTTTGTTTACTTGTCTTTTAAAGGCTGGGGGGGTCTTCCTGTAGCTCAGGCTGACCTTAAACTCACAGAGCTCTGCTTGCTGAGTGCTGGGACCATGCATGCACCACCACACAAGGCACTTTTATACCTTTGCCTAATACCCTTCCTTTGGGCTAGACAGAGTCTAAAGCAGTGTCTGCTGCTACTCAGCAGAAATGTTAGGTTTATTTAACTAAAGCAGGCCTGTGCTACATGTAGCATTTACTCATTTTCTTTCTTGTTTTGTTGACAGATCTCACCATATTGTTAGGCTGACCTCAAACATAAAAATCCTCCTGCCTTAACCTCCCAGGCATGTCCAACCAGGATTCCATTTTCCCTTTTGGGAGTGGCAGAGCAAGTTGAAACACAGTTTCTCTGTGTAGTTCTGGCTGTCCTAGAACTCACTCTGTAGACCATGCTGGCCTCAGCCTCAGAGATAGTGCTTGCCTCTGCTCCCACGTTCTGGGACTAAAGGTGTGGCCACCACTGCCCAGTCAGGAGTCAGTTCTTAACGGCAGTGGGGCTGGAGCTTTCAGTCTCTGGGTGCTCTCGATTGCTTCTTTTACTGACACATTTGGTTTTGGTTTATTCAGACTGTTTTCCTTGAAAGGAGAACACAGTTAGCAATCTAATACTGAGTGAGTTTTAGGATTGTCATCAAAGTAGCATCTGTTGAGCAGCCAGCCTGCCTGACAGATTGGGACAGATGCACATCCATCAAGTGACCATATCTTCACAGTGGCCACACACAGGGCAGATTGCCATTTTATAGGTAGAGTGGTATTGGGGGGCAGCTCAGATCCCCAGCAAAGGGTTAACACACCTGCTCATACCTCCAACATCTGTGGGTTGTCTCACAGAAGTTGTTTTCCATTTTTCTAATTAAGGTTAGCCCCAAAATGCACTATAATTTCTCTCTGGTAAACTGTCTTTTTCTGTATACCTAAGACCCACGGTCAACTTTGGAGCCCCTCCCCCAACCTCCCATTTTCTAATCCTTAGTTCTTAACTGAAAACTGCTGCCCCTTGGAATTCTTCTCCAGAGCCCAGTTACACTCCATCTCATACCCTTCCTGCTCCCTCTCCTCTGACCGGTGTTCAGTAAATGCTCCTTCGACAAAATTGAACCAACCCCTTTGGGCATTTATTAGTTTGTTGGTTTCTGTTCTTTTGCACCATGACTTTCAGCTTCAGTACCTGAAGAGAAGAGGTGTGGAGTGGGGTGTACGTTGTGTGGGGTCTATGTAGCTGAGGTGTGTGTTCACTTTGGTGTGCAGAATCTGGAGTAGAGCGAGTGTCCTCTACTCAATTTTTATTCCTTTGCTGCAAAGCCTCTTTCTAGACTAGACCTCACACTTTTCTGCTCTGTTGTCCAGCAACAAGCCCAGTGATTCTCCTATCTCTGCCCTGCTCTGTACCGGGCTATAGATGCAAGTGGAAACAGTTCCGTCGGTGCTGGAGTCTGGACTTGGGTCCTCAGGCTTACACAGCAAGCGAGCAAGCACTCTTACCTTCAGAGCTCTCTCTCCACCTCAGTACCTAAGGCAGTGGTTCTCAACCTTCCTTATGCTGTGACTCTTTAATACATTTCCTCATTTTGAGGTGACCCCCAACCGTAAAATTATTTTCATTGCTACTTCATAACTAATTTCACTACTGTTATGAATTGTAATGTAAATATCTGTTTTCCAATGGTCTTGGGTAACCTCTGTAAAAGAACTGTTCAACATCTTCCCGGGGTCTCAAACTACAGGTTGAGAACAGATGACCTAAGGACTCTTAAAGATGGTCTGTATATCTTATCTTGAAAAGTAAGGAGAGTGGCTTTGCATCTTGTATGTGAGTGTTGTTTATAATACCGAGAATGCAACTAGGCAGGACCAGATGGAACTGTTTCCCAGTGCTCCTAGGACTTTCTGCAGAGAGAGAGGTTCTGTGTCTCTTCAGAGAATGCTGGTGTAGATTTGGCCAAATAGAGGGAAGCATTGCCCTAATAACTTAGTAGGCCCAGAAAGCATCCTCTGACTGGGTTCTTGTCTTCTTTCAGGTGCTTTCTAACCTACCAGTCCTGCCAGAGCTTGATATACAGACGATGTTTGCTCCACGACAGCATTGCCAGGCACCCTGTTCCAGAAGGTGAGTGCTGGCCTAGCCTTGGGGTAGGGATGGAGTCAGGCTTGACACAACCTAGTGTCCTGTTCTTGGTTCAGAGCAGAAAGAATGTGCTCTTTGCAGTTACTGTAAAGCCAGAACCAGTTAATGCATGCTGCCTGTTCATGTGTTGTTTGTCAAATGACAGTGGGGTGGGGTCTCAGTCCAGTGTGAGGGCTGACTCAAGGGTACATGTAGGGACTGTGTGTGGGAGGCAGCTCTACAAACGAGGTTGTATGCAGAAGCAGCATTGCTGCTGCACCTGGTGCAGGTATGGCTCTTCTAGAAGCCACTGAGGGCTACTTCCTGGCTAGTCTGTGTGCTCTTTAGCACATTGCTCTTTCTGAGAGAACTAGCTAGAAATAAAATTTTAGGTGTGAGTAAGAGATCAGGCATCTGATAGTCCCAAGAATGCCAGGTGGTGTGAGCTTCACTGAGCCTGCACTCCAACCAAACAGGCCAATGAGACAAGTGTGTAGAATCAAACTGAGTAAACAGAAAGCAAGAGTATTCTACTTAAAACTCAGTCTGTACTGATATTAGCTAATTCTCTCAAGGTTACATGTTGGCAGCATGAATTCTGTTTCTGCTTTTAGTTGACCTCAGTTCTCTCTCTGTCATCCATACTTTGTCCTGTCTGAGGCTGATGCTTGGGCCCGCTGGCTTTCCTTTGCAGATCCTGACTGGATTAAGAGGTTGCTGCAGAGTCCTTGTCCTTTCTGTGATTCTCCTGTCTTCTGAGTTCAGTGAGGAGGATGGAGGATATGACGTTGGCTATGAGAGTGCCCTGAAGCCTGAAGAGCAGCTGTGCTGCCTGGTGCTGCTCTGTGGAGAGCTGCTCTTCTACTGGACGGAGGCAGTTATCCTAGGAGCTCATCTCACCAGCACACACTCCATCTTCAAGGGCTGAAGGATATCTTTTAAATGACGAAATTCAGAGTTTGAGTCATTTAAAGGGGAGCACTAGCCATCCCTAGCTCCTCACCTGGTGAGGACCACTTGTTTTCCAAGTGTCTTGCCTAAAGCAGTTTGAGCAGAAGCCTTCTGCTTCTAGAAACATAATGGTCTCTTCTAGAGAATCTAAGGACCTTCTTGTGAGTTAAGTTTTCATCCTTGCTTTGGTCTGAGACTGCCAGTAACTCCAGAGGGCTGAAGTTAGTTGGTACGTGACACTGCATATACCAATACACCTTAAAGTGTATAAAGCTAGCTGCGTGTGGCTGGTGTTTGCTCAGCAGACTCATTTGTCCATTGTCTCACTTTCATTCATATGGAAGACGTTTTCCTAAAACTATATTTTTGAAGCCAAGAATAAAATCATCTTAATGTATCAAATGATCAGGTAACTATTAGAAGTTAATAATTGTCATCAGATTTCCTGCCCAGCTCTAATATGTAACAGGAGATTAAGTACTCCTGCCCTCTTCACAGCCCCACTTCATGCCCATGTAACCTAGATATTTGTACATACAGGGCAAGTATTGTCTTCTTTTAGTATTAAATTGAAGCTTCAGTATTTCTAACATTGACTTACCCGGACATCTCACTGAGTATTTGCGGGAAGCCTGGTCTAGAGACTTCTGGAGAAACATGGAGTTGGAGGTCCTTGAGCTCTATGCTGCAAGCATGTGGAGCACAAGTGGAAAACCTAAGAATTTCCTCACTTGCCAAAGGTCCTTAATCTTTGGAATACAGGTATTTTTCTGTGGGTTTAAAGAGGAGACACGCATGATCAATTGACTGCTAGCTCTTAACCCAGACCTGATGCATTCTGGAGTCATAGTCAGGTTAGAGTAAGTGTCCTGGGCTTGGTGCTAATGGGCTGGACTGTAGTGCACATGTTCTGAAACTGCAGTTGGAAAGTGGGGGAGAGACACAGAACATGAAGTGCTTCACTCCTAGCGATCCTTTTTATCATTAGTATTATTTTAATATACTTTCCCACTTTGATTTTATATCCTTAGCAAAAGACATTCGCTCCTCACTTCAGAAATAATGTCTTAGTCCTTGGGTACCACAGAGAGAGGCAGAGCACATGCCACCCTGCCACACTTCCTGCACACTGGCACAGACCCTAAGAGGCACTTCCAGAAGCTGCTCTGAAATGTCCTATTAAGATTGTTGGCCTGTGCCATGTGTTTAATGGATTGTTTGTTGGAGTCTTTAATGTCCTGACATAGGGTTGTTTCAAGAACAGCATCTATCCAGACTTGAGCGGCAGCAAGGAAAGAGCCCTGAGTGACCCAGTTCAGTCTCTGCATGGCTTCTCAGAGGAAGATGACAGGAGTGGAGATGGTATTGATAGTTGTTCCTAGTCTGTCTACCATGCATGCCAAGCTTCCTTTCTCTTGCTCTTTGGAATTGGTCTCCCTAGGTGCTCTCACAGGGAATTTGGGGTAACTTAAAACCTGATTTTTTTTTTTTTTTTGGTTTTTCGAGACAGGGTTTCTCTGTGTAGTCCTGGCTGTCCTGGAACTCACTCTGTAGACCAGGCTGGCCTCGAACTCAGAAATCTGCCTGCCTCTGCCTCCCAAGTGCTGGGATTAAAGACGTGCGCCACCACTGCCTGGCGAAACCTGATTTTTTTAAAGCAGTTGTGCAGTTCTGTGAAATTTTAACAATTAGAAGTAACAAAAGAATTTCTAGGATCTGTACTTGTATGCAGGAAGAAACATGGCAACTGGAACACAAATATACAGCAAGAGGCTTGGCCCTGCAGCATTCTTAGAACTCTGAAATCCAGCCACGGCCAGTAGGGATGTCCCTCTCCCCCACACCACACTGATGTTAATCTTCAGAGCTGGGTGAACAAGAAAATTTGGGGTTGATGGCAGCCTCCTGCATGGTGAACTTCTGATCCCTCTCCAAAGGTCAGCATATAGGACCAGGGAGGGTTGATGAAGAAACCTTGGAAACGTGGAAATGACAGCAGTCACATCTCAGAGTTCTAAATCTCCACATCTCAAGGCTGAGGCTGTAGCTCGGTGGATAGAGAGAGCACTTGCCTAGCAATCACGAGGCCTCAAGTTCCATCCTCAGCACTTGCGATGGGGTTACTGTTGACATCACTACCATGAAATTTTGTTGTTTTCATAAAGAAAATACTCTAAAATAGATTGGGTGAGGCATGGTCTAAGCACTTAGGAGTCTGAGGCAGGAGGATCAAGTTGAAGGCCAGCCTGAGCTGTGTGGAGAGAACCTGTCTCAGATTGGGCAGCATCAGAGGTAGTGATGGTGTGACATTTTCAGACCAGGTCTGCATTTGACTAGGGTGGGTACTGGTGTTCTCACTGTCTCTGGAAGGTACTAATATAAAATCACACACAAGTGTCCCAGGAACTGTGTCTTCTCCAAGGCTTTGTTTCACATTTGTATTTTGATACAACATGGATGTGAGTATCACACTTGTTTAAACAGATGTCTGCTGTCCTTAGTGGTTGTACCTCTGTTTACCTGATGCCTGTGTAAAGTCTGTGCTTGGCTTTGAATTGTATGTTTACACCTTACTGTTTTTAAATAAAGAGAAAATTTTATGGTTATGCAAAGGGGATTTTTTTTTTTATTCTTTCCATCTAATGAATTTTAATTTTCAAGATTTTAGCTAAAAAGAGTAATAACAAGTGTTTCTTGGAATAACTGCCCACCTTGACAAGCCAGTCACTTGTTTACCATGGCGTGTGCACACAGCGCTATTAGCATGTGTGCCCCTCTAGGGCCATTATTGACTCGCAATGCTGATGAGCTGGTAAGTGAGGCTCCCCTCCTTCACTGCCCCGCATGGTCAGCTGCATGGATGGAGGCACTAAGACAGAAGGCAGGGTTGACACAGCACTGTTGCATCTTTTTAGGCTTTCCAGACCCTAAAGAGTACCTGACATCTCTTCAGAGGTTCCCCATCTTTCTCCATCCCCAGGTCAGAAACTCAGTTCCTTTTAGCTTCAGGGACAGGAGTGTAGCTCATTGTTACTTGCCCAGCAAGTGTAAGGCCACAAGTTCCATTCCTAGCACTGCCAACACCCAGGTCAGGAGGCAGGTTGGGGAGCAGACTGGATGGTCACAAGAGAGCCACACGGTTTGAAAGTTGAGGAAGGGGTGTGACTAGAGATGTGGCTAGCCCAAGGTTCAGATCCTAAGGCGGCCACAGTGACAGGCTCCAGTGCCGCCTCATTGCAGTGTTGACATAGAGACCCAAATGCTCCTTTGCCAGAGAGGGCCAGATTAGAAGAGAGACCTGAGAGGCAGGCAATGCTCCTCCAGAGAGAGCAGGCACCCACAGCAAAAGCCAGGGCAGGATGGACATGGGGATCAGGAAGAGGCTAGTGATGGCTGAATTGCAGACCAGGACTGACAGCAAGTGGTCAGTAATGATGGGTCAAGGATGGGATTCCCTTCTATCCCTCCTGATACAATTCTGGAACAGCACAGATCAGGTGGGGAACCTCAAATGAGAAAGTGACCAGTGGTTCTCAGGAGGTTTAGTGCTGCAAAGTCTGACCCTGACCCCATAGACTCTGGTATCTTTAGGGATGAAAAACATAGATGAATAGAACCATGAAGGTATTATTTGATTTTAACCATAACGAGGAGACCGGGGCCTTCAAAAACACATTATCCGCATCTCCCAGCCTGGAGCTGGCAAAGCAGGGTTGTCTGGCTAGCCATTGAGCCCCAGGTATCTGCCTCCAGTGCTAGGATTACAGGCATAGGCCACAGCACCTTGCTTTTTCCAAGATAGATTCTGGGGATAAAACCCAGGCCCTTGGACTTACAAGGAAAGCACTCTACCAGCTGAGCGACCTCTGCACAACTATTAGGGCTTTCAAGACAGAACAAATATGAATATATGTAAGTCAACCTAATAAAACATTCATACACATATAAAAATACATACTACATATGTACATACATACATACATACGTACATACAGCCAGATATGTATAATATGGCCAGGATAGTTCAACAATGGCTGAGTCACACCCTGAAAGGACAAGAACCAGTAGTTGATTATTCCACAAGGTCGAATGCCCCAGCAGTCCTGTTTTGACATTGAAGACCTACAGAGATGATGGCCTTCAGTCTACATGAGAAGCCTGAAGAATCCAGTTCTGATATCAGTGAAGGAAATACAGCAGCAGCTGCAGCAGGATCAGGGCTCTGGTTATGAAATTATCAGTCTTCCCATCTATAAAATGGATATCACCAAAGACACCTTTGTAGCAAATTTAGCCCTGGCTCTCTGGCTCTCCCCTCACTGGGAGGAAGGAAGCACTTTAGCAGTTGCTTTTCCACATCCTGTACTGTTGGGCTTTTTTTGTTTTTTTGTTTTTGTTTTTTTTTTTTTGCCCAAAGCTGCTCTGGCTCAGACACTAACCCTCTTCCACACAGCCTAGGGCTCCAGGTAGACTGAGCTCTCACCTCCTGCCTTGGATGATCAGCACTGCCAATACCCTATCATTGTAATGAGGAAACAGCAACTTTCCTGAAATATCTTATTGTCTAGAACCATGTTCTCTACCTGTGAGGAAAATCGGGATATATAGCTGTTAACTTAGCAACTGAAGTAAAAATTCTCATGGCATAGAGAAGACCTTGAAATTAGACAGACGGCACAGGGCTGGGGAGATGGCTTAGCACAGAGTGCTTGCCACCCATCACCAGGAGATGCCAGTTAGCCATGCCCTGCCTGTAATCTCAACACAGGGAAGCAAACCGGCAAGCTAGACTTGTGGAAGTCGGTGAGCCCTAGATTCAACAGGAAACTGCCTGACTGGAAGATGGAGCGCAACTGAAGATTCCGGCCTCTGGTCCATATGCACAAACACGAACATGTCCACCAACCTATGCAAGGAAGCTTTAAAAACAAGTGTATGCAGTCCATCCCATCTGCCACTCGTCCTACTGTCCATCAGTTTGTCCTGTCACCCACCCATTCGTCACACTAGTCATCCTTCACTCACCCATCCACTCGTCCATCTGTCCACCTGTCCATCCGTCCACCCACCACCCTCCCCTGCAACTGAAATTGTGAGGTTTTATCTGTGGTCACCACAGTGATGGCCAGGAGGATGGGCATTTCCTTCCCGTGTGTTCAGCCATAGTATTTGTACTCTTATTTATGTAAAACAAGGAACATATTTCAATAATAAAAGATACCTATAATTATGTTTTTAAAAAATGGAAATTTGTTCTGTGGTCAACTCTATGGCTTTTTTTTTTTTTCTTTAAATGACTCCGGACTTCTCTATGTACCTTAAAACTCAACATCTAAGCTGCCTTTGTCTTCTGTGGGGTCTCCCATGAGTGTGACTGCATTTAAATTGACTCCTTTCTGATCCCCTGGGAACTCCCTAGACCAGCCTTAATCCTACCATGTGCTCAGGAACCTTGACTGACAGCCCTAGATAAGAAGAAGAAAGCATGGTGACAGATGCAAGTATTTAATAGGACCACTAGATGGGATGGGGGGCGGATGTCAGAAACCAGACTGTCTCCCTCTCTCACTTTTGCTATCTCTTTATAGAAAATACCAGTCTTGTGCACAGAAACTTTGCCCTTTTCCCTCCACTATCTACTTAGTCCTGGAGACATGGCTGAGACTCATTAACCATTTGCTGGCCAGGAGAAGTGATTCAGTAGGCAGAGTGCTTGCCTCAAATGCAGGAAGCCCTGAGTTTCACCTCCAAAGCTGAATAAACCCGATGCGGTAGTACACCAGGGGGAGGTACAGGCAGGAGGACCTGTTCAAAGTCATTCTTGTCTACATCGGGAGTTCAAGACCTGTCTGGACGATATGAGTTCTTGTCTCACAATATCAAAGCACACAAGCACTTGATAAGGGAACAAGACAGGCAGGAACCTGCTTCCCTATTTTCTCCAAGCAAAGTTTCACTGCTCTGCTGTACCAGGCAGATCCCAGGTCCTCTTCCTTCTGTGACAGCAAGATGTAGCAAGGGTAGCCAGCTGCCCCTGTTTTTCACTCTGTCTGAGACAAGAGAGAAGCTGATTGGACAGGCAAGGTAGCTGTGGTCCTGGTCTCGCTGCAGCCACAACCAAGGACCATGTCTCACTGAAGAGGGGAACAGGCATACACCCCAAAGCTACCTCCCATACCAATATGAGCAGGTTTCACCTCAGTGAGGCCCTGTGATGCCCAACTCTTGCAGAACGTCAGTGCCTGGGTGGCTGACTATTCCTCCAATGTACAGGGGTCCTGCAGATGGTCCCACCCTGGGGAGGGGGTGACGCAGGAGACTCTGAAAGCCAGGATGCCTGTGCCTCAGCTGCCTTGGATAGCTCTAACAGGAAAGCAGGTAACTTCCAGGGTCCACCATCACATATAGTCAAGAAGTCATTGTCAGAAGACTTTGGTCCTGTCTCCCCTACTGCCATGGGTGACTAAAGGGCAGGCTGTCTAACTTCTCAGAGCTCCAGTGCCCTTCTCTAGGGATGAAACAGGAACTTCCTGGTTCTGTGTGTTCAACTTACTGCCTTTGTATGTGTTAACTTTTCCTCTCACAAGATCCTGGAAGGCAATAGCAGTTGACCCTCATCTTAGGACGACACAGGCTAAACCACTTGTTTTGGTGGCTAATTTTTTTAAGATTTAAAAAATAAAGCACAGTGCTGGAGCAGTGACTTACAAGTGTCCCAGAGGTTCTAGAGGACCCTGAATTTGGTTACCAGCACCCAGCTATGATTGGTGGTCCACAACTGCCTGTAATTGCCCACACACAGATAAAAATCCTAAAAAGCTTTTAAAATTATGTGTATGTATGTGTGTGTGTGGAGGGGGGGTGGTGCATGCAAGTGTCTTGCCGATGGAGGCTGAAAAAAGGACATCAAACCTTCTGGAGCCAGAATAATAAGCAGCTGTGAGTTGCCTGATGTAGGAGCTGGGAACAAGCCTGCATCTGCTAGGGCAACAAGCCTCCTCCTCCTCCCCTCCCTCCTCCTCCCCTTCTTCTTCCTCCTCCCCTTCCTCCTCCCCTCCTTCTTGGTCCTTCTTCCTCCTCCTCTCCCTCCTTCTCCTCCTCCTCCTTCTCTTCCTCCTGTTCCTCTTCCTCCTCCTCCTCTTCCTCCTCTTCCTCTTCTTCCCCTCCCTCCTGTTCCTCTTCCTCCTCCTCTTCTTCCTCCTCTTCCCCTCCCTCCTGTTCCTCTTCCTCCTCGTTCTTCTTTCTCCTCCATCTCTTCCTCCTCTTCTTCCTCCTGTTCCTCTTCCTCCTCTTCCTTTCTTCTTTCTCCTCCATCTCTTCCTCCCCCTCCTATTCCTCTTCCTCCTCCCCTCCCCCTTCTTTTCTTTTGAGACAAGGTATCATTAAGTAGTTCTGGCTGTCCTGAAGTCCACTATGTAGACAAGGCTGGCCGAAAACACACAAAGATCCATCTGCCTCTGCCCAGGATCAAAGGTAGGTGCCACCATGCCCAGCTTGATGGCTAATTTTAACATCGACTTGATGAGGTTTAAAGTCACCATGGAGCCAGGCAGTGGTGGCGCACGCCTTTAATCCCAGCACTTGGGAGGCAGAGGCAGGCAGATTTCTGAGTTCGAAGCCAGCCTGGTCTACAGAGTGAGTTCCAGGACAGCCAGAACTACACAGAGAAACCTTGTCTCGAGGAAAAAAAAAAAAAGTCACCATAGAAACACACCTATAGGTGTGTCTATGAGGGGGTTTTCAGAGGACCTTTTCCATGAGTATGAATGGTGCCACTCTATAGGCTTGGAGATCCTGAACTGAATACAAAGTAGGAAGCAAGCCGAGCATCATCGTTCATCTCTCTGTGCTTCCAGACAGTGGATGCAGCGTGACCACTGCTACATACTGCCAAACTGTGAGGCAAGATAAACCCTCCTTCCGTAGGTTGTTTTGGTTGTGTATGTGTGTGTGTGTGTGTGTGTGTGTGTGTCTGTCTGTCTGTCTGTCTGTCTGTCTGTGTGTCTGTGTCTGTATCTGTGTCTGTGCCTGCGTGTGTACCCACAGAAACCAAAAGAGGGCATCTGATCCCCTACATCTGAAGTTTTGAATGGTTATGAATTGCCATGTGGGAGCTGGGAACTGAACTTGGGCCCTCTAGAAGAGTAGCAAGAATTCTCAACTGCCAAGCCATCTCTCTGGCCACTTTTATTGGGCACTTTTTGTCACAGCAATAAGAAAAGTACCTAATTCACTTGTCCAAAGCCACTTGATGGCATGTGAAGCGAGGCCACTGGTCTGGACAAGGCAGTGCTCTAGGGGAGGGAATCCCCCCACCCATAGGCAGCAAACTGTGTTTAACAAGCTGGTCACAGAGTGCACATAACTGAAGTGGGGGGGTGGACAGAGGGAAGGGGGTTTGCAGATGTGAGCAGTTCATGCTGCTCACAGGTGACATGCCATGCACAGACCATGCATGGATCTGTTCACTGCAAGTGTCTAGTCCCACAGCATGGTTGTGTGAGATCACATTCTCTGGAGCCCAGAATGATGTGCAGAGGAAGGAAATAAAGCCTTGCTAAGCCTTGCGAAGCTGTGTGGGCCCTCTTCCTGTCTGTTGTCTCCTCTGATCAATGATCTATGTGAGAATTTGTTTCATCAAAGGCAGCTAGTCTGCCAATGACCAATGTTCCATAAATCTCCCCTACCTTGCAAAGATATTAAAATCTTAATTTTTTTTGAGACAGGGTCTTTGTGTTGGTTTCAATGAAATGGCTCCCACAGGCTCCTAGGGAACAGCACTACAGGGGATGTGGCCTTGTTGGAGAAAGTGTGCCACTGGCGTGGACTTTGAGGTTTGAGAAGCTCAAGCCAGACCCAGTGTCTCTTCCTGCTGCCTGCAGATCCAGATGTAGAACTCTCAGTCACCTCTCCAGCACATCTGCCTGTGTGCCACCATGTTTCTTGCCAATGATAATGATAGACTAAACCTCTGCACTGTAAGACAGCCCCAATTAAATGGTTCTGGTCATGGTGTTTCATGACACCAATAGTAGCCCTAACTGAGTCTTACTATAAAGCCTTGGCAGATCTAGATCTCACTATGCAGACATAATACAGACAAAAGAGACAGAGGTCATCTTGGCTAGTGGTTTAGGTTGTGGCACACACTTTTTGCAGAAAGAAAGTGCTTGCCCAACCAGGTTAATTTTGCTTTATTAATGTGTTTCTTTGTATGACACAGAGAATATTCTTTTCCAACACTCTGCAGGGAGCCCTGGCAAGTTAGACATGTGCTAAAATGGGTGTGCACTGCCAAATAGGTTTCAAGGTGGGCAATGCAGGGAGACCCTGATGGAGATTTGGGAGATGGTACTCAGTATCTGACAGCCAAAGGAAGTGGGAGCTGAGGCACACTCAGCAGAGACAGGAGGCAGGACCCGTAAGAAGCACCTCCTGGACCTGTGAGACCTAGATAAGACAGGCCCAGGGGGCAAGCTCTGCTAGGTGAACTGTGAGCTGTCCTAGGGGCTGTGACCTTCCCAGAGCCCTATGTGCTAGAATCAGATCAGCCTGGTCCCAAGAGTCCTAGATGTAGGTTCAGCCTTGAGACAGGTGACCTTAGGCATCTACACGTGGTGGCCTGACTAGGGACCATCCCAAAGGTAGAGAAAGATGATGGAAGGAGGCATGGAAGGGATTCCAGTCACACCATCCAACCCAGGTCTCTCTGTCCCGGCTCCCCTGCAGGGCCTGTAAGCTGTACAGAGGACAGGGAATGACTTGTTACTTTACAGCCCTGCAATACTACCGCCGCTGCTGCCACCACTACACACACACACACACACACACACACACACATACACACACACACACACAGATACAGATACACACAGATATAAACACACAGAGATACACACACACACTCGCACAGACACAGATACAGACACACAGAGATACAGACACACACAAATACACATAAAGAGATACAGATACATACAGATACACTCACAGACACACTCACACAGACACACAGAGATACACACACACACACACACACACACACACACACACCCCTTACAGGGAGGCTGCCAGCTGAGAGGCAGTTTAAATTCAACTGTGTCAAAATTAAATGAAACTTAAGACGTGCCTCTTCAGTGGCACGACCATACTGCAGATCCCTCAGGAGCCCCCTGTGACTAGAGGCTGCCAACACGGGCAGTGCAGATAGAAGCAATGTTCCTTATTCCAGAGAGTTCCACTGGATGCCAGGTTTCTCTTCTTGAGACAGGGTCTTCTGTGGTACAGAATGACCCTGGACCCATGTAACTAGAGGTTGTTCTAGACCTCTCACCATTCCATCTCCCAGGAGCTGGGGTTACAGGTGGGTGTCGTTACACCCGGCTCGGTGCTGTAGCATGTGTCTGCACTGGGCCTCAGCCTCTGCCTATTACCCAACTGGCTCCCGCAGGTTACTGTGAGACAGATGCCATTATCACTCCACCTCTGGTAGTGAGGGGCAGAGAGGCCAAGTGGGATGAGTTTAACCCTGTGGTAGTTAAACTTGGTTGTCAACCTGACAGACCTGGGATTATCTAAGAGGCATGTCTCTCCGAAAGGGTATTTCCTGAGCAGATCAGCTGAGGAGGGAAGTCCCCTCACCCCCTACCAAGTGGGAAGCAGCTTTTGTGTGGGAGGAAACCAGACCTGCTTTGCCTGCCTACCTTCATTTCTTGCTAGTGGGTGCATTTACTTTATTGCTGCTCCTTCTACCATCCTTTACTGACATCAGAACCTAGTTTTTTCCAACCTTCCAGTGTGGACTGAAGACCAGTGGCTGTCCAGGAATCCTCCATGCCTCCAGATTGAGACATCTGGAGTATCTGGCCCAGTGGACTAAGCAGCTGTGAGGTTCTCAGACCCTCCAAACTGCAGACGGCCATTGTTGGCCTATGTAAGCCAATCGCTAAGTGTCTTCTATGATATATAACCATGCTCTTGGTTCTGGTCCTGTACAGAATGTGACCAATGTGGTTTAAATAGGTTTGACCCCCACAGACTCATGTTTGAATGTTTGGCCATAAGGAATGGCACTGTTAGGAGGTGTGGCCCTGTTGGAGAAGGTGTGGCTTTGTTGAAGGAAGTGTGTCACTATGGAGGCGGGCTTTGGGGTCATATATGCTTAAGCTATGCCCAGTGTGCAACAGTCCCCTTCTACCTAAGGATTAAGATGTAGAACTCTCCGTTCCTTTACAGCACCATGTCTGCTCGCATGCTTCTCACCATAATGACAATGGACTGAACCTCTGAACCTATAAGCCAGCCCCAATGAAATGGTTTCCTTTATAAGAGTTGTCTTGGTCATGGTGTCTCTTCAACAGCAATGGAAAACCTAAGACAGCACTCACCCAGTTACCCACAGTGGGATGGGTGCCCTTGAGATGGGCCTTATCCTCATCTGACTCTAGAAGAAGACCTAGCCTCTGGCATTCCACTCTACCCTCCCATCCATGCACCTCTTCTGTCCTGTGTTCTCAGACCCCATAAGAAGGCTACCTGAGGTTGTGACTAACATCTTTATTGGCTGGGTGGGGTCTGATGACGGTTGAGGGCAGAGGATTTGAGTGTTTTTAGGGCTTGCTCCTGATTTCTCACATATCAGGTAACTTTCCTGGGCAGAGGATTAATGATCCCGCTCTCTATATACTCAAAAACTGTGTATGGGTCCTGGTCTCCGTTGACAATGATGGCCCGATCGTAGAACTGCTCCAGGTCCCCAGAGTTCCTGTAGAACAGGTCCGTTTGGAGCTTGATGTACTCTTCTGAATCCTTGGGGTTCTGCAGGAGGCGGGCCTGGACCTCTATGGTGGGAGGGGGCTTGTACATGAGATGGAACCTATGAGGGAAGCAGACGACAACCGTCCTCAGTCCTCTGTTGACTACGCTAGAGTACCCTTGCCCTGTCACCATGACTACCAGACACAGATGCCAGCTGTGCACCAGCTGGGGACACACCTTGGACTGGCCTCAGGCCTCTGGGACAAGAAGCTGTGATCCCAGCTCAGGGAAAGGGCAGAGGTCAGTGGGGGTGGGGGTAGCATGTAAAATCACAATAAGAGGGAGATCCCCCTTTGATCTCAGAGGCCCAGGCAGGCAGATCTCTGCACGTTCCTGCCTGCCAGGGCGGTGTGGTGAGATCCCACCTGAAAACAAAGCAAACAACACACAGAAGGCCTGGTTCCTTCAATCCCCAGCTCCCACCCCCACCCCTGTTTTCTGTGCAGCTGCTCAAAGCCAAAAGAGGGAGTTGGATTCTCTGGAACTAAAATTCTACACTTTCTGCAGGCCGTCTATAAGGACGTGGAAGAAGGGAGCTTGTTCTCTGTGTCTGCTTGCCCTCACCCTCACTGGCAAGCCCATCCCTCCCCTGGCATTAGAGTCTACTACTTTGGGATTCCACCAGGTCTTGAATCTTCCATTGGTAGACAGGCT
Organism: Rhabdomys pumilio; assembly: GCA_030674055.1. Lineage (NCBI taxonomy): Eukaryota > Metazoa > Chordata > Mammalia > Rodentia > Muridae > Rhabdomys > Rhabdomys pumilio. The sequence goes on along the minus strand of JANHMN010000002.1, from coordinate 102,222,044 downwards.
GGATCAGTGGTTCTCAACATTCCTCATGATTAGACTCTTTGATACAGTTCCCCATATTGTGGTGCCCCCATCTGTTAAAATTATTTCATTGCCACGCTGTAACTGTAATTTTGTTATGAATTATATTGTAACTATCTGATATGCAGGGTATCTGATATGTGACCCCCAAAGGGGTCGCGACCCACAGGTTGAGAAATGATGGGCTAGCTGCCCCACAGCCTGTAAGCTACTCGAATCAATTCTACATAGATTCATTCTATCACTTCTGTTCCTCTAGAGAACCCTACAGATACCAGGACTGGGGTCTAGAACAGGAAAATGTCCTTCAACAGCTCCAGAATGCTGTGCAGGCTGCTCTACCACTTGGACCTTATGATCCTGCAGATCCAGTGGTACTTGAGATGTCAGTGGCAGACAGGGATGATGTTTAGAGCCTTTGGCAGCCCCTATAGGTGAGTCAGAGAAGAGACCTTTGGGATTTTAAAGCAAGTCTCTACTATTGTCTAAAGACAACTATTCCCTTTAAGAGGCAGCTCTTGGCCTGCTTGGGCCTTAGTGAAAACAGAACATTTGTCAATGGGCTACCAAGTTATCATGCGACCTGAACTGCCCACCATGAGCTAGGTAATATCTGATCCACCAAGACAAGATGAGATGTGCATAGCAGCAATCCGTTACCAAATGAAAGTGGCGTGTACATGATTGGACTTGAGCAGGTCCTGGGGGCACAAGCTCATTACATGAAGACATTGCCCAAATGCCTGTAGTTTCTACTAGCATTACAATGACATCTGCTGCTAGGCGTGCATGCCTTTTGGGGTGAGGAAGGAGACTGGGGCCTGCTTTACTCATGGTTTCCCACACTAGGCAGGCTCCATTCAGAAGCATAGCATTACAGCCCTTTCTGGGACAACCCTGAAAGACAACTGTGAAAGGAAAATCTACACAGAGGGTAGAACTTCAGGCAGTACCCATGGTCGTACATTTTGTTTGGAAGGAGAAATGGCCAGATGTGTGATTGTTCACTGACTCATGGGCTGTAGTCAGCGGATTGGCTGGATGGTCAGGGACTTGGAAAGAGCATGATTGGAAAATTGGTGAGAAAGACATCTGGGGAAGAAATATGTGGACAGATCTCTGTGAATGGGTGAAGAATGTGAAGGTATTTGTGCCCCGTGTAAATGTTCAGCAAAAGGTGACTTCAACTGAAGAGGAGGTCAGTAATCACGTGGATTAAATGACCTGTTCTGTGGACAGTCAGCCTCTTTCCCCAGCCATCCCTGTCCTTGTCCAGTGGGCACATGAACAAAGTGGCCATGGTGGCAGAGACAGGGGTTAAGTATGTGCTCAGCTTTATGGACTTCCACTCAACAATGCTGACCTGGCTACAGCTGCTGCTGGCTACCAGATCTGCCAACAGCAGAGACCAACAATGAGCAGATCTCTTGTGAGTCTGAGGCCAAACTGGTCTACCAAAGCTTGGCTGTTACACAAAGAAACCATGTCTCAAAAAAAAAAAAAAAAGAAAAAGAAAAGAAAAAAGAAAAAAAGAAAAAGGAAAAAGGAAAGAGAAAGAAAGAGAGAGAGAGAGAGAGAGAGAGAGAGAAAGAGGAAAATCCCTCACAGGTGTACCCACCCTCTTGAGTTTTAGTTAATTCCAGATGTGGACAAGTTGACAACTAAGAATAGCCACCATACAGGATTTCCTCTGTGTAGCTCTGGCTGTCCTGGAACTCCCTATATAAACCAGACTAGCCTCAAAAGAGATACACCTACATCTGCCTCCCAAGTGCTGGGATTAAAGGCATATACTATCACAAAGGGCTTATTATTATTTATTTATTTATTTATTTATTTATTTATTTATTTATTTATTGTTTTTCAAGACAGGGTTTCTCTGTGTAGCCCTAGGCTGTTCTGGAATTCACTCTGTAGATCAGGCTGGCCTCGAACTCAGAAATCCACCTGCCTCTGCCTCCCAAGTGCTGGGATTAAAGGCGTGTGCCACCACTGCCCTGCGGCTTACAATTTGTGTGTGTGTGTGTGTGTGTGTGTGTGTGTGTGTATGATTGTGTGAGTTTCTGTGTGTGGGTATATGGTGTATACATATGTATGTGTATGTGTGTGTGTATATGTGTGTATGAGTATGTGAGTTTGTGTGTGTGTGAATAGTGTACATGTATGTGTGTGTAAGTATGTGTGTTGGTGTATGTGTGTGTATGGGTGTGTGTATGTATATGTATGTGTGTGTACATGTGATGTATGTGTTTGTGTATGTGTGTGTAGGGGTATGTGTGTATGGGTATATGTATGTGTGTATATGTGTGGTAGTATGTGTGTACACACGTATGTCTTGGTGATTGAACTCAGGTCCTCATGCTTGTGAGGGCAAGCATTAGCCATCTGAGCATCTTCTCAGCTTTGTCTGTACTTTTTTCATCCTTCCAAACACAATTTGTCCAGTATTTAGAGCCTACCCATCTGGTGCAGCCATTTCTGAAGTGGGAGTCCAGCTGGGGGCCAGGAATACAGTGGCAGGTACTTCACCAGTGTGTTGCTGCCGGGCCTGGTACATCCCTTTCCTCTTCCCTCTTCAGAGGGAGACAGAAGACATACCCAGAGGAACTCACTGAGCAAGCCTGTTTCTTGCCTGTCTGTGGTAGCCAGCACGACCCTGAAGCAGGCCCACAATAGCAGTGAGCACCTAGATGAAGAGACCGCTCTCGGGAGACCTGGCCATCAGCAGCTCTCCATGACCAGCCACCAGGAAGCCCTGACCAACCTTTCTCCTGTGACAGGGTCTACCCTTCTCAGTGTCAGCCGCTCCAGGATGGAATCCAACGGCACGTTCAGGAAGAACACCCTGGAGAGAGAGAGAGAGAGACCACGGTATCCACAGTTGTCACTATCTGGGCCAGGCAAAGCTTTGACAGCCTGGGCCTGCTAGTCCTGGGGAGACTACTCTTGGCAATGTAACTTTCATACATAGCAAACCTACCTAGAGCCCAGAGCCCTACCCACCTTCTCTGTCAACTCACTCTCCAGGCCAATAACACCCTAATGCCAGAAACTAGGGTAAGACTGCCTAATAGCCCAGAGCCTTCCAGAGTCGTCCACTGGCCACTCTGTCCCTTTCCCTCTACTGCCTCCTCCCCTTGGTGTCCCCCTGTTGTGGCCCTTGGGGACACTGACCTTCTTGTCACTCATTTACCTCTATAGACCGAGTCTTGCTACAGTCACCAGAGGGAACCCCAAGCCACACTTTTGTCACCCTAAGGCCATGACTGACATTATACTCCACATGTGGACATCTATGTGTTTCACGAAAGGTCTGCCCCAGATTCCTAAGGCAGCCAAGTGTGTCCTTGCTCCATTCCTCTTGGCTGGGAGATGCTTTTCCCCTCTGCCTCTCTAGTACCTGTGGCAGGGCTTTGTCCAAGGCTGTGAGGAGGCAGAGCTGAGCTCAGACTCTGAGCTCAGACTCCTCCTCCTAGCTGCAGGCGCTCCTGTGGGATGCAGATCAAAGCCAAGCCAGGCAGATCACCTGCTGACTGCACAGTGGGGGAAATGAAAGCCCAGATTTACCCAGAGGTCCCCAAAAAGAAGGCAGCTTGCTCAGAGTCATCAGGGAAGTGGTCAGAGATACTAGGACCAAGTATTTATATGCCTGAGGCTGATGCTTCAGAGTTTGACTGACATATGTGTGCAAATTTCTTTCCCTTAGGCTGGCTTTCTCTGGGTTTCCTTCTAATACTTACCCAAAGTTACTTTTTTTTAATTCTTAAAAACTTTTATATACTCATTTTGGGTTTGGGGGACGTGTACCACAATGTGTATTTAGAGGTCAGAGAACAAGCATGGGGGTTTCCGCAAGCTCTAGTGGAGACGCAAGAATGGAACTCGGCTCAGCTCCACTTAGTGAGCCGTCACTGGTTCGAGCTTCTGAAGTGTGGCACCCGATGGTTTATTTTAGCTGTATTTAAGCGCAGCACAATTTGGGGGAAATGTTTCCCCAATGACAGTTAACTCAGTGCTGTGGAAAAAACTAAGGGCATGTTTACATTGAAACTCTACAAAGTACATATGGCCTCTTCCATAGAGACGATCAGATAAGGATCTAGGGAGAATGACAAGGAGCTGTGGTTGGCCTGGCTCTATAAAAGTTACTTAGGCTGTTTTAAAGTACATGTGACATCTTCATAAGGATGTTTTTATGAACTGAGAAACTTGGAAAAAAACAATATTTGGTGGGGAAAAGTTTGGGATAAACGGACATAATAGTCTGGGGGATGTAGGTGAAGCCTGGCCCTGCAAAACATCACCAGGTGACGAGCTACATCCATTCCCAGCATTCCAGATGCAAGGCAGGTAAACATCTTTTTCCTTTGAAGAGATGAGCCTGCGTGTTTAACCTTCCTGGGTTCCGTAGTGTTTATCTGTGAGTGCAAGCATCTGGTACTACCTATAGACAACTTGTAGGAGTCCATTTCTCCTTCCACCTTGTGGGTCCCAGGGATTGAACTCAGGTCATTAAGCTTAGCAGTAACCCTTCCACTGAGGCTGTGACCTAATACATGACAAGTAGCAGCTTGAGGGAGGAAACATTTGTTCTGGCTCACAGTTCAAGGACACAGGTATCATGGTGGAGAAGGCATGCTGGTGGGAGAATGAGGCTGTTCTCACATCATCTCTGTTGACAGGAAGCAGAGAGCAGACAGGAAGGTGGCATGGGTCATTAAAACCTCAAAGCCCACCTATGGCCCCAGTGACAAACTTCCACTAGCAAGACTCCAACTCTTTACAGTTCCAGAACCTCCCCAAAAGGCACCAAGTGGTCACATACCTGAGCCAATTATGGGTCCTTCACATTCAAACTACATGGGCACCTGGACACTTGCTCTTATGCACTAGAACATGTATGAGCTCAGCTGTCATGCACTAGACCACATATGAGCTTAAAAAAAAAAAAAGAAGACATCGGGGTACCAGACAGGCAAGCAGAGCCCAGTTTTCTTTCTAAGGACAGACATGCCCAGGACTTATCTCTTTTCCCTTGCCCAGTGATGGTTTGTGTATGCTTGTATACAAGCATATACATATGGTTTGTATATGTATAGGCCCAGACAGTGGCACTATTAGGAGGTGTGGCCTTGTTGGAGTAGGTGTGTCACTGTGGGCATGGACTTTAATACCTTTGTTCCAACTGCCTGGAAGCCAGTCTGCCTTCGGAACAAGAGATGGAACTCTCAGCTCCTCCTGCACCATGCCTGCCTGGATGCTGCTATGCTCCCCCCTTGATGATAATGGACAGAACCTCTGAACCTGTAAGCCAGCCCCAATTAAATGTTGTCCTTATAAGAGTTGCCTTGGTCATGGTGTCTGTTCACAGCAGTAAAACCCAGCTGGCACCCTGCTGGTACTGAGTTCAACTGCAGCTCCCCCATGAAGCAGACACAGTTGATTCTCAGAAGCCTGGCAGGTGGGAACCATGACCACTTTCCAGCAGAGCAGCCTGGCCAGGCCGGAGCCATGAGCAGCCTTTCCTCACTGCATTGTTGTCTGTCAGACTCTTTCCTCTCTTGACACTGAGACATGATGCTGTCATCTACAAAGTCCACACCCAAGAACCAAATCAAGTTACAACCCACATACTTATATGCACACGCGCATGCATGCACACACACACTCATACACACACTCATTTGCTCACACACCTTCATACACACTCATTCACTCACACACACTCATACACACACTCACACATGCACACATACATGCTTATACACACTCATTCACTCACATACCCTCACACATACACACATACACTCCTACACATGTTCACACACACATGTTTTACTAATCCAGGCCGCAAGTGGCCCACGGGCTTGATGTGGACACATTTGTTTCCTAATGACTCCAATTCAGAATGCCACAGAGCACCAGCAGTACAATGCAGTGTTCGTAGTGCCGTGTAAATTAGTGAGCTAAGTCCAATACATTAAAAGAGTAACTCATTATTATAGCTAAGTGGGTTTTAACCTGGGAATGGAAGCCTAATGCTTTTTTTTAATCAATTTTACATTTAAAGTGAAAATTACCATATATTTAGACTAAGTAGACAGAGTCTTAGTCTTGTAGCCTAGCTGGTCTTCAACTGCTATGCAGCCCAGAACGGCCTTGGGTTCTCAGTCATCCTGCCTCCAACTCCTGGGTGTTAGCTGCAGGTGCGTGTCACCGTGCGTATCACCGTGCATGAGGGAAACCGACAATACAGATCAGCTTACAAAACAACAAAACACCTAACACCAAACAAAAGATGAATGACTGAATGTTTTCCCTGAAATGGGTTACAGAGCAGGAACACCTGCTCTCACTACCCCTGTTAGACCACATGTACACACACACACACACACACACACACACACACACACACAAATTGTGATTTTTGAAAATATGTATACCAAAATAGGTTTAAAAATAAAATATAAGCCAGAATGGGAAAAATATTTGCAAAATGCGTATCTGCAGGTGAGGCATTTGTATCCATATTTCAGAAACTGTGAGCTGCACGCATGGTTGGTGGCACACATGTATATGTGCTCAATCCACACGTGCCAGCACCTCCAGAGCTGATATCCAAATGGGAAATCAGGCATCTGGAGGTGGCTTCCTAGAAAAGGCTCAAGTTGCCTCCTCCTCCCAACAAAGAGCCAACCTCTGTCTGGGGAAGCCCTGCTTTCAGGCTGACAGGCCCCAGGGCTCTACCCAGGCCCTCTGTGACTGTCCCTGGCCATCCTGGTCACGGTATAGCTCATGGTGTTTCTCTCAGGAAGAACTACACGGTGACCACTGCTGAGGGAGGAGCTGAAAAGAGGAAACATAAACAGTACTGCAAACTGGGGTCTGAGGATGGTCAAAGTGACTGACAGAGCACACTGCCTGACTACTTGACCAGGAGCACCATCTGGAACAGGGGAGGTGATGCCAAGGTCGTCCTCCTTCATCGGTAGATTTCAGGGTGTTCCCGGAGCACAAAGCAGAAGGGGTAGGTTTTTTTCTTTGTTTGGGGTTTTTTTGTTGTTGTTGTTGTTTTGTTTTGTTTTTTCTTTTCTTTTTTTTTTTTTAGATTTCATTTAGATTTAATTATTTTTATTTTTTGTGCATGAACGATCTGCCTACAGGTATGTCTGTGTACCACATATCCACCTGCTACTCACAGAGATCATAAGAACATCAGATACCTTGGAACTAGATTATGGATAGTTGTGAATCAGGATGTGGGTACTTATGGGAGCCAACAGAAGGTAGCTATCATCCTTGCAACCATCTTGAGCCATATATCCTGACAAGAGACTTGCTTACAACAGCCTACAACAGCTGAGCACACTCTGATAACATCTTGTTTTAGATACCCAGGATCTTCCCTTGGGTGTGTGAGACTTAAAGGTGTGATTTAGAGATAAGACTTAAAGGCATGAGTTAAGGGCGTGACTTAGAAGTGAGACAGAAGTGAGAGGCAGACAGAAGAAAGTTCTTGAGACTTGAGACTTGGAAAAGAACTTGGAACTGGGAAAGAGACTAGTAACTTGGAACTAGGAATTAGGACTTGAGACTTATTATAGCTGGAACTAGGATTAGGACCTGAGACTTGGTACTAGGAACTAGGAACCTGAGACTTTGTACTTGGAACTAGGGACTTAGAGAGAAGAAGAGAGACTGAAGAATAAACAGGATTGAATCACACTCTGTCTGGTCTCCATTCTTCACATCTGCCCTCACTCTCTCTCTTGCTGAACCCCAACCTGTGGACCGGAGCAGCTTGGGGCAGCGCGGACTCTAATAATTTAGCCCCCAAGGCTTTTGGCAGTGTGGGCTCCAACATTGATAGAGCAGTCCCCAACATTTTGGCCCCCAAATGTGTGGCAGAGCAGTCTGAGATATTTTGGCCCCCAAACGTGGGGTAGTGCAGTTCTCGACATTTTGGCGCACAACGTGGGGCAGCTTGGGCTGCAACAGGTGCTGGGAACGGAACCCAAATCTTCTGCCAAAGCAACAGATGCTCTTAACTGCTGAGCATGCACATGTGGAAGCCATAAACCATCCTTGGGAGTTGTCCTAAGACACTCTCCACCCTCAGATAAGGACCTCTCATTTTCCTAGAGCTCATCACTGTGCTGCACTGACTGGCTGGGAAGTCCCGGGACCTTCCTGTTCTTGCCTTCCTAGTGCTAGGGTTACAACATCTTTCTGTGCATTCTGGTGATGGGACCCAGGAAGTGCTTTACTAACTGAGCCATCTGCGCAGCCTTATGGTCTCCATTACATGTTAGCACCCTACAGGAGGATGCTCAGTTCAGATTCAAACTTCAACAGGTTCATCCCTTAGGCACATCAAGGTTGAGGGCAGAGGCTGAGGCTGTCCTGTTGATGCTGTGTCCTTCCTGCCTTGCAAATGCTCACAGCCAAAACTTATGCTGAAAGTGGACAGCTGGCTGTCAGCACATGAACTGGCCTGACCCCATCTCACAGCAAAGCACAGCTTTGACTCCATGCTGTTGGCTTCCTGGCTCTCCTGGCAGGTGCCTGGGTCACAGGTAAAGCCTACAAAGATTTCTGGAATTAAATGTTGAGAGAGGCTGCATCCAAAAGGAGCAGTGCAGAGGAGAGTCTGGACACAAGGCTTCTCTGGCCAGGATTTTAAAGTGTTTGCTTTGCAGATGTTTGACTCTGACATGACACTTACCTGAAAAAACAAGGGCTAGCCCTCCACAGCTGATCCTACCACCCTGAGTGTCCCCTGTCTAGCCTTGGGTAGTAGTGACAATTCTTCTCACCTCCAGTTCCCACTCCTTCAAGATATGGGTTCCCGCTGGCCATTTCTTGTTGAAACTGGTGCATAACTGACAGCACAAACCTACCCTGGAAGGATCTGCAGTCTCTCCAGGGGCAAGCAACAAAACTCACTCTCCTTGCTGCTAACCAATAAATTAGTGCACACTCTTGGCAGTTTACCAAGTGTATTTCCAGACATGGCAGTCCAGTTGAAGGGAAGAATGACCCAGGGTATTCCAGCTCTTTTTAAAAGCCCTCTTAAAATGTCTACCTCCTTCACCACTGAAAAGAAAGGAAAAAAATGTTTTTTCTCCTGTGCATACTACCACCTAGGAGCTCCCCAGACAATAAGGAAAAGCCAACTGTCAGAGTGAGGTAGTTCTGCAAGCTTTTCCCACAGAGAAAAGCAAATGAGTTTAAGGCAAAAATAACAGAAGACAAGCTGGCCACCAACTGAAGATACGAACCTTAGCAGGATTCCCAGGGAACCCAAGACATCTCAGGCCATTTGGGGGGGCTTGGTAAGGACTGGAAGATGAAGAAGGGACAGAAGTGTTCAGCCTTCTGGGTGGGATTTTATCCAGTGAGGTCACTGACTGGCATGTGCACTCTCATACTGGCTTTGGGTCACAAAAGTAGTAAACGGCTGAGACCCACATTCCGAGACAAGAGGCCAACAGGATGAAAGACCTTATCTAAGCCTTCAAGGCTCTGGTGAATTTGAAACATCTTCATTTGAGCAGCTTTTATGCCCTCAAGTCCGTGTTCAGACTCCCTCCATTATTCTGTTCCGTGTGTCCTTTACAGCTTGGACCAACATCAAACACTGACAAGAAAGCGTAAATACTTTTTTTTTTTAAAGAAAGAAGATATATTTATTCAATGTGTATGTGTTGAGTTCCTGCATGTATATGTGTTCCCCACATGTGTGCCTGGCTCCCACTGAGGCTGGAAGAGGGTGTTGGGTCCCCTGAGCTGGAGTTACATGCATTTGTGTGCTCCCAACTTGGTGCTGGGAACCAAATCCCAGTCCTTTGCAAAAGTGGAAAGTGCTCTTAACCGTGGAGCTGTCTCTCCAGCCACCAGGGAATACAAATGCTTTTGTTTTCCTCAAGGTCCTGCTAACCCAACCAAGTGGCCCAGCTGGTATGGGAAGATGTTCTAGTTTCATTTCTGTTGCTGTGACAAAATATACTGACCAAAACAACTTAGATGAGAAAAGGGTTCATTTTAGCTTACAATTCCAGATTACAGTATCATAATAAGGATTTCACGGTGGCAGGAACTAGAAATAGCTGGTCACATCATCTCCACAGTGAAGAGCAGAGAGAATAAAAACATGCTTGCTTGCTTGCTTGCTCTTAGTAGCTAGGTTTTTCCTGTCTTACACTATTAGGAATCTCTACCTAGGAATGCTGCCGCCCATGTGGGCTGGGTCTTCATATATTAATTAATTAACAGTCAAGACTGCCACCCCAACTCCAGATGTGCCTGATCTCAAAAACTCCTTAATTAAACTCTCTTCCCAGGTGATACTAGGCTAATTCAAGTTGACAATTAAAACCATCCAGAAAAGTTTGGAAATGTGGCCTTTGTGGTGTCCTCTTGTCTGAAACAACTACAATTTTGAAATGAGAAAACAGAGATATTGACTTGTATGCATTAATATAACAAGAAGTCCACAGCACAGAAATGTATTCATAGTATATTAAATAAAAACAATTACATTGGGACCAGAGAATACAGATACAGGGTAGTATGCTTGCCCAGCTTGTATGAGGCTCCAGATTCTGTCCCTAGTACTGCAGAAATTGGCATGGCGGTGCATGCTTGGAACCCCCACATTTAGGAAGTGGAGACAGGAGGATCAGAAGAGGTCCAAGGTCATCTTCAATTGCCTGAGCAAGTTTAAGGGCAGCTGTATGAGACTGTCTCAGAAGTGAACAAAGAGATGAAATTGTCTGATGACACTCAAAAGTGACCAAGAAAACCCAGGTGTGGTGGTGTACCATGCACCGCTTACTCGGGAGACTGACACAAGATGATGTTGGTGAGTTCAAGGGTTTAAGGTCACCTTGGACAACACGGTAAGACCTTGTTTCCAAAACAAAAACCAGTGGCTAGGATAATAAAGGTAACCCTCCCTTGACACTGGTAGGACTACAACGCTCCCACATCCCTTATCCTTTGTGGATTGCTGGTGATCAAGATTCTGCAGATCAGAGGGAGCCAGGGAAACTGCAGCACTTGCCCATCTCCCTAGTGTGAATTCTCCCAACATATCTGCAAGCTGCTTATTTGACATATTGAGTATAGAGCTGGGAAATGATACTGAGTAGCTCTCAGGAGCTGGAACACACTGGTTCTTGCCTGTGCCTGTCACGTGCTGCAGCTTCTGGGGACCACATGGCTAAGGAGTTCTTGAGCTGGGCCCTATGAATACACTGCCTTACTCCATCCTCACTACACCCTGTGTGGCTGTGGTACTGTGATGACATTAACACATTACAGGCCACAAAGATCCAGGCTCTAGACAACGTTATTCAGCTGAAAAGTGCCTGAGACCTGGCCTTGAGACTGCTTCCAGATGTTTGCCCTTAGCTTCCAGATGTTTGCCCTTAGCTTCCAGATGTTTGCCCTTAGCTTCCAGATGTTTGCCCTTAGCTTCTTGATGTTTGTCCTTAACTTCCAGATGTTTATTTGCCCCAATCTCTCTGTACTGTGCTTATTTCCCTCCAAGTTAGTGAGGGAATGACTCTTCTGTGACCTCTGCTTTGTGCCTTCAAGAGTCTAGAGGCATGACAGTTACCATCGCAACCAGAGGCTAATTCCTACCCTCCCTGGCCTCCTTTCCTTGGGCTTGCTAAAGCCACTGTATTCTGAGAAATTTGTATTTTCCTTTGTCCCACTTCTCCTCCATCTCCTTGAAGATTTCAAGTGTTTTGCTTCTTGGCTTCAGTTTGAATCTTTGGTCTTCTGTTCATCACTATCACCATTCACTATCACCAGCACCATCATCATTAATTTCCACTGTAACCACCATCACCATCACCACCCACATCACCAGCATCACCACCATCATCACCATCAGTGCCATCAGTGCCATCACCACCACCATTGCTGACATCATCACCATCAACAGCACCACCATCACTTTAATCACCAACACCATCATTCCTATCAAAAACTTTTGTTAACACTATGTGCCAGACAGAGATTTGTGCTAAGCACATCACACATTACGGCACCCACCCTCCACCACTGTTGGGAGCCGACTTGTAGCAGAAAGCGGCTATCAGTTTTGCAGCCATCTCAAGCCGTATACCCTGACATGAGACTTGGTTTTCAACAGCCTACAACAGCTGAAGCACACTCTGATATCCCACATAGCTTGTTTTGCTGTTTAGTGCCCCCAGCTGCAAGGTGCACGTGGTATCCACGCCTGCAAGGCATGCAGTATCCACACACCTACAAGGCACGTGGCAAAGTGTGTAAACACCCCAGACTTCCCTCCAGAGGAGGAGAGATAATAAGAGAGAGACAATAAACGAGAGAGACTTGACTACAAACCCTGTCTTGTCTCCATTCTTCGTGTCTCTTGCTAGATAGACCCTGACCCTCGGGCCGGAACAACAGAGCAGGCCAGGACATTTTGGCCCCAAAGCGTGGGGCAGAACGGTCTGCAACACAGTAGCTCCAAGCGTGGGTCAGAGAGCGGGCCGCAACATTTTGGCCCCCAAGTGTGGGGCCCGCAACACACTACGAGAAACATCTACATAGGTGCTGTCATCCTGGCATTCAAGGGTTAGCCTAGAGGTTTCATGCTGCCTCTACACTGCGCTCCAGGTCCATCAGACTCCAGTATGTTCTATCACCACCATATAGGATGTCTTGTATGTCAAATAATCACAGTTCATTCCCCCAGGTAGAAGGCACATTCCAGAAGCCTCCAGTGAGATTTAGGACTGCACAGTGAACACTGAAGCCAATTAACTCACAGGGTGTGGCTGGATCTAACTGCTCAGGGTTCTCTGTGTTCGCCCAAGGAGTGACTGACTCCTCACTGTCTTCACGAGGAACATCGCACAGCTAGCTGCCTCTTGGGGCCAAAGACAAACAGTGCAGATTTCAACCCCCCTACACACACACACACACACACACACACACACACACACACACACACACAC
>JANHMN010000002.1:102135810-102209015 GCA_030674055.1 Rhabdomys pumilio | reverse complement strand
CACACACACACACACACACACACACACACACACACACACACACACACGGTGGCTGCCTTGCCTGAAGAATCTGCCACTGTTTTTCTTAAACCAACACATTAATTACTCCAAAATTACGTTAAATCCTTGCATAAAAGCAGCAACAGCCCTCTTCTGAAGACTTTCGTTACAGGAAGTTGGGCTGTCTCCAGAGCACTCAGTTAAAAGGAAATAGATAAGGTCTTCAAAATAAAGGCAAGGAGGCCATCCTTTGTCAACCCACGCAGGGGTCAGAGACTTGGAGGGGCCAGAAACCTCCCACTTTACAGACAGAAAGGAAAGGAAACACCCTTTGGCTCTGCAACGTAATAGGCTTTACTTCTGGAAAAAAAAACCAAGCCTGATTAAATATTAATAGCCAGTGGTATTAATTAAGGGGGAAGAGTCCATCAAGAGAACCCCAATATGTTTACAGTGTCCCCAGGAAACTAGGAAAATTCACAATCAAGTGTGTAAATGTTCTAAAAAAGGATCTTGAATATTTTATGAATATTTGTCATAAAACAGAAATAATAACCACTGTGCAGAGCTATTAGAATTAATATTTATGCCGCCTGCCATGAAATATTCATGGGGACAGAGAGAGGGGGGCCGTAAGACAAGAATTAATTTACATTGGGCTCGGTTTACCCGCTGGCTTGATGTTTAAAGCCCGTTGACAAGCCTCCCTATGAATCCACCAGTCACTTCCCTACAGTCTAGGAAATGGAGGGGGTGGGGACTGGTCCAGGCTGCTGACAGCTCACAGATTGAGTTTCTGACAGCCCTGGAAAAAAAAAAAAACCTAAGTGGCCCCCCACTTTTTTCCCTTATTCCATTGCCCAAGGCACTCTGTTCCGAAACCGTGAGTCCTATCTCCCTTCCATCTGCTGGAATTAACGAATTAATGAGCGCCGATACACTTTACTGGTGGGGCCCTATGAATGTTTACAGGCGATTAAATTATAATGCAGGGGGCGGCTGTATAATTCATGAACCAATTAAAGGAAGTGTTAGTTGATTTGATGGGACTAGGACGTACAAAATGCATTTAACTAATGGGGAGCCTCAGGCTGCCTAGGGCCAGCTCCCCTCTCAGATTACGCAGCTAATTGCCCGACTTTGCGGGGCTGTCACAGATAGCCATGCATATTTCATTGTTCTCAAATACTTCAATTGTCTGCGTCAATGCTGTGGCTGTAACGCGGAGAGGCTAGGCCAAAACTTGGGTGTCATTACAGTGTCTGGCCTGGCCTCACCAGAAACCTAGACCAGAGAGCAAGGGAACGGTCCCCAGCCATTAGGTGATTAAAAGGGCTCAGCATGTGATCAACTGTCTTTTGTTTTACCCACGCCACATGCTGACATCATGACCTTGGGGACCCTAGGGACCTGACCCCCCCTTTTTTCAGGGGAGATGGGAACTGAATTTTGCAACCTCCTGTATTGATTCTACCCTGGGAGCCCTCCCCAGCACAGCACCCAGTGTTCAGAGGTTCCGAGGGTCAAGCAGAAGCCCTGGTTTTCCCCAGGGCAGTTCACCTGGAGGCACTTGCCACTCTAAGTGTCTCCTTCAGGCCTGACTTTGTCCGTCTGTACAACGTAGTCACTTGGGGCTTCATTAAATGCAGATCATGGCAAACTTGGACTTAAACTTGAATTTCTGCCACTAGATGCTTGGAGGGCTCAAAGAAAGGAAACAGGCAAAAAACCAGCTATACCTGTCCCAAGCTCGAGAAGATGCTGGTGTGCTGTAGAAGAGGGAGGGCTGAGAGGAAGAGAGAGAGGGTCCTACCTCCTAGCTGGGGCAGCTGGATGCCTGGGGGAGGATCTGCCTTCTGACTCCACCCACCCCAAAGTTTTCTAGCTCCCTCAGATGGAAGGAGCCTCCATTCAGGACTGAATCACAGTGTCATCTCTGCTCTTCCAAATCACATGCGAGAATCACATGTGGACGCACACACACTCTTGGAAGCATGCATGTACACAATCACACATGCACATTAGCAAATTAAAAGCCTGCAAAGAGCAGGGTCACGTCCCTGCAGGCTTGCTCCTACTTGTACCCAGCTGAGGGGAGGACTGTACAGAATCAGAAGCTTCCCCTTTACACAGACTTATCATCATCACACCCTTTTTGGGAAAAGCGGAAGTCACTGTTTACTCACTTAGACAGGATTAGGATGGTACTAGAGTTAAGGCAAAATGGATCTAACCCCAGGCTTAACATCTGGGCTGACCTGGAATAGCTGCATGTCTTCTGCTTCTGCTGAGTATGTTTTTGCAGAACCTGTCTTCTGGGGCTTGGCCTCATCCCTTTTCTCCACCCTTTTTCTCCCTGCACCCCATAGCAAGGATCAGCCTTTGCTCCCCCATCATATTGTGCTGTCAAATTAAGCAACTGGCACTACCTACAGGGATAGCCTTAGCAGCTAGCAGGATCTCTGGTGATGTGCACTGGGTACCTCCTGGACTGGTGGTACAAACTGAGCGACCACAGGCAAGAAGAACCCAAACAGCGGCCTCTTCACCTACACACTAAAGCTTGGTTTTCCATATTCACTCGGAGCCTCTGCTGAAATGTTGCCAGCTGGTCAAGCTGGGCTTAACATAATCTAGCTTAAAAATTAAACCAAACTATCATTTACCAGGTACACTGCCTTAAAGGTTTCAGAGATATTACCTTATGTCATCCTGGAAGGCAAATGGTATTCTTATGGCATAAATGGGGAAACTGAGGCCCAAAGGAGTTCATGCATATTGGCTCAGAATTTCTTCTGTTAGCATACATTAGCTGCACAAGAGGAAACCATGTGACTGTGTAGAACAGCCATCATTGCAAGAGACCATTACGATAAGGCCTGTTGGTTTCCCTCATAAAAGGAGGGGTGAGGCAGGCCGTTCATATCCTGAGATGCCAGACATTGTTCCCCATCCCAGCTGAATACAGTGTGGTCCCAGGAGATGCTGGCAAATATAATGTGTGTGGGTTGCCTAGAGAAGGGGGAAGTACACCTAGATAGCTATGGAGACATTGGCACCCATGCTGGGGCAGACTTAAAGCGTCACCCATAATCCTATACTGAGCCCCTCACTTGGACTCTGTCAGTGTGCCAAGCTAGGCGTGAATGGAACCCTGAGTTTGAGACCAGCTCAGGCTTCAGTGAGATTCTCAAAAAAACCCACAAACAAAAACCCCAAAACATATTAAAAGCTGTGTTAATGGCATTGATTATAATAGTCTGGTTTTGCTCAACAAGGAAAGTAAACGTGGACGGGTATGTAGGTAGCCAGTGGGTCAGAATGATCTGGAGGCAGGGGACAGGAAGGGGGACAACCATAGGGGCCACCTCCTTTATACAGGTCTATTTGCTGTATTTACAATGCAGCTGTACTGTTCCACAATTAGGAAAAACATTAGCCATAAAATCTTCAGAGGAAGACATTTGCTTAGGTTGTAATGGAGGTAGGGTGTCATGCTGGGAGTGAGCCATTTGCTGGACAAGTGCTCTGTCACTCCAAGCTGCACCCCACTCCAAGCTGCACCCTGAGCCTGAAAACATTATTTGTATTTATTTCTTTTAAAATATTTATTTTTAGTATATGTGGATGAATATTTTGCCTGTATATTTGCATGTGTATATATGAGTGCAGTGCCCGTAGCAGCCAGAAAAGGGCGTCAAATCCTTTGGAACTGGAGTTACAGATTGCTCTGAGCCCCAATGTAGGAGCTGGTAACTAAATCCAATTTCTCTACAAAAGCAGCCAGTGTTCTAAACTGCTGAATCATCTCTCCAGTCTCCAAAGGTTATCTTTAAAAGAGAAAAAGCATCCATTTTAAGAGAAAGGAATAGCACAGTGGGAATGGCATGTGTGACAGGACCAGACTTCGTCCTTGCTACTGAATTAAAATGCTCTTATTTTGCTTTTACTGATGATAGGACCTCATACCTCATACCTCAAGCAGGCTTCTCTGTGCTTTCTTTCCCCTCAGAGACAGAACTAAGATATACTGCACCTGAGTGACACCTGTCACTAGAAAATCTCCTGATACGGAGTCAATATCCTTCTGCCACAAAAGCAGGTAGACAGAAGACAAGGACACATGGCTGCCAGACTCTGAGGGCAGACAGAGGCAAAACAGGTCAGACCCAATTGCCAGGTGTAAGAGGGACTGTGAGAACAGCTTAGTACAGATCAATGCCTCAGGGCTGAGAAGACCAACTACGGTTATTATTCAATCAACAAACACTTCCCCAGTGCCTCCCTATGGAGTCTCCAGAGGGATGTGGTAGATGAGCGGCTCGCCTGTGGCTGCTTCCACACACCAGACATCATCACCTGTGCTTGGAATGTGGGGTGGCTGTGTAAGCCACAGAGAACAAGCTAGTAAGTAGCACGTCTCCTTGATACCTATTTAATTCCTGCCTCTTGGTTCCTTCCCTGAGTTCCTGCTTTGGCTCTTCTTGGATGTCCTTGGATGGACTGTAACCATGAGTCAAACAAGCCCTTTCCCAGGCAGCAGTGGTGTATACCTTTAATCCCAACACTCGGGGGTGGGGGAACAAAGGCAGGGGCATCTCTAAGTTTGAGGCGATCCTGGTCTACAGAGTAAGTTTTAGGACAGCCGGGACTACACAAACCAAACCAACCAATCAATCAATCAGCCAAATAAACAAGCAAACAAAAACTCTCCTCCCACGAGTAAAAAATTAAGAGTAAAATAAAATGTGTTTTCACTAGAATTAAAAGAAGATGAAAAGGAAGAAGAAAGAAGAGGAAGAGCAAGAAGAAGAGGAGAAAGAGGAAAAGGAGGAAGAGGAAGAAGAGGAGGAGGAGGGAGAGGAGGAGGAAGAAGAAGAGGAGGAGGAAGAAAAGGAGGAGAAAGAAGAGGAAGAAAAGGAGGAAGAGGAGGGAGAGGAAAAGGAGGAGGAAGAGGAGGAAGAGGATGAAGAGGAGGAAGAAGAAGATTGTTAAAATATATTCTTTTCCATGACACTTTCTAGGTGGTCAGCCTTGTCTAGATAAAGCTGAATATCTCTTTCCCTGCCAGCAGCTATAAGAAACTCCTTGAGTGGATGATGAAAACAAGCTTCGTACCTTCTGTGAGACGTGCGTGGCCACAGAAGCCGCTGATGCTCTGGGGGAGGAGGGGAGGGTTATGTGTCAGAATCAGTGGTGGGAACAGCAAGGTTTTCCCATGAAGCAAGATGTCTGGACCCGCAGTGCACCTGCTGTAGAGTAAGGGGCATTCCTGTGAGAGACCAGGGAGAACTGGAGAGGAGAAGGTTATTGCTGACACTAATAACCAGGGAGAGGGAGAGGGAAAGGGAAAGGGAGGAGGAGAGAAAAAGGGAGAGGGACAGAAGGAGAGAAAAAGGGAGAGGGAGAGAAGGAGAGAAAAAGGGAGAGGGAGAGAAGGAGAGAAAAGGGGAGAGGGAGAGAAGAAGATTACTGTACTGACAGAGGAACTGCACAATTAGAAAAGCTTTCAATGTCTCTAAGGATGGTGCTCACCACTGTCAGAAAGCCCTTAAACAGAGCGGAAAGAAGCCCAGGACCAACACATTCAAGAATCAGCATCCTGTCCCTCTACTACCCTGCAACACAAACACTGCTGTAGCAATCAAACAGCACAGTAAGGAAGCCAAGGAGGCTGGGAACACACTAATGATGTGCCCAAGAGAATGAAGGAAGCCAACAAGAACACCAGGAACAGATTGCCAAGAAATGTGGGCTGTCCTCTCTGAGAGTCACTTCTAAGTCCAGTAACAAACAAATGGTCAGACCTTGTTAAAAAAAAAAAAAGATTAAAATGCAAGACAGGTTAGGGGAAAGGGAAGGAGAGGATTGGGCACACAAGTTTCTGTAACTTAGGCAGCGCACACAATCCTTGGTTTGGTAACTTTCCCATGACGTGTCTGAGTGGTCACAGCCTTTGTCCTCAGTGCTGACTGTGGGCTGAACACATCCTGCAGCAGCAAAGGATCACCGGATCCTCTCCCTGCAGGGGCTGGGTACCACTGTCTCCGACCAGAGAAGAAGGGGAGCTAGGGCTTGCAATAACTAGCTGTTGCGGCCCAAGCTGCCCCACACTTGGGGGCCAAAATGTCAGGGACCGTTCTATCAGTGTTGAAACCTGCACTTCCAAAAGCCTTGGGGGCTAAATTGTTAGAGCCCGCACTGCCCCAGGCTGCTCTGGTCCGCAGGTCGGGGTTCAGCAAGAGAGAGAGTGAGGACGGATGCAAAGAATAGAGACCAGACAGAGTGTGATTCAGTCCCGTTTATTCTTCAGTCTCTCTTCTTCTCTTCAAGTCACAAGACTTGAGTTCCTAGTCCCTAGTTCCTAGTCCCTAGTGCCTCCAAGTTACAAGTTCTTTCTCCAGGTACTAAGTGCCTAATGTCTAATTCCAAGTTCTCCCTCCAAGTACCAAGTGCCTAATACCCAATGCTCTAATAATCTATTCTGTCTGAAGTGTCTAACGCGTACTCTCTAGAGCCAAGTGTCTTCTACCTAATGTCAAGTAATCTGTTGCTTTCTCTGTCTGCCTCACGCCTTTTATATGTCTCACTTCTAAGTCACACCCTTAAGTCACACCCTTAGGTCTTGTCTCTAAATCTGATCTCTAAGTCACGCCCCTAAGTCACACACCTTTAAGTCTCACACACCCAAGGGAAGATCCTGGGTATCTAAAACAAGATGTTATCAGGGTGTGTTCAGCTGTTGTAGGCTATTATAAGCAAGTCTCTTTCTTGTCAGGGTATATGGCTCAAGATGGCCACAAGGACGATAGACGCCTTCTGTCAGCTCCCCACAACTAGCCAGCTCTTACAGGTGAGACAGACCAAGAGTCCTGGCCTCTTCAGAACCCACACCCAGTTCTAAGTAGGCAGGATGCAGATGGCAGAGTTGCCCCCCCCCCTATGGATTTGATGGTTGCTGTTACCAGGAAATAGTCTCAGGCCCCGTGGCTGCTGGGCCCCAGTGCAGTGCCTTTGCAGGTGCTTAGTGGTGTTAGCACCTGTACTCTCACTTTCTCTTCAAGCAGGTCTGCTGTGGAGTCACAGACTCACAGGCTCACCTTCATCTGTATGCACCAAGGTTCACTTTGATTTGGTTAAGTAGACCAGGCTCACCTTGATTTCCTGATTCTCTTATTTCTACCTCCCTGGTTCTAGGGTCACAGGTGTGTGCCCCATGGTGTATGTGTGTGTGTGCATGTGCGTGTGTGCACATGTGAGCCATAGCCTGTACTGCAGAGGTCAACAGACAACTTGTGGACATCTGTTCTCTCCTCCACTATGTGAGTCCTGAAGATCAAACTCAAGAGGCCACACTAAGCAGTAAGAGCCTTCACGTGCAGAGCCACCTCACTGGCCTTTGTCATTTACTATTTTTAACTAAGATGAAATCTACAGGATATGAAACAAGTCACTTTACAGGGTGCAAGTTAGTGGCACCCAGTATGCTCAACAGTGGCTCACATCCATCCTCTCCACTGTCGCAGATGCTCTACCTTCTGCCTGTGGTCTCGGACAGTCCACGCAGCCATGTGACGTCATCTGCAGCATCTTCTTTCACATGGTTCAGCTCAGGTGTCAGCCATGTGTCTTTCTGGCCCTCTTGGTCCTTACTTCACACTCCTGGCCACAAATCTCTCTGCTGGTCCTGGCTCTGTACAGGTGTATTAGGAAAGGTTCTCTAGAGCCACAGAAATTATGAAATGTCTCCATATATTAAGGGAAATTATGGAATGACTTACAGTCTGCAGTCTGACTAACCCAACAATGGGCAGCTGTGAATGGGAAGTCCAGGAATCTAGTAGTTGCTCAGCCCCACGTGGCTGGTGTTTCAGCTGGTCTTCTGTAAAAGCTGGAATTCTGAAGAAGCAGGTTCCAACAAATGTGCTGGCAAGTAAGTGTAAGCAGGCGTAGAAGTGAGTCTTCCTTCCTCCACAGTCCTTATGTAGGCCTCCAGCAGGAGGTTTGGCCTAGATTAAAGGTGTGTACCACCACCACGCCTACACCTAAACTCTCTTTGCAACTTGCTCAATTCCAGGCTGGCCTTAGATTTAAAGGTCTGTTTGCCTCTGTCTCCTGGGATTAAAGGTGTATACCCACCTTGCTTGGGCCTAAGTTTTTCATGGCCACTATGCCTCAAGAATTGGATTAAAAATGTGTGTCATCCCACGTCAAGATCTGGATCAAAAGCCTGTGTCTTCCAGCTTTAAGATCTGGATCACAGGTGTGCTCTCCATTTCTGGGTTGTAGTTCATTCTAGATATAGCCAACTCAACAACAGGCCAGTCTCTTAGCCTGGGGTGTCCCTGTCCTGGGTTGCCACAGGCCTACCTCTAAGACTCTGCTAAGATGGCACTGTGTCCCTGAGTTCTCACTTTGTCTCCTTGTAGCTTCCTCTTAGGAGATGGTGACACATGGTTTATGTTTAGCATCTGCCTCTGCAAGGGCAGGAAGCACCTTCATTGTCCCCTGCTTTTAGCTCCTAGGACAGTACTTGACATACAGTAGGTACACCATAAATGTCCATCAACTGCAGTGTGTCGATTCTTAGAGGAGGTCTCTGAAGGACTCGTTGGAGCCAAAGGCACTGGAACAGACCTCAGGTATGGAGAACTGACACAGAGAGCCAGTGCTGCTGCAGGAGACGACAGGACAGCGCCCACAGGGGCTTGGCGTGGGCGTGGGATCCCATCATCATCATCTTTTCAGTTCCTCCAAGACAAGACATCTTTTCTCCCTTTCTGTCTCCAAAGTATTGGTGTGTATATATCAGAGTTCCCACAGTGTGGAGAGACAATGAGGGCCTGCATGAGAATTGCTTGTGGGCTGAGCTTTGCAGCACCCTCCCGATGTCACCTGTGGCTGGCATCTTCTCCTCAGGCTCTGCTCGTGGCCTGGATAGGCCTGCTCTCCTTTCTATTCCTCCAAAATTGCTGTTCAGCATGGGGCCCAGAGAACTGCATAATACATAGTAAGGCTTCCCCAGCCTCGATCCTGAGCTAGGGAGATGTCTCAGTTAGTGAAATGCTTGATCCTACATGAGAAAACAGGTGTGGTAGAGCATGCTTTTCATCCATGAGCCAGGGAGGCAGACAGGCAGGTCACAGGGGTTCCCTGACAAGTTGTTCTCACCTAATAGTGAGCTCCAGGCTAGTGAGGGACCTTGTCTCATGACTGAAAACAGTGGAGACATCACCTGAGGAACATCGTAACTTGACCTTTGATCTCTGTATGCATACATGAACACAGTGTGTACATGGGAGTGCAAGAGGGAGGGGTGCGTGTATATTTATGTCCTTGTATAGGGACTCACATGCAGGTGTGTTAGCATGTTTGGGGGGGTCAGAGGTCATCTGATGTTATTCCTCAGGAACATAAATTTTGGGGTTTTGTTTTATTATTAAGATTTATTACATGTGTGTTTTGCTTGTATGAATGTATGTATGTGCACTATGTGTGTGCCTGATGCTCACGGAGATAAGAAGAGGGTGCTGGAACTGTACAAGCATGTCACCAACTGACCCATAGCCCCAGCCCAAGGTCAAACTGACAGAGAACAAGGCTAGACTCTTCCTTCCCACCCTCTGCCTCAGGGCTAGGAAGGAAAAGTTTCAGTAAGACTCTCGCCTCGCCCCTCTCCCAGCTCTGAGGGTCGCACATGATGGGCTGACATTTTCCCAGCTTCAGTGTCTGTCTCTCTCATCATTGAAAGGTGAACTCCTCAAAGCTAAGCCATCGCTTCTGACCTGAGCTCATCTTTGATCAGCATCTTGGTCCAGTTGACATGGCTCAGCACTGGCTTGGGAGACCACAATGTTTGGGTTAAAGTTAACTGCCTAAAATATCTAACAGATTTTTTTTTCATGTGTCAGAGACCTTGAACCCCCTGGGTTTCTTGTCTGTTAGCTTTTCCCCAGGCACTTAAACCCCCTTCTCTGCAGATAGGCTAGGCGCTCAGACAACTTAGAAAGTTCCCAGGGGAGGAGGTCTGGGTTAGGGCAGGGCTCCGCCTCTCCAGAGCTGGCCCTGTTGGCACATAGGCCTTATGACAGGGCATAGTCAGAGTTTGATGAATGAATAAACACCCCACACACACACTTGCTGAAATCAGGAAATCATTAGTTGTCACAGTAGTACCCCCAGTAGCAGTTGCATTATGACACCCCTAGATAAGAGAACCCCAGGAGTCATTTGGGCAGTGAGTGCCTCCAGCCCTCAAAGATTTCCAAGCAGAGAGACTTCTGTGGGCCCCATTGCTGGTGAGTTTTTTCTCAAATGGACACCTTTACAGAGACTGAAAGAGTTACTTCTGTCCAGATTCCCACCAGTCCCTTTGAATTCTGTTCCCTTCCCTTTCCGAGGAAAGAGAAAAACAACAGTTCTTTCTCACGCAGAGGATTATCCTGGGGGAGGGAAGCGCCCAGGCTTCTACTAGGCAGCTTCCAGGGCAGGAGAGCAAACCTGTAACCTTCCCTAGGCCTAGGGGAAGATTACTGGGAGGCTCTGCTTATCCTCAGCTGGGCTTAGAGAGCCAATGGGGGAGTGTCTGCAGCTTCCCAAACCATTCAGTGAACAATCATGTTGCTCACTCTGAAACCTTCCTCTGTCTTATGGGTCACAAACTCATGCCTTATAGATCTCCAAAGCATAACCAACCTGACCTGCCACCTCACCCCAAAATGTCAATGACCCTACTGAATGTGATTCCAGGTTCCTTCTCAGCCAGGTGTGATGGCTCACAGCCATGATCCCAGAACTCAGGAAGTTGAGGCAGGAGAATTGCAAATTCACCAGTCTTGACGCTTCCTTTCCCAATGACATCATTCTGGCCATTCGACTTGATAGGTGCCCATGATGAGTGCCCGCTTCTTCGGAGCTCAGGATGAGTTTTAGTAATTTACTTTTTACCATAGGTGCTTGTCACTGACCTCACTTTGCAGAGAAGGTGAGCTATCCAAAGTTATGTGGCCAGTATTTGCAAACAGGATTTGGACCAGTACTAAGTCTTCAGGGCAGTAGCTTTCCCACCAACACAGTGTCTACCCCTCCTGAGGGACCACAACAGGTCAGTGGTTTGGAGCACATTCTCCTCCCCCTCCCCCACACCCCCTCACTCTGTGTCCATGGTACATGTGGCCCGATAAGCTGAAGCCACCCCTGGCTGCCCTCTAGGCTCAGATTGTATGAGGTCTTGTCAATGCTGTTGAAGGCGGATGCTTTCTGGCAGGCTGCACCTGCCACTATGTAGCATAAGGTACAGGGCGATGTCCACAAGCAGCAGGGCAGCCTTCGATGTGTTTGCCTTTCAAATTAACATCCACATACCCATATATGGCTTGCTGGATCATCACCAACCCCACGGGGACAACTCCTTGGACTGGCGTCGGGAGAGTTCTGCTTGGCTGACTTTCTCTGTCTCTAACCACTTTAAAACTAACTGCTTCACCAAGCCGCCCTTCCCACCCCCAGATCATTATGATCTGAAGTGTTTAGTAGCCTCTCTATCATGATCAAGATTTTATGAGCACTCTGTTCCAACTGTGAATTAAATACATAATTCTGGACCCATCATGTTCCAGTTTGGCGCTGTGTTTGTCTCTATTATGCCACAGTGGTTGCCGTGGGCACTCAGCAGATGACAGCTGAACACGTTTGACCAGGGGCAGCTAAAGTGACTGACATTTCAATTCAGGGCAGCCACAGAGGTTAGGGCCATTAGCAGGAAAGATCTCCATAGCTAGGGATAGCGATGGTGGGGCAGGGAGCTGAGGAAGGGTTGCCTCTGGCCCTGCCTCCTCCAACACAAGACTGTCTACCCACTGTTTGAGGAAAGATGGCTGCCATCTTAGATCTGAGGAGGTGGGACAATGAGGCAAAAAGACTTCACGTTCTTCATACAGCAGAAACAGCTTGCTGACAGAGCGATCTGGGCTACACCAGGGCTACTAACCAGTTAATTCTGCTCTCCATGGGTAATTGCTGCAGTTCATGACTCTCTGTACATGGCCTCATTTGAGCCCTGCAACGTCACCCAGCACACACTATTGATCCACCATGCAAATGAAGAACCAGAGGCTCCATGGTGGAGTAAGCCAGGGAGACGGGCTGGTTCTGTCCTCGCCCTTGGCCCTTCTGTCAGGCCATGATCTCTCTTCCCCATGAGCTTCTTGCTCATCCTTGGGGCTCAGCAGCAGCTCCAGAAGTCTGCTCTGCCATCAGCTCATGTGCAGAGGCCTAGCAAGGAAGCTGGTCTATGTGTCCTGATCATTCTGAAGAGGCTAAATACCTCTTTACTGACATGAAATCAGAATCAGCTCTCTCTGGTTCCAGGACTGTTCTCCTAAAGGATTGGCTGTGCTGGCATGTTTAAGTCACCCACCTCTCACAGGACAACAACAGACACCTCAGAAAAAGAGCAGAGCTGACGAGGTTCAGGGGACCCACTATGAGTCAGCTTCACAGATGACTGATGCCTATCAGCTCCCCTTTCTCAAGGTGGCAGTCCATGTCTCCCCAAAAAGGCCTCTTCTCATGACTGCTTCCCTGCCTGTCTCATGTTGCTTGTGCTGGCCACTCAAAGCACTAAAAGTAGAAATAATTGCTATGACTTTTCAAAAGTTCTACATATACAAGAAAAGTAAGCACTGTGGCAGGTATTTAGCCCCTTTCCTGGGCCCCTGGCTCCTGTCATGTAGCTACAGCCCCCCAATCCCCTGCAGAGAGATCTTTAGCCGTCAGTCATCTAGGAGCAGCCTCTGTCTCCCGAAACACCACCAGAAGCTCCTTTGCACCCCCTCACTGGCTAGTTGGCCTCTTGCCAGCTCAGCCTGGCCCGACTCAGTGCAAAGCGGGTACAGCGTCTTAGAGCAACTGAGGCAGAGACAGAGGTGGAGGCAGCTGCAGCAGCATTTCTCCTCCTTGCTCACACTCTCTCCCCTTTGCCTGAACCTTCGCACCTGGCCAGGCCAGAGATCTCTGTGGAAAGCCTTTGTTACACAGGCCCACAGTCAACAGATATAAATGCAGGTAAAACACCCATACACATAAAATTTTTAAAAATTTAAATGTAAGATGGAAGGCAATCGAGAAAGACATCCAACTTTAACCTCTGGCTTCGATATATGAACCACAGGGAAGGGTGAATATGCACGCGCACACACGCTCGGGCACACACACACACACACACACACACACACACACACAGCAACTGCTGTGGGCACACAGCCAGTCCTAGAGAAAACATAGACATATTTAAAACCTGTCACTGCATCACTGCTCCTAGGCAACAATGAGGCTTCCAAGAGTTTAAGTTTCCTGACGTCAGACATTTCCGCAGCCTGAACCTGGGGGCGGGGATTCAGCTGAGCTGAACTACGAACCTGGGGAGCGTTGCAGACTTGCCAGTCCCAGGCCATTATGTTGCTATCAAGAGTTTTACATCCTGGTCTCCCTGAACATCCAGACTGCCTTTGGCTCTTGGATGCAGCCGTCTCCAGAGCACACACCACCTTTAGTTATCTGATTCTCTGTCCCATAGCACATCAGGGGCCCTGTGCATGTGGGTGGTGCCCATGGACAACACGCTTTGGAGTTTTAATATTCAGACAGGACACTGATGGTAGCACCATTTACTGAGTGAAAGGAAGAAAGCAGTCCAACAGAGACACCCAGCCAAGCCATTCACAGGACACACATGACACTAGGTTACCGAAAAGAAAGAGGAATCTGACCTATGTACACTTCTATCCATCAATAGAAAGACAAGTGTATAGTTTTGTATTGATGTAGAAGAATTTTCTAGAGTACTCTAGAAGCCATTAAAAGGGACTACTTCTGGGGATGAAAGTAGAGGTTTGGGATGGGGATGGATGAGAATATTTCCCCACTTAAAAATGTGCACAGGCTTGATGTGGTGGCGCAAGCCTATAATCCTAGCACTTGGGAAACAGAGGCAGGAAGATCCAAGATACAAAGTCAGCTGTATCTACACTGTAAGTTCAAGGCCAGCCTGAGCCAAGAAAAGGCCCTGCACCAAGGAACAAAACCAAAACCTGTTACACAGTTAAGATTTTAAAATTACATTTATGTGCGCATGTGTGGTGGAGCGTGCCTGTGAGAATTCCACGGGACACACGTAGGGGTCATTGTATAAGCTGTGGACTTCATTTCTCTTCTATCATGTAGGCTCCAGAGACTGAACACAGGTCCCCAGGCCTGCAGCAGGAAGCTTTACCTGTTGAGCTACCTTGCTGGTCCGGTGATGGTAAATTGTGACTGTCAAGATGATAGGGTTTCAGATCCCCATGGAAATGAACCTCGGGATGCATCTGTTGGTGTGCAGAGAGGTGTCCTTGAGTGAAGCAAGAGCAGCAGCATTCATCGCTCTGTCTCTGTCCCTGAGTGTGGGACAATGTGAGCAGATGTCACTGGCTCCTGCTGCCATCCCTTCAAACCTCATGAGCCCAAATCAACCTTCCCTCCTCGAAGCTGTTTTTGTTGGATACTTTGTCACACATTGAGAATAGTAACGAATACCCAGCCTTTGGCTGGATAGAAATTCTCAGCTTACAGATTGTGGGGTTCACTGGCCCCTTCTCTGAGGCCTGTTTTAGAATGCTCTCTCCAGTCCAAGATCGCAAACCATTCCCTCTGCGTTCTAAGAATTCTGTACTCCTTTTTCTTTCCTACTTAGGCTTACGGATGACTTGGGGAGGCGTCTGCTCTGTATGAATACTTGTCTAATTTACCCTTTCCTGCATGTACACGCAATGTTCTAACATCATTCCGGGAGAAACTCATCTTTCACGCTTCTCAGTCAACATCAAGGAGCACATACAGGTATGAGCTGTTTCTGGGCTCCGTACTCCATCCTGCCGGCTAGAGGATTATTTACAGTGTTGGTACCTTATGTCTTAGATCAGCCTTGGTGTTTGACAGGGCAAGCCCGCTCACATGGCCTTTCTTCTGGAATGTTCTTGACTCTTTGCTTTTCTACGTAAGTTACAAAATGAGCTCAAAACCATCCACTACCATCACCACCATCACTGTGCAGCCCTGGCTTGGAACTCGGAGACGCACCAGCCCCTGCCTCCTGGATGCGGGAAGTAAAGCAGTGCACTGTCACATCTAGCACAGTCTTTTAGAATATTTACTACTGTGTGCATATGCTATGGGGCATACGTGGATAGGTCAGAGGACAACTCTCTAGAGTCAGTTCTCTCTTTCCACCTTAACATAGGTTCTGGGGACTGAAATCAGGCCATCAAGTTGCAAAGTAAGTACTCACTGAGCCGTCTCACCAGCCCCTCTCCCTTCAAATATGTCTATAGTAAGAGAAGAAGTCCATAGGGTATCTAAGGTCTCCTGTATCACAGGCTCTGTATACAGCTTGGAATGATCTGGTCCTCTTGCCCCCAGCTCTCAAATGATTAGGATTATAGGTCCGCAGCACCAGGGATAGAATCTGGCTTCACGTGTGCTAGGCAGGTTCTGTACCAACGAAGTTACATCCTCAGCCCTGCCATAGATTCTTCAGGGTTTTCTTAATGTACACAAACATAAATCTACACATAAGGGCTTCTGGTTCCTGTAGACCACGTTATTTGTCCACGTTGTTGATGCCTCACTATCTGGTTATATATCATAGAAATGTTAGAAATGGGAATACTCTCAAACTTGATTTTAAAGCACATGCTCCGACCATTTCCCTGACGAGGTCTGTGTTTAGTATATGTGGTGGTTTGTACAAAATGGCCCCCATAGACATTTAGGGTATGGCATTATTGGAGACGTAGCCTTGTTAGAGGAAGTGTGTCACTGGAGATGAGCTTTGAAGTCTCAGATGCTCAGGCCAGGCCCAGTGTCTCTCTTTGTCTCTTCCTACTGCCTGCCAATCCAGATGCAGAACTCTCAGCTACTTCTCCAGCACCATGTCTTCCTGTATGCTGCTATGTTTTCCGCCATGACTATGGAACAAACCTCTGAACTGTAAGCCAATCCCAATTAAATGTTTTCCCCTATAAGAGTTGCCTTGGTCATGGTGTCTCTTCACAGCAGTAGAAACCTTAACTAAGAGAGTGCTGTTAGGGAGAGTGTTGTATATCAGGTTAAGAGCTCCTTTCCATTCTAGCCAGTGATGTTTTAGATTTAATATCATCAAATGTTTTATTTCCATCTATTAAAATAGCCATGCATTTTCCTCTAAATTAATATTCTGGTAAATCTATCTATCTATCTATCTATCTATCTATCTATCTATCTATCCATATGCTTACCCTCTTATGTACTCCAGATTGGCCTTGAACCCATGATCCCCTTGCCTTCGCCTCCTGAGAAGGGGACATAGGGATGTAGTGCCCCAACAGGCTTCCTATGGTGAGTTTAACTCTGATTGTTTGATGATGGGACTGTCCTTGGATGTCTCATATGCGACTGGATTGTGCTGGCTACTGTTTTATGTAGGAGCTGGCAACTCTGTTTATGAATCACATTGCGTTTCAGTGGCCTGTTTCTTTTCTACCTTATTTTACCCTTGGGCTTTACAGTTTCTATTAATCTTGCTAAATGTATGGTGGAGTGTTTCTTCAGTGTCTGTCTTCTGGAAAGTGTTTATTCATAAGATGATTGATCCCATGAATGTCTTGTTATGTTTCTGTATTAAAAAACCAAACATATAGGCCTGGTGTTTGGGGGAAGGAAATTGGTGTTTGATTGAGTTCATTCAGTAGTTATAAGTAGTTAGGATAATTGGAGGGGCTGGGGAGGTTGTTTATGGCAGAGAGCACCGTGAGGGCCTAGATCCAATCCTTAATACAGAGAGAGAGAGAGAAAGAGGGAGAGAGAGAGAGAGGGAGAGAAACAGAGACAGAGAGAGAGAGAGAGATAAAGAGAGAGAGAGAGAGAGAGAGAGAGAGAGAGAGAGGAGACTGGATTTACCATTTCTTATGTCAATACCTATAAGACATTATTTTCCTTTTGCCAATATTTCCAAATTTACTGTGCAGTTATTAATATAATTTTTCTAATAATTTAATCTGTTCTATATGTATTATATAATGATGCATATTGTAGATATAAACTTGGTTATACCATTCCTATAGAGATTTACCAACCTTATTAATTCTCTCAAAGAATCAACCTCTGGCCCTCTGGGAGCTGCATCTTCTCTCTGTGCATTCCTGTTCTTAAGAGTGCTTTTCTGATGGCCTTTGGATTTATTGCTTTCCTCAGTAGCTTAAAAGTTTAAAATCATAAATTTTTGCTGGGCAGTCGTGGTTGATCCCTTTAAAGCCAGCACATGGGAGGCAGCGGTAGGCAGATCTCTGTGAGTTCAAGGCAGGCCTGGTCTACAGATGCAGTTCCAGGATGGGCAGGGCTACGTAGAGAAAACCTCTTTCAAAAAAATCATTTTTAATTATTCTCTTAAGATTCCCTTTTCAACGAATCCCCAGCCTTTCAACTGAAGATTTACTTATATTATTTTGATTTCTATGTCTCTGTACTTGCCTGAGTTTATGTGCGTGACATGCATGCAGGTGCCTGAGGAGGCCAGAAGAGGGCATTAGATCCCTTGGAATTGGCGTGGCAGATGGTTGTGAGCCACTAAGTATGTGTGTGCTGGGACTTGAGCTCCAATCTTCAGCAAGAGCAGTCAGTGCTCATGGCCGCTGAGCCAGCTCTCCAAGCCTCGACTCTTTCAACGAAGAGTAATTAGCTTTGGAACTGGCACAGCAATCCTATTTCTGTGAATTCTTCCCAAGAAGCCTAAATCAAATGCAAATACATCATCCACCATGGGAAACAGAAAGCTAAGCCCTCTGCCAATAGAGGGCATGTGGATGCCCACTAAACACACATGGGCAGTGTAAGACTTCCTGGTGCTTAGAGAGCTCCCGGTTCCGATACAGACAGTGCTACAGCACTTTGTTGATGAGGGAGCAAGCTGGACGGCAAGCGCCAGTGACTCTGCTGCTGTTTGCAGCTCGCCAGGAAGCAACTGGGTCATGGCCCAGACCATCTCTTCCGACTGGCATCATCGCTCATTCAACAAACAGTGACCAAGACAGAGTCCCTAAGGTCAGGGGCCAGGCGGCAGGCGAAACGAGTGGAGTGGATGGTGGGAATCCATGCAAACCTCCCGGGAGAAGGCATCAAAATCACAAGACAGCAGAGCCCTGCTTGCTGCTCCCTGGCACATAGTTTTGAGCTCCAGCTCCACATGCCTAAGTTTTTAGGAATCTTGCTATTTATTTATTTATTTATTTATCTCCCAAGGAATCTTGCTATCTATCTATCTATCTATCTATCTATCTATCTATCTATCTATCTATCTATGGGGCTCTCAAGATTATCCACTCTGAAAATCTATCTGACAAACATGAGCAATCGGCTGACTTAGTGTTGACTCTGCAGACCCTGTGGGAAGCAGACAAACAACAGAGGGGAGCCCTCTGGGGAAGCTCCCTGGGCAGGGACCACAGGTGGTGCCGCATCTCCAGCATGGCTCATGCAGAAGCATGGTAGATGAAGGTCGGGGAGCAGGTGAGGGTGAACAGACAGAGTGTGCAGGAAACACAGCCAGAAGGGCCCTGCAAGAGTGTGAACAGTTCTCAAGAACAGTTCCTGCAGGTGCCCATGAGCTTGCTTCTAGCCTGGCAGGTGCTGAGCCTCAGAACCAGCAGCAAGGCCCCCTCCTCCCCATCTCTTGCTTTCTGAGAAGCCTTTACACTGAGTACCGCTTGCCATTTCAGCCTGTAACCAGATCTCTGTTAATTAATAAAGCTGTCGGCGGACAGTCCTCGCTGGTCATTAGGAGCCTTTCAGAAACACAATCCTGCCGTCATCACCCACCCGACCCCTCCGCTTATGGTGCAATTAACTTAATGCTATGCAAATGAGAGGCTCTTTTCATCATTAGCTTATAGCTAATCGCATAATTGGGCCTTCAATGGGGTAATTAGACACGCTCTCCTCCATTAGTCTTACAAGGCTGATTATTGTTGAGGGAGGGAGGGCGGCCCTCCCAGAGCTTCTTGCCTGGTGCCACATCTGGCACAAAGCTAAAACAACCAATGGAGAATCCACCAAGTAAAATGCAATCCAACCAGCCATGACCTGCCATAAGGCTGGGCAGGAAGCAAACAAGGGCTTGGGAAGGCTGGTGGGCAGCCCTGCCCCTCACCTGTAGAATATGGCATTTAACAGCAAAAGCAAAAGCAGTTGAGACCACTGCCAAGCCCTAGCTTGAGGCCTAGCCCCGAGCCAACAGTAGTAGCTCCGGGGGACTGGCTTTAGCTCTCTGAGCCCCCATCTCTTCTTCAGGACCATGAGGAGGATGAACCCAAAGCACTTCTGGGTGTGGCTTTTCTGATTTGAGCCATGCAATGAGAAAAGACAACCCAGTGTCTTGGGCTTACAGTGAGTGACAAAGAAGCAGAGAAGGCTGGGAGGTTGGGAGGTATCTCTCTCCCAAACCCAGTTTGTAACCTTGGAATAGGCACAAGGGACAGCTTTCCAGACTGGTTGTGTTACCAACAGTTAACTGTCTGCTCCAAGCTCTGACAGAGTGTTTGGGGGGGAGGGCTGGTGAACACACTGGGGAATGTACGGGGGAGGGGGGCTCCGTGAGGTTAGGCCAAGAGCAATAACAGGGTCCAAGATGACTAGTCACCTCACAAATACTGAAAAACCACTAACCCTGTACTCTAGAAACAGGCACCAAGTGAGCCAGGACCAAGTGGGGAGAGCAATATTAGATCTCCTCCCCGAGCTGGGCAGGGCTGAGTTGGGGGAGGCTCCCCATATCTCATCTGGATAGTGTGAAATAGCTCAGGGTGCAGAGCAAAAGCCTTGCAAGAAGCAGTCAATAAAAACCCCAAAGCAACCCTGAGGGATGTACCGAGGGCCTCGCGGAAGGGGAAGAGCTAAGCTTGGAAACACTATGAGGAAAAGCTGGCTGGTGCAGGTCTCCATCTATCTAGAACATTCTGACCAAAATTCCCTCAAGGCTCTCAGCCTTCTACTGCTCCCTATGAACAACTAAGGCCACTGTCTATCCATGTCACATTTGGAACAACCAAAGAAATGGGCAAGGCTGGAGCTCCTTCTAGAACTCATGAATGCTACCGCACTGAACGCTGGACACTACCACTCCAGACTCACACAGATCCCTCCCAGGTGTTCCACACATGCTGGCCTGAGCCTCCTAGGTGCTCTGTACATGTTGACCTGTCCCCCTGAGGTTGATATGAGCAAGCTCCTGCTCCCGGAGCTTCAGAGGACAATGTGTTAGAGACAGGGCTTTGGAGTGGTGACTAAGATACTCTTGGCAACCAGAGGCCGAGCCAACATGCTCTGTATGTTCCTCTAATTGGGAGCCCAGACATTCCAGGACACCTGGGCCCCGTGTGTGGATCATGTGAGGATGTAGCCAAAAGGGAGTCTAAAGCCAAAGACAGAGATCTTGGGAGGACCCACGGCTGCTATGTAGGCCAAGGTGAGTAGGAGCTTGAAGCAATCCTATTGCCTCTGACCCTTACTGTTGAGGTTACAGGCATGAGATGCCACAGCCATACACTTGTCTAACCGCAGCAAGCCTCTGCTCCATGTCACAAAGGCCTTCCCTGGCCACCTTCCAGCCAACATGTTCCCTTCCTTTCCTTCCCTCTTCCTCTCACCCTCGTTCTCCACAGAACGAGGTATGTCACGAGCATGCTGGCTGTTGATAGCCTTCCTCACTCCAGCCCAAAGGTAAGACACATGATGACAAACACACGCACACGCACACGCACATGCACACGCACACGCACATGCACACGCACATGCACACGCACACTAGGTTTCCTTTCCCTTTGTGTCCCGAGAACTCAAGTAGGGCTTGCATAGCAAGCCTTCCACGAGTGTGACCATTGTGTGTGTAGTTCTGTACTTATGTGGAGCTTGGGGAGACCCTAGGGCAGGCTTTCCTGGAGGAGGCAGTGTTTGAGCTAGGCCTTTAGGAAAGACAGGATTTGTGTGAAACCCTACAGGGCTCTGAAAGGAGACACACTGTGTTTAGGGAACTGGAAGTAGGTGGGTGGGCAGAGACACGAGGACAGGACAGAATGGGAGTAGGGGCGGGAGGGAAGGAGCAGGCTAGGGCTTTTCTCCTGCCTGGAATGGCTTTGGCATATGACCCTGTCTCAGTTTCTGGAATACCCTCCCCAAAGGCAGAGGCCTAGGATAAAAGCAGAGGTGTCACACTGAAGACCCAGAGGAAGTTCTGCCTGACAGTCAGCCTTGGCCACCTGTCCATGCAGGGGTGTCTGGAATCTCCACAGGGACTGCAGTGCCCAGAGTTTCACAGTCTCATAAAAAAGTAAAGCTGCACTTTTATTTGTGGGAGACTATCTTAAAAGTTTTTGATATTAAATGGTTTAGCTGATATTTAGGCAGGATGGCCTCACACAGCTCACCATGTCCTGCCTCGTCAGGCAGGGGCCTCGGCTTTTCCGCTGGAGGCTGGGTTCAGCAGATCAGCACTTTATTTAATACCTCTGAGGGAGCTGGAAATTGAAGTCCACACTGACGTTTCCTGAGTCTCCTCTGAGTAAAGAAAAACAAACACCATTTCCCCAAGTCGGCTGATATTGCCAGGTGCTTGCCTGTCTCCAGGAAATGAATTTAAGTTAACGGTTGAGCATCGTGTCTGTCTCAAATGGGGGCATCTCCATCATGGTGACACTCAAATGCCAACTACCCTGGGCTCAGTTCTGTTAAAGGTCACCTGTCAGTCTCCACCTGAGGCAGGAGATTGCTTTGATCTGACTTCTGCCTTGCAGAAGGCCTGTTTATCTTCCCAGATGTCTTACAGCTATCTTGGGCCAACCTGGATGCAAGGCACTCGACCTCTAATGAGAGCCTAGAATCCATGGGTGGAGGGGATTGAGCCGGCTTTGCCAGAGAAGAGACTGGGCCTTGAAGCTGGGTAGAGGGGCAATCCCTGGCCCTAAGGCTTAGCAGTGGCTGATGCAAAGTCCAGAAGGCCATTTCTTTCTCTCCAAATGGCACATGTACTTGGAAAATTGTACCAACCATTCTCTCTACAACCAAATACCTGGCTAGAAGTAACTTAAGGGAAGAGTGTTTATTTCGGCTCACTGTCTGAGGATACGGCCCATCCTATGGGGAAGCCATGGAGGCAGGATCATGTGGCAGCTAGTCACATGACATCCACAGTCTGGGAGCAGAAAGCAATGAACACTGGTGCCCAGCTCGCTTTCCCATTTGCATTCTGTCTGGGTTGCTTGCCCATGGGATGGGCCTGTTGGCTTCTAGGTGGCTCTCCTGCCTCAGTAAAGCTTCCCTGGAAACCTGTCTGACATTCTGGATCTAGTCAACATGATGACTAACCATGACAGCATGCTAAGAATAAGGGACAGCAAAAAACCTCTCCTGGGCCTCTTGGGGATACAGGAAAATGGGGTCCGCTTTATAGGTAGCTCTGGATGCCCCCGGGCTACCTTCAGGAAAGCTGGCCAACAGTACTGAACTTCAATACATACCTTTGACTTTCTGCCTATTCTTTTATGGGTTTCAGAGGTTACACTCAGGCCATTAGCTTTGGCTGCAAGGGCTTTAACCACTGAGGCAAATCACTGGCCCAGTGCTTAGCTCACAAAATCATGTCTAAGAAAATATTACACCAATCCCTGCTCTTCAGAGTTTCTTAAGCCAGTCTGCAGGAACTCTCCCTTAAAACTACCTGATTTCTTGAAGTCCTGGCCATCTCTCCTAGGCTCACCAGCTGTTTACCACACTGAGACACCACACAGCACTCTTCGCAAGCCCCTACTGCCACACTGAGCCCACAGAGGTAATAGCTGTGGCCACTTTGGCCTGTCTGTCTCTGAGACTTACAGATTTCAACACTACAAAAATCCTCGTGGCTGCAGGTAGAGACCAAAGGTAGCAGCCACTTCTGATGTCTTTGCTTCCAAAGTAATTACTCTTGTACTCTCGGAGATAGACAACAAACCTAGTAACAGACTGTCATCAAGTTTTAACCCAGGAAAAAGCAGCACGCCCCCCTCCATTTGCTCAGGGCCCTCTTCCCCAGACTTTTTTCTTACACAAACATTGGAAATAAATGGTAAAGTGCCAACAGTCTCTTGGCAGGCAACTAATGGGACCATTCTCATTGTCTGCTCTGTTTCTGATTTACTGAAAGATTAAAATGTTACAACCCCAGGGACCGTGGGCTGATGGCTCCTCACCGCCATCGCTGGGCTCTATCTTGGGCTTGAGGTCCAAGGACACGTGTACCTTTGTCTTCAGCCCCAGACTCAACCCCTGAGGAAGCTGCCCTCTGACCTCAGACTTCTCAGAGCTCAGGCACGTAGGCACCTTGCTTCAGGCTAGCCCTGCCCCCTTCCCAGCACCTCTAGAAGTGGCTTACCAGTGGGGCACTTAGCTTTGCTCCAGTCAAGTCTGCTGCCTGCTGCCTGCTGAGAGTCACTTTTAGGTCAGCCACAGGGCTATCTCCAAGTACAGCAGGCATGGTGAGCAACTTTAGAGCTGGGCCAGCAGCCCTAGAAGACTGTGTCTCTGCCTTGGGAGGTCTATGTTAGAGACCATGCATAAGAGACAGCCCAGGACCCACACGGTGCCACAGAGAGCCACAGGAAGGTCACGGGGCTACAGGATACAAAGATGAGAGGGGTTGGGTTCCTGAGTGAGCTTTAATGTCACATGGTCCAGGACCAGCACCAGCATAGGCTGTCCCACCGAGGACCAGGTATAGCACATTACAAAAAGGCTGTCTTCATCCCAGCTTGAAGTTGGGGCTAAATATTTGATTCCTGGAAACAGTGAGAGAGCTGAGTGGTTAAGAGCATGTTTTACTTTTTCAGAGGACCTGAGTTCAATTCCCAGTACCATGACAGGTGGTTATAACTACAGCTCCATAGGCAATCACAAACACTGCGCACACACACACACACACACACACACACACACACACACACACACAATTAAAAATAACATTTAAAATTTTTCTGATTCCCCTTCACAGGAGGTTTGCTAAGCCACAGCCCTTACCAGAGCCCTACCTGCATCAAAAGCCTGGAGCCTAGAAATGATTTATGTTAGCCAGTGTACAGGAGGCCTTTGAACTCTGGTGTCTGTGGCGAGGCGTGACCTCTACCTGGCAGCTTCTCATTCACTGTAAGTGACAGAGCTTAGGCTTCCATTTCTCTGCCTGTCACTGTGTCATATCTACCGCTCAAACATGTCCAGCTTCTTACATTGCAATGTGGTTGACAATTTCGTCTACGAAGATCACATTTTAGAATCAAGTCACGGGGCTGGAAAGATGGCTCAGTGGTTAAGAACGCTGTCTGCTCTTCCAGAGGTCCTGAGTCCAATCCCCAGCAACCACATGGTGGCTCAGGACATCTGTAACGGGATCTGAAGCCTTTTACAAATGAACACAGCATTGACTGTTTCAGCTAATCCTCTGGGGTCAAGAGCGCAGAGAGTGTCAACATGGCATGCAGGTGGACATGCAGATGGGGCACTCGTATACATAAAATAAAAAGAATCAAGTTACATATGCACATATACTCACATACCACAAGGCAAGGGAGATTTTGTGTCTGGCTGAATGCACAGCTGACTTGGCCTTGGCCTCATGTGTCTCATGGGCCACAGGTTGGATACATCTGGGCCCTAAAGGACCTTTACTCTTACGTGACTGCAGGCATGGGAGATGGGGAAAGACATTTCTTTTACAGATGAACACCAGTGTCTGTGTGATCTCAGAGGCCCCTATGCTATGAGTGCACCTGATTTCTTGATGTCTCAAAGGGGACACGTTGACTCTTTGCAGTCTTGACCCCAGAGGACTAGCTGAAACAGTGGTCATGTCCTCTAAAGTCAGTGTGTGTGTGTGTGTGTGTGTGTGTGTGTGTGTGTGTGTGTGTG
Source organism: Rhabdomys pumilio (assembly GCA_030674055.1). Taxonomy (NCBI): domain Eukaryota; kingdom Metazoa; phylum Chordata; class Mammalia; order Rodentia; family Muridae; genus Rhabdomys; species Rhabdomys pumilio. Next base: position 102,184,016 of record JANHMN010000002.1, on the reverse strand, counting down.
TGTGGTTTGTCTCCTTGAGACAGGGTATCACTCTACAGTCCAGGCTGGCCTTTAATTCATAGTCCCTGCCTCAGTGTCCCAAGTGCTAGGATTACAAGTTGAAGTCAAAACAGGAAGGCTGAGGCCTGCACGCCCAGAGGAATACCTGCCTAACAGGGCCAAAGGAAGCAACTGGCCCTGACTATGCTTGTGCTTGTACAAAACAATAATCAGTCAATGCGGAGACCCACCACCCCTCCCCACCCCCATGCCAAACAGCTCTGCTTAGAGTCTGGAGTTTGCAGCTCAAGAAAGGAGCCCTTCCTAGTCAGAGACATCCCGCTCTGGTTGGTGATAAGTATTCCAGCCCATGTCTGGCAGACTCTGTGACGACAGCAGCAAGCCAGGGTCACCCGGGTTCTATTAGCTCAATTAATGAGGAGTAAGATAAGGCTAACACCCTGCTGGTCGGGCAGCTCAGCCGTAGAGCTGCGGTAATGGAGTTATTAACCTCTGCCAGCTGCGGAGTTCCGCTGCAGAGTCCAACTCCATTTCTTCATTCAGGCCTTCATTAATGGGCTGTTTATTATCTCTAATCCACATAAGGATCAGCTGCAGAGATGAGAGAGCTTCCTGGAAGGACCAAGTGATAATGAGAGAGAGAGAGAGAGAGAGAGCATGTGCTCCACACAAGCAATTCTTCTCTGCATTTTAATTTTTCTCTGCTCTTCTGGCTGCCCTCTTAAGAATGATAGCATCCTTACTTTGGAGAGATTAGAAGAGGCCCTGTCATTATCCAAGGGCCTCAATATGTTGTTCTTTAAAGGAACTTGTCACAGGGAATGAAAAGTAATAAGCTTTGAAATAAAACCATGAGAGCTAGGACTATCAACTACCTGCCAATTCAGTTCTGGACTTCACGGAACAGCAAAATATTCCATGGTTTAAGTGTTAACAGAATTAGCTGGGTATGGAATTCACACCTGTGGTGCCAGCACTTGGGGGGTTGAGGCAGGAAGATCAGGAGTTCAAGGTTGTCTTGGCTACTGTCATAGGGAGTTTGAGCCTAGCCTAGACTTGAGGAGACCCTGCCTTAAATAATTAATAATTAATAATAATAAAGACAACAAGCTGCTTGTGCTGGTGTCCCCTCACGGGCGGTCATCTCTGGCATGAAACGATTCAGCCATTTCCACTTCTACCGAGCTGGGACTAAATAGTATGTGTGACTGTTGTTAAGCACTGTGTTTACACTCGATATCAATAAATATCCCTAAGGTTGGGAGGGTGCGTGCAAGCCACTCTATGACAGAACCCAAGCTGCATCCTCCGTGTTTGAGTGCCCAGTGGGGGGCTGCACAAAGCCAGTTCATTTTAGTCTATTGCAGCTACAGGGTTTACATCAACCACCCCTTACACACACACACTCACATATACACACACATACACATACATATACACACTCACATATACACACACATACACATACATATACACACTTGCACTCATACACACAATATACACATACATATACACACTTGCACTCATACACACAATATACACATATGCACTCTCTCCACACTCACACACATACACAATATACACAAACACACTCGCACACATATACACACATGCACACACATACACATTCACACACGTACATACACATATACACTCACATTCATACACACACATACTCACGCACAAACACATATATTCACACATACATACACACATGCACATACACACACATACATTCAGACACACACTCAAATACATATACACATTTACACACACATACATATACACATACATCCACAGACACGCATACACAAATACACACACAGATACACACACATCCTCATGTTCCTTCCACTCTCTAGAACAGGCTGCTGTGAAGTCAAGAGTAGTGATTGCTGCCTCATTTGACAGACAAGGAAACTGAGATTAATGTGGCTACAGGGATGAAGTAGTAGCCTAACCCCACTGCAGGGATTAGACACAGTTCCAGAGCTGGGTTTGAGGGCGGTCTCTACCAGGACCTAGCTGCTCTAATGCAGGCATCTTCCCTGAGTTAACCCTGCTTCGTTGACTGTGGATTTGATGGGATGGAAGGAGGGCAGAGAGCTAGCACTCCACAGAAATCCCATCCTGTGATCCTTACTCCTGTCCGTCATGGAAGAGGATGGATGGAGGGGAGGGGGAAACGCCCATCTCAAACTCAGAAACAGCCACAAGCAATGGGTGATCCAGTGAGGAAGGGACCAATGAGACGAGCAGACACATTTCTCAAGAGAGGAAGTTCAAACGACCAGTGAACACAGGAAAAACTGTTCAGCCTCATCTGTCATCAGAGAACGCAAACAAAGACACACTGAGGAGTTGCAGGGATCAAGAGGAATCACCACCCTCACGGAGTTCAGCTCCCCACCCGGAACTCCAACTCTGAGGGATCCAACACCCTCTTCTGGCCTCCGAGAGCTCGTCACTCACATGCATATGATTCAAGATGAAAGTAAGTCTTGTAAAACAAACAAAAACCCATTACTACGTTGAGACTCTACCTCAAGTCTATCAGAGTGACAGCCATTGTGAAAACTGATAGCAACAGATGTCTGTAAAGATGTGCACAAAGCTGGGCGGACTCTTCCAGCCTCTATGGAGGTCAGCACAGATGTCCTGGAAACAACTCTTCCCAGGACCCAGCTCCACCACTCCTGGGAACTCATGTGGAGGACTCCAGGTCAATAGGTCACACCAGTGTGCAGTGCAGCCCAAAGCCTAAGAGCCAAGTGCTGGACGCAGACTAGCTGTCCAGGCCGGGTGTAGTGTGCACACCTTCGAGCTCAGCACTCAGGAGGCAAAGACAATTGGATCTCTGAGTTTGAGGCCAGCCAGGTCTGTACAGTGAGCTCTAGACCAGCCAAGGACACAGAGGAGGACCCTGCCTCAAAAACAAAAAAAAAAAATGAAACAAAACAAAACCCTAGGTATTCAACAACAGACCAAAGGTAAAGAAAATGTTGTGTAAGTACGCGATGGGTTTTCTAAGCATAAAGAAGGAGAAGGTCATTTCTTTTGTAGGAAAATAGATAAAACTGAAGATCATTGCCGTATGTGGATTCAGTTAGTCTCAAGAGACAAATATTGCAGGGTGGTGGTGGCCCGTGTCTTTCATCCCAGCAGAGGGAGGAAAGGGAGGCAGAGGCAGGTGGATCTCTAGGATAGAGGCCAGCCTGGTCTATAGAGTAAGTTCTAGGACAGCCTAGGGCTACAGAGAAAATCTGTCTTGAAAAACCATAACGATGGTGGTGGTGGTGATGGTGGAGGAGGAGGAGGAGGAGGAGGAGGGAGAGGAAGAGGAGGAAGAAGAGGAGGAAGAGGAGGAGGAGAAAGAGGAGGAGGAGAAAGAGGAGGAGGAGAAAGAGGAGGAGGAGGGAGAGGAAGAAGAAGAAGAGGAGGAGGAAGAGGAGGAGGAGGAAGAAGAGGAGCAATGTCATTCACGTACTTGCTCTCACTGTGGGTTCAAAACAGTCCCTCTCTATATGTACAAAATCACTTCCACACAGATGACATGAAAGTGGAAGGGCCCTGTCAGGGGAACGAAGGGAACTGACAGGAGCTGAGACAGGAGAGAAACAGGACGATAGCAAAGCGAGTCGCATAGGCCAATGCATACTGTATACCTCATGAAAACGGCCTTAGTTAGTCCAGTATACACGGGCTGCTCTCCCAGAGGACTTTGGTTCAATTCCCAGCACCTACATGGCAGCTTCAACTGTCTGTAACTCCAGTTCCAGAAGGTCCAATGTCCTCTTCTGGCCTCTGCAGGCACCAGGCACACATGTGGTGCACACACAAACATGCAGGCAAAGCCCATACATATAAAATACATTTTTAAATTTTACTGAGACAGGGTCTTACTATGTAGACCAGGCTAGCCTGGATCTCATAGTGACCCACCTGCCTCTGCTTCTTAGTGCTGGAATTAAGACATATCCCACCATGATGAGGGAAACTGTAAAGAAAGCGTGGCTGTATGGAAGGGCTGGCTCTCTCAAGCAGGCTGCCTGTGAGGGGTAGCCTCAGCCCTATGCACACAGGGTTGGTTTGCTGCCCCTCCCTCTACAGCAGCTGATCTCTAGGTCCTTGGAGGTAACAGCTATGCGAAGTGTCAGTCTAGCGGAAAACATTAGCAACCAGCACCAACACGCTGCTGACAGCTACAAGGAAAGGGCCTTGGCCTTGGCAGACAAGCCAGCCTCTGCACATAAGACAAACACAACTTAGACAACATAAAAACTATGAATTCAGACCCCACTGCTCCTCAAAGGAACCTAGATGGCAGTTTCCAGTTCAGCACAGTCAAAGTCACAGATGGGGAATGTTCTAGAGTGTTCTTGATGGCCCTAAAATTAATCCAATGGGCTAGAAAGAGACACTGGAGAAGAGAGCTGTCATAAATGCCCTCACTAGCAATCTCCTAAATGGCAGATCCTTCAAGGTCCCTTCCTTCACCTCCCTTTCCAGCATCCAAGATTATGACTGAGACCATGAGGGCTTAAGTTCTCAAGAAAAAAGTAGGGGTTCAGATATCCAGCTGTCTGAGATGCCACAAACTTCGTGGTCTCCTTCAAAGAGCCTATACCCACCCCCTGCATAGTGAACACAGATCTTAAAGAAAACACATGGTTGCAGGCTTGCAGCAGGAAATGAATTATTTCACAGCAAGTCGAGGGCAGGCTTCTGTGCACAGCCTTGGAAGCGGCTCTCTTTGTCTCTCCCCTATTATTATTACGTTTTAACAAACTTTATAGCCCATTTTATTTGTTCTCAAATAACTTTTTCTCCTTCCTCTCGACACATCAATTGCTGGGCTTCCCTCACCGTGTGGTGGTAGAACAGAGAGATTGATACTGCTCAGCGGAATGTAATTTACTATTATGGGCTGTGGGTTTATGAGGTGGGAGCCTGACAAAGCATTACATTTGAACACACTGCACTTATTGGCTCGAGGAGGAGATTTATATTTGGTGAGGAGACAATAACTTTGTTTTCTGATAAGCCAAAGAGGTCTATTTTTGAGTCTGGCACGCAGACAAGCTTGCCCTTCTCCAATAACTCTATTTACTAGTGTGAATATATTTTAATAATAAAATTGATATATATGTAAATTTATTTTATTCTAATTTCATCGAATCCTCCTGGAAAAAAAAAGAGGAGGGTGAGTGGCTGGTGGGCCTTCGGAGATTGTTTTTGTGTCTGAGTTATAGGTTTCTGTATTGTATCCCTAGACTGGCTTCATGGCTATAATTCTGCCAGGATTTCCTCCTAGTGTCAAGCCAGCAGCACTAGACCGGAGTGTTTTATGACTGGCATCACACCCAGACCAGAGTTACAGTTCTGGTGTTTGTCCTCACGCCAGTCGGACTTATTTGAGGACATTTCTCTCTTTCCTGGATGAATCTGGGGGTTCGAGGAGGGAATGGTTCATAGTTGAAATCCCTTCCTGAGTTAATCACCAGAATATTCAGCCTCTCAAAGCTGAGAGGCTGTCAAGGGAAGAGGCTGTGGGAGGAGAGCAGAGGATGGAGGGAGGAGGGAAGAGGGAGGAGGAAGAGCACAGAGCTAGGAAAACACAGAAAAGGTGTACCATAGCACGGGAGAGGACTGTACCATGGACAACCATCTTTGTATACTTTCCACCAGTCTTATGTCCTAGGACCAAAGAAAGTAGATTAGAACTGTTTACAAAGTCCTTAGAAAGTGATTTTTTAAAAACTCCATGGTGATGGAGATGTATCTACCTGCAAGCCTGCCTGAAATCAAATTGCTTCTCAGATATTCTTTCTGTGTGCTCCAGAGCCCAGGGCACTCTCTCCTTGTCAGTCCTTCTGTACCAGCTGAGTGGCCTGAGTCCAAGCATAAAAGTCATTTGCTTTACATAACCAACACTTGGTTGAGGGCTTTGAGCTTTTGGTGACATCTGTGTACCCTCCTTTAAAGGAATATTCCATAGTCACACACCCTGCCCCAGACTCTTCCCCTGGAGACTGGATGAGCTGCCACTCCCCTAAGGCCACTTGCTTAGTCTCCAGGGTTTTTGACCAAGCTTGGCTCAGCACTGCTGGCCTCCTAGAGACGCACACCAAGACTTTTAGAGCTTTTGTCACTCCTGAGACCTTTTCCTGAGAAATGGTCACAGAGCCCTGTGACCCCTGTGACCCCTCATATACAGGTACAGAATAAAGTAGACATGGAAACCAAACACTTATTGATAATAAAGGAATTGATTTTAAAACAATTCTTTAGTAAGAACATATTTTATCTTTAATTAAACAGAGAAACAAATTTGCATATAGTGAATTCAATCTTGGCAGAATATTTTATACTACAGGGCCCAGAGTGAATGGATATTTGATTTTATAATATTCTTTTATAATAGCACTGAGAACACCACTTCACATCAACAAAATGGCAGAAGTGTATCTAGGGCCATTGTGGAGGCTATTGGAAATTCTTTTTTCCTCCTCAGGGAAGTGACGCTTTTGTTTCTTTTATTTTCTAATTTTTTCTCTTTCTTTCTTCTTTTTCTTTTTTAAATTATTATTTCAGAAGGCAAAGTAGCAGCTTTCCCTGTGGCATTTTTTAATACCTACTAGGTTTTGCCTGAATCTCCCGCCTCTGGTCCCTTGCAGGTGTTCTGTTACCCACACAGCCTTTTCACCTTCTTAAGCTGTCATGGGTTACCTGATGCCTATACCTGCCAACGTCATATAGATGAATATTTATAAAAATAGGAGTGAGGTGAGCGGAGGAGGCAAGTGCTTTGCCTCTGAGCCTGAGTTACCTCATCTAATCACACAGTTTCTGGAGGATGGAGAGAGATTCAGGAGTTAACACTCTTATAATGAACCCAAGTTCACTTTCCAGCACCCACATCCGGCAGCTCATAACCTGCAACCCCAGTGCCCAGGGGATCTGTTCTCTGTAGGCACCTGCACTCATATATACATACCCACACAGACACAAAACTAAAAATAAAATATTTAAAAACTATATTTCCACTTCCATCCCTTTTTTCTGTAAACTACAATATTTCACTTTTCTTTAAAGCTGAGTAGAAGTCCAATGTGTGTAGTACTTTTAGTGGCTTAGGCTCTTGACTGTCAACTTGACTACATCTGGAATTAACTAAAACCCAAATACGGGGAGCACACCTGTGAGTGACTTTTGGTTAATTTGAAGTGGGAAGACCTACTCTAGATCTATGCCGAGGAAGGCACACCTTTAATCCAGACCTTGGTGGGGAAACTCACTTCTAATCTGGGCCACTTCCTCTATTGGCAGCCTATATAAGGACACAGAAGAAGGAAGCTTTTTGCTGCTTGCTCTTTGCCTGCTTGTCCTTGCCTTGCCAGTGAGTCCTACTTCTTCAGGACTCCGGGTTATACTGAAGACAAGCTGAGACACCCAACCTCATGGACTGAGAAACTACTGGGTTCTTGGACTTTCCATTCACAGCCAGACATTGTTGGACTAGCTGGACCACAGTCTGTAAGTCACTCTAATAAATCTCCTATAATTTCTGTTACTCGAGAGGACTCTGCCTAACCCAGTACTAAGGTCACATTATGCGCCCATCAGTAGATAGACCTCTAGGCTGATTCAACCTCTAGCTATTTTTAATAGAGCCGAAATAAACAAGGATGAGTGAGTGTCTCTGCAGCAGGATATGGAGTCTTCTGGGACTCAGGAGTGATATAGCTAGGTCACAAAGTAACTCTATTTTTAGCTTTCCGTAAACCTCCACACTGCCAGTTCACACTTCCACCGACGGCGACTAAGGCTCCTCTCCCCACAGCCTCTCGAACATTTCCCATTTGTTTGCAGTCACTGGGCAGAGTGAGACTGGTCTCTTGAGATTCATGGTCCCTGATCTCAGGCCAACATATGGTGAGTGACTTTGTTTGTTTTTCCAGACAGGGTTTCTCTGTGTAGCCCTGGCTGTCCTGGAACTAGAGCTATAGACCTGGCCTGCCTCTGCCTCCTGAGTGCTGCGATTAAAGCAGCACGCCAGCACTGCCCAGCTCTGTGTGATTAGTGGTTGTGAGCCGCCTGGTGTAGGTAGATGCTGGGAACCGAGCCATGAATTTTGTGAGAGCAGCAGAGTTCTGGAGCCATCTCTTTAACCTCACTGAATAATATTTTTTTCCTAAAGACAGGTTCTTATGGGGAGCTCAGGCTGGCCAATCACACCCTAGCTAGCTGAGGAGGACCTTGAACTTCTGATCCATCTGCCTTTACTTCCCAGTCCTGGGATATCATGTGTGTTCCACCATACCCAGTTTTGCACTGCTCTGGGGACTGAACCTAGCACCTGGTCCCTTGTACCCGCTGAGCCACACCACCAGCCTAGCACCTGGTCCCTTGTACCCGCTGACCACACCACCAGCCCTTTAACAATTTAAAAATAAAACCCAAGTCAACAAAACAAACAGCAAGTTTTAAATCCAAATGCTCTAGCAGAACTAGAATAATCTGTCACTCAAATGCTGAAGAACGATGGTGGGGACATATCTAATCCCCTTGTTTCCTACAACTAAGCCACAGAGCAGAAGCCCCTTGGTGCCACACAAACCCTGCAGACCGTAATCCCACCACAGTCTCAGGTCTGAGCTGTGGATGGCTTAGGCAGTGTTCTTTGGCATTGCATGGCATAATAGCATTCACAAGGCAAAGTGCACGTGTGTGCTCAGAACCAAAGTTGCATGAATTCACACCGTTCGGCATGGGTGAACCGCTGTCAGAAGTACCCTGGGTTCATGATGTGTTTTATTATGGATTCATGTTCTGTTGTTGTGTGTTCAAAAGCCTTTTATTTGTGGCCCCATTTTTCATAAGCTACACATTCAGTCACACGACCCCAGCCAGGGTGGCAGTATGTCTACTGCCTAATCCCCAGAGTCCAAAGGGATGTGTGACGAAGCATATTAGGAACCTTGGCATGTCTGTATGTCAGTCATCCTTGGCTCCTGGGGTGAGCCACATCTAATCACATGGTTCCTGGGATCTACCTGAGGATCTGTGGGTGAGGAGGGGTCAGGTGCTGGCCTGGATGAAGGTAAGAAGTTATGAGCCAAATGGTGGCTGCTCTTCTCCCAGCCTCAGAAGGAGGCAGCCCAACTGAATCTGTGCAGTTTGGAGCAGCCAAACTTGTAGTAATTTATGATTGAGTCTGCCAGAGCTAACACCAGCTCCCACTACTGTGAGACACTCATGGGTCTTTCCAAAGACAGATGATTTATGAAATAGATTTATCTTGGATGTAGGAATTTCTCAGAGAGGGAAGAAAAGTGATAAAAACTAATTTAAAAAAAGATGACAGATACATGTTAGATTAAAAAAAATTGCTCCTCAAAACATAAGGGCATTTTAGATAAAACCTTATCAATATGCTCAGAGCAATTTACAGAGGACAGGCTCCACAGAAGTAAGAACTCAAAGGTGGTGAGGTTTTCAAAAAGATGAGAAGAAAGCCCACAGTTAAGAGAAAAGCCCCATGGGGAAACCAGAAGCTTCTAGAACTGAGGAAGTAGCCATGAGAGGGAGCAAACGCAGCAGAGGAGAGAAAAGGAATAGAGAAGAAAAGGACAGAGGCAGGAAGAGGCAAAGCCAGGCACCCAGTGGCGTCACAGTCAGGAAGAAGAAAACCAAGCAGCCAGGGAAGTCTCCATCACCCCAGTGTGGGGTGATGCTTTTCTATTCCTTCTGGACTGAGGGGAAGGCTTCTAAGGGAGCAAGAGAGGAGCAAAAGGGAGAGGGAGGGAGGGAGGGAGAGAGAGAGAGAATGGAAGAGGAAGAGGAGGGGAGGCAAGGAAGGTGGAAGATGGGAGGGAGAGAAGGGAGAGGAGGAAAGAACGGTATCCTAATATCAGCAGGGCTTTGGCTCCACATGACGTCGCAGGCAGAAATGATTCAAGATACTGCTGGATGTGCAGGGTGTTTTTGAGACAGAGAGCTCTGCCAGATGATGTTGACTGGAAGGACACAGAGACATGCTTAAGGATGCAAAGCTGGTGTTCACATGCCCTACTGAAAATGACCCCATATAATCCACTGAAACGAAAGATGGATCAGAATTAATAAACAGGGAGGCAGCCGAGCTGTGTAAACAGCTGGTGACCACAGCTCGAGCTGACTCCACAGAGAAGGACTTTGTGAGGTAAAATAAAAATTGGAAATTGTCATAGATCTAGAAAGTAAATTTGAACCAAAGAAGATCAAGACAACGGTCTATGTAACAAACTGGCACACAAGTATCCTAGGACCCACTGGTCTCTGCCTCCCTACCCACAAAGTGCAGGACAAGGGCCAGTGTCCATTTTTTGGAAGAGGAAGGGTATCAGGTATCAGGAGTAGAGGAGTCCCGGGGGCTGGTGTCCGTGAATAGAGGAAAGAGGGAGGGAGAGCGGTGTGTTCAGGAAGCAACTCCAACTCAGAAGAAAGAGACTTCCCTTAGTGCTAGCAAAGGAAGGCTCCACACCTAGTGTGAAGCCAGTTCACATAGGAACACAATGGGAGTCACCCAGAGAAAACAGGAAGGGACAGATCCCTCTGTGTGTGAGCTTCTCTGAGGGGCTGACCCTCGTGAAACAACAAACAGGTGCAAAGAAAACTGGCCAGTGGGAAATCAAGGTCATCGCGAAACAGGTGCTGCACAGTTGCCCAGAGGTGGTGGGGACACAGATGAGAACTGGCCCTTGCTCTGTGTCTGCATCCTTTGCTAGGGCCAGTCTGTGGCTTGGCTCTGTGTAAGCATTAGTCACAAGGGGTGCTGATCTACCGCACCTGTCAGCCTCTTCAAGGCAGGAGAGGCCAAGACACTAGGAACTAAAGCAGCTTGCTGTCAGCTTTTACAGTGTTCTGTCCCAGGTCCCACCGGCATCTACAGGTCTCCAGCCACTGTCCCAAAGCTCCAGTTACCCTTGGTTTCCAGGAATAGCAAAGCTTCATGGGGCTGACCAGGCCCCATGAGGAGAACAACTGTCTGCAAATGGCCGCACCCAGGGGCGGACCATCCAAGGAATCAGGTTAAGCTCATCTGACCACACTGTGGGACCTGAGCTGACACAGTGATGGGCAGAAGCACAGCTCCACCAAGGATGCTTAACTCCTGTGCTCCGGTTCCTCCTCTATTAAAACCCCAAGCTCCTGTCAGCATCCTGAGGTGAACTCGAGGTGGCTGGACCTCCCCGCTTTACTGTTATTTCGCCTCCTTTCTTTGTCTCCCACCATTATCCCTGTGTCTTACTGGATACCAGAAGGAAAGCTGGACTGGTTACTGTTTGTCAATGTGACACAGGCTACAGTCACTTGGGAGAAGGGAATCTCAGCTGAGAAAATGTCTCCCTCAGATTTGTCAGTGGCTGTGTCTATGTGACGTTTTCTTGCTTGTTGAGTGATGTGAGTGGCACATCCCCTGAGCAGGTCATCCTGGGTTCTATAAGAAACCAGGCTGATTAAGCCAGTAAGCAGTCTTCCTCCATGGTCCTGCTTAAGTCCCTGTCTTTACTCCCTTCAGTCACGGACGATTGTCTATGATCAGGATGTGAAAACAAAACACTGTCCTCCCTAAGTCCTGTTTGGTCCTGAGCTTATCACAGTGAAGAGAGCTGAAGACAGGGGTTGAGCCTCACCTGCTGTGGCTTCTGCCTTAAAGCTCTAAGTATAATATTTAACTCGAGGGAAAACAAAAAGTAAGAAAAGAAAGAAAGAATAAATGAATGAATGAATGAACAAGGAAAGAGCTAAGTCCTCCAGTTGAGTCAGCTCTTTCCTGGTTAACTATCTGCAGCACTCTGACCAGAACACAGCACGCTGGTCCCACACAGCCATTAAGCCTGGCAGGCTGGGGGTGTGGCTCAGCTGCTAGCATCCTTGCCTAGCATGTATAAGGCCCTGGTTCAATCCCCAGCACCACACAACCCAGGTTGTACATATGCAATCCCAGCACTTCAGAGGTAGAGACAGGAGGATAAGGAATTCAAGGTCACCCTCAGCTATACAGGGAATTCAAAGGGCAGCCCAGGATCCATGAGGCCCTGCATCACACAGACAGAAGCCTGGAAGTGGACTCCTGATTTCCACATGCCCGTGTGTTCTGTTGTAATTTGAACTGGAGTTGTCTTTGCAGGATCCTGTGTTGGTCACTCGATCCTCCCAACTGATGGCACTGTTTTGGGAGGCTTTCAAACTCTAGGAGGTGGGGCCTAGTTAGGAAAAAGGTATCTTGGGTCGTGCCTCTAAAGATTATACTTGGTCCCCAGGTCACAGGCAGAAAAGACACTCCCGACACAGGTCCCCACCCCCATCATGTCCTGCTAGGGTCATGGTGCCCAGCAACCATGTTCTGATCACCCAAAACAATGAGAAAAAGGAAACCCTAGCTCTCTTAAGGTGCTTCCACTGGGTCTGTCGGCCACAGCCACTAGAGAAGCGCCTCACACAATAACAAACAGCACCGGAGCACACAGGCAAAACCACACGAAACAATAAAAGCCAGCAGAAAGGCTGTGCTGCCAGCTCTGGCCGTGTGCGGCTGAACCCTGGGAGACAATGAAGCCAACCAGGCTTAGTGACCCTTACTTAAATAACAGGGCTGAAGAGGCGTCTTAGAGATGGGGGGGGGGGGATTGACCCCAACCCTAAAAGCAAACAAACAGGGAATGAAATGCAATATTAAGGAGCAGTTGATAATCATTTGGTCCTTAAGGGGCTAACCATAAACAAGTAGGGACACATCAGTGAATGAGGTGAGGGTACAGACCTGAACACGCCCTGCCTAGATTGTATACTTAATGACATGTTAAAGGGATAGTGAGAGGGCTAATGGCCCGAGTCGGATCCCTGGGATCTACATGGCTGAAGGAGAGAACCAGCCTCACGTGTGACACTTCCTGTTGCTACCCTAACAGCCTTGACCTACAGGTAGCCTCTGTAGGTCAGGAACTATATGGGTCTGGGGTGGTGGCTCTCCCCTGGTGCTCACTAATGGCTGCAGAATTAATTAATTTCCTTTTAGAACTGTCAGGGGTCCCCGTCTTCCAGCCAGCAGTGATGTGCCTGGTCCTTCCCTTGTCCCACCTCTCTGTGACATCTATGTTCATGGCTTTGAGGGCTCATTGAATAATTTTGGACTCATCTGTGTAGTACAGGATAACCCTGCTCTTTCCTTAATTTAATTTTTAAATATGATGTGTGTGTGTGTGTGTGTGTGTGTGTGTGTGTGTGTGTGTGTAAAGTCCTGTCTAAAGTATAGCTGACATTTTTTTTCTATTCTGTCATTATCTGTTAGCTTTGCTGTGCAGAAACTGTCTTTTTCTTTTTTGAGATATAGTCTCACTATGTTTCCTTAGTTGGCCTGGGCCTGGAACTCACTATGTAGACCAGGTTATCTTCAAACTTGCAGATATGCAACTGTTTCTGCCTCCTGTGTGCAGGGTATAAAGATGTATACCACCATGCCCAGCCTGTATAGAAATTTTAATTCCATGTAGGAAGAAAGGAACACTTGTTCAGTCCTTGGAAGGCCTGTAGCGTACGTAGTGAAGCCATTATGGAAACCAGTACAAAGGTTTTCAGAAAATCTCAAATACATCTCTCACGTGACCCAGATATGCCACTGCTAGGCGCATACCCACAGCATTCTGTATCCGACCGCAGAGACGCATGGGCATCCATGTCTGTCTTGCTGAAGTTACCACATGGCAGTGAAGCCAGATAGATGTCCATCAGCTGAGCAGTGTGCAGGAAGAACACACAGGCATGGCCAATAAAAGGAAACAAGATTATGACGTTCTCAGGAAACGGATGAACTCGTGTAGTCAGTGACGCAGACTCAGAGGGACAAATCCACATTCTCACCCAGATTTAGAGTGCTTGCTCACATGCGTGTGGATGTGGAAAGGCACACAACAGGACAGTGAGAAGGTGGCTGTGGATGCATGGACAAATGAGGCAGGGGTGGGAGAGGAGACTTGGGTGTGGCTCTGAATGATGGGGGCCTCCTGCTGTAGCAGTCCTTGTTGAAGGAGACAGCCCTGGCTGTTTATTCATGGCAGATGAAGATGCATACAACTTACTCAGAGGGGACGAGACATTGAATACCTTTTGCAGGAAGGAATGCCCACAAAGAGAAGCTGGTTGGCTGACCCCTCGGGCGGCCCGTCTAGCATAGAGAACTCTGGGCTCTATGCTATGTGACCAGCTGTCATGGTCCTCTTAGTGGGGTGTTGTGATCACATGCTCCAGGACAGGAATCTGGTCTGGTGTTAAAAGGATTTTCCAAGTCCAATTAATCTAATTATTAATACAGGAAGTCTGCGATTGGCCAGGGAAAGGGGAGGTGGAGCGAAGGGTTGCAGAGGCAGGGAGTGACACAGAAGAGGAGAAGGAAGCAAGGTAGAGGACGAACCGGATGATTCAGATTCTGCGTGGTTTTAAATAGCCACAGGTAGATATAATATCATATAGGGATAGAATAATTGGGATAATTTGTCTAATCTAGGTGGGCAGCTTGTATTACTATCAATTGGCCCTGAATTTATCGTGTGGGCATTTTGTGTCTTGAGAATTTATTGATATATATCTGGCTGATTAATCTGACTGATTAATTAAAAGCTTCTAGAGTTTTGTTTTACCTGGTTACTGGGAATTGTGACAGCTAACTGTGAGGTGGGTTGTCATTGCATGGGGCTGGCGTGGCAACGACCCACCAAGGGAACTTAGAGAGTTGGGTGGAGACATCTTAGGAGCTCCGGGCCAGAGAGTCTGCCGAGATGAGAACACCCCACTGGAGCCACATGGCTGGCCGGTCATTTTTAATATTTCCCACAACATCCAGGAGCTTATTTACACGCCTACAGTTCTCAGTTATGAAATTTACCAGGGTTTTTAAAATCTGCTCCACCATACCAGTTCTTGTGTCTGGTGACATGGCTCCACTTGCCCCACAGGGGACACTAAGACTGAAAAGGAAGACAGGTGACAGTCGGTCCATCACCTCCACCTGGGAACCTCAAGAACCACAGGTGCAGACGCTCAGACAGAAAGTTCTTAAAGGGGGCTAGAGACGAAATTTAAAAGCAAAAAACAGTGTCTTTGTTCTCTTAAAACAAAAAGCAACAAGAACAGACAACATCACATCTAGAAATGGGCTCAGAATTCAAAGCGTGTGCCCCAGCAAAGCACTAGCTCTGTCTCCAGCAGGCTAGGGTTCTGTAGAGCCACTGATCAGCCAAGGCAATTCCCATGGCAGCCATCCCTCTGTCCATGTAAAAAAAATCCATCCCCCCTGGTACAATACAGAGCAGTAAGAGAGGGCCATGCGCTACATGGTGTTGAAATATGTCACAAAACTAAAGCGGCTAGGGCTGGCAAGACAGAGTAAGCCTGGCAACCAGAATGTGCTCCCCAGAACCCATAAAGGTGGAAAGAGAACCAGCAGCAGGCACTCACACACGCGCGATGCACACACGGCTCAATGGCGTGATAGTATTGGGAAATAGACATGAGAATCAGAAAGCACAGGTAGACCTAAGAACATCAAGCACTGTTAAATCTCAAACCCCGAATGGCTGAGGTGCCTATTTAACTTATCAAAGTGGACCTGGTACAAGGTTCTCCCAGCATCCCTCAGTCCCTACTTGATACAGAGTATGGTTGGCAACAGCGCAACAGCCAGGGTTTGGGCTGCCATTCCCCCAGCTGCCCTTCCATATATAACCCAATAACTTTTGTTACCTGGGCTTTTGGTCTACTCTCTTTTGGGCCTCCTGGATGCTGGACCTGGATCTCCTCTGGCTTCTTCTCCCTTCCCCTTCTCCTTCCCCTCCCCCCCTTTTCTCACACAGCCTGGCTCAGGGTCATGACCACTCCGGACTCTCCCAGATGTCTCTGCCTATGGCTATCCTCTCCTTTTCATCTATAATAAACTTTTCCCTTCACCATACCCAGGAACAGTGGTGTCTTCCCTTTATATTTAGTTCTTTTTTATTCATCTAGTGTTGAACAGTTTGCAAAGACATAAGCAGTTAGGTGTAAATCTCTAAATCAGCTCTTGTTAATCTGAGTAGACCTTTATAACCTTACATTTTTATCATCATATAAAAATCCATACCAATCCAAAATACTCTGGAGACTAGTTGTTGCTTTCTTAGTCTAAAAAGAGATGCACTGATAACCTAAGGAACTGTCAAGTTTTATAATTGTTGCTTTATGCCCCATGTCATCTTAAGATGGTGAAGTCACACGGCATGCACCCTTTAACCTTAGTAAAAATGGCTGCCAGACATGTGGCTGCTTCCATCTTGATGAGGTCATCAGATGAGATGGAGGCAGGTCACATGTGCTGTTTAAAACTTCTTTCCTAGTAGATCTATTTTTTAAACAAGAGTTGAATCCAAGTTACATATACACTGTATTCTAAACCAGAGTTGAATCACATATGTAGTATGTTTGTAGCTGTCCTTCTCCCAGAGGCTCTTCCCTATATAATCCAGACCTCTTGGTCTCCCCACCCCACCCTACCCCCACGTCTCTTCCCCCTCCTCCATCCTCTTTCCACAGTGACTCCCATGGTCCTTGAACTCATTCTCTTCCCCCTCCCCCACCCTCATTCCACAGTGACTTTCCTGGTCTCTGTCCTTGGTGCCAGTGAACAGCTTCCCAATAAACCTGCGTTTAATCTAATCTGGTTTAAACTGGCTCATTTCGTCCATGGAGAAATAACTTATCAGTAGCAAACTTCTGTATAGGTTTTAACTATAAACCTTTCATTTTAAGTTTTAAGCCAATTTTTAATTTTTGTTAGATTTTTACTGACTCTTTAACCACACCAGATGAACTCACAAAGGCCAGATTGGGTTGTGCGTGTGGATGGAGCCAGAACACACATTAAATAAAATTCAAACCCACAACCTAGAAGCAAGGAAGTAAGCCAAGCAGGATTTGAACCTTAGCCTGTCAGCGTTCACAGGCAAAGGGGGTGGGAAGCAGGAGATGGGATGACCAGCCTGCTACAGTGCACCAGAAACAATGGCAGCCATCACCTGTGCCTCCATGCAAAGGGGCTGGGGCTCTGCAGAGGCAGCTCACCTGTTAGGATTGTAGCCCATGGAGTTCAGCATCCGGGCCTGGTCCAGATCTCTTGGGAAGCCATGCAGCACCCATCCTTTCTGGATGCAATCTTGTTGCTCCAGACGGTCGGCCAGAGCCTTGGTGATGATACTATCTGGAACTGCAGAGGAAGACAGATAAGAGAGCATCCTGTAGATTTCTGACCGTCCTGAGCCACACTCCAGGCCACTGTACAGGTAGCTTTAGGCAGAGCCCCCTTGGAACCACCGGGAACCTCTGTGGTCCAGCAATAAGAGTTCATCTTTCAGACCTTAACAAGATACCATCCTCCATCTTGGTCTGTTACGACAGCTAAACAAGATCCCTTAAACTGAGAAACACAGCAGGGAGGAGAATTTGGCTCTTAGACTGCCGTCTGGGAAGGGCACTTTCTAGCTGATGGGCTTCCTGCTGGTTCTTGAATAATGGTTATTCTTTGGGATGTTGAGAGAGGTATGTAAGCACAGGCTTAAGTCTGAGGATCAAAACCAAGAGATGATCAGAAGAAAGACCACTGAGAGTATGCCTTTGAGCTTCTCAGAAAATCTGTAGGAAAGACAGACAGACCCAAGTATGATGGATGTGACCTCCTAGGTGGAGTGTTACTAGGGATCTCTTATTTACTATTTATCTATAATTCATTTTGTGTGTACGAATGTTTTGTCTGCATTGTCTTGGGTGCACCACATGCATACCTGGTGCCCTCAGAGGCCAGAAGAGGGTGTCCAGAATTACAGATGGTTGTGATCCAAGAGTGGGTGCTAGGAACCAAACCTGGGTCCTGTGCAAGAGCAGCCAGTGTGCTCAGCAGCTGACATTTTCCAGCCCTGGGTCTCTTTTCCAAGGGATGCAAATGGAGGTCAGAGCAGAATTATATGGAGTGGTGTCTCTCCTTACACCTTAGTCAGCATATAAATTTGGAGGAGGGGGACACAGGATTGAGACCACGGCAAATGCTTCTCATGGAAGCACTCCAGACCTGGCGTTTTAATTTCCATCCAATAGCACTGAGGTTCCATCCCATTAGTCTCAGTGGATTAAAATTCACCAGCACCTCCCTCCCCCACCCCCACCAGCCTCCAGGAAGAGCTTCCCCTTTTCTGTCTGGGCAAACCCAATCTTTCTCCAGAATCACCGCTCTACTTAAACCTGGAGAAAGAAACAAGTCCCCAGCACAGGGAGATATGAGATGCCTGTTTACATTGCTGCAAGTGACATTTTCCTGAAACTCATACCTCTCTTCCTAGTCTCATTAAATGTTCCATGTTGCTAATGTTCTGCGTCCTGGCAATTTGCACGGCATTGCCTGCGCTTTGCACTCATTTCCCCAGAAATACTCAGTAAATATTACTGCTGTTTGCCGTGGATGTGGGCCCCAAGCGGGGGGATGCTTGGCTGTTTCTCTAGAAGCTTCTGCAAGGTTTCCCTCTCACCAAACATCTGTGGGTCCAGCGAGTGGCCCTAGAACATATATTCTGAAACCTTGCGAGGCCCCACAGGTTGACAGTGAATGAGAGGAACTTTGCTGCACAGGACCGTTTACTGGGTGCTGCCCTATCTCAAAAACCCATGAACTGTATTCCAAGGATGAGCATCTCCTTCAATTAGAGGCTTTCCAGCCAGCACAGCGGCGCACAGCTTTATTCCCTGCACTGGGAGGCAGAGGCAGGTGGATCTCCGTGGGTTCAAGGCCATCATATGTAGAGACCCTGTCTCAAACAAACAAAAGCCGTTGACTGTCCATTCAGGGCAGTTAATAGGGTGGCAGCTTGCCCTGCTGTGATCTCTCTCAAGGCTGGACAGCAATCTACTTAAAGGATAAAGGGTTGGCTTGTTTGTTTGTTTGATTGGTTGGTTGGTTGATTGGTTGGTTTGCTTTGTGTTTTTAGTTGACTGTTTCAGGTCACAGTCCATTAAACCAGGGGAGTCAAGGCAGGAACTTGGAGTAGCTGGTCACAGCACATCCACAATCAAGGGGCGGGGGGATTCAACGTGTGCACATTCATGTGAGTGCATGAATGTCACCACGAATGTGGGTCCTAGCTTTCTCCTTTGTGACAGGATTTTTTTTCTTCACTGTTTGCATGGGCTCAGAACACTGGAGACCATCCCCAAAGAATTCCTCCGTTCCTTCCTGACTCAAAATCTCACTATGTAACTATGAAACATCTATGAGCTTCTCGTCTTCCTGCCTCTACCCTCTAAGTGCCAGATTACCAGAGTACATCATCATACCTGGTTTATGTGATGCTGGGAATTGGGTCCATGGCCTCATGGACACTTAATGTATGCTAGGCAAACACTACACATGCCATGTCCCTAGTCCTGTTATTTCCTTAAAAGAGGAAGCCTCTGTCTGCAGGAGCTTGCACTGGCCACTGTGACCTTGTTCCATGGGACGAATTGTCCCAGAAAGCTGTCGTTAGGTACATTAGGTGGCTCCCGCATGAAGAGGAACTCCACAGGTGGGTGACCCCTGTCTTCTTGTTTTACCAGACTGGGAAGTTCTTCCAGGAGGCTAGCATGATGGGGGGTTTTGCCCAGACCTGCTCATCTTGGGTTATCCTGGCAAGGTCTAGCACCCTTGTAGAACATGAATTGAAAAGTCCGGAGTCTCCAAGGGGCTACAGAACCAAGACGTGCTTTCCCATGGAAGTCTTAGTGTAGCACATGAAGGGTCTCTTCTGGGACACTGGCTGTGCTGTCTCTTGTGGACTGAGGTGAAGGGAGCCAGAAAGACAGCTGGCAGAGGACAAGAGGCAAAGTCTTCAGGACACTGCCTCTGGGCCACTGCCCTGCCCCCATACAGCCGGCAGAGGGGTAAGGCCTGGATGTGGAAGAGAGAACCTTGAAAACCCCAGATGTGGCCTAAGAGTCTGTAGAAGGCTTGTAGGTACCTCTGTGTGTCTCTGCTTCACAACTGTCTTGTACCTGCAGGCTACTGGCATGCTGGCCCAAGCCCACATGTTCAGACCAGTCGGCTCAGGAGCCACGGGCTCTCGGGACCAGAATCCACCAAGTTGCTCGCCTGCAAGTTTAAAATCCCCTTGATACCAGGCACATTTATCCTTTATCCTCTTCTCCCAGAGATTTTTCTCTAAAGTCGTTCACCATTAAGTTAGATGCCTCAGGCTTGATTTCCAGGCTTGACAGTTAACACATTGCCCTTCATACCAGCCACTGCCAAGGGCTAGCTCCCCAGAACGCCCTGTCAACCGAGGTTAGCAGGGTGCAAGACATGAGTGGTCTATTACTTCATGACACCATACAGTCGGTGTTAGCTAGTTGGGGTTTGTTGGTTGGTTTTCTTGTTTTTCTTTTCTTCTCAAGGCCATTAAAATCTCAGTTTGCTGATTCTGGGCTGGGCATGCTTGACATGGGGTTCCTGGGGTGCTTCCAGGCCCAGAGGGCACCTACCAAGACCCAGCAGCTCTGTCCAGCCTCTGGTCTTGAGTTAGGGGGTTACATCCAGCTTCCTGCGAGCATCAATTTCCAGGGTGTTAGCAGACCACAGTGCTCCCTGCAGGCCATCCTGCCAGAAAGTCACCAACGTCTTAGCATTCTGTGAGTCTCTTAACCCTCCTGGGCCTCAGAAAGAGCAGACTTAACTGCAAATGCCTAGTCACACCTTCCTTCCACACTCTCTCACAATTCTTTCTCCACCTGTACCCAGGTAGCCCTGTCCCTCCACAAACCTCTCCCCTGCACCCACTCCCATCCCTCCACACACCCCTCCCCTGCACCCACTCCTGTCCCTCCACACACCCCTCCCCTGCACCCACTCCCATCCCTCCACACACCCCTCCCCTGCACCCACTCCTGTCCCTCCACAAACCCCTCCCCTGCACCCACTCCCGTCCCCCCACATACCCCTTATATTTTTTTTGAGCTGCTCCTGTAATTTCTTTCCTCCCTTAGCTCTTCTTAGAACATTGTAGATGCCAATGTCCAGGTTCAAGGAAGCCATCCAGAATAGGGCTCCTTCCTCCTGTACTCTACTCTCCAGCACACCATTATAGTCCCTGGGTCTCCACTCTTTCCCTCCTGAGTCACCAAGAGACTCCCAGGTAGTCAGATGAGGAGAGCTAAGGACTCTACTAGGACTGTGAAGAGGAGAGGGCTGTTTTGGGGGTTGACTTCCATTCCATATACCCAAATGCTCCAGAGAGGGAAAGTGCTAAATGCCTTCTGAGGTCTTGGGAATCTCTAAATCTTGTTTAAGTAAACGAAAGAAAAGCAGCCATTTCCAGGAGCCACGTTTCTGATGGTGCTGCTTCTGGCACTGATGACCTGCAAAACCTCCCATAATGTCACCAGAATCAAGACTGGCATGTGAGCCCTAAGGTGATCTGTGGTGAGCCTCAAGTACCCAGACCCGGTGCCTGGTGTTTCTGCTAAAGATGCTGTTTGTTTATTATGCACTGCCACCTACTGGCCACTTGTGGGTACTGCATCTGGGTGAGACCCTACAGCTAGGGTTTCCAAAACTGCAAAGGAGGTAAGGTGACACCTGGGTTGCTCCACGCGCTGGCGCTGCAGCTGCACATGGACAAAAGCCTTCAGGTCTCTCTGGCTCTTTAGTGACCTGAACTCACACTCCCCAGACCAGTCCGTCTTGCCAGGTCTGGGACCCCAGGTGCAAGATTAGACCACTGTCTTGTAAGGTTTTGCTAGATTCTAAAGCCTTTTTCTTTTTGAAAAAATTAGTACAAACTAATTTTACAAAATTTTGGCTTTATTAAGCCTTCATCAGTGGTTTAGCCACACCCATCTGTTTACTTTCTGCTGGCCTCTTCCTCTTCCCAAACAGTCTGGCAGCTTCTACTTTCAAAAATGAATCTAGAGTCCACATGTGAGAGAATAAGAGTCCCTATTTATCTTTCTGGGTCTGCCTTATTTACCACAAAAAATCTGTAGCTCCCTGTTTTCCAGAAAATAGCACCATTTCTTCTGCCAGAAGCCTCTAGTCCCACACCGGTGTTCCCTAATAATGAACCAATCTGCTTGGAAGACAATGGCTCCAGGGAACACCAGCGCTCTCCTATCCGGAGTGGTATGTTAGCCTGGAGCTCTGTGGATCCTGGTTCTCACTCCTCGAAGCCTGGCCACTCACATTTTATCACTCCCTGCTCTGTGATGCCTACTTAGGTGACACAGCATGGTGCTGGTGCCGACACATCCGTAGCTGGGTGGCAGGCTGCTAATGGGGGATCAGTTTTCTCTGTCTTCTATAACTCCATAGAGCACAACATGAGACTTGTGAGCATGCTCAGTCAGCCACACTGCACGGTGGCTAGTCTTACCCCACTTTACACCCCTACCCACCTCTCTCTTTTTAAGATTTACTTATTTATTTTGTGTATATGAGTACATTATCACTGTTTTCAGACACACCAGAAGAGGGCATCGGATCCCATTACAGATGGTTGTGAGCCACCATGTGGTTACTGGGAATTGAACTCAGGACCTCAGGACCTCTGGAAGAGCAGTCAGTGTTCTTAACCACTGAGCCATCTCTCCAGTCTCCACTTTACATTTTTAATGGGCCCTGAGAGGATCTGAGAAAGTCAGGCCAGTGTGTGTGTGTGTGTGTGTGTGTGTGTGTGTGTGTGTGTAACTGACTGAAAGCGTCACACGTTAAGAGAAGACCAGAGTCTGAGAAGTCAGTCCCTCCCATCATGAGTGTGTAGCTCGGAAGCAGCTTATCCGTCTTATATCCCACAGGCATCTCATCTGCTGTCACCCTGGTGATCTGTGGCAAAATAGACAGCCACGGTGAGGGAGCAGAAACCCATGTGGTGAGCCCTGTGGTCTGGATAGAGAAGGGGGCCACAGTGAGTGTCGGAACAGGAAGGGTGCTCCAGTTTCCTTCCCCAAGCCAAGCTCTGGTCTGAACATGTATGTATTCATTTTAAGTCAAGTAGTAATTGGCTTCATCACCGCGATGATAGTCCTAATGTGCACCGTGACAGCAGTGTCCCAGGCTGGGAACCAAGGCAGAGGAGGAGGAAGTCGCTTGCCTGCAGCTGCAGAGATGACAGGCAGCAGAGCTTGGATGGCTCTATGTTCTGTCAATGCTGATAGGAGACCAGGAAGCCTGCCTTGTACCTGTATTCACACTGTGCTAGGGAAGCCAACCACAGCATAGGAGGGCTGAGGAAACCTGAAGTTAGCACACATGTGAGAAACAGAGCCAGCCACATGAGGACTACAGCCACATGTGAGAGACACCTGGCCAGGCCTGTGTGTCCCATACCTATCACCCAAAGTACAAAGCATACAGCTGAGGGATTTGGGTTGGGCATGCTAGCCCCAGCAGAGACATATGGAAGAGGCCCAGGGGGAGAAGAGCCAGATAGATTCAAGACTCTGAAGACCAGCCAGCAATCTTCAGGAATTCACATGTCAGCTAACCTCAAGTCAGGACAGAGTGGACCCAGCACTCCATGGGGGCCCTATTCCACAGATGGTGATAAACTAGACTCCATCTTAGGACATTGTGGGCCAGCTTCTCACACGGTAACAGACTGCGAGGGCACCAGAGTTAAGGCTGCTCCTGGTTACTATAGAGACCAGGCATCCAAAACAGGTGGCTGTCACAGGAAAAGAACAAGATATCCAAAATGTATCCGTGAGAGGTGGCTAGATGGCTTGGTGGGTAAGTTGCTTGTTGTGCGTGCAAGCATGAGGACCTAAGTTCACATCCCCAGCATCCACATAAAAGTAAGAGTAACGGTGCATATCTGTAAGCTCAGCACCATGGGAGTGCAGACAGAAAGGACCCCCAAAGCTTGCTGGCCAGCCAATCTAGTCTGACCTCTGACCTCCAGAGGTGCAGGCACATCGAATGCATCTGTATTCATATCACTACCACAATCGCGATGACCCCGTCACTACACGGCAGGGCAGTGAGTGGTCCTGTGCACACACTGTGCCTTGCATCCTGTTGTAATGCAGTCACTTTTTTGTTCCTTCTCATTTAGAAAGAGGCAGCAGAGGGCAGAGGGCAATATCTGGGGGCCGGGGCCCAGGGAACAGGTTCTGTCCACAGCACAGGGCCTAGGTCATCTGTCACCTGTCTACTCTCTTGTTCACAGATATCAGCTGATCCTGACTCATGAGCATGATGGTGCTGGTGCTGGTGCTGGTGCTGGGCACTGAGGACTAGCCTACCCAACCCTACCCACTGAGAGCAGAGCACAAGCAGACACAGGTAAATGCTTAGGTGGGGGTTCTTTTTACCTCCCAGTCCTGCTCAACAGGCTGGGAGGAGTCAGAAGCTGAAGGTCAGGGTGAGCGTAGGAGGATGAAGTTCTCCCTCCTCAGTACCAGCCCCTTGGATCCCTGCTCATGGCTGTAGAGAAGACCTCTCTGTTCCCAGGCCCCATGCCCCTCAGCCCCAGCCTGGCCAGGTCCCTCTGCACTCAATGATTTCTGTCACCCACTGCTCCTTGCTGCCACAGTGGCACTCAGTGTGATACAGACAGGTGTGGAGTTGCAGGCCCCCAGAGCTGACTGGATGCTCCTTAGATGCCCTTGTGTCCCTGAGAGGCCACAGGAGGCCATGGTGGGGAGGAGGCTTCCTCAGTGCAGCTCAGGCTTCATGGGCCCCACTTGAGAATGATGCAGTGATGCTTCTGTCAGTTAGGGACACTCCCAGAGGAAAAGGGGCTTCCAACCACCCCTGCCTTTGGGAAGGCCTGAGGGGGGCTTGATCGCAGCACCAGCCATGCCAAGGGCTGCCCTGGTATACCGGGACCTTCTGCCTGGAGAAGCAGGCTGGGCTTCTGGGGAAAACCTGCCGAGGACAATTTCACAGCTGAGTGCCTCGAAGTTTCATTTCTCTCTGAGGTCTCTTCTCCTCCCCGCCCCCCAGAGAGAAGATGCTTCCAGAAACTTTGGTCAGAGCAGAGGAGGCAGACACTTTGCACTTCTGGGGGCTCCGTGGACTGCCTAGAAACGTCTGAGTTTGTTTTGTTATCCACTGGATACCTGATACACAGCAAGCAAGCTTGGAATCTACAGGAAATCTGGGATGGATGCCAAGTAGCAGGGATGGCCGAGCTGCCTGACATCTTGCTCCTGCTTGCACTCAGGAATGGAGAATCTCCGACTACCTCAGTTTCCCCCACTGGACTAGTCACATAACAGAAAATGTCTTGGCTCATGGTGTCAAGGTGACATTGGTGACACTGGCTGTCATTTTGATCACGTAGAAAGGCAGTGTGCACTTTACAAGGAAAGTCTGGTAACCACAAATGAGAGACTGGGCTTCCAAGAGGCACCAACCTGTTGACAGCAGGGGTAGGGGTGGGGAGGGGTCACAGGCATATATTGACCCCTTTATAGACCCATCCTCATTAACAGGCCCTTGGACCCTCAAAATGCAAACAGCACTTTCATACCAGGGGCCTGTTTGGCTAGCCTGGCCACTGGCTCTGCTGTGCTGAAAGGAAGTGTGCTGCCTTGTTTCCATAAGGAAGTCTTTGTAGCAGTCCCAGCGGAAAAGTGAAAAGTTTGAGATGAAAAAGGGAGCTACTTCAAACACATTGTCAGCCAGAGGTGAGGGGTCCCTGAGAATGCATACATTACTGAGGGCATCCATTAATCCACCTTCAGGCCACCCTCCAGCGGGCCTCTGGCTGAGGGGCGGGTACCCTGGGGAACATGGATCGACATACCTAGGGGAGGCGGCTTTAGGACAGCCCATGTTAAATAGAAAAGTAAATTCATGTGTTTAGGACTCAGTGCTTGGACTATGTGTATGTGCGCGTGTGTGTGTACGTGCGCAGGCGTGTATGCATGCATGTATGTCTGTGAGTATGAGTGAGAGCGCAAGCACAGGGGTGGATGGGTGTGCATGCACAGAAAAATGAAAGAAAAATGTGGGTTTTTTTTTCCAATAATAAAAAGGAAGTTACTCTGCGGGGCCCCTAAAGCTTGTGAAAAATTAAACTCGACGGATTCAAACTGTCCTATTTCCACTTCAAAAGCGAAGAGGCGCTGAGCTCTTCCCAACTTAGCTTCAAACGCCCAGCACCCTAGAAAATTTCTGTAGAAAAATAAAGGCTGGCTGTTCCCCCAAGCGTGTGCCGGTTACTGTGCCCGCTGTCTCTCCTCCACTAATTATGCCCCTGTGAGTCTATTAATCATCTGGTAAATTATTTAGAGAGGCCTGCGCTGTCTTCAGCGAGTACAAACACAGCACACTGCAAGGCTGCTGGTAGCGGGCAGAGGTCCCCCAGGGTCTCCCCTCGGCGGGAAGGCAGCTTGCAGCTAGCACAAGCTCCAAACAAGGATCGGCATCCGCTTACCTCCTCACATGGGGGCTTTGCATGGTCTTTCAACTCCAAAGCTCTTTGCAAGTTTTAAACAAAAGGGAAGAGAGCAGCCTATTGTCGACTCTTTCGTGTGCATTTAGCGGTGAGAATATTAATTCCCCGTTTTTAACAAAATGAGGTGTTGCAACTAGGCTCTGATGCAGGTTGCCTCCTGGGACCCGGGACTCACAGAATGCTCTCAGAATCGCTGTAACCATCCCTGTTTGGGGCTGGCATGGGCTGGCCTGGCGTGCTAGCTAGTTTTGCTAGGTGAAGTGAGGGTCTCAAATCTCCGTCAGACCTCCCACCTCTGTTTGGATTCTATGAGACCTCGAGGGACCTTACCAGGCAGACATGTTTAGGAAATAGAGGCTGTGTGGGAGAAATTGCCGCTAACTCTAGGTAACGATCTTTTCCAAACAAAACACACTAGAACTGCCATCTTTACTATGCCAATTAAATAGCTGTAGTTTCCCCTGGAAACAGGCACAGGCCTGGGAAGTGACAAGGAAGGTGGGCCTTCCTATAGGAACCCTGCATTAACTGCTGGTTTTCAGGCAGGTAAGTCAGGAGGAACCCATTGCAAGACTGTCAAGAGCCAGCTAGGCAGAGCTGTGCTGGATGGCTCACCCTTCCTGAAGAGCAAGGAGATGGCTAGAGCCTAGTGCTTACGAGCCCCACTGAAGAGACAGACATGTCCTGTCTTGCAGGGTCCTGATGGGACCAAGCTTGCTGTGAGCAGACAGCTCAAGATAAATCCATTACATTTAAAGCAAAGGCTTAAACCAAAGCTAAGCTAGGTCTTTGGCTGCTTTTTATTGGTGTTTTATTTTTATTTGAGACAGTGTCCTGTGTAGTCCTGGCTGGCCTGGAACTCTCAGAGGCTCACCTGCCTCTGCTTCCTGAGTGCTGGAATCAAAGCTGTGTGCCACCACACCCTGCCCTTTGGCTGTTTTAAATCTCCTCCACTGAAAACCCAAACAGTATCCAAGAATGAGACCGATGCTCAGATCAGGGGTGGACACCACCCTCCTGAACTGAGGTGAGGCCGTAGCATGTCACCCGGGGGACCCACAATCTGGAAATAAGCTCCATCTCCCTCCCCCTCCAAAGGCAATGTATATTTTCCAACCAAGTGAGTCAGCCAGCATAGCCGAGTGAGCCGATGGGAGGGTGGCCCTGTGTTTAGAGAACCAGGCCCTCAGATGGCAAAGACGCACTGACCACTCTCCTGAGGAAGTTTCCGATCCCTGGAATTCAGAAAGCCCACAGAAACAGAAACCTTTTGGTAGGAATGAAGCCAGGGGAAGAAGGTTCCACACCACCTGGAGGTGTGGCCACTGTGTGCACGCGCTGAGAGCGCCTAACCCTGTACTTGGTTTTCGGGAAAGAACCTTGGCATGTGCTGTGTGTGGGCTTCCATAAAGGCAGAGGATGGAGTCAGAGCTGATGGTGATCTGGTTTGAAATGATCCAGAAATGCTGGAGAATTTGCTTTTCTGAAAGTCAAGAATCCTTTTTTGCTCATTTCACACCCAGGTGGAAGGAAGTGCCAGGAGCCTCTCAGGAAAGGCAACATGCTTGAAGCGAGACCCTGGCTGGCAGGCCAGCCCTGTAGGCTGGAACAGGGAAGGCTGCCTAGAGAATGACACACGTGGGACCCTGGGGAATAAATTTGTTGTGTGTGCTGATGCTCAAATCAGAATGAGTTTGGGAGGTCAGACCTATATATTTCAAAGTCTGGGACACAGGATGAGCAGCTCACAGGCCCTCTGTGGTGCTGTTGCCTAGAGCTGGGATCAAGAGATTCACGACAAGCCAAGATGCCAGCCCTGGAGTCCTTTACCCAGAAAACATGGAAAGTTGGGGGAATGAATACTACACTTATTAATTTTCTGCTGATTCGATAGGAAAGAGGTGTTGGCAGCAAGGACAGAGAGAGAGAACATCACCAAGTCCGCAGAGGTCACAGCTGGGACACAACAGCGTGAGGCCCGGTGGGGGACTTCAGGAAGTGGTTCCATGAGGGCAGATGACATTTGGATCCACCTGGCTCAGCCAGTGACAGGACTGGAGGGTGGCAGGGACCACAGAGCTGTGGGGCTCTGGTGCATAAATGGTGAACAGAGAGAGGTGAGAGCTCGAGTCTGCCACAGCAAGGAGGTCTTGTCGACAGGAAAGGTCACCAGGAGGCCAGCAATGGGAGCATGAGCGAGCAGAGTGCTTATGGGTGCTTACAGGTTCTTATGGGTTCTGGATGAGTCTGAGCTGCCTGACCTGGTGGTTGTTCAGGATGGGATTTCTGGGTGGCTATGTGGCAGTGTTGCCAATCAGCTCAGAGGTCCTAGGGGCTTCTGGGACACAGTGTAGTCTCTCTGTCTTTTTAATTTTTTTTTTTTTTTTTTTTTTTTTTTTTTGCTACCCGTTGGCTTCAAACTTAAGCTTTAAGCTAGCAGTATTGGGCCTGGTGGCGGCAGTGGCGGCACATACACCTTTAGTTCTAGCACTAGGGAGGCAGAGGCAGGTGGATCTCTGAGTTCAATGTCAGCCTGGTCTACAGAGTGAGTTCCAAGACTGCCAGGACCACACAGAGAAACACTGTCTCAAAATCAAACCAAACAACAACAGCAACAAAACAAGAACAAATAAACCAAAAGCCCAAACGTAAGCTACACAGCTGAGAAGAGCCTTGAACTCGTGACCCTACTCACTGCTGTGACTGTGATTACAGTCACATAACACATTCCTTGACAGTCTCTCTGCTTTTATAATCCTCTGTGCCTGGTTAGCCCAACTCTCTGCATCTTGTGCGTCTTAATTATCTTTGGAAAAATTCATAACTTAGTATTTCCACATTCCTGAGACTGCTGTTGGCCCTCAAAGCTAAGATACTAGAATACGACTAGGAATCTGAAGAGGGATAGACTCCTGTACACACACACACACACACAGAGATATGCATATACAGTACACACATATACATACACAGATACACACATACATACAAACATGCACACATACAGCAGATGCACACATATACAGTACACACATATAGACACACATATGCAGATACACATATACAGTGCACACATACACATATACATACACAAGAGACACATATACATACACACATGCACACATACACAGATACACACATATACAGTACACACATACACATGCACATACGGAGATACTCATACATACCCACATACACATGCATACACACATAAACACATACATACACCTATGGATACACATATACATACACACACATGTAAACACACACACACACACACACACACACACACACACTGTAAGTGATGTGCAGCTGTGATCTCCCTCTTCTGAATTTAAAGTGTAACAGAGTATGCCTGTCCTTTAGCATTCTGATATGGCAGTGTAAAAAAACATGACAGAGCCTCTTTTGGGAGGGGCCTTCTGAACTGCTACCTTCTGCCTTCTGCCTCTGCTCAGCAGACATCTCGTTCTGGGCAAGATCTGAGAGTCCATCTCACAGGTCCACCATCGGGATGTGGACATTTTGAGTGTCTTTCCCTGGGCCTGGAGGGCTGTGACCTCAGATCTCAACCACATCTCTACTTTGTGGTCCCTGCTGCTCTGGAAGCTACCTTTTCATGGGATCTGCCTCACAGAAGAAATGGTTTATTCTGACTTAGAGGTCAAGATACAGCCTATCATGGCAGGAGATTGAAATAGCTTGTCCTGGCTAGTTTTGTGTCACCTTGACACAAGCTAGAGTCATCTGAAAGGAGGGAACATCAACTGAGAAAATGCCTCCAAAAGATGCATTTTCTTAATTACCGGTTTATGCTGGAGGACCCGGCCATTATGGGGGTTATCATCCATGGGTAGGTAGTCCTGGCTTTCGTAAGAAAACAGGCTGAGCAAGCCATGGGTTCCGGAACAGCCAATAAGCAGAGCCTTCCATGGCTTCTGCATCAGTTCCTGCCCTGTTGGAGTTCTTGTCCTGGATTCCTTCAGTGATAAATGGTAATACGGAAGCAGCCTAAGTCAAATAAACCCTTTCCTCCCCAAGCTGCTTTGGTCATGGTGTCTTATCATAGCAATAGTGACCCTGACTAAGACACAGCTAGTGATGTCACAGCCACACTCAGGAAGCAGAGAGCGATGGATGCACACTGCCACTTGGCTCCCTTCCTCTGCTTACACAGTCCGGGATCCCAGACAGGAACGTTCCTGCTCACCAAGGTGAGCCATCCTGCACTCATTACCGTAATTAAGACAATCCCTCACAGGTGTGCCTCCAGGCTTGTCTCCTAGGTACTGCCAGACCTTGTCAAGTTGACAGACAACACTAACAGACACAGGATCAGAATTCAGGAGCATTCATTCCTCAAGCCTGATCATTAACACCCCTTTAATCACAGATATCACCGTGCTCAGACAGCCTCCTCCAGGCCGTCAAATAGCAGAGACTTGGAAGTGGGCATGGCTGTGGATGGTCAGGTCCTTTGTTCCACCCCACCTTCCTGCCCAGTTTGTGAGGAGCGGTGCTTGTGTCCCCTTTTCACACCCAGAGCTCCGACCGGCTTGGCAGCTACTCACTAATGAAGCCTGAGTGGTGATGTCATGTAAATGTACTTCTCTACGCCTGTGAGAGTGGGCTTAGTGAGACAAGACGCGGGTTATTGCTTCTGTTGGGAAGGTATGATGTGACGGCTGTTGTGTCAATTATTTGTAGGATACGTGAGTGCAGAGTGGTGTTCAGTCTAAACAATACGGAGCGGTGAAGGGATAAAATGGTGCAAATGCCGAGGAGGGGAGCCGTCCAGAGAGACACAGACCTGTCTCATACTCACAAGACCCAGGATCAGGGTGAAAGCCATGCTCGTCTGCTGGCCCCTCAGAAGGGCCTACTCAGCTTGTCTGGGTGGAGGCTGAAGGAGCCACTCTGTGGCCAGATTTCCCGAGGGGAAGTGACTCTCCCACACCCCTACTCAGTGATGGTGACACCCCAGGACACTTGAGAACAGAGGGGCTGGGACAAACCACCACACTCCCCAAAACAATACCAAATCTTCAAAAGTAGTCTGTGACCTAAGTATATGGTAGGCATAAGGACCTTGTGGGAGAATTGGTAACAGCACTTAAGAGCATTCGAAAGCAGTCAAGGCAACCAACCAGACAGCCCAGGCCTTCACTGCTGGTAGTGAATAAAGATGGCTAAAGAAGAACAAGAGCCACAGCAATTCACAAAACCGGAAACACACGGAACAATTATCTTAGCAAATCATAGTCAGCCCTGCCATTATAATCAAATTTATAATCAAAAGGTGATCGAAATTAAAAACAGGTTACTTGTTGGTCTAACAGATGAACCAACTTTCCCGGGAGGCAGAACAGCACTCCTCCAGCCCCAGTCGACATCTCTGCCTTTGAGGCAACAAGCATAAGGAACGGTTTAGCAACTCCAGACTCTGCTTGGCTTGGACCACTCACCTGCTCCTCTCCAAACAACGCCTCTAGCAACCAGTTAAGCAGCCTAGAAACCCAAGCCTGCTTCAGATGATGGAAATAAGTTACTCTCTGTCCTAGTTTGGTTTCTGCGGCTCGGGGAGGAAAGTGTTTATTTGGCTTCTGGGTTATAGCCTGTTACAGAGAGAAGCCAGGGCAGAAATCTGGAGGCAAGAACTGAAGCACAGACTACAGGGGAGTGGTGCTTACTGGTTTGCTCTTCATGGCTTGTTCTGTTTCCTTTCTTCTATAGGCAAGTTCCAACTGCCTAGGGAGTCCACAGTGGACTCTCACATCAATCAACAATCAACAACCGCATACATGCCCATAGGCCAATCTGATGGCTCCCTCTTCCCAAATATGTCCAGGTTTGTGTTAAGTTGACAAAAACTAACCTGTACACTCCCCTCAGTGATCCCTTGAAAACACCCCATTTCTACTCAAACATATCACGGACACGATCCAATAATTACAGGCTGGGGGTTGGGCCAGATTACACTGGTTTTAGGCGCATGTGCAGTAAGAAAAACTGTGTCCTTGAACATTTTTAGGACAAGTTCCCTATTCGCCACCTTACGCCTCAGTAGTGTGATTAAAGCCAGATGCATCATGGGAAGGAGCATGCACAGTGAACAAAGGTTTACACAGTCAAAATCTCTTTATCAAAACAGAGACCAGCTCTCACCACGCTCCTTACCAAACTCCTCCTCTGAAACCACTGTAAAAAGAAAGCCCTGGACAATAACCACACATATGGCCACTGTCTGTTTGGACAGTGTACTTTTGATCTGAACTGTTGGTTTGCTTTTATTTAGTTTTTAAAGACTTGTTTATTTATTTATGAGTATACCATTGCTCTCTTCGGACACACCAGAAGAGAGCATCAGACCCCATTATAGATGGCTGTGAGCCACCATGTGGTTGCTGGGAATTGAACTCAGGACCTCTGGAAGAGCAGTTGGTGCTCTTAACCACTGAGCCATCTCTCCAGCCCGCTGCTTTGCTTTTAAATGAAGTTTCCTTTCTACTTCTGCACATCTGTGTGAGTCACTATTTCAGTTCTGGGGATAAGAAGCCAAGGACAGCTGGGTGTGGCACACACATCTTTCATGCCAGCATTCAGTAAGCAGAAGCAGGCAGATCTGTGTGAGTTCAAGCCTGCCTGGTCTACATATTGAGTGTGCCTACACAAAAAAAGCAGGGGAGAAAGAGAGACAGAGACAGAAAGAGACACCAAGAGACAGAGAGGCAGAGAGAGATAGACAGAGACAACAGAGAGACAGACAGAGACAGAGACAGAGACAGAGACAGAGACAGAGACAGAGACAGATACAGAGAGGGACAGAAAGAAGCAGAGACACATAGAAAACAATGCATTGCTTTGCTTCTAAAAGGGAGGAGGGCCCAGCAGCCAAGGAATACAGGAAGCTCTAGAAGCTGGGTGTAAATTCCTGCCAGAGCCAGGACAACCCTTTAGTTCAGGATTTCTGGCCTCCATAATAAAATAAACTTGTGTTATTTGAACTACAAGGCCTGTTACCCAACAAACGTGCTGGTGACAACCAGAAGGAGTGAAGAGATGGAGAAAGCAGGCACACTGGCAGGCACAGGACGAGGTAGGCATGGATGTGAACTTGGAAACTAATCAAATTCTTGCTGTTTTTGGTAATTTCATATTTGGGGGAACACATGGGGCATGTTACACAAAGGGTCAAGGGTTGCTGTACACTCACGGCTGCTGTTGACTCTGTGACCTTATTATGAGGCTTGGTTACTCTCTTTGGGTCTCGTCTCCCAGGTGAATGCTGGTGAGGAGCTAGTTTTTCACACAGTCATGAATGGCACGGCACAGGGCAAAAGCCAAGGCTACCCATCTATGTGCCTCTGGCATCCTGTTCATTCATTCAGCCCACCTATCTGCAGCGTGGAACTTGGCACTCCTGGGGCAGGGGCAGACTCGCAGATACATATCAGGTGCTGCCGTGTTTGCTCCAAATGCCATCATTGTTGTTGTTGTTATTTATTATTATTATTATTATTAGGCAGGATCCCACACAGCTCAGGCTAACCTTAAACTCATAATGTAGCTGAGAGTGACCTTCACCTCCCGAGTGCTGGGGTTTCAGGTGGGCACCATCATGCCCAGTGTGTGCCACTGCCTTGGGAAGCTGGCCTGAGAGCTCTCAGAGATGCTCTTCTGGAGAGTCAGATCCAGGAATGCTTTCAGAGTGTAGACAACACAGGGGACTTGAAAAGACTATTTGATACCATTTCCCTATCAAGCCCTCCTCTGGTTCATCCTGGAATTTGTAAAACCATAGGAATCTTCTGGCTTTCAGCAGCTCCTCTGGGTACCCCACCCTGTAAGCACACTATCAGTTGTGAAAAGTAAACCTTCTAACCAGGAAGAAACGGAATGTTCTAAACTGCCAGTGGCAAGCCACCACCACATCTGTGACTTACCTGGCACGGGACCAGGTGTGGATGCCACTCCATCTTCCCTAAAAAGCAAGCCACAACCGAGGCACATCTACATTCCCCTCCCTATGCCCACAAGTGGACAGAGCACCTGCCCCGGAGCCACTAGGCTGAGGCAGTTAGTGGCGAGAGTGGTCTACCTACCTGTCATCCTCCTCTCAAAGAATGGCTGGATGAGCTCCCCGAAGGCTGTCTTGGCTGCTATAGCCTCCTTCAGCAGCTGCCCGCAGCTGACTGTGGGGAGAAGAGGGGAGACACTGTTAAATTTTAAATAGAAGGAAGGATGGATGAGAGAAAAGGCGTTCCGGCTCACATTGCCTGCTGGGGTGGGAAAGGTCGTTGAAAGAAATATAATAAAAGGGTGTGGGGTGTCCAGGAGAAAGTAAATATCAAAAAGGGAACCTGGAAATGAGGAGAGAGGGAGAAGGTGAATGAAAAGGAATGCATTTGCCAGAGAGCATCAAGAGCGGACCACTCGGGAAGACACTAACGAGCCTGTCGCTCACAGGGAGGCTTCTGCGGGGCCCTGGCTGTACCGGGAACTGCGACACAGACTGGGTGCTCTCTGGGTTGCAATGAAGGAAGGGCACGCAGTTGGGGACACATTCACAGTGTGTTGATGC
The DNA here is from genome assembly GCA_030674055.1 of Rhabdomys pumilio. Classification (NCBI taxonomy): domain Eukaryota; kingdom Metazoa; phylum Chordata; class Mammalia; order Rodentia; family Muridae; genus Rhabdomys; species Rhabdomys pumilio. Next base: position 102,148,943 of record JANHMN010000002.1, on the reverse strand, counting down.
AGGAGGCTGGGAAGCATGGTGATAAGCCAGCCCTTCCATTCGTCAGGGTCCTGGGGTCAGATGAGTGCTCATGAAAGGACCAAGGCCGCATTCTTCACTGCCCTGGTTACATGTCCACTGCAGCGGGGCCTTTTCTGTCTTGTCCCACTGTGTCTCCTGCTCCAACCCATAGCCACCACATGGGAGACTTTGGTCAGTGGCTTTAGAATAAAAAACAAACAAACACCCCTAAACCCCTAGAAGCTTTCATCCCTAGCCAAAGCCACAATCGTTTGCTTGTTTTTGTTTGTTTGACTGTTTTAAGACAGAGTTTCTTTGTGTAGCCCTGGCTGTCCTGGAACTTGCTCTGTAGACTAGGCTGGCTTTGAATTCACAAAGACCCACCTGCCTCTGCCTCCCGAGTCCTGGGATTAAAGATGTGCACCACCACTGCCCGGCCAGAGTTGTTTTTTAATGATTCATAAACTTGTGTGTGTGCACATGTGGGCAGAAGATGACTGATTCAAATGTCCTGGAGTTACAGGCAGTTGTGAGCCAGCTGACAGGGACACTGGGAACCAAATTCAGATTCTATACAAGGAGATTCTCTTAAGCACTGAGCCATCTCCTCAGTCCCAGTGGTGTGAGTGTGTGTGTGTGTGTGTGTGTGTGTGTGTGTGTGTGTGTTAGTGCATGCACACATATGTGCAAGGGTCAGAAGAGAGCAGGCCTGCTCCTTTATCACCCTTTGGCTATTCCTTTAAGTCAGGTCTCAACTTAGCACATGTGTGAAAGCCAAAGAAAAGCTCTCAGGAGTCAGTTTTCCTCTGCCATCTTGTTGGATATGGAGACAGAATTTAGGCCACGAGGCCTGTGAGCCAGTGGCTATCCTTTGAGCCATCTCACTGGTCCTGAATTTAAAATTCTCAATACAGAAGCACAAAATCCACTCTCAACACAGGCACCAAAGTGTCCAAGTATGAAAATGAAAGTTACTGGAAAAATTAGAAACATGTAAACCTTTATAGGAAAGGAAATGGACCCTAGGATCAGGTCAATAGACAACATATCATCAGAATTAGCACACCAAGGCTTCGGAGCAGCAGCACAAAAGTGCATTTTCAACCTTAAAAGGAAAAAAAACAGTTAAAATGAATAAACAGATGGGGAGCTCCAGCAGGCCAATGGAAACCAGAAAAATGGGGCCACCGGAGAATCTTCGGAACTGGACGATACAATCTAGTAACTGAGAAACGTGGCTGTATCTAGTGAATAAAGGCAAGAAAAGTGAAATGGATGAATCTAAACGTGAGCACAGAGCAGGACGGTGGGCAGCCCAGGGCAGTGCTGGGCAGACGCACACACTCGTCATCAGAGTCCTAGCAAACAGGGAGAGGAAGAGAGGAACACAAAACACCCAGGAAGCAGGGGTGGCAGAATTTCAGATTTTGGTGACAGATACGACATCCAAGAATCCATGTGTCCCAGGAAGAATAAACACAAAGTAAGCCTTCCTCTATGCAACTGTACGCAGACTGTTAAAAGCCAACAAGAAAGAGAAAACACTAAAAGCCGCCAGAGGGGGAGAAAAGATGCTTCTATAGGCAGGGTGACAGGACACAAAAATAATCTGAGTTCTCATCAGAACACGAAGGCCAGGAGACAGTGGAATGACACCTTCAAAGTACCGAGGGGGGGAAAACCCACAACCGAGTCTGTCAACACAGATTTCTATATGTAACGAGCATTCTTCAAAATGAAGGTAAGAAAATGATATTTTCAGACATATGAAAGGAGAGAGAAGTTGTCGCTGGCAGATCTTAAGGAGAAGAGATGTTAAAGGAAGTTCTCCAGGCTGAGGGGAAATGGGAGGTGTAAACCCGTATCTCACCAAGAAATGAAGCCTGGAGATGTGTGGGTAATGGCACGGTTGCCTCTCCACCTCATCCCTCCACATCTTTAATAGACAAAAGCATTAAATGAAAGGATTTTTATTTGATTCAACATGTGATCACGTTTATAATCTATCTCTAGATATATCTGCATGTGTGTACTATTCCTGGAGTGTCTATTCACATTTGTGTATTTTGGGGGGAGGAAGTAATTTTCTGAGAAGGTAGTATGGCTGTGGCACCCAGGGGCAGTACCTTCGAATGCCCCCAGCACCATTCTGTGGGCCTGCAGCAGGCTTCTCTCTCCTGCCCAGCCCTTGATCCTACTAACGCAGGCCAGCAGCCAAGGCCGCCTGGGACCACCTCAGCAAAGACCTGGAGAGCTGATTTCAATATTTCTCTCTCTGCCTGGTAAAATATTTATTGAAACTGTGCAGAGTAAGACACCTTCCTCTGGTGCAGAAAATGTTGTCTGTTGTCACATTGACCTGGATTGGGGGAGTGAGGGGTGGCCCCCGAAAAGACACTGAAGAAGATTGAGCCAAAGGAGGTGAAAATGGACAGCGAGAAAATGGTCCAGCCCCGTGTGCTGTGGACACGGTTTATTGTTTAACGTCTTTATGGCAATGCCCTTTAAAGGAAACCTGCTTATCCTCACACGGGTGAGCTGATTAAGGACCAAGAACAGGAAAGATCATTGTTACTGCTTCTTCCCCACCAGCTAGGAACACACAACGCCTGGGTGGCAGAAGACAGCAAGCAGCACTTTGGGTGAGATACTTACTGTCCACAAGGCCATATTTCTGGGCCAGAAGGGCGGCCTGCAGTTTCTTCCCGCTGCCCAATGGCCCACACAGCAGCACCTTGGGGGTGAACGGGGCATTGCATCGATGGCCAGATTGGACGTAGGTCAGAGCTAGAACAGAGGAGTTGAGAATATCAAACCCAGGTTCTACGGGAAAAGAAGCTAGCCCACACCTCTGCTTGGGCTCTACCTGCTTGCAGCGCAGTGTGACCCCTCTGTGTGCCTGACATTTAGACAATAGAGGAATCATCATGGGAAGGGTCTGCACAGCTGGACCCAGGCACCGAGGTGCAGGGGGTCATGCAATTTCTAAGCATTGCCCTGGCATCTCTCCACAGCGTGAGGCAGGCAGCTGTTTGCCCCCAATTTGAATTGGGGCTGAGTGTATTGGAGGTGGGAGGCTGACCCTGGACATGAAAGCATTTCTTATTTACTGTTCAGTTAGATGGTTTCCAGCCCTCATCCAGTCCAACCCTCTAACCTTGAAGCCACAGGACCAGGCTAGTCTCCTAGGGGAGGTGTTAGCTGTATGTCACACGTAGGCTTTGATATGTGCATTGGGCCGAGAGGGAGCCTGGTGTGCAGGGACTTCTAAAGGACTCGGGAATCGGTGGAGAATAATTTGTGCATCCACACTCCAGGGACACTAACTTTGTTGCAAGTCTCCAAAAAGGCAGTAATGAAATAGGTCACAGGAGCGGGCAGACTCAGCCAGGCTTTCCTGACCGAGCTGCACCTCTGGCATTTGATGAAGAGAGAGGTGGGAAGACAGGAGTGAACACCACCACTGAGGAGTCTTCTCTGTGGGAAGGCACAGGGTGCTGGAAAGTTCAGGGAGGACGTGCTGAACACCAAGCATGTCCCCTCCTGCACCCACCCAAACGGGAGCAGTGAGGACAAGCAAAGGCAGAGAGCTGCCTGATAGGGACAAGCACAGGACAGCTGTCCACCAAAGAGCCCACAGACTTGGGCCAATCCCTGACAGCCTTCAAGACAAGATTCTCCTCCCTAAGGCCTCGCCTCCTGCCAAGGCCCCCAGGCTGTCTGTGCAAGGCCAGCTGTGAGTGGCACATGCCAGTCTTCCTTTGTCAAGGAGATCCTGTCCTGAAGAGGAGCTGGGCCAACATGTCTCCTTCAGGAAGACATGGGTAGGTGTGTCTGTTATGGGATTTTTGCAAACTTGGTGCGAGAGGCATTTGAAGCCCACGTTGACGTCTATCCATGTTCAATAAATGTGTTCGGACAGGATCAAGTGCCTTCCCCTGGAAGGTGAACTGTATGGCCAGGCAAGAAGTAGCCCAGCAGAGCATCAGGAGTGTTTGTTCCTATGCAGACTTTGAAATCTTGGGGGGTGAGGAGTTGTGTGTATGGTATATACAAGGGTCTACATGTGTCTGTTTGTGTGTGGGGGGGCGTGTTTTAAACCTGTTTTAAACATGGTTGCTGGGAATCCAAGCTCAGGCCCATGCTGACATAAACACTCTACTGGCTGAGCTGTCTGCCTTGGCCTGGACCCTGGCATCATTACAGGACCATCTCACTGGTCATTAGGGTTTACAGCTCCCCCTTCTCAGAACTAGCAGCACAGTGGGCTAAAGTTGAGCACCCCAATGCTGCAGTCACCTCTGTCGTGGGCACACCATATCACAGCCACGCGTGTGAGCTGCTGATGAACTCTTCCATGCCATCCTGTGAGGGTGCTGTCATTGTCCTCTCAGATACAGTCATGGCAACTCTCAAAGCTGTGGCTCAGAGGTACACATGAACCAAGCCTCCTCTAGGGAAGCTCAAAGCAGGGTACTCTCTCATGGCTCTCCACTCACGCCTTCCTGAAGCCAGCACCTCTGAAGAGCACAGCCACTACCATGAAGCAGCCAGCTTACAAATGATGCTTAATTTACAGTAAATAACTAAGTTAATTAGAAGTAACGATCCCCCAGACAGTCTCCACATCCAGCTATTCTTTTTGGAAATAGCCGGCTGCTGGATGCACTGAGAAGAGATTAAACAAACAACACAGAGGGAATCTCGCAGCCTGATTTTCAATTTATCTCTCCGCATTATTAATTAATAATAATTAATATTTAGATGCTCACGTTTTTATTTACAATTCCAGGCATGAATTCTTTATGAATGATCATATGAACTTTTAAATTTAATTAAGTAGTTTAGAAGTAATTAATGTGTAAATTTGGAACCGTGGCATTAGAAAAGCGTGGTACATATTTAGCTTAAGAGCATGTGCTGCTACAGACCTTTCCAAGATGCAGAGCTCTGGAAAACTGAAAGGCCGCTTCAACCTGACACGGCAAGCAGCATCACCTTCTAGATGCCTGCCCACTGATGAAAGCAGCAGGCAGGGGGCCTGGTCTTCCTCAGTGTACGGAGAGGCCACAGCCAGAGAGGACTGGAGAGGGTTAGTACACAAGTCTGAGTGTCCGAAATCCGAACCCAATCAACGTGATGCTTTTCATTTTGGTGTGTGTGTGTGTGTGTGTGTGTGTGTGTGTGTGTGTGTGTGTGTGTGTGTGTGTTTGCTTGCACACAGGTACACATGAATACATGTGTACATTTGTGTGAAAGTCAGAGGACATTCTCAGGAGTCATCCACTTTGTTTTTTGAAACAAAAGTCTCACTGGCCTAGAAGGTGAGGCTGGGATCTATCTGTTCATCTGTACCTCTGTCCGTCTGTACCTCCCAGCCTTAGGGTTACCAGCATGAACTGTCACATCTGGCTTTTGTCACGTGGGTGCTGGAGCTTAACCTCAGGCTCTCCTGCTCCCAAAGCAAACACCACTTGCCTTGCCTTTTACAGCAGGGTCTCTCTTAGCCCTAATTGGCCTCAAATTTGATACACAGCTGAAGATGACTTTGCATTTCTGATCTCCTGTCTCCCCTCCCAAGTGCAGGAACTGCCCTCAGCACAATCGGCAAGCCCTCTACCAATGAAGCCACACCTGAGACTCTGTGGACTTTTCAAATTAAGATGAAAATGTTTGCAGCAGAGTCCCGCAGCACTTCCCAGGCTGGCCTCAGCTTGTTGCTGTTCCTGCCCCAGCACCTTTAAGGACGGGCTTTCCAGGATGCACCATCACACTCAGCTTTAAATATTTTTTTTTCTTTTTTAAACACATAGTCTCATGCAGCCTGGGGTGGCCTCAAAAATCTCTATGTAACAGAAATGACCTTGAACATCTGCTCTTCTCTCTTTAACTGCCAAGACCTGGGATAACAGGCATATGCCATTTGCCAGGTTTTATGTGGAAGCCAACTCGTCAGGTACCCTACCAACTGAGGGCTCCACCATCACCCCAATTTCTTTTTCCTTGAAGAGACTTGAAAGAGACCATGGGAAAGGAGCCATCAAGGGTCTCAAATGTCTGCCATCATTTTATTTTGTCAAAATGCCAGCTGTGATGTCAGGCTTATAACCCAAGGCTGGGAGGTACAGACAGACAAAGGAACAGACAGACTGATCCAAGCCTCACCTTCTAGGTTCCAGGCCAGTGAGACTTTTGTTTCAAATGCCTTTCCCCCCTGGTATCATACAGGAGGAGAGAAATGGATTTTGAGACATCAAAACTTCAATTTTTAAAAAAATATTTATAAACAGCCTACATTTGCAAGGCTGCTCCTGAGCCCCTGTCGTGTACGGGGACAGCTGTGCAGTGTGGTGATGGGTGGCAGGCAGTTTTTTCTGGCTCCTGAAGTTGTGTTGATGAATATGTTTTTGTCTTTATTTCCTTCTTCTTCAAGATCAGGCCTCAAAACTTGACGACCATTATGCCCCTCCCATTCTTTACACCTGCACACTATCAACTCCTCTGTGGGCTGGGGACATAATCACACCACCCAGGTGTCAGATCTCAGTCCCCGGTCAGGGGGTGGGGTGGGGTCTCCAAGCGCCCCTGCATGGCCCATCAGTGACCTGCCTCCCAGTGTGCCCACATATCCCAGTCACTGCTGTTGTCAGCCTGAAGGGTATTGGGACAGGGAGGGTAGTCAGGTATTCAGCATGGCCCCGGCCCTTGTGTGGGTCTGAGGTGGGGAAGCCGGTTGTATTTACCCTGGTAGAAGACATCTACACATGGCTGGTCTGAGCTGATGGTTTTCAGGATTTGGGGGTAAGAAGGGAGAATCCTGATGATGTGCCTGTGGTATTCCAGCAGCTTCTTGGCTGTTTCTATCTCTGAGATGCCCTCTGGCTGTATCAGCCTGTTCTGTATTTCAGGCTCAGGGGGCCAGTCAAAGGTGGTGTGATAGATCTCTGCAAAGGGAGAGGCGCAGGGTTAGAGCACCACCCAGGACTGCTGCAGCTTCTATAAGCACTGCCTGCCTATTGCTGCCCAGGGTTACGGTTAACCATTTCCAGCCAGCAAGTGTCTCACTAACAACAAGGGAGCATCAATAACGTCAGTTGTTACTCATAGCAACAACAACAATGATGTGGTTGGGGATAGATGTAGCTTAGTTGGTAAAACGGTTGCCTCAAATCCACAAAGCCTTGGGTTCAATTCCCAGCACCGCATAAAACAGGTGTGGTGGTCTGTGACATTTAGAGGTTTGGTGGAGTCATGGCAACTCTCTCAAAACTAAGGCTGGTATACCATTCCCACTCCAGAACATTCAGAAGCTGGGGGCCCTCAAGTGGCTCCCTCTTCTTAGGCCTTCTATAATGGAGGCAGGAGGGTCAGGAGTTCAAAGTCATCTTCACCTACATAGCAAGCACAAGGCCAAGCTAGACTCCATGACTCACAGACTCCATATCACCTCAAGAAAACAGGCAACGGTGCCTCTCAGCCTGGAGCTCAGGGCAGCCATGGATCTCTGCATGCTCACTTTGTGCTGGGCCCTGGGATGGGCCTTGCAGATGCAATTCCTCCTCGCAGCAGTTTGAGCTTTCACCCCAAGTCCAGGAGAGGCACCTTTCCCTTGTCCCCCAGCCCTGTTCATGTGGCGACTTAAGACCCCGTCCGCAGCACAGACCAGTCCTTCAGAAAACTCATATGCCTTACTCCTCCACATTCAGAGCAAGCAACGTGGGGCACACGGCTTCCCAGGAAGAGGGACATCAGCCCCCCGAACAACGTCCCCTGTGCATGAACCTGAACCCCAAGGCGAGCTCTGCAGAGCCCAGCTCCCTGGACACAGTCAATACCCAGAGTCCAGTTTCCCAAGGACAAGGCTACCTTTATCCAAGATGACTCCCCCGACCCCTTCTGGGATTTCTGTTTCTGGTGGCTTCTGGGTCTGAGCCAAGCCCTCTCAGCTGTGGCCCTAGAGCAGACAGTGGGACAGGGGCATTCTCTCAGGTGGGGTTGTGGGGGCCATACCTCCAGTGACAGGGTCTATCCGCTTGCCCACATTTCTCTCGATCAGGACAGTGTCAGGAGCATTAAGCACAACTGGGCAGAGAAGAAAGGAACAAGCAGGCTCAGGTATCACATGTCTGAGACCTCTGCCACGTGATCATATTCAACCCGCCCCCATGTCACCCATCTCTCAGATGGCACTAAACCATTCTGAGAACAGTCCGTGGTGGGACATATGTCCCTGGCCATCAATTTTCACTGTGGGAAATCACAGTGTAGAGATCTTTGTGATTCAGACCCTGCCACCCGTTCTTCCCTTAGTCTCCTCAAAAGGCCCACAGCAGAGAGATTCCTTACATGAGGAACCCCGATTTTCTTACTGACAAGCCCTTAATGCGTTCAGCTTGTTGACTGAGGCTGGACTTCCCTAATGTGTCTTTTTCTTGCTGGGTCCCAGACCCTTGAAACTGTCCTGTGGGCAGTGATTGGGCCCAGGGTAGAGGGTGGGAGGTGGCCAGTGCTAATGAGCAGTGGTGCATGCTGAGGGCAGCTGGGGCCAGGGCTCTACTCACTGACGTGCTTGGGCGCCAGCCCCAGAGTCTGGATCATCAGAGCCTGCTCCCGCCTCTCAGGAATGCCGTCCAGGATCCAGCCCTAGATGAACAATGTGGAGAGGCTCTTCACGGTATGTTTTTAATCTTTACTTACGTTGTGTATGCATATGTGAGCGGGTGGGTAGTTGTGTGTGCATGTGGGTGTGTGTGCCTGTGTGCTGTGTGAGTGTGTGTGAGTGTGGCTGTGTGGGCGCTACAGTAAGTACATAGGTGGAAGTCAGAAGACAATTTTCAAAAGTTAGTTCTTGGCTTCTACCCCGTGTGGGTCCCAGGGATTGAACTCGGGTCATCGAAGTTGACAGCAAGCACCTTTATCCGCTGAGTAGCCCCTCCCTATTTTATGCTATATTTTAGAAGGTCTAAAGAGTGCTGGAGTCTTTGAAGCCAAAAAAGTGTTCTTGACAGCAGCAGCACCTTTGCAGCTGCTCACGAACCCTCGGAGCCAGTGTTCATGAACAAACGCATAGCAGGCACCTGACGTCCTGGCTGCCTGCAGCTGCCGCAGCTACCACCAGCATGTGTCCGTGCCAGCATGGGCCTTCAGTGCCTCTGCTTTTGAAGGTTTATACCATATCCCCTTAGTAATTGAGCCATGCTGTCAGCTTTGCCCACAGCTCCACGAATCTGTAAACATTTTTCACCATCTGTGATGGCTATTCTTGGTTGCCAACTTGCCTACATCTGGAATTAACTAAAATTTAAAGAAAAATGCAGGGCACAGGAGTGAGGGATTTTGCTGAATCTGAAGTAAAAAGAGCCACTTCTAATACAGATCTCTGAGGTAGGAAGACATGCCTGTAGCCTGGATTTTAACACACCTTTAATCCGGGCAACCCTTCAGCTGGAAGCCTATGTAAGGACATGAAAGAAGAAAGTTCTCTCTGTCTTTGCCTGTTTAATTCTTGTCGATCTTGCTAGCAAGTCCATTCCTTCAGTAGCATTAGAGCCTTCTTTAGGATTCTGACAGCTACTGAAGACCATCTGTGACATCCAGCTTTGTGGACGAAACAACTACTGGATTCTTTGACTTTTCATTCGTAGTCAGCCACTGTTGGACTAGTTGAACCAGAGCCTGTAAGCCATTCTAATAAATTCCATATATAGACATCCCACATATATACGTCGTGCATATCCACATACATATACATTATATACATCATATGTATTCATTTTGTAAGTTTTGTTCCTCTAGAGAACCCAAATTACACCATCATAAATGTCAGAACATCTTTGGGTGCACAGCCCTTTCACATGTTGAAGTTTTTCTGCGATACAGGATTGTTAAGCTGAGGAGGCACTAGGATCAAAGCCAAGCATGGCAGTGCACACCCTGCAAGGTAGAGACGAGAGCATCACTGCAGCTGGCTGGACAGACAGCCCAGAGCTCGAGCAATAACTGTCCCATATAACAAAGTGGGTGTTGTTCCCGAGGAGGAGCACCTGAGGTACCCCTTAGCCTTTACAGGAAATTTGCAGGCGTGCATGCACACATGAACACACAATGTATTAGGGTTCTCTAGAGGAACAGAACCGACAGAATACATATACATCATATACATATACACCGTATACATATACTACATATACATATGGGATTTGTTACAGTGGCACAGCCTTGTGGTTCAGCTTGTCCAACAATGGCCGGCTATGAACAAAAAGTCCAAGAATCTAATAGCTGTTTTGTCCACGAGGCTCGATGTCTCAGATGGTCTTCAGTATACACTGGAATACCAATGCCAGGGGATGAATGGACTTGCTAATGAAGGCGAGGGCAAGCAGGCACAGAGAGCAAGCTCCCTTCTTCCATGTCCTTTATACCGGCTGCCAGCATAAGGCATGACCCAGACTGAAGGTTGAATTTTCCACCTCAAAAAATTTGGACGAAAAGTGAGTTTTCCTGTACCAGGCATGGTGACCCATGCCTTTAATCCCAGCACTCCAGAGGCAGAAGCAGGTGGATCTCTGTGAATTTGAGGCCAGCTTGGTCTACAAAGTGAGTTCTAGGACAGACAAAGCTACAGAGAGAAACCCTATCTCGGGAGGCAGGGGGAATAAAAGCGACCTAGAATATTGTGTGCTCACGTGCATGTGTGTGTGTGTGTGTGTGTTTATGTATTTAAAATGTTTGCTTTAAAGGTTGTTTATTAGCCAGGCAGTGGTGGCACATGCCTTTAATCCCAGCACTTGGGAGGCAGAGGCAGGCGAATTTCTGAGTTCGAGGCCAGCCTGGTCTATAAAGTGAGTTCCAGGACAGCCAGGGCTACACAGAGAAACCCTGTCTCGAAAAACAAAACAAAACAGAACAAAATAAAACAAAAAAAGATTATTTATGTGGTTCTGTGTTTGAGTGTGCTGTGTGTGTGTATGCTGTCAGAGTCCAGAAAGAGACCTCAGACTCCCTGGGGCAGGAGTTGCAGAGTGGTGAATTACCTGATGCTGGGGTTGGGACCTGAACTCAGATCTTCAGAGGAGGCACAGCACTCCTGCTGGGTCACCTCTCCAGCTCCATCACACACCACATTTTGTGTCTGGTGGCAGAGCACCTGTCTCCCTTCCCTTCCAATGCTGGACACTACCCTGGGAGAAAACCTGTCCAACAAAATATAATATACCCCAGACCACTTTAATCTACATATTAAGAAGCAAACTCACATTGTCAAACACTACCACAGCCACTTGATGTAGACTGTTGCCATATTTGCCAAGGTTTGCCTGTGACTGCCAAGCGTGTGCTGTGTTGCTTGTTACACACTAATTATTGTTAAGTCGGTGCCTGCATCCCTGTTTTGGACTATGGTGTTTGTGGTACAACACCATACTTTTATGGGTACTTTTATAGGTACATAAAAAGGCCTTTCCTACCGTGAAAGGAGGTAAATATTCTCTTGTATTTAAACCATGCTCTCTCATGGTTTCAAACTGAAAATTTAATAGAACGATGCTTTCTTTTGTGAACACAGGAAGCTAAGATCTACTTGGCTGCCTTGAGGCTCCCAGCCGTCCCAGCCTTGGCTCAGAACAGCCCTCCCCATCTGAGGCCTTTCTTTTCAAGCATTAATGGCTGGCAGGAACTTGACTGTCACCTCTTCCTGCCTGTAGATTGCTAAGCTATTTTTTGTTTAACCTTTAAAGTTATCACAATTTTATAATTTATTGTTTTATATTTAATAGAACACCTTTCCTCCTGTCCTTTTTCAAAAATGTACTCTTTCAAGTGAGCATCAAAACACTTTTTGTTGAGTTTCATGCAAGACAGAAGCTCTGAGGATTTCGGAATAACACTGACTGCGTAGATTAATTCATGAGCAGCTCGTGATGCTCTATGCAGAAGCCAATGACTCGTCTGTTTTCTTCTGTCCATCAGCAGCTATTGCACTTAACAGTTGCTAAAGTCCTTTCAAGTCCAGAGAGTCTAGAGTTAGACCACACCACACACACACACACACACACACACACACACACACACACACACACACTCTACACCTTTAGATTTGAAACTCAGATAATGTAGTAGTGAGCTTTGTAAGAGTGAAAGCAAGCAAATGCTTTCGAGTTCACCTCACAGTGAGGGGAGGCAAAAGAAGCTCTCCACTTCTAAGAGACCCTCCCAGGCATCCTGAAGAGTCAGTGTCTCTGTGGTCAGAAGATGGACTGATGGGTGAGCCTACACTCCATATCCTGAATTACAAGATGGAGAACAAATGACATCTTTCCTTAGAATCAAAACTTTGCTGCACAAACATGGGGGCTATGCTTGAATTCCTCAGGATACACATAAAAAGTCAGTGTGAGCCTAGAACCCCAGCTCTGATGAACCAGAGACAAGAGGATTTCAGGGCTCACTGGCAGCCAGTCTAACTGAAATGGCAAGTTCCAGGCTCAGTGAGAGACTCTCTCAAAAAACAAGGTGGAGCCAGGCAAGGTGACACATGCCTGTAATCCCAGCACTCAGGAGGCAGCAGCAGGCAGATTTTTTGAGTTTGAGGCTAGCCTGGTCTACATAGTGAGTTCCAGGTTCAGCCAGGGTTACATGGAGAAACCCTGTCTCAAAATCAAGCAAACAAGAAAACACACAAGGTAGAGAGAAATAGGTAACACCAGATATTGACCTCTGGCCTCTACACACACATGTGCACATACACGCACCGTCATGCCCATATTTCTTCACTATTGAAATATTTAGGTGCCAACAGCCTCCATGGATGGTTTTATAAGAAAGCTAAACAAATTTACTGTCTAAAGCGTGTTGGAAAAAACAGTCAAGCTTTCATTAATTCTTTATACAGGGAAATACTGCCACAGAGCCTTGGTTTCAGAACTAATGAAGCAAAAGAGAGAGAAAATTAACAGCCTTTGGATCCCTCAAGTCCTTGTTATAGGCAACTGACCTTGTTACGGGCAGAAGGCGCTCTTACAGTGCCGGGCAGCCACAGGGACTGAGGTGAAGCTGCTGCCGGCCCCTCCCATGAACCCAGTTACAGCATCACTAGCTCTAGTTCAAGAGCTGCTGGGTCAGCTTTGAGCACTCCT
>JANHMN010000002.1:102116115-102126217 GCA_030674055.1 Rhabdomys pumilio | reverse complement strand
TTGGTGACTTCACACCTCTCTCAACTGCACACTCGGTGACTTCACACTGCTGACCAAAAGCTGGCTTTCATGGCAATGTTCACACCACAGTGATGGGCAAATGATAGAAGTTCTTAGCCCAGAGAGCTGGGCAGAAATGTCAATCAACAGATCCCTGCCGTGGCATCAAAATAATGCCAAGGACACGTTTCTGGAAACTTGGCTTTTATGAATCAGTGACACTCTAAGTCCTGGAGTAATGACAACCACAGCTGGACTTCCGTTTCAGGCGCCATCTACTTTGCTTTTTGAGATGGGTTCTCTCACTGGCCTAGAGCATTCTGGGTAGGTTAGGCTGGCAGGCTCGCAAGCCCTGGGGCCCTTTGTGTCTCTGCCTCCTCAGGTGCTGGGATTACAGGTATGCCTGACATTTTTACACAGGAGCTGAGGCCTGAACTCAGGTCTTCATGCTTGCCCAGCAAGCTCTTTACCTACTTACTCATCTCTCCAGGCTCCCTTCCACAGCCCCTGCGGGTTTTTGCTTGTTTCTTTGGTTGGTTGGTTGGTTTGGTTTTTGTTTTGAGATAGGGCTTTTCTGTGTATACCTGGTTGCCCTGGAACTTGCTCTGTAGACCAGGCTGGCAAACTCAGACATCCTCTTTTCTCTGCTCTTGAGTGCTGGGACTAAAGGCATATGCCACTACGTCTGCCTCTGCCCCTGCTCTTTTGAGACAAGATTTTATATTGCCCAGGCTCTCCTCCAACTCCTATGTAGCCAAGGATGACCTTGAACAACCGATCCTTCTGCCGATACTTTCCATGTGCAGAGATTACAGGCAAGTGTCACCTTCCTCTGCTTACTGAGGGTCGAACACAGGCCTGATGCATGCATGCTAGGCAAGCCAACCAAGCCTCACTTCAGTCTTGCCAGTGGTTTTCCTGGAACCCACCCCAGAAGTTCTGAACTTGAGAATCTGCTTTTCCAACATGTCCCCAAGTGATGTCATTGCTCATAAAGTGGGCCACACAAGGAGAACCTTTGGCTTAAGGTGTCCTCAGAGTCAAAAGGTCCGCCAGGTGGCAAGTGGCTTTTTGCTGGTGCCCACACTTCCTCCTAGGTGTCTAATGGTGCTCCCTATCGTAGGCAATGTAGCAGGAGTGAGTAGGTAGCACCTTCTCTTCTCAGTCTCTTCCAGGTCCCTCCCAGCCTGTGCAGTTCCCAGGGTTCCCCCTCCCCCTCTCCTGCCATCCACCAGTGCAGTATTCACATAAGTATGGGAACGCAGGAGGCATCAGCCCAGACTCAGGGAATCCAAGCAGTCAAAGCACAAGGTTGAAAAGAGCCCGGGTGGAGTACACGCCTCTGGAAGCCTTCCCAGCAGGGGCTAGGTAGTGGCTTTGAGCAGGGCCCATCCCAAGTGCCCCCTACCATTCCCTGCCACTGTGCTGTCTGGATGGCAGCTTTGATGTGTCATATCTCCACAAGGGCTTCTGGGCTGCTTCTCGAAGCCCTGCCAAACTATATTTGCAGGAGTCAGGCTGCCTCTTTCCAGAACCTGTCGGTGCATCCCCACCCTCCAGCCCCCAGGCCTGGCTTTAGTGGGGAGAGGCACAGATAAGTTGATGGAGCCCAGGGTGACCCCTCCCAGCACAAGTGTGAGTGCTTAGACTCATCTTGGGCAGTCTGCTTCCTCAGCTGCTTAGAGACAGCACTGGCTACAGCTACTTCAGCCAGCTTGGGTTTCCTTTTCTCACCTGGCAGCGTCCAGTGTTGCTTGTAGCAGCTTCTGGGGCCCAGTGGTGGGGTGGCTGGCTTCATATCCCAGTGTGCCTTACTCTCTTGACGGGCATGCTTATTGGCTGCCCAAAGGTGCCAGGTGGATGGGTTGTGCCTGGTTCTGCCTCCAGGGACCATTTAACATCTAGAATTGGACTTCATTTCACACAGGAATTGGTACGAACTCGGGTCATCAGCAGACTCCATTCTCAGTGACCCTAATGGCCCTGGGTCACCTAGGTGGGCATTTAATGCACAGTACAGACTCTGGCAGTACAGCAGAAGGAGAGGAGCTGAGAACCCCTGGTTTGCTTTCCACATAGACAGCAGCTCTGCCTTAAGAACCTTTACCAGATCCAGAGAAGCAGCTGAGTGGGTAAAGGCACATGGGGGTTCAATTCTTGAGACCCACTGGGTGGAAAGAGAATTTACACTTCCAAGTATTCTCTGATCTCCGCAAGCATCTTGGTGCCTGCGCACACACAAGTGCACACGTGTGTAAGTATAATTTGAAAGTAAAAGGTTGGGTTTTTTTTTTAAAGAATTACTTATTTTATATGTAGAAGTACACTGTAGCTATCTTCAGACACACCAGAAGAGGGCATCAGATCCCATTACAGATGGTTATGAGCCACCATGTGGTTGCTGGGAACTGAACTCAGGATCTCTGGAAGAGTAGCCAGTGCTCTTCTTAACTGCTGAGCCATCTCTCCAGCCCGTTGTTTTGTCTTTTTAAAAGAACATTTTCTAGACTCTTACTCAAAGCTCAGCTGCTGCAGGTTAGCAGGAGATTAAGGAATGGTAGTAATCACCCTTAGATTTTGGAGAAAGAGGCAGCAGTTGGGGACAGGGGACAAGAGAAAGGAGGGAATGTCTCTGAGGCAGACTCAGCCAGTGACACCCAGAGAGAGACAGACAGTGTTGGGCCCTGGAATCTGGGGGTGGGGGCTGGGGGGAGGCTACCAAGCTAGCTCAGAAGCCAGCAACATGGGCTGTGTACCCCCAGATTTGAGATTTGAAAAGACAACGTCAAACATGGTAACATGTGCCTGCAATCCTAGCACCCAGGATGTGCAGGCCAGAGCACCATAAGCTGAAGGTCACCCTCAGCTCCACAGTCTGGTCTGGGATACAGGGGAACACTGTGAACAGTGTGGAGAACTGAATTAGGAAGAGCCCAGCTGTAGGAAGGCCTCTTTGAACCTAGCCTTCCAAGCTCTGGTCCAATGACACATGTGACTGAGTCCCCTGCCTCTTCGTACAGCAACTGTAACATAATTAACTGCAGCGACAGAAGAGAGTTGGATTGGATGGCACTGCACTGGGCTCTCATCTCTATTCCCAGGACCTTAAATGTCATGGCCCCACCCTGCTCCTGAAGACTGGCGCTAAAACAAAGAGGCAAGACCATGCCACAGATGGTTTCTAAGATGCTGGGGCCTGGTGAATCTGGGAGCCCCTAGGGGAGGAAGTTTGCCTGATTTGCACACTTCCTGCAGAAGTATTCAATCCTAAAAGCTGTGGGCCTGACATGGGAGCAGCTGAAGCCAGGGCCTGGTCCACAAGGTTCTCATGACTCCTGCATATCTTTATCATATTTCATAATATAAAGTTCAGCATAAACCAAAAGCTGTGTTAACCCTGGCTGCCATGTATCCCCAGTGTCTTGGGGGGCAGTCTTGCACCTTGGGTGTTCTGACACTTTGACCCCAGGCTCTCCCATGCCTGGCAGCCCTGCCTGTAGGAGAGCTCGTGCCCTCGAATCCTGTGCGTGTGGCTTGGCAGATGGCGGGGTCACTTGGCTGGTGGTGGGGTCACTGACCATCATTTCTGACCACTGCTCTTATCAGCTGCAGTCCACTTTAGTCTTTGGTTTTGACCAAAGACTTTGTCATGGTGGATGACTCAAGTTCACGGTTTGGTTGGAAGATCCCACAGGCTTATGTTTCTGTCTCACAATTGAGCACACTGGCTGGCTGGGGCTGGGGACTAATGGATCTGGTGCTCCTGTGGTTCTGAAGCTAAGCATTAAAGGGCCAAGAGACCTTGACTGTGGCCAGAGCTCTGGTTTATAGGCTCTGAGATGGTGGGGCTGAGGGGACATGGAAAGTGGCTCATACACTTGAATATCAGCAAACCCCCAGGGTCCCACAGGAGGGGGAACCTGAAACCTAGAGAATGCCAAAAGACAATCCTCACTCTTTGCCCCAAAGGGAATTTTGAAAAAAAAAAAGTCTGCATTTCTCTTTGACTAAAGAGAAACAGTGTCCTGAAACACAAGACAAGGATCTAAAATAGGCAGAGACCTGAGCCACTAGCTGGACAACCTAATTGGTAGGCTGCAGGTTCAGTGAGAGATCTGACTCAGACAAAATCAAAAACCAAAAACGTGCTGGAGAGTGATCGAGAAAATAACTCACCATCAACCTCTGGCCTTCAAACACACACATGTGCACCATCATGTATACACACGTGCGCACACACACACGCTTGTGCACAAACACACACTCATACAGCAAACACATAAAAACCAATCCTGTTTTTTGAAAGACACTTGATGAGCTGAGCATGGTGGTGCATGCCGTTAACCCCACCACTCAAGAGGCTGTCAGCTCTGAGACTGGAGTCGGTGTGAAACACACGGCTGGTAGTGTCTGAGAAGCAACATCCCCGATCCTTGCAGCATGAGCCAGGATACAAAGCAGGGATGGAAAGTGCTAAGGGTAGACTCGGGGCCATGGGAACCCTACAGTGTCAGAGACACACTCCCAAAGTCTAGCACCAGAACTGCTATTCTGATGACAACCCTTTAAGTTCCAGCTCAGCTGAGCCCTGGAGCCCAGTGTGGCCATCAAGACATCATCTGTGGAATGCAGATGTGCTGTCTCCGTGCCCTTCGCTGGGCTGGACCACCTGTCTCATCCCAGTGAACCATTGCCCTTACTCCACCCATTTTCCCACAAGGAAGTCCCCCCATCATATCTGCCTGAATCTTATTTAACCCAAGACTTTGCTTTTCAGCAAATTCAAAAGAAAATGGAGGGCTGGAGAGAATGCTCAAGACTACTTGCTTGTCTTCAAGAAGACCAGAGTTTAGTCCCAGCACCCATATTAGGTGGCTTACAGGCACCTTTAACTCCAGGTCCAGGGAATCTGACACCCTCTGCACACCTCTAAGGGCAGCTGCATGCACACAGCATGCATGCACACACACATGCACAACACATACACACAGAGAGATAAAATGAAATCTTATAAAAATAAATTTAAAAACAAAAAATGGAAACTAGCCAGGCAAGTGGGAAGTGGAGATCTAAAGCCCTTGCTGCACTGTCCTCTGTCCTTGCCCCTTGGCCCAGGACCAACCTTACCTTGTAAACCTGGTAGTATCTCTTGGCTTCCAGAGACAGTTGGGAAAACTCTCTTTCTAGTAAGTTCTCCTTGGTGATGAGGTTGCTGTTTAGATGTTTGCAGAGCCACATGGCCTGAAGAGAGGGAAGCAGGAAAGACAGCAATCACAGCACACTCCTTAGGGACTCAGCTCCGCAAGATGGCAATCACAGTCCACACCTCAGGTATACAGCTCTGTTGGACTGGGGGGGATGGCTCAGTCTTTAAAGTGTTTCCCTCACAAGGAGAGAGACTTGAATCCAGACCCCAGAACTCATGTAACAAACTCATGTAACAACTTAATAATTCCTGGTGTGGTGCCACTTGCAATCCCAACCCCAGTGCTGTGAAGATGGAGACAGGACCCCTGGCTAGGCAGTCTAAGCTAGTAGTGAGTTCCAGGCCAGCAAGAAACCCTGTCTCAAAGAAGGTAGATGATGTTAACAAGCACAGTGCTCAAGGATCGTCTTCTCATCCTCTCTCTCTCTCTCTCTCTCTCTCTCTCTCTCTCTCTCTCTTTCTCTCTCTTTCTCAAGGCTGCGTATGGTAGTACATGGCTGTAATGTTAGCATTTGGGAAGCTGAGGCAGGAGAACGGTGGAGGCCAACCTGATTAAATAAAGGGACCCTGTCTAAAAACAAACAAAACAAACCACAGTGAAATTATGTCTGCCAAATCCTTCCACATTCTATTAGAAAAAAAGATGGCTGAGGAGCTAGAGACAGGACCTTCACTTAGCAGTGGAGGACTTGCTTGGCATGTGAGAGAACCTGGAAAAAGAAAAGAAGGCTGGTTGTGGGAAATGAAGTTACTTGTGGGTAACTGGAGAGGCCCCCCAAGAGGTGGACATTCCAGGTGCTCCCCAGTCTCCCTCTCATCCGCACTGCCTGCCTCACCCACCATTTTGGCTCTGTGTGGCCGCCCACCCATGGGCCAAGTGGCTGCCTTTCTGAGCTCTGTGGACCACAAGGGAGGGGTGGAGACTGGTCTCTGTGTTCCTCACCTGCTTTTCCCAGAAGCTCCCTCCTAGTGATCAGAGAGGAGGCCTTTACCTAAAGGAGGCGCTCAGCCCAAGGTGCTCCACTCCTACTGAGAACTCAGCTCAGAAAGAGACCAGCAGTGTCTGGCAGACTAGGCCTGGCCCCAGGGGTGGCCACAACCATCTGCAGCAGAGTCCAGGACTCTGAAGTTTTCAGGTAATGCCAAGAATTGACAAATTGGGGAACCCCTGTCTCCAAAAGTGAGGTAATAATGGTGAGGACTGGGTTCAGGGACACTGACTAAAAGGAGGAAACAGAAAAACCACAAACAGAGACACAGGACAAACCAACACACAGACAGATGACGACAGCTGTGCTGACCCTCACAGTGCAGCATGTACTGGGTACTTACCCACAAATCATCCACTCTTTTTCCCCTCTGAGGTCAAGTACTAGCTCAGCAAGGAACAGCCTAACCCTACAGTGACATGATCTTAGAAGTTTAAAAAAAAAACCCACCTCTGATTATCATAATCTAATTCATCTGTGGCATTTACAAAATACAACTAGGGGCTGGCTTGGTGGGCTGGGGTGCCTGATGCTAACCCTGACGACTTGAGTTCAATCCTAGGGACCCACAAAATAGACAGAGCGCCAACTCCTAGCACTTATGCTTGATACATGAACTATGGCCCATATACGCTGCCCACCCCAGTCACAAATTCGCACGTGTACACACAAACACATGCAAAATAAATAGAATGTAATAAAAATTAAAAAAAGAAAACCTGGACATACAGCTGGACATGGGGGCCATGCCTGTAATCACAGCTACTGAGAGGCTGAGGGAGGAATGCTGTGAATTTGGGGACAGCCTGGGGTTACAGTCAGCACTAAGACTCCATAACTGAAGCCTCTGAGGGATGCAGGCTGCGTGGCGGAGAAATCCTTCTAGAAATGCATTCTACAGTCACAGCAGAGGGAATGCCCAGGAGTTCCCACCTGTGGTGGTTTGAATGAAAATGGCCCCACAGGCTCCCACTATTAGGAGACATGGCCCTGTTAGAGTGAGGGTGTCACTGGGGGATGGGTTTTGAGGTTCAGCTCCATGGGTCACTCTCTCTCCCTGATGCCTGCCAATTCAGATGTCGGATGCTCAGCCACCTCTCCAGCACCGTGTCTGCCTGGATGCTGCCATGCTCCCGCCATGATGACAATGGACTGAACTTCTGAACTGTAAGCCAGCCCCAGTTAAATGTTTTCCTTAGAAGAGTCGCTGTGGTCATGGTGTCTCTTCACAGCAATGAAACCCTAACTAAGACACCTAACTAAAACCCTAACTATAAACATGTGCTGCCATTTGTAACGAGAAAACAGCAGATGTGCGGGCGTGTGGACACATCGCCGGTGCACAGCCTCCTGTTCACTGGGGCATGAACGACACGTTCTAGAATGACATTTAATATAATGCACTTACGATGGTGGTTTTCCCTGAGGCAGGCGGACCTAATATCACAACCCTCGGCACTGTGGAAGAAAAAGATTTGAATGTCAGCTCTGGGCATGACAAAGTGGCCTCCCATGCCTGTGCTGCTCTGGGTCTATTTCTTTCTTCCCTCCCCAGATTTCATCTCTGCCAGTGACGTGGCCATTCATAACGCTGAGGCTGGGAGATGCTCAAGCCCCAAACGCATCCTCCGTGTTTAGAGAGGTAAGTGATCACCAAGGTGGGTTATTTTTCTATCTCCTCTGGGACACAGACACAGTAACTTGTTTGCCAAACTAATGAATATCAAAAACAATTGGGATTTTCAAATGCCATAAAGCATTTTAAGCAGGGACTTTGTCTTGGGGACACTCTTTCAAATGAAGTTGTATTTTATGTAAATTGACCTTTGATGCTTTTATATATATATTTATGCCTTCTTATTTAGCAAATTGTATCCTCCCACCCTGTCATTTTACAGAAGAAAATAATGGAAAGAAACCTGAGGTGTATAGGCCAGATTTATAAAACCCAAGGTGGGCAAGTCTTTGTTTCAAAAGCAGCCATATCTGTGCAAATTTTTAAAAACCCTGGCAGCTTCTTTGTGGCTGTAAGTCCTGGCTCTGAGATAGTCTTGGTTTCTGCAGAAGCTCTAGCGGGGTCATCTCAGAAACCATGGCGTAGTTGTGGGCAAGAGAAGCCTACCATAGTGAAAAGGGCTGGGGCATGGGCACAAACAAGATAAAATGGACACATTAGCCCAGGAGTGACTGCCAATGAAGTCTCTTAATGTCACCTCCATCCTATTTGTCCAAAGTGACACCCCCCTTAGCACTAGGACACATGAACACTATCTATCCCAACTCTCTTGAGGCTCTACTGTGCACACGGGCCTGGAAAGACTCTTCTCCATGTGGCGATGAGGCATGGACGACTGTCCACTCTGGGGACAGACACAGAGGTAGATCCAGAGAGAATCCTTTAGACCAATAGTTTAGTGACTAAGCACATGGCCACCCTTCTAGATTGCTTGCATTTAAATAGCTCTCTGCCCAAATTCCCAGTATCTTCTCACTGCCAAGGATGTGGGAGATCTCCAGTGTGAGATGACTCCTCTCCCCCCTCATACCCCCCCTGCCTCTAGAAGTCTTACAGTGGCACAGGACAGAGGTTCCACATGTCTTCACATAGCAGGCAGGCTAGGCACAGTGAGCCATATAACTCGGGTACCACAGTACTCTGCTGGCCTGAGTACCCTGATATTTTAGGGAACCCAGCAGGACCCAGCAGGACCCAGAAGGACCCAGCAGGAGCATTGCTTCCAAAAGCTAGGATAGGCCCTGTTGTTTCTAACAGCTCTGGGGCTCAGAGAATCCCTCTGGAGTCCAAAGTGATCCCCTCCTTTGAACTGAGAGGCCTGAGGCAGCCCTGGTTTTTCCAGATGATCCAAACACACTTTTCACTTGTCATGTCCCTGACAAGAACATCCTTGCCTCCACGCACCCAGGAGATACCCAGGGCCTCATTGCTTCTTCCTGCTTGAGACTACACACTGGTTCCACTGTGAAGGCTTGGTCAAGCTGCTTGCTGCAGCTTCTCTCCCACTGTGGTAAGCTCCATTACAAGGGGCACATCTGTCCTCAGCAAATAGCCAGTCCCTGGGGACAGGTACAAAGTCTCACCCACATGTCAGTGGTCACAACTGTCACAAACATAGCAGCACTTTGCAATGGCATCTCATCTGTCCCAAGTTCTGGATGTAACCACTGAGAGTCACTATTGCTGCCACCTACAAAGGGCTTCCTTTGCTGGTCAGCACTACAGGGGACTGCTAAGAATCCTCAGGTGGCCAAGTCAAGACATGCCTTAGTGAAAGAGCAGAGGCTCAAAGAGTTCCATACAGCTAGGAGCCATGCCAGAGCCACCTTCCTGGAAGGATGCCCCAAGCAAGGCCACAAAATGGTCTGGAGAAAGAACACAGCTGTTCCAGTCACTGACACCACAGTCTTTGTCCTTGATGCTCTGTGGTCCCTGGGCTGCCACCAACTACTGCCATTCAGGAGCCAGGCCTTGCAGAGAAGCTGCCGAAGAGGGGCAGCACACAGCATAGGTTGTCACAGAAACTGGGGGCATTGCCAGCATCTGAGACGTCAGGGTAGAGTTCAGGGCAGAGTCAGGCAGGAAGCAAGGGGCCCATTCCTACTCTTGAGTCACAGCCCAAGACAAGGCCACCCAGAGCCTCCACCTAAGAGAGACAATGCCACAGCAGGTAGGAAATACCGTTTGCAACCCAAGTATGGAAACAAGACGGGTTCGCAGACACTCGGCCCAGTAAAAGGGGAAGGTAAGGTTGAAGCCGAAACTCAATCTAGGGCTTGGAGAGCAGCAGGAGGAGTGACCAAAGTGGGGAGGAGGAGGAGGAGGGAGGGAGGGAGGGAGGGATGGGGAGAGAGAGAGAGAGAGAGAGAGAGAGAGAGAGAGAGAGAGAGA
>JANHMN010000002.1:102090293-102109993 GCA_030674055.1 Rhabdomys pumilio | reverse complement strand
TCTCTCTCTCTCTCTCTCTCCCTCTGTGTGTGTGTGTGTGTGTGTAACCTCAAATTGCAGAATAAGGTGCTGGAAACTGAGCTCTAGTTACCCATGGCCCCCAGAATCATTGAGTTATGGTAGAGAGCTCATCGATCCAGTCCCTAAAAAGTCACTTTCACCTCTGGAGAGCACAAGATGAAAACTGGACCACACATAGGTGGAGGGGGGGATATGGTTTGGCTGAAAGCCAACGTTGGCTGGGAACCAGGACAGGGTGGGAGCCAGTATAAGGAGAGATGAGGGATGAGGGCTTTCAAAAGGCCAGTCCTGAGGATGGAGGCTATGTAGATTATACTGCTGCCCTAGAGGAGACCACCTGGATAGGGATGTCATCTAAAACTTACATAGTCCCCCTACTTGTCCTAACAGGGTCAAAGATACTCTTGTGAGACAAAACACATGTGTCCCTTTGGCTGACAGCTGAGACAATCGTTTCTGAGAACTGGAGTTTCCCAGGAATCTCACACTGGGAGAAGAAAAAGGCTGAAGCCTGGTGCCAGCCAGAGGAGCTGGTCTCCTGCTAGAAGAGACTCCACAGAGTTCCTCTAACTTGTCAGACCACCTTGCGGGAGGAAGTGGAGCAGAGACAAATATGAGACAATGACGTGGGACCACACTTGACTTGCTTGGTTATTGACCTCTGAATCTAATCCGCACTCAGGACCCCAAAACTAGATCTGGGGGCAGATCACTGAACTTCTTGTATGTGTTCCTCCTCCCATTGTGGTCACAGGGAATAACTCTTTCTCTCTCTCTCTCTCTTTTTTTTTTTAGAGCTTCCAAGGCCCAGCTTAGGTAAGACTCAGGGCTCGGGAACCTGCTGAGGAGGTTTCCCACACAATTCCAGAGGAGGCCCTGGAGACTACTGCGCGATTTCACAAGTGGGGAAAGTGAGGAAAGGGATTTCTCCCCTAGACCGTGCTGCTGGCCCGGCCCGATAGCCTTACATCCTCGGGCGCCCAGTCACCTGCATCATCTCGAAGATGTGGTAGTCCTCCCCGTACTGGGGCATTTCTGGGGGGATGCGGTGCGGAGCAGTGGTTGCATCCATGTTTCGGACAGCGCGCCGCTCCTTAGTAACGGCGTTGCTAGGACGCCAAGCTATGCGTCATCGGTGAGCGCCTCAGCTGGGGTGAGTCCTGGTCCCGAGTTCCATCCACCGTGGTCCTGACCCGCAGCAGGCTCTCCCTCCCCAGGGCAGGGAAGCCCCGGACGGGCCACAAAGCAAAACCCCAGGACGCCTGTGGAGTCACAGCGCAATGGTTCGAGGACGCCAGGAGGGGGCACAGAGAAAGATTCAAGGATGCCCCGAGGGGCTGCCACGTGTGATTGTCTCCAAGGCTGTTAGCTGAGAGGGATCGGATGGCAGAAACAAGCCCTGCTTCTGGTGTAGCCATTGTGTGGATCTGGGCGCTGGTAGCTGGCCCTGCTCCCTGAATCTCAGTTTCCCCATCTTTAAACGAAAGACGCTGGGGCAGGCATGGGACCGGTGTCAACAGGAGCAAATGTCACAGTGCCCAGATCTGGGGGAGAGGGGAGGAAACTGGGCGGATCTCCTGGTTTGGGCGGCCGGCCGAGCCATGTGACCGGATTGCCATAGCACCTGTGGTCACAATCGGCCAAGCCCGCCTGGCCTCTATGGCCTCTGCTCCGCCCACGCCCATTTCCTGAGACCTTAGGAGGGCCTTCTCGCCCTCCGGGGCCCACACACCCACGGAGGCACTGCAAGCTTCTGGGCACTCTGTGAGGCGAAGGCCAATCCAAGTGAAATCAGGGTAAAGGGGGCTGGGGCGCCGATCGACGAGCTGGGTTGAAAACACTAGGGGAGTCTGGGAGAAAGAAGTGGAGCTGGCCTGGCCTAGAGGGAGGAAAGCTGCAAGCTGCTGTGGAAGGGACAAGGGTGGCAGCGTGGAGGAAGGGCTCTGTGTACTCACCCAGAGGGAGGTACGCACACCTACAGGGACAGCCACAAGTCCAACTCTGTCTGGATGTTGTTAATCTGACAAATCTGCCGTGGGCTTGAGTTTCTATCCTGAGCAGTGGGGAACTACTCAGGCATTCCTCCCACAACTACCCTGGAGTACCGGACAGTGACTGCCCTATAAGACAGTGTGGGTACATAGTGATATCTCATTTAATCTTTAGACTAATCTTTATCTCGCCTCAATCACTTTGGACAACAGTTGCTTCTCTCTCACAACTTTCATTTTTATTTATGTGTCCATGGGTAGGACAGAGGAAGAGCAGAGGCTGGGAAAGGGAGTTTGGAGCCCTGGACCTGAATTTCCAGGCAGTGAGCCCATAGATCTAGGTGCTGAGAACTAAACCCAGGTCCTCTGGAAGAGCAGCAAGTACTCGGAACTGAGTCACTCTGCTCATGTAGGTCATCTGTTTACATGGCTCAAGAACCAAGTTGGATGTGCTTTCAGGAGCTGCCGGGGCTGCAGCACCCAGCAGTGTCAGTCAAATGAAAACCTTTCTACTTAGAATACAGACAAGACACTGCAGAATAAGACAGGCCAGGGGAGTTAGCTGGGTGACTTTGGGCAAGTCATTTCCTCCTTTTGGATTTCTTTCCTCACCAGCTGCTGGGCAGAGAGAGGAAGTTTCCATAGCTGGAAGAGTTTCCATTCAAACTCCCTCCTTTTACAGAAACAGAGACTGAGGCCTAGCAAAGGGGAAAGTCTTGCCCAGGGGCTGAGAAAGAAATCAGAGGGAGCCTCAAGGCTGAGAGCAGCAGTCCTGACCTGGGATTATGACACCTGCCCATAGAAAGCCTGCAGCGCAGCCCTCCATCCCTGTGACCTGCTTAGTCAAAGGCCTCAGGCCTTGGTAGACTTGTCAGCCGGGGAAGCAAAGATGAGACCTCCCCAACAAAGAAAGCAACAACCACGCTGCAGCTCGCACCGGGGGGTTCAGTGTGCTTCCTGGACATTTTTGAACTGGCTTTGGTCTCTCCTCATTTATTTTAAGCCCTAGGCACTTTTCATACCATGATCTAATCTTCTTTAGCAGCCTAGAAAAATACAAATCAATTAAAGCCTTAAACCTATGGGGTAATCACCTTTCCCTCCCTTCTCCCCCAGAGAGAACAGCGCCTGCATCCAGGTCTTTCATCTACTCTAATTTGGCTGCAGAGGCCTGTGGTCAGGGTCCAATCACTTTGGATAGCTAGTTACATCCCCTTCTGTGACATCCCTGACGTGTTCATGTCACAAGTTGCTAGGATCAAGAACTGAGTCAGGTTTGCTCTAGGGAGCTCATGGAGCACAGCCAGCCAGTTAGCATGGCTTCCTTGGAGAACCTGGAAGCCCAGAGGACAGGCAGAGAGCTGAGCACACTGGAGCGAGCCCCATGAATGCTAGTTCTCGTTGCTCTGTGATGGGAGTTAAAGTGAGGCCCCAAGTCCAGCTAGTGGGGGGCCCTAGAAGTGGCTGGGTAACTTTTCACATCCTTGCTAGCATCTCCCGCCTGTTCCTCAGCAGCCACAGCCAACCCGGTGCCTGTCATCTTGTCTCTAAGGAATAGAAGAGAGGGAGGGTCTAATCAAAGAGCCACACTGAATCAAGCAGGGATGTGACAGATCCCAGCTTGCCCACTTCCCGTGTGGTTTTAGCTTCACCCTCAGATCATCCTCTGTCCTGCATTTTTGTGGTCCCTGTCCTGCACTGTGGCCAGGGATTGAGATGACACATGCCCAGGTCTTTCCTAGAACACCATAGAGGCTATTCTAATACCATTGTCAAACCAGTATCTTGCAGATATCTGCAGGCATCTACCCTGCAGATGCTCCTCTGGCCAACTGCATGGCCCTGTTTTTATGTATCCACCCCTGCCTCTCTGAGCTCTGCCCTGACCACCTCCCCCTCCAGCAGAGTTCATCCAGGGCAGGGCTTCACATACCATTGCTGCAGAGCCTAGCATCCAACCACATGTGGCCCAGGGCAGGAAGGATGAGTGTGTTGTCATGCCCACCCTCTGTCTTAGATGCCTTCAGCAGTTCTGAAGAACCAGCTTGGCCAGGGTCCCTTGTCCTGGCCCTGTCTTATATCCCTGCCCCCAAGCTGAGTCCACCACCAACCTGCTCCCCTTTTTTCTTTTCAAGCTTGGGGTTTATCACGAAGGATAAGCTCTGAGCAGCCCCTGCTTTTCTTGAGGCACTCAACACACCTCTGTGGCAATCCCCCATTGCCCAGATGCTGGGTAAACATAGCTCTGGGGTCTGTTGTGAATTAGCCCTGCACTCTAAGCTCTGAGGTCCCCACCCTCTTTACAGCTGTCATCTCAGGACATGCCCACACCAAGATGGGGGTGTCTACTGCTGCCTCTTCCTGTATGTTAGGGGATATGCTCAGACTATTGTCATCTGAGGTCAGGGTTGATACGAGGATCTGAACCCAGGACTAGTGGCTGCAGATTAACAGCACCAACCACACACTGAGCAGCATTGGCAGAGACCAGGACAGTGAGGACCGTCTTCCTGGACACCCACCACTGGGCCTCTCAGACTTTTCTAGGCCTCCAACTTGAGTCATTTATAAGCTTCAAGCTGGAGCAAGGTGGGACACTGGTCTCTGAATGGAACCACAAAAGGCCTTGAATCTCAATAGTCAAAATAGTCATTAATGCATGATTCTTCAAAATTCAAAACAAAATTCAAAATGAATGGCAAAAAATCCATTTAAAATAAGCTATCAATACTTAATAAAGATAAGTTTATTATTACAGATTTTTCTTCAGGTTTTTTTTTTTTCAGATTTTTGCCACAGGCTCTGGTAGGGGAAGGCACAGTATTTCTCTAAAATTCTGTTATTTTATTCTTGAGGACTTTTTTTTTTAAAAGTATTTCTTTACTCTCTTGAATGGATGCTCAGGTTTTTGGCACCCAGCCCTTAAATTTTGTCTTCCTCGACCCTTCACCCTAAACCCTTCCCTGGTGTGTCAGAATTCAGGGGAGGAACAAGAGAAAACCATGTTTCCGAGTGAGCAATTCTGCCCCATGAGGAAGAGGCCAAGGACATGGCAGATGCCCAACACACATTCTCACCCTGTGTCCACAGCAGGCAGAAGACTAAGAGCTGGAAGGCTGTAGAGGGAAGGAGGGAGAGGCAGCCTGCCCTGGCTCCAAGGCACTGACCTGCACCAGGCCAGCCAGGGCTGCAGCTACTCCCAGCTGTTAGCAGATAAGGTGCATGTTCTGTTAAATATATATGAGGCACTAGCTTGGGTTAACCGAGTACTGGTTGGAACAACCCTGGGTCTCTAAAGGGTCTCCTCTAGTCATGTCCAAGCTTTCTGCTGTGCAGACCAGCGTCCAGAGAGACCACATTCTGGACTATTTTCAGTTCTTATGTTCTCTGGGTGCCATTTATTTGTCACAGAGGTGGAGTCCCAGCTTCAGTGTCCTCACTAGGAAGCCACCAATGTACCTTCCTTAATGTGCCTTCCTTACACTTTTCTTTGCATGGCTGGCCCCTTCTACTTCCAGTATCCTGGAATGGCCTTGGATCATGTGACACAGGCTGGCATGCTGGAGCCTGGGCTCTGTGTGTAACCATGGAAGGATGGTGGGATGTTGGGTATTGAAGATGCTGTTTAGATATCAGGAAGCGTGGGACCCTGGGATTGATGGCACAAACTCACTGGGACTCTTTAGCGCTAGGTCTCCAAATACCTCCTGAAGTTACAGGTTAGGGGCTGCTGAGGTCCCTTCCAGCTCTGACATTCCCTAACGACTATAAGCATTTTGTCAGATCAGTAAACTGAGACAGCATCAAGTAGGGCACCCATGCCATGTCTGCTCAGGGCGATTCTCAGTGCTTGGGGACACCCAGCATTCACATCAATGATGTCCCCTTGGTTGCACTTCCTACAGATAGTTTTACTAATCAGAAAATGCAGATAACAGGTAATTAATGTAAGACAGGGGTCTACATCCATAACTACCCTGGAAACCTGCAAACCTGAGGCCGGGGCTCCTGCCCCAAGCCTACAGAGAAAACACACACACACACACACACACACACACACACACACACACACACTCACACAGAACAGCCAAGCACTAACTCTTTTACCCTGTTTTCTCACAGGAAGAATTTTCAGACTTTCATCAATTTTTTTTTTTTTTTTTGGTTTTTTGAGACAGGGTTTCTCTGTATAGTTCTGGCTGTCCTGGAACTCACTCTGTAGACCAGGCTGGCCTTGAACTCAGAAATCTGCCTGCCTCTGCCTCTCAAGTGCTGGGATTAAAGGCGTGTGCAACCACTGCCCGGCTAGACACTTTTTAAAAACTGACATGTTGCTGGTTTGGGGGTCTTGTAGGATGTCCTTGATTCCCTGGCTCTGCCACAGAGAGGTCTCAAATGCTGTGTACACACACTGAAGCTAGTGTGCATGTGTATGCAGGTATACCCTGTGATCTGGACACACCACGGACCACAGATGTATGCAGGTATACCCTGTGATCTGGACACACCACGGACCACAGAAACTGTCCCCATGTGAAGGAAGCTACAGCTCATGGCAGACTGTGTCCTGGGAAAGTAAATAGGCAAGGGTCAGACTTGGTGCAGCAGTGGACAACTTGAAGGACCTAGAACAAGCATGTGGCTTCCAGGCCCTGCTTCCTTTTCCACAAAGTGGGGACACATCGCTTTGAGAGGATGCTTCCGTCCTAAGCTGCATAGAGATTCTGGCCCCCAGGGCTTCAAGTCTCTCCTCTTCCTCCCAATAGATCCTTCCTGTCCTGTGAGACCTAAGAGCAACAATGAACGAGGTGAAAGAGTCCCTCCGTAGCATCGAGCAGAAGTACAAGCTTTTCCAGCAGCAGCAATTCACCTTCATTGCAGCCCTGGAGCACTGCCGTGAGAATGCCCACGACAAGATCCGGCCCATCTCCAGTATCGAGCAGGTGATGGCTGGCGTGTGTGTGTGTGTGTGTGTGTGTGTGTGTGTGTGTGTGTGTGTGTGTGGTGTGTGTGTGTGTGTTCCCCCCCAGCCCCACCCCTCACCTAAAACACAAACAGTGGAGCCCCAGAAAGGACAGGTTCGTGTGAGTTGGAATGTAAACTCAGATTCTAACTGATGGAGAGAGTCCCTCGGTTATCCCCACCTACCAGGCACCTAACAGTTATTAAAGCATGGCTCGAGACTCAGACAGCTTGGGCCTAAGTTCGCCTGCCACCCTGAGCCTTGAGCCAGTGACCATATCTCACTAAGCCCCAGTTTCCCAACCTGTAAGGCATATCTAATAAAAGCATCCATGGTCCATACTAAGCACTCAAGTGTCTGGTGTCACCTGCTAGACTTAGAATGAGCACCGTGGACTTGTCGATGAGCCAGTAGATAATGGTCCTTCTCAACAGATTCTGCCACAAACTGGCAACTGGCCCAGCTCACTGATGGAGGCTTTGCAGGCACTTTTATTTAACCCATTTCTTTAAGGGTGAACTATTGTCAAGTTCATTCAGATGGGGGTGGAGGCCTTCTAGGAAGTTAGGGCCCCTAGCCTACAGGGCAGCTAAGAACACATACACAGGCTGGACCCAGAACTAAAATGTTGAGTCAGGCTCCCCTGAAAGACTTAAATGGGGCTGGAGATGAGTATGGTACAGGCTCCAAGTACCCAGGAGACAGGAGACCAAGGAAAAGAGCGACTTTTGCCAAAGGCACTCTTCAATATTCTTTTTCTAAATTTTGTAAAAAAAATGTCGGGTTTTTTTTTTCCTTGAAAAACACTGACATGAAGAAAATCCATCCCTGCAGCCGGCATTCACAGCCACTATTTATCACAGTGGTCCACTGCTCCAGCTTCTGCCCCTGAACTACTGAAAGGGTAACTGCTTACATTCCCCCAGCAGCTCAGCCTTCCAAGGGCATGGGCAGGCTTTCTTAGTGGCCCAAGTCTCATTTACCTAAGCACCTGCATGGTGGGGCTTCCCACCTCAGGCTCAGAAGGGATGGCCCTTGAACACCCAGGGAGCCCAAGGATGCCACTGTGTTGTGGTCCACTTTGAAGCAGCCCCGCCCCAGGTGCCTGGACAGGTGAGGTGTTGGAAACCTCTGTCTCTTTCAAGCTTGGGAGGGATCCCTTCAGATCACTAAGAAACAGCAGCTGTGCCCCTTTCGCCACTCTGTGCTCAGATGCAAAGTCCCTGGATGGTCCCAAGTAACTGGCAAAAGACCCATAAAAGGGTCCCTGCCCCCAACTAAGGAAACAAGTGGGAAAACAGACCAGAGAATTCCTGTTCACAGCAGGCTGTGTGGCTCCTCTGGCGAGAACCCCATGCTGCCTGCACAGCCACACGGGGTCTTGAAGCGAACTTGCTATATGAAGTCTGGTATGAACTTGTGCTTCCCACCAATCACCTCCCCCCCCTCTCACTGTAGTTGGTCTTTGAATCTGGGTTGGGGTAGAGAGCACACCACGTAGGCCTGTCATCTCGGGCCTGTAGCAGACCTTTTCTAACTCTAGAATGTAGTACAACCAGCCAGAAGGTTTCTTGTTTCTTCTCCTTAGTGGCTTGGGTAAGCAGGGTGGTGGGGGCAAGTCCGTCAGGCCACTTCTGTTGGCATTCAAGCAGGTCCTTTTCACTTGTCTGAACCTCTAGCATTTAGGGAGTGTGTAAAATGAAGACCTGGGAACGGTCCCTACCTAGTGTGGAGGCCTTAGGTGACGAGTAAGGGAGGTCAGACTTAGGAAGGTATGTTTTTGCAATGGTGCTCGGAACACAAACATTAGCTGTATGTCATGACTGCACGTTCAAATGCTTTGTGTCAGCATCAAGCCCGTGACCGTGGGAAGCCTGGGGTAGTGCCCTCTGTCTCTCCAGCTCCTGACATGCTGGCGTCTGCAGGTGCAGAGCTACATGGAACACTACTGCAACAACTCCACCGACCGGAGGATTCTGCTCATGTTCATGGACATCTGCTCAGAGCTCAACAAGCTCTGCCAGCACTTCGAGGCCCTGCACTCCGGCACCCCCGTCACCAACAACCTTCTCGAGAAATGCAAAACCCTGGTTAGCCAAAGCAATGACTTGAGCAGTCTCAGAGCAAAGTAAGTCCGGCATGGGACAGTCTGCTAAGAGGACAGGGACCTTTGAGCCAGCTCTACCCTGCTGGTACAGGTCACAGCCTCTAGTTCATAGAAGTCTTAGACCCCAACTACCTACTGGAATTACTGACTTAATCAAACTGACCTAAAACTGGGTCACAGACACAGGAAGCCAAAAAAATATGTCTCTTGGGACTTAGAACTAGACTAGGGAAAAGGTGACTACAGAAGGGACGCTGGCGTTATATCTCCTGGGATTCCATTGTGATGCTGAAGAATCTGGAGTGCCATTTCCATGGGCTTTTAAGATGTTAGGGTGAGAAAGGTAGTAGCCAGTATTTTACAAAGGTGACGGGGTTCTTCAACCCCTGGTCCTGGTGGTGGACAGCTCTTGCCATCCATACCACAAGTACCTGGGGCTCTTGGCCTTGACCTTTCTGAATCAGAACACATAAGGATAGAGCCTAAGTTAATGTGTGTCTAGTTCTTATACCTCTAGTCCATGAGGTCAAGTCCCCTCAGTAGGTCTTACCGCCTGCTCACTATCCTGCAGGTACCCGCACGATGTGGTGAACCACCTCAGCTGTGATGAGGCCAGGAACCACTATGGAGGCGTGGTCAGCCTCATCCCTATAGTCCTGGACTTAATGAAAGAGTGGATTGCTCATTCCGAGAAGCTGCCTCGCAAAGTGCTGCAGCATGTGAGTGAGATCTTGGGTAACCTGGCAACAGCAGCACCAGCCACTACCAGACCTGCCCAGACCACGGTTATCCAGAAGTGGTTAGGAAAACACAAGTATAGGCAGCTTGCAAAAGAGAGCCTCAAACCTAGTGGGAAAGACAAAGATGCCCCGAAACCTCCCTGGAGGCCACCTGGTGGGAAACTGTAACTGATGTCAATGTACTTGGCTTCCACTGGTCATCCATTCTCATGGGGGCCAATACACTATTGAGAATCTCTCTTGCTTTTCACTTCTAACATTTCCGCCTCTTGACCTCCGTGTTGATGAAAGGATTCCTTCTCATGGAGCTGCCCAAACAATATGATGTTGGCAGGGTGTGTCCCAGAGGAAGGACGATGTGCTGATGGCCAGGCCTCCTGCCCACACTGTGGCCTCTGGCTCTAGAGTGCCAGCTGGAGGGGAGCCTGCTTAGCTCTTTGTCTCCACAAGGGCAAACTGAAGATGAGCTGGAAGGTCTCTCATGAACAGGTGTGTGGGGGGATTAGAAGGCTGAGCTCACTTGTGTTCAGTTCTCTGAACCAAAATAAAGGATGTATGCTTTCTTTTAGTTGAGAAGAGACTATGGCACAAGTCAAAAGAATTCTGTTTTGTGTCTCTTGAGCAAGGCAGCAGCCTGGTCTTGATGGCAGTCTAGTCTACCCACACTATAAGATATATAATCCTGGCATCTCAGCTTGACAGATGTGAGGTCTGACTGTTGATTTTTCCCTTTACAGGGGACGACTTAGCTTCTGTATGTACTGTTGCTTCCTCGGGGGGAGACATTCAAGAATAAAGTGTTCTACCACTTCTCTGCCTGGCTTGGTTTCCTGGGATTTACCTGACAAAAACTCTGAACTTGTAAGACACCAGAGGCCATTGGGTAGTGGCCATACAGGCAAAGGGCCCTCCTGAACATCACCAGAGGCCTCTGCAGTCAAGCCAAGCACTTCCTTCAGAGTGGGCTGTCTCTGGAAGGCTCAGGCCACTGAGCCCGCAGCTTCTCCAAGGGTGAACTCTGTCTGGCAAGAGACCTATTCAGACAAAAACCTGTCACCACTGTCTCCTGCTGTTAAGATGAGCAGTGTAGTAATTCCAGACATGTTCTGGTTGCC
The DNA here is from genome assembly GCA_030674055.1 of Rhabdomys pumilio. Classification (NCBI taxonomy): domain Eukaryota; kingdom Metazoa; phylum Chordata; class Mammalia; order Rodentia; family Muridae; genus Rhabdomys; species Rhabdomys pumilio. The sequence continues at coordinate 102,099,056 of JANHMN010000002.1, read as the reverse complement.
ACATAATTTGTATTGTTTCTGCCTACTAAGGCCTTTGTTGAGTGGTAGGGACTAGGTGGTAGAGGAATCTCAAAATTATGTAAAGGTTCTCTCTTACCTCTGCCCAGTACCTGAAGGGCAGGGGTACCAGGCAAGCAGGTGGTGGTGATGGCATATCACAACACAGCTGGCCAGGACCAGAGTAAGCTTCTGTTGGATTCCATCAGAAGGACTTGGGATGCAGACTAGGGTGGTCATGCTGTTGGAGAGGGCCCTCTTCCACACACTGCTTTTTACGTAGGGCCATGAGTCTAAGACTGATGAATTATCTGTTCCAGCCCAAGACCAGTAGCTGTCACACCCCCGTCCATCCCACCCTGCAAACTGATCGAAGTGCCTTGGATTGTCTCATTTCACCCACAAGCCCTCAAGGCCAGCACAAAGTCACTTCATCTCAACACTGCAGAGTGCAAAACAATAAATCTTTATTTGTTCACAGTTAAACACAAGCAACTGCCTTGACATTTTAGAACATTCTAAGGACAGCAAACTTTGATTCCATTCACTGAGACTGTACCATGTTTTCCTGCAGCCCATATTTATGGCATCTGATTTGGACTGTTTGACATGCTTTTAAGATCATAGTGGGAAAGTTTAAACCTTTTGAGAAGAGCCTTCCATTGAACTAAAAAGTTTTTTTAAAATCTGATTCATTTTCACTGATGGCAACCCCCCCCCCACTTTAAACTCCAAGTTAGCCATATATGGTTCATCCATGATTGATTATAAAACTAAACTATGTCTTAGCAAAACCTGTTTGTGGTCCAGTCTCATGAAGGGTGACCACTGAATCTTCCTAGTGCAAAAAACGCCTGCCTGCCTCTGATTTGCCAGGGAGCTAACAGCATCGTATCTTCCTCTCCCTTCTAAAACTATGTGAACTGAGGCAGGAAGAGAGATCAGTCTGGAGCCCTTGAGCTCCATGGGTCTTGTGAAATACCTCTTCCAGGGGCTTAGACTGCCTACCTATCCATGGGTGGGTAATACAGCTCTGGGAAGGGAACAACACTTCTCAGCCCCCATTAATTTCATTCTAAGACCAAAAGTGGTCAGGGTGCAGTTTCTGTTGTAGCTGCTGCTGCTTTTCTATACAGCATTTAAAAACTCAGGGTGACACCAGAGACAGAAACACTGCTCCTCTGAACATACCAGGGACTCTCAAACCCGGAAAATGAATGAATGGAAGCAGCCCAGGAATCTGTCCCACCACCACTCCCTTTTATTTTTACCTATACAGGCTAAACCCAGGGCAATGAGAGACCTCTGGATGTACACAGGGACACACACATCCTCATCCTGGATGTGTTTCCAGTGCACATAGCAGTGATTACAGCATGGCCCTGGGCGAAGGTGCAGCAGACTAAGTCCCAGTCTGCAGGGCCACTAGCCTCAGGCTGGACAGATTCCATGTGCTACAGTCTGAGCCTGTGCAACGGCCATACCTCTACCAGCTTGTCCAGTGTCTCCCATCCCTACAGTTCAGTAAAGAAAGTTCCTCACCTTCCCATATATTATTCTGTTTGCTCCTCAGTTCTTCCCGGCTTCAGGCGGCAGGTCCCGGTGGCTGGGCACACTGCACTTAGTTGTCACGCTTCCCATGCTTTCTATGCTTACTGCCAGCCCGGGCTCTGTGACCAGCTCTGAGGTCCTTTTATCCTTGACTGCTAACATTTTCTCATTCTCCTTTGAGCATTTAGAGCCCACAGATTCTCCAAGTGGTCCTGAGTCTACAGCTTGTCACCTGTGGTGCCACCATCACCCTTGAAATGCTTGGTCACTGGCTACAGCAGCATGGGGCAAGGGGATTTTTGTCTGCTTTTCAAACCACCAGTGGCTACCAGACTTTTCCTGGGTTTTGATAGTTTGCCTTCTAAGAAGAGTGACTCCCTGCTAACCATGTCACACACAATTGGAACCTTCTGCAGTTTAGTCCAGATTAGGCCTTTTCTCCTGAAACAGTCAGAAAAGCTATTGAGTTTGAGCACTGCCCCTTGGCAGCTTTGCTGCTGACTCTAGAGATGCCACTTAGAGCTTGTCTCCTCATGCTCACTGCCATATTGCTCCCAAAGTAAATTCTTAAATTTCAGGAAGGGATATTACAGAGATAGGTACTTAGCTCCTTTCCTGGGCACTGACCTGCTGCTACATGGCAGTGGCACTGTAAGGCTGTTTCTAACAGATTCTAGACTGTAGTCTCCTTGGGGCCTCTCAGCAACCACAGCACACAGTCCAAGTGATTAGAGGATGAAGGCCACTCAACCCCCACACTCACACAGGACACCTACTGTTCGAATACCTTGGCCCAGGACTCAGCTGTTTCTCAGAAGCTTTGCTCGTGCCTATGGCAATACCGGGTGACCCACTGACTCCCAGATTATCTGTCACTGCTCTCTAAAACAGAAGCCTCCACCCAACTACCCACTGATCCTGGAGTCCTTTGAAAAGAGCCAATGTTTAGGTTGGGCACCTTAAAGATGACTCCTGGTCACAGTCCTCCAATCTTAAGTGAAAAAAATCCTAACAGCCTTCTAGAACTCAAGGCACACAGAATGTTCAGGTTCTGTCACTGGGTGTGGAAACAGGCTAGAGGAAAGTGCAAAGGGCCCACGTTAGCCTGTGGAGGCGGCAGCCTACACATCAGCTTCCCTTACTATGCTGCTGCCTCTTCTCCCTAAACTTCCTCACCTGTACAGTCTTAGTTTTCTAAATATTTTGTTCTCTGGCAGATCTTGGTGGTGCAACTGGTAACTCTTGGAAACAGTGTCTACCATTAACCTGTGAGATCTGTCTGTTAACCTGCCCATTTCTACAGTGGATTGGGTGAGAGAATTCTGGGTTTTAAGCTTTGCTTTGCGCAGAGCTACATGAACAGCATGCATCACTGACACCTATGCTCCAAGTGTCCAAGGGCAATGGCTGCCCTCTGCTGGTCTGAGTGGTCAGTGGCATGCCTTCCTGTGGGCTGGCTGTCAGTCAGCTATAGCAGTGATGTGGACCTGTTCAGACAGCACTCCATGGTGACATGAAGTCTTGCCTTACTTAGGGATGCTAGGATATTTACTGCCATACTTAAGAAAGACTTTCATCCTCAGGCTGGATCTTTCATATGCAGTAAGATTCGTACCATTTGTTTTTTTGTTTTTTTTTTAAGCCTTGTGGTAGCTAAACCCTCTTCTTTATACATCAGACAGAACAGAAACAAGAAACCCAAGCTCATGGCTCCTTCCCAAGTGTCTCCTTGCCTGGGCCAGAATATCAGGCAACAACTCTTATACTTCCAGCATTTATTTCAGGAGCATTGGTTGAGTTTGGGTTCTCTGCCACCACTGTGTCCTGACTGTGACCGATGTTGCCTCTTGTGAGCATGAGGGCAGGCAGTGGTATAGACCACCAGCCTTTATCAGACTCTGAGTTGCTCTGCTGTCCCTAACAGAAGTGTCTGATATGAAGCTTCAGGGAGTCTTTCCTGTGAAGTGGGAACTGCTGTAAAAATCTGTCAGAACCTAGGGAGGTAATCCCTCAGCTGGAGCGAGAGCCATCATTACATAAGCTCCAAGGAGGCGCTGACTTCTCCCAAGCCTGTCTGCTGCGGCATCACAAGGCAGCTGAGCCCAAGGGGACCCAAGGGGAAGCAAATAGGCTGAAGGGTGAAACCGTGGTCAGCCAGAGGCACACGTCCACATGAGCATGGGCATCCTAAGTGCCCCTCCTAGTGACCAGTCCCCACTGTCTGCAGACTGCAGGATGGACACCTATACATCCACCTACAGGCAGTGTGGTGCCAGCATTCAAGCAAATACCAAATAAATAAGAGGTAGTGGGGCAGGGGGGCAAGAGCTTTCCAGAGAGTTAAGACAGTGTGGCCTCCACAGTGCCAACCGCACTGTCAAAGCAATTGGTATTCTCACAGAACCTTAGAGGAAGCATATCAGAGCTGCCAAGAAAAGGCAGAGGTGAGTGAGCCAGTTTCTCAAGATCTGTGGCTTAGATGCTAAACTTAAGAACCAAAAAGCAGTGGAAATGCTCCTGTAAATACAGCTTTGTAGGCTACATCCTTTAGAAGGGACAAAACTGGACTTACCTGCAGTGTTACTAACTGCCTGGTCTACCTAAGAGCCACCCAGTTGTCTGAACCTCAGGAAAGCAGAGTGGTATGTTGGACCCAAAGATGAAATTGGCCTCATATTGCACAGGTTCAAATGATATAACCATTTGGTGGAAGGAAGAAAATAAAGCACAGGCCCTCAATTAGTACATACTGCTGGGTAAATGAAAGAGGCTGGGGTGAGGTGAAGGAAAGCGTCTCAATGCCAAACCCAAAAACCATCCTCCCACATCCGCCCTCTGTCAAAAGGGCATTCTGTCCCATTCCCACCACACAAGCAGCTGCTCAGACCCTGGAAACAGAGAAGCCTAGACTGTGCATTCACACCTCCTGTTCTGTGCCGACAAAGACGCAAATTAACACTGACAGACCCTCTTCAGCTGTGCTCGTGATGAGTCTCATTGTAGTCCATGATGTGGAGCTGCCCCACACTGTCTGAGTTTGGGGAAGATGGGTGTGGAACGTCTAGACTCAGGGAAGTCTTGTTTTCCATGGCCGAGTCTTTGCCCAGTTCTGTCTTCAGGGTCTCAGAAAGGCTACTGCTCACGGCTATGCCGTCCTCATCACACTGGCTCTCACTCTTATTACGGAACAGCTCCCGAGCCTTCATGCCCAGGAAGCTTTTGGAACTGGGAAGTGAGCCAACAGTGGTGGGGATGCTGCTGGAGGGCTCGCCCATGGTGGGTTCCCACCGGCTGCTGAACCTCTGGCTTGGGGGTTTCTCTGGAGTGGAAAGCTCACTGCTGCTGCTGCTGCTGCCTCCAGTGACTCTACCTCCACAGCTGGCCCGGGTGCCACCAGGTCTGGAGGTCCTGGTCTCACCGTTGTGACCAGAAGCCTCTTCATTATGTCCTATCAAGGAATCTGAGCATCCGTCACTACAACAGTCAAGCCTGTAAGAGACCCAGAGAGAATGCAGTTGGTAATTGCAGCACTGCAGAGGAAATACATATGACGCTTGTCTCCTGACCCTGCGCGCTCCTTCTCTAACTAAACATGTCATGTGTATGAGTGTGTATGTATGTGCCTGACACCTGAGAAGGCCAGAAGACAGTGTCAGACACCCTAGATCTGGGAACCAAGCCGAGCTCCTCTGCAAGAGCAGTGTCCTTAACCACCACGCCATCCCTCCAGCCCCACCCCCAACCCCTCTTTTTTAACAGCAGCTACAACCAAGAATCTCACTGAAGCCCAGGTGACACCTGGAGTTCTACTGGATGACAATCTGCAGTAGTAAGGGCAGACTGAGTACAGCCAGCAAACAAGAAGGACAAGCAGAGGATGGCAGCCCGGCTGTCACGCAGAGCCCACCTTCCTTCTACAGAGCCTGCCGTGGCTGTACTCACCTCTCTTCTGCTGCCTCTGCTGCCTCTGCTCTGTCCTCTTCTAGTTTCCGTAGACGGCCATCTTTCTCCAATCTGCCATACAAGTCTAGAATCTCCAGTTCCAACACCCGGGTGATCTTTCTCTGAGCCTCATACCTGCTCTCTGCAGCCAGCAGCTGTCCACTGAAAGACAGGGCATAGTTTAGAATATGGAAGGGGCCCCAGCCACACCCACACCTTTCCAATGAGTCACCTCGCCTGGCTCTTGACATCCTCAAGATATTTCTTCTGCTCTAGGAGAAGGTGGTCTTTCTTGGCCAGAAGAGATTCCAGTTCCAAAACTCGCCTCTGTGAGGCATCCAGCCTCTGGTTCTGCTGGAGAAGGTGGCTTCTGTTTTTCTCTAGTTCTTTCCGATATGCAGTTTTCATCATTTCTACTTCCTATAAAAAGATCTGGAGTCAATACTTACAGACAAGTGTACAGGTTAACTCTACAGTGTCCTCAACACTGAGAGGCACTTAGTGCCGTGACCCAACTGAATGAGGATGACTTTCTGGCAAGTAGACTGGCTAGGTGTTTTTGATTTTTCTCCCTAAGGAAACCATCTCAAACATCAAAAGACAGCACCACAGCAGGTTTATGAAAGAAAATGACCGTAAGCACACTTAGACATAATGTCAGGATTCTGTGAGAGAAAACTATATTTACTCTGCTCATAGGCTGCATACAGTACCAGTAAGATGAAATGTGAACCATAGCCTATAGGACCATGCCTATCACAATACACTGAGTAAGGCATTTACAATAAAATAAGCAATCTGCACAGCTGTCGCTTCAGATTAATGGTACTCTGGCCATTTGCCTTCTTTTACCCTTTCTCCCTCTTCTATAGCAGCTGAGATGGTGACACAGAAGACATGTTTGCTCAGAAGAGCAGCATTTTTAGGCTGGGTACCTGCCAAAGTTTGTTGGCCAAGTCACATAGGTGGCCTGCCAGCATGGGAAATCCATAGTAACTGTAGGCTGACGTGCCCCAAGGTAGACAGGAGTCTTTCTTTCCTAACAATTGTTCCTGTGTGCTCGGCACCACCCCTCCCCAGCCCACTCCCACCACACAAGGTTTTCAAGAAGAGCCTAAATCGCACGTTATAAGGAGGTAACCTTCCCAGAAGGCATTGAGCCTCAGTGCTGACCAGGAAATCAGATGTTTCCGGAGTGTGGAAGGCAGAAATGACTGAAAACATTGCCTTCCCAGCTGTGCTGAACAGTTTCAGGGAAGAACCCAGCTGACTTCTGTAACAAGGCAGCAGAGGCAGTCTCCACAACTCCAGACCCCAGCAGCCACAAATGCAGCATGTTCAATGTGTGCACTGAGTGTGCTGTGCTGGGTTCTTGTCATTATTCTTCAATAATACAGCTTAATAGCTGCTTATATAGTGTTTACCTTATGCTAGGCATTTACACGTGACCTAGAGATGGTTATAGCACATGGGAGGATGTGCAAGGGTTTTGGGCCAACATCGAACCATTGTAAGAGGAACTAACCTTCTGGAAACTTGCAGGGTCCTAGACCCAACCCTGCACAGCAATAACTTCTTTAAATAAGCACACCTATACTTATTTATGGATACTCACACAAGGAATTAAAACAGCAAGCCCTGGCCAGGCATCTCAGTTACCCGCACAGCCTGTGAGATGCCCATCCCTCCTCCATGGGTCTGAAGAACAGCAACCTAGCTCCCCACCCAGAGGCAGATCTTGGGTCTACTCAAGGCCCTCACAGGCTAGTAACAAGCACCACTCCAACCTAACAAAAAGGAAAATGGGATGGGAAGCATGCAGAAAGGTTTTGAAAAAGGGTTTTCTTATTGAGAGACACCCACTCATGGGAGGGGAACACCATGGGGTTGGTCTGTGTGAGGCACTTGGCATATCAGTGTGGCAAGCTGGAAGACAAGGCTAACAGGGTAAGATGGCAAGGGGAGGGTTCAAAGAGCCTGGTTTCCTCATGCTGAGCCCAAACTGCCACCTTGATCAACTTGGAATTCACCTGCCTCAGGACTTTTGTCAAATAAAGCAATACAGCTCTGTATTATTACGCAAGATTTTTTGTTTTGTTTTGTTTTGTGATGTTGAACAGAAGGCATCCCAGCTAACACGAGTGGACTTTGCAACTCATAACTATGAAACAGCTCCCAAGAGGGAACATGGCTGCTGCCAGTCTCAGGTTTCTAAGTAACAGAAACCAGTCCAGCTATGCGTCATCTCTCTGGAGGCATCAAAAAGTTGTTTCAACAGTAGCCAGACATGATGGCAACACCTTTAATCCCAGTACATGGGAGGCAGAAACAAGTGCATCTCTGTGAGTTCAAGGGTAGCCTAGTCTGAGAGTTTCAGGGCAGCTAACACTACATAGGGATATCCTATCTTGAAAAACAATATGGTTCAGCAAGCTCTTTAGGGGTGAGTCCTTGGGTCTGTTACCCACATTCTCTCAAAACCATTCTGCCTCCAGGGTAATTAGTAGCTGGATTCTAGGTAGTCCCACTTTTGACATCCTCCAGAGTCTGAACTGGAGGCTGAGAATTAAGAAGCAACTCTCCCATGAATCTGTCTCCTCGTTTTTAAGACAACACTGCACTTGGAGACCACAGAGGATCTTTGATAGAGCTTTGACCCAAGGGTGCTAAAGGCACTTGATGGAGGAGCAGTGTCAGAGTACCAGAGTATACTCTGCCAAAATTCCAACCACGTTCCTTTCTAACTGCCCGAGACTGGCTGTACAGTGACATGAATGTCTGTCTCAGCACAACACTAAATGGTCTTGATGCTGACATTAGGACTGAATGGACATCGGCAGGAGCAGAGTCTCAGGAGAAGGAAGCAAGGTGGCCTGCATACACCGTGGTCCTGAAGGGGTAGCAGACAGACTAGCTGCCCCCACCTTTCCCCTCACTCCTGCTTGGCAGCACTCCTCACATCTCATTCTTTCACTGTGTGATGGACGATCTTACCAACTTATGAGGTACAGAATCACTATGGAAACAAAGCTCTGGGCCTGTCTGTAAGAGATTATCTAGACTAGTCAACTGAAGTGGCAGGACCAGTCCTAAACAAGGGCAGCAGCACACCACAGGCTGGGGTCCCAGACTGGGTATAAAAGAGAAAGTTAGCTGCACACTGGTCTCTCCCTGCTTCCTGACTGTGACTGTGTGAGCCGTGGTCACTCTCCTCCACCATGTCCCCTCCCAACTGTGACAGTGTGAGCCGTGGTCACTCTCCTCCACCATGTC
>JANHMN010000002.1:102075739-102090283 GCA_030674055.1 Rhabdomys pumilio | reverse complement strand
CCGACTGTGACAGTGTGAGCCGTGGTCACTCTCCTCCACCATGTCCCCTCCCGACTGTGACAGTGTGAGCCGTGGTCACTCTCCTCCACCATGTCCCTGCAGTGCAGTTGTCCCAGTGTTCCAGGCACATACCTTGGTGGTGTCGGGACGCTTGCTCTGCAGCTGCTCCAGGTACAGCTCATTGACCTCTCCAAGCACCAGGAGTTGCCTATTCAAGAACTCCATCTGCTGCTGCACCGACTCACTATTGGAGAGCTGCCAATGGAAGCGAGAAGGCGCAGGTCAGCATGGCAAAGCTAGCCAACGGACAGCGGCCGTCACTGCTGAGGAGCACAGTGCACTGCAGGGCAGAGCAGACCATTCCCACTGAGTCCACGGCTAATGGAGAAGAAGATACCCAAGGGCAGCAGAAACACACTTGGGTTGCTCTCTGTACAGAAGCAACACAGATGCATTTCAACACAGCTAGCCCAAGAGCACTGGAGCAGAGACAGCTATGTGAGCCCCAGTGAACTAACCCGTTTCTGAACACATGACACAGATCTCACTGAATACCTACGTACAGCCGCAGCTCAAAAGCCTTAACAGACTCCTAAGCAAGGTAATAAGAGGAGTTCCATGGCTGTGCCTGGCCTCAGCTCAGCTGGTGCTTTCGTTATGAGGACTGTCTGCACTGGACAGCATGCTGCATTTGCAGGTCAGGACCCATGGGCCCTTCCCATTCACATCAATGTCTCCACATGTTGCCAAATGGTTTTGGGTAGAATGGCTCACTGCTGGATCACCAATACACACACACACACAAGTAATATACCTGTCTGACCTGACGCAAGAGTCTGCAGGTAGAAGTCTAACCTTACCTTCTGAGAAACCTGGCTGAGCAGCAGCTCAGTGTGGCACACCTTGTTGTTGGCCTTCTTCAGCTCCACCCGAAGCTCCGCAATCATGTTTCTGCAGTCCTCCAGCTTTGTCTACCAAAGACAGTTGGCTGTGAGGTTACAAGAGCACTGACAGGCATAGCCACAGGCAGAGGCAGAGCTGGGGATGCTCTGCTCCTCAACTGCTCTCTTGTCCAGCAGTATCAGACTTTTCAATTTTAAAGGAGAGATTCTGAGTCTCTTACTACTTAAAAGGAGGTGGGGGATGGGGGGGCCCAAAGACCTAATCCCTACAGTACCAAAACTGCATGCCCCCAGACCATGCGACTACACAGAAATTGGCCCAGATTCTTCACTCTTTTGAGCAAACTACAGTGACATCTGTGGGACACCATGGGAACTATGGATTAACTGGTTGAGATGGTGCTATGCCGGTGTGGATAATGCCACATCCTGGCACAGCTGGACTTTTAATGATTTATGTGCTAAAAAAGCAACATGAGCAAACAGAGTGGAGGAGGAAATAAGGGTGTCACTGTCTACTGATTCCAAAGCCTGTGTGGTGACAACAGGGTCACTTGACTTAGCAATCATGACTATTTAAAAGTAAAGTCTAAAATATGTTAAATGTAGGTGTGTTGTTTCTGAACAGCCACGATGCCAAGAGGAATCAACTCCACAGAGCAGTCAGATCCCCTTAGAGCAGCGGTTCTCAATGTGTGGGTCCTGACCTATTTCCGATGGTCTTAAGAAACCCAAGCATAGATTTATTTTCATTGTTATTTCACAACTGTAATTTTGCTACTGAGTGGTATGTCAGTTCTTAAGACCATAAGAAATATGTGCTTCTCTTATGGTCGTGACCCACAGGTTGAGAACCTCTGGCTTAGCGGAACAACATTAAGTTGTTTATTTTGGCTTCAGGGTGCTGGGAACACTCAGGGAACACTGAACAGAGAAAGCTGGGGACGTCTGTCCTCACTTAGATCCACCGCATCCCCAATACACTTGTCACTTTGGAGTGAAGCGTTCATCTCAGGCAAGCTGAGTGAGGTGAGAGGACACAGCTGACACCACGCCTTCTGCCACCCGCCTGGTACAGCAGCTGGTACCTGTAACTCCTGGCTCTGGTTGTAGAATTCTTCTCGGTCATGCTGCAGCTGTCTGATCTGGCTATGCAGCTGCGTCACCATGGTGTCACGTTGCTCCTGAAGTTGACTGTATCGGGCTTGTTCTTTCTGCAGACTCACCTTCCACATCTGGATGTCCTTCTCTTGTAACTTCAACTGATCTTTCTAGCGAAGGCAGAGACACTATCATTTTATCATTTTAGCTGCCACCCAACATGGGCAGTTAGCACATGTCACCAACACTGACAGTCACACACTGCTCTGGAATTCTAATCACACACTTATGAGTCTGGTGCCTCTCTATCGTCCAGAGTTTTACAAACTCCACATTCACACACAGAACTTTCCTCAAGGAACTTCGGATACTTACTAAAGTCCTAGCATCCTACTGAGGACCTGAATACACAGTGTGGTAGTCCTCTAAAATGACTGCCAGGTAGAGCAAACGCTCATTGGTGTGAGTTAGCACCACAGGCTACAACGCAGACTTGCCACTATAGCAAATGCTCATTGGTGTGAGTTAGCACCACAGGCTACAACGCAGACTTGCCACTATCACTTACTATCTACAGAATGGGTAAAGAGGCATCAGAAGGCTTAACCTAAGTCACCTGTTGTGGTACACACCTTTATCTCAGCACTTAGGAGGCAGAAACATGTGAGTTTGAGGCCAGTCTGGTCTATATAGAGAGTTCCTGTTCCAGGGCTATATGGAGAGACCCTGTCTCAAACAAACAAACAAACAAACAAACAACTCCCCAACAAAAAGGCTTAAGGTAAACCCCAACATTTAAAGTTTATATCTAATTGGCTTTGTATCCATGGCATCAAACACCTTCAGTTCTGTGCCATGAAACAAACTGCTTACCAGGAGGAAAAATAAACTCCTTTGGTCTTTTACATGAATGCCAAGCAGTCACAAAGTCATTTGTTCTTGTGGTTCTTGAGAGTGTGGGAGAAGTTATGAGATTTAGACATGCACACCTGTACCTCACAGGCTACGTGGCCCGCCCTCTGGCACTCAGGGCAGACTTAGGAGCCCACTCAGCAGCTGCTCTCTACAGAGCATCGAGCATATGGACACACCCGACTGCTCACCATTGCTGCATTGTGTTCCTCCAGAGCGGCTGCTCGGATCACCTTGCGCAGGAGCCTTCTGTTCCTGAGTGCATGCTGCTGCCGCTTGAAGCGCTCATACAGCAGCTGGTTGTGCAGTAGAAGCAGCTGGTCTCGGAGGGTCCGGATCTCATCTGAGGGAGGAGAGCCTGATTTTAAAGCAGAGGGAAGGTGGCAGAAAGGTCTTTTAAACATAGTTCCACCTAGGCCTTCCCATGTTCTTCACTTAGAAACAATTCCTGGGGTCTTGGGAGACAGCTCAGTCCGTGAAGTGCTGTGCAGGCATGGGGCCTGGTTTGATATCCAAAACGCATATAAGAAGAGGCAGAACCCTGGGGCTTGCTAGCCAGACACCCTTGCTACATTAGCAAGCTCCAGGCCAGTGAGAGACCAGGTCAGTGAGAGACCCTGTCTCCACACACCTGTCACACATCCCGACACTTCCCAACCAGTCTGCTAGCTCCTAGTCCCACAATTCTTGAGAGATGGGAGAATCTTCTACTTTCCTTCCCTTTAAAGCATCCGAAAGTGGCACCAGAAGAGTTCTTGTGAGGCAGGAGCCTGATCATGGGGGTACGTCTGACCTCCTTTCTCTCGGCCACTGTCCTCACTTCTGTGATCCCCAGAGAGACTTCCCAGCACATCCCACCAAACTCACCTTCCCTAGGGAAACCTGACACTCACTTTCCCACCAAACCCCCAAGCTCACTACTTGCTACTCCCGAAAAGCATCAAACTCTGACTGCAACACTTGGGATCCTCTCAGCACACAGATAAGCTAACTGGGAAGGAGTAAAAGGAAATCCCCTCCTGAGGGCACCCTCAGGACAGAGAAGGGTGAGTGGGTCTGGATGTGTGCTTGAACCAGGTTACCTCCAAAGTGGGTCCAGTCAACAGACTTGCTGGGCAAGGACAACCTAGGAAAAGAGTTCACAGGAAGTTACTGATCTGATCCTGAAAACATGAACCTGGACTTTCTGTTGGTGGTGGTGTTTGGCTCTGAAATTGGTATACAGTCATGGATGATGCTGAACTTCTAATCCTCCAGCCTCCATCTCCCACGTGCTGGGACTGCAGGCATAGGCCACTGTGCCCCACTTTACATGGTGCTGGGGATCAAATGGAGGGCTTTATGAATACCAGGAAAGCATCGGCCAACGGAGCTACACCCTCAGCCAAAACAAATGGACTCTCAACTGGAGAGGTTAGCCCATATTCTTGTGGTCAGTATCTGCAGTGGCTTAGGAAAACTTTCTTTTCTTTTTTTTTTAAGACTGGTTGATTGACTGACTGACTGATTGATTGATTGATATGTATATGAGTATACCATTGCTCTCTTCAGACACACCAGAAGAGGGCATCAGTCCCCATTACAGATGGCTATGAGCCATTATGTGGTTGCTGGGAATTGAACTCAGGACTTCTAGAAGAGTAGTCAGTGCTCTTAACCACTGAGCCATCTCTCCAGCCTGAAAACTTTCAAATTCCAACTACACTGAGCTGAAAGGAGTCTTGGTGGCTGGGAATAGGTCGGCAATTCATTGTGTATCACTAAGTCCCAGCCCTAGCACTGAGCTCCCCAGGCTTGGTGGCTGTGCCACAGGATCTCTCCAACCACCCTCTGCAGGAAAACATGAAGTCCTGCTCCCCCGCCTCTCCTTATAGACACAGAGTCACTCTCCTTGGACAAGCTACTGTCAGCCTGTTAAGATAAATGCAGTTCATTTACCCTGACTCCAATACATCAAACTTCATTTTGTAGGAGGAGCTTTAAATATTATAATTCTTATCAAATTTCATCTTAGGGTATTATATAGAAAAAAGGTTAAAAGCTAGCCAGGGATACAGGTGATATATCCTCGTAATCTCAGCTTCTGGGAGACCACAGTAGGAAGATCATGAGTTCCAGACTAGCCTTGGCTACATAGTTAGACTCTTTATCTCAAAAAAAAAAAAAAAAAGAAACAAAACTAACATTTCCCAAGAACCGGTGGCAAAAGGGTCAAACTCAACTTAGCCAGGTAGTTCTTTTCTCTTCCCTGGAACCCTCTAACAGGTGATAGGGGTTTGGTTTTTTTGTTTTTTTGTTTTTTGTTTTTTTAAAAAAAAGACTGAAAGCTAGTTGCTGACGTTTCAGTTGCTGAAGACTAGGTTGTCTCTAGCCTTCAGGAATCCATGTGCTCTGTGGAACACCTAGCCTCCTGAACTTGGAGAGAATGATAACAATCTCATCTTCCACGAGTAGCACAGGAGAGAACAGAGAGCTGTAACTGGAGAAGGGCATACTGAAATCAGTATTACTCAACTCTGAGCTATTATAACGCCAGTTTTGTCTGCTTTCCAGAGAACAAGTGTGCCAACACTCACTGGGGCATCCACACAGAAGAGACACAGAATGACCTGCACTGGAGACACTTACAAATAGACAGCATCGTCCTCAGAGATCATCCTAGGCTCTATACATGCAAAAGCAACAGAAGAGGAGGCTAAGAGAACACAAGAGATCCAGCTGCCTTGGGTACAGTGGACAGGGGAGCTCTGCTCTGTCCTCATGGTCTTGTGCTGTCTAACAACAGCGTGGCCTGGCTTACCTGCTCAGCTCCTTGCTGTGCGCACCTGCTCCCTGCTCTATCAGTCTGTCCAGTACTTCCATTGGGGAGGTAGAGGGCACACAGTCTTCCTCAGGGTTTCCTTTCACTTTCTTCAACAGCTCCTCAGTCTTCTTGCTGACAAAGTGACAGGCAGTCTTTGGCAAGGCCACCTCAAAGAGATGATCATATGGGGGAAGTTGCCCACTTCCAAAGCTCACTCCCCTCTGAGGTGGAATTTTGCAAGGGCTGGGAGTGAGGATACTGGTTTCCAGAGAAGTCTGGCGATCCCTATCCCCAGCGGGACTGGCATCAGCACTGCCAGAGGGTGGGTCTATGGGAGTAAAGGCTTGCTTTGGTGTGTCAGGCCCATGTTTGTCCAGGGAGGAGTGCAAAGGCTCAGGGTTCACGCTGGAGCCCTGAGTCCCAGAGGCTGCCGAATGAGTCTTCCGCTGAGAACCAGAGAGACTGTCTCGGTAGAAGGGAGAGTCAAAGCCCCCTCGAGGAACTACAGGATCCGCCTCTGCAGTGGTGATCTCAGAAAGCTCTTTAGATATCGCAGCTGAAATGAGGGTGAGGAAACAAGGGAGCCCTGTAAACACTCAGGCAGGCAAGTGGGCTTGGGGTTGTGCACTACAGGGAAGGTATGCTGACAATCCTTTCCCTGTACATGCTGGAACCAACACCACCTTTCACCCCAACACAGAAAAGTCAAGCAAGCCTGAGTTATGACTCTAGAGCCCAGGTCTGAGACAGAGGGACACTTTCATCACCTTGTAGCCTCCCTCGAATGTTACCTTCTTCCTTATCTTTCTCTATACTGTCTTCCTCAGAAGCCAGGTCACCTAGGAAATCAGGTAGATTCCTCAGAGTAACAGAGCTTTTGCTTCCAAGATCCTCTGCAGAGAGAGAGAGAGAGAGAGAGAGAGAGAGAGAGCGAGCGTGAGCGCACTCAGGTCAAACTGGTTAACCTTAGAAGCACAAAGCCACAACACTGCACACACATCTACAACAGTTCTTCCAGATGAGCAGAGAAAGGTGGGACCGCTACAAACGATGGAGAACTTACTCATTATTTGCAAAGGTTCCAAACCCAAGCCCATAAAAGCACAGTTCTCAAGCCATAATGCCTCTGATAAGAGATAAAACCACCTAGTCTGACCTTCTTACAGAAGACATACTTCAGGAAGTAGATAGACAACCTTCTAATACTGGTGTTTCATGTTCCTGGGAGTCAGCATCGGTGCTATCCCAGAAAACCCTTCTTCCACCTAGCTTAACTTTTAAACTACAGAGTTCAATGCAAAGAGGCAAGCAAGGTCCATCCTTACCCAGGAAGTTTACCTACCTCGGTCGTTCAACTGTCTGTGAACATAAGGCCTTGAGGACTCTGTTCTTTCTTCCTAAAATGGAAGAACAGTGAAAATGCTGGGCATGTTTTGTGGCACATAGGAATGGAATTTACAGTTAATCTAGTGAACTGCTGGACTCCAGGATCCCTTAGAATCTTAAAAAATATCCTTGGAGATTCCTGTCCCCAGCAGGACTGGCATCAGCACTGTCAGAGGGTAGGCCTATGGGAGTCACAGCTTGCTTTGGTGTTCAGACCCATCCTGAAAACAGCTCAGTGTGGAGTACTAGCTTTTCTTCCAGAGGACCCACGACCCAGCTCACAACCATCTATAACTCCAATCCCTGAATTACATACAAGTATCTGAGGCTTTCCTTTGGCTTCTGTGGGCACCAGGAACACAAACACTCATACACATAAACTACATACAATTATACATACACACACACACACACACACACACACACACACACACACACACACACAGCTTCTATTTGTATGGTTAAATCTACTAAAAATGTTTCATATAAAATTGAAACAGAAATTAAAGAAAACTTATTAACTTAAAAATACAACTATGTCACGTTAATGCATATAGCATAGTTTTATGAAAAAATGCATTTTCTAAAACAATACTTAAAAATGCCACATTTTCACACTCCCTTTTAATAATTTTGATTAATGAAAACTAGTTGAATGTGCCTACATTTTACTCTCGATATGCTTTTGTGTGTTACTTTGGCTGAAATGTAAGAAAATCAGGGTCTTTACAGATATCTAACAGTAAAATGTATATTACATCTTATGGTTTCTAACCATAGCTATAGTGTGGAACCTGAACACATAAACTCTTCCTACTGTGTATTTACTCTTTGTGTGCGTATGCACAGGGTTCAGAGGCAAGAGCATGTCAGTGTTCTGCATTATCATTCTCGGCTGCCTTCTCAAGCCTGGGTCTCACTAACCTGGAGCTTAGATGGTAGGCAGCAAGCCCCAGTGATCCCCCACCTCCAACAGTAGGGCTGGGGGACACAGGCCTGCTCAGCAACACCTGGCTTTTTCTACGGGTACTGGAACCTGAGCTTGGATCTCCAATGCTTACACAATTAGCACTGATGATAAGCACCACATTTTTTGTTGCTGTTGTTTTGTTTTGTTTGTTTGTTTGTTTGTTTGTTTTGAGACAGGGCTTGTCTGTGTGGCCCTGGCTGTTCTGGAACTCACTCTGTAGCTGGACTCAGAGATCCACCTGCCTCTGCCTCCCAAGTGTTGCAGCTAAAGATGTATACCATCATGACAGGCCATAGACACACAGGCACAAGGTTTTTAGGTTTTTTTTTTTTTTGAAACAGTTTCTCTGTGGAGCCCTGGATGTTCTGAAACTCATTCTGTAGACCAGGTTGGCTTCAAATAGGCACAAGCTTTTTAATGACCTATTTTCACTTGCAAGTTGGATTTTAAACTTGACTATACATACTGTCAGCTGTTTGCCTTCAAGTGACAGAGTTGGTTTGTCATTTAAGAAACTGTCACAGGTAGAAAAAAATATGAGCCAAGTACACATAAGAATGAAAATGTCATAATGAAATCCATTAGCCTGTACTGAATCTGAAAAAAAAAATCAATTAAAAAAATTCTTGTTAAATATTCAGGTCTGAATAAACTATCTGTCAGTCAGTTGTCTTTCAGATAAGTCATGTTCGATAGAAAAAAAAGCAGCCAGTTCAGCTCCCACTCCAACAACTACAAGGCAAGATTTCCCCTTATCCTGCAGTATGCTTGATAAATCATGTTTGAATAAGTTTCTTATTTTGTTCATTTGTTCTTTTGAGACAGGTCTCACTGCTTCTAGACTAGCCTTGAATTCATAATCCTCCTGCCTCAGCCTCTAGAGCATGGATTAAACATGTGCCACAGTGCCCAGCTACATTCCCCATGGGTATGTATATAATTTCAAGGTTCAGGTTTAATGAAAACTCACCATTGCTACTTCTTGCTGTGGAATCATGCTTCTCACTTCCCTCTTCTATTCTACGCTAAAAAGCATGTCAGGGAAGATACAATACCTTGAGAGCCTGGTCTGTAACTTGATCTATGCTAAGGGGTCAGTATCTTACTACTGTCTGTACTGTCAAGGCCATGAGAAGGGCACCCAGTGTCCATGCTGATTTGAAAGCTGGTCTAACCCACTGAGGATCCCGTGGTTAGCAGTCCTGCCGTGAGAGCTGGTGGCATCTATTTTGTTATTATGATTCAGTTCCATCCTTCTGGGCCTAGCCTATACCTGGCAGGAATTAGGCTTCACAAAGTGGCATCTCAGGCCTGGCACTCACCTTCCTGGGGGGTGTGGCTGAGATCTGGGAAGCCGGACTGTGCACACAGTCATCTTGGGGACAGGGCGGGGCTGGAGGAGGAGAGGTCGCTGGAGTTCCCAAAGGAGTTCCTTTTCCACCTACTCAGAGACAAAGACGATACATAGAAAGGCTGAGTCGGGGGTGTTTCCCTCACACTGCAGCCACTACACATACTCTAGTGATCCAGTTAACTTCTCAGAATCCAGACCAGCCTCAGTGTCTGTCTGTTTCTTTACTTGTTCTGAGAAGCCCAGAAACTGACACTAAATTCAAAAGTCACAAAACACAGGTGCAAGCCAAGCAATCAAGTCCACCAAAGACCCACATACCAGTGGTCCCAAAGGCTTTACTGTATGGATGTGACAAATCAGCTGGGACATTTCCAGGAGACGTAGGAGGAGTGGTCATACCACAGATGGCAGAAGGGCTCCAAAGACTAGCCTACAAGTCAAATAAGAATAGCAGCATCACACGGGAGCACAAGTCCTGCACAGGGTTTCCAGTCAGCGTTTAGTTTAGATGCAGTATTTTCAACTACAAGTAGCATGTTGTGAAATCTTTACCACGAGACAAGTTGCATTTCAAGTGTCTGGACTCCGAGGTACCTCATGGCACCAGTGGCTTTGTCTACTCATATCAAAGGCCCTTAAAGGGCCCTCCTGAAACTCACAGTGTGTGTGCACTTTCCCCATTACACACTAAATCCTGACCAATTGCCCAACTTCACCAGGAGGCAGAGGAGGAGAAGGCATGCTGAGTGGCACCGTACTTGCTGAGGCTCAGGTACCAGCCGTGTGGATAGGAAACTTAAACTCTGAGGTAGCTGCCCAGGTGGACTGAACATCAGCCGAGACGTGGAGGAAGGGGTGGAAGTAGGGCCCCCTGAAATGAGAGGGAAGGAGGCAGGGGTGAGTACAGGGTGCCTGCCAGGTCACTCTGATAAACAAGCACAGTCCTCTAGACCATCTGATAACATTCAACTCTCCGTTTAATACCCTGGTGCTGAGGCATCCCTAGGAACACAGAAACATTTAGAGACTCTGGTGGAGTTTTTTTTGTTTTGTTGTTGTTTTTTGAGACAGGGTTTTACTGTATATCCCTGACTGCCTAGAACTGGCTACAAAAACCATGCTGGCCTTTACTCAGAGATCCACTGCCTCTGCCTTCTAAGTGTTCAGATTAAACGTGTGCAGCACCACTTCCAGCCTTTAAAGATTCTTTAAGTAGCTTTGGAAGTTAAAAGTTTAGGGAGGCATGACTCTTCTTATGTATCAGGATAATTTAAAGGGCACACTATGTTGGACAGTCTGATGTGCAGCCTCCACTCCAGCTAAAGCCAAGAAGTGCTGTGCATTCAGACTCTCAGACCATGTCAGTCTAGAGCCTGTGGCACCCCACTGGAAGCACTGAGATTGAGTCTCCTATGACACAGGGACCATGTGTAAGCACTTGGACCCTTACTGTGTTATGTGCTGTGGACTAGTCTGGGGATCTGCTATGTTATTAGATAAGACAGTAAGAACAGTTAAACTTGAAAGACAGAAAATAATTCAAACAAAACAGGCAAACTCTGATGCATTTCAGAAGTCCCTAGGCAGTAAAAGGTAAAGTTGCAAACACTGAAGACCAACACTGCTTTTTACCATGGCTATTCTGTGTGTCCACATAAGGGCTGGTGGTGACATCAGCTGAACGGTGAGGGAAGCAGGCAGAGAGCTGGTGAGACACAGAATAGCCATCTTCATACGAGGCTTCTGTCGGGTCCAGAGAGATTTTGGCACACTCTATTACAACATCATGAGTCTCCAATGTCTTCCACCTAGAAAAGGCAACACAAGTCAAGAAAGGCATGCATAATCCATCTCAGAACATCAGTTAAATCAAGAGGCCAGCTCAGTGGCAGTCACTGAACTGTGACTAGCAAAGAATGAGGCATGACCATGCCAACCCAGGCAGGAAACAGCACTAGAATAAAAATTAGCCATCAGTTAACAAGCTACTTCTCCTAGTTAACATGGTTTAATCATGTTAACAGAAACTAATTTGAGAGAAAAAACTCACCAACAGAGACAAAGAATAGCCTCTTAAACTACACAGATGGCTCTTGGGATAACTGCTTTGGAACGAAGGTAATCAGAGAATGGAGGAGCTGGAAGACACCAAGTTGCTAGGCTGACCTAAGGTCTCCAACCAAAGCCTAGGGTTCTTCTCACACATCCCTGGGTTAGGAATATGTGTGACCAATTAAGACGAAAGGGCGTGTAAAGCACTGTTAAGGTTCCTCCATGTGAGCCTCGGCCCACCTCCAGCCAGTCTTATAGAACCACAAGAGACAATGCTGCCCACAGCACAGCTTCAACAGAAAAAAGGCCAGCCAAAGGGAGCTGTCCTCAGCAGGGCGGTCCGTACAACATCGTGAGTAGCAGGCTCTCAACAGACCAGTTGCTGCCAAAGGCCTTGGAAATCTTCTTTACTGTGGTCACAGCTGTTGTCAAAACTTAACAAAACTAATTTTATTGTGTGTAAACCATATACCTCACTGAAGGCAATTTTAAAAATTATGCCATCAAATACTGAAGGACTCTCACCATCTTTTTATTTGTTTAGATTTTTTGTCTTATGTTTTTTGAGACAAGGTCTCACTCTATGGTCCTGGCTCCCCTGAAACTTACTCTGTAGCCCAGGTTGTCCTTGAATTTATGACAATACCAAGTGCTAGGATGCACCCGCCTAGAATATAATCTCTTTTTAAAAGAGTTTTCATTTTATTTATTTATTTGGAGGCAATGCTACAGCAAGACATGAGGAGATTAGAGGACAACTCGTGGGAGTTAGTTCTCTCCTTCCATCATGTAAGTCCTAGGGATTGAATAGGTCCTCAGACTTAGCAGCAGGTACCTTAAAAACCAATGGGCTCTACCTTAAAAACCAATTACTCTAGACTATCTTAAATGAGAACAAAAATACAAACCTGCTCTGATAAGTGCCCACAAACAGACTGATAGTGTTGACATTCAGAGAACTAGAGGGGCTGGGAAGTTCCTCGGCAGGTAAGAGCAGTTATCCCACAAGAAACCCTGGTAGTGCTGAGTTTGACCCCTGGTTCCCACATAAAAACCCAGTGGTAGTATTCAACTCTGATCCCAGCAGTTCCATAACAAGATGGGAAACAGAGACAGGAGACTCCACCAGAAGCTCAGGGCCAGTGTTCTAGTGACAAAAACCTGCAAAGACCCTGCCTCAAAACACAGTGAGAGAACTGACCCCCGAAAAGTTGCCCTCTGACCCCAACATACACATGCCCCCCCCCCAAACAGGTTGGACTGTAGCTGCATAGATGCTTGCCCAACATCTGACCTCTGACCTACACACACATGGCTCATGCATGCATACAGATAGAGACAACAAGCAAATAAACACAAAAGAGGATTACATTAGATATTTTACTTATGTTTGCTGTTCTGGGGGTTGAACTCTGAGTATTACACACACTAAAAAAAATCCAGTTAAATATTGTTACAATTCTTTTGCGTGTAGTAGTGTGCACCTGAAGAGGCCGAGGACAACCTGTAGGAGTTGGCCCTCCTTCCACCATGTGGCTTCAGGGCTTCGGGCTTGACAGCTGATGCTTTTAGCCACTGAGCCATCTTACTGGCTCTAAATATTTTATTTAAAGATCAAGTAAAACATGCACTGTATTTCCTTGATACTTAAAAAAAAATGTATTAAAATTTTTTTGTATTTAGTTTTCATGAGACAGGGTTTCTCTGTGTAGCCCTAATTGTCCTGGAACTCACTCTGTAGACCAGGCTGGCCTCAAACTCAGAAATCCACCTGCCTCTGCCTCCCTAGTACTGGTAGCTAATGCGTGTACCACCATCCCTGGCTTAAACAGACTTAAATATTTTAATGCCTCTAAAATTGCAAACTAGTCTTATCAGCTACACATTTGTTTAACTGGCATCCCTCTCAGATCCATATAAAATATGTGTGCTGTGCATTTGATGGCATCTCAGGGTCACTGAAGTATGGCAGCTTACAGTCCCCACAGCCATGACCCCAGTGCCTATGATGGAGACAGGAGACTGTGCAGGCAAGGCCCACCTGGACTATAAACACCAGAAACAAGTCAGTGGCACGATGCGGGTGCCTCGCACTGTCCTCTGTGAATACTCTGGCTACTGCTGCCAGTTCTGCTAGCTGAATTGCTTCCCCAACTCTTCAAGGCTCAGCAAATGCACTCGATGCTTCTCATTTATTAACCTGCTCTGAGGACCAGGGTCATTGCCATGCATTCTCTTCCTCCTCCTCAAGTTAACTCCTTTCTTTTTCTCTTTTCTTCCAAAATTGAGTTAAACAATTATTAAGACTATGTAAACACCAATCCTGGCATTTTCTTCCAAAATTGAGTTAAACAATTATTAAGACTATGTAAACACCAATCCTGGCAGATCTGGAGGGCTCTGATACAGTTTCTTATGTGGTATGACCTCCCAGTTAGTGATGTGTCCAATGCTAACTGAACTACTCTGGCCACTCTGGACCAATGCCCACTATTTCTCTCACATAATGAAATGCAGAATCTACCATAGTTAGTTCCCTCTTCCCACTGAGCTCCCTTCTGGAGCTTCATCAGTCTTTGGCTCACTGTTCTGACACCTCTTTGACCAGCGTACATTCAGCCCCACCCTTCTGGGGCTAATTTGGTAGAACACTCTCCCATAGACAGCTGGGGATGCAATGGGGTAACTTTGAAAACTCCAAGTCTTGGCCTGTCTAAAAGAGAGCCACACTGCAGAACTCTAACCTGGAACCTTTTTTTTTTTTTTTTTTTTTTTAGATTTATTTATTTATTTTATATGAGTACACTGTAGCTGTCTTCACAAAAGAGGGCATTGAATGCCATTACAGATGGTTGTGAGCCACCATGTGGTTGCTGAGAATTGAACCTCTGGAAGAGGAGTCAGAGCTCTGAACCACTGAGCCAGCCCCCCACCTGGAACCTTCTTGAAGGAGTTGAGAAGCTAACACTATCCTTTTATCTTTTATCTTTCCACTCTCTGAACGGTATCTTCTTCCATGTTCTGAGCCCTCACAGAGTTGAGGCCGGGCAGCACCCTTTATCCT
>JANHMN010000002.1:102051864-102075729 GCA_030674055.1 Rhabdomys pumilio | reverse complement strand
GGCAGCACCCTTTATCCTTTGCACTAATGGTGTTCTGAGCCCTCACACAGTTGAGGCAGGGCAGCATCCTTTATCCTTTCTTTGCACTAATGGAGCTGGGCACTTGACCAACACCTTCAATCTAGAAGCTTCAACTTCAGGAAACTTCTTTCACAAATTCTCTTGTCGAAGTGTCTTCTCCTTTTACAGGTGTTTTTATTGGCTCCTGGGCTCCATTCGACATTCTAACTCTGTTCTGTCACCTACTCTGTTCAACTGAGCAGTCTTAGCTCTACTCCAGGTTCCTTAGTGGAAATACTTATTTGGGAGTTCATTTTAATCAAGAAATCAAGAGATTTCTTCCAAGTCAGAAAGCCTTGTACTGTGTCCTCCTGCCCCCACATAACCATGCACAATTGGCTGCTCTATGGCTGAGCTGTCAATGTTTTCTTCCTGGCACCCTTTTCTCACCACAGCAGACAGAGCCTCCTTCCAAGACCAGATGGTCCACAGCCCCAGGCACTGAGGTGCTATGTGCTACTACTGAGAGGCAAAGTCTCAAGCTAATACAGCTAACTGAACACTTTCACCCCACTGTACAATCTCCTAACGTCCCACCATCTATAATAAAGACCTATTTTCAAATACAGAGCACAGGAGAAAAAGAAGACCGAGAGCACAGTATCTTAAGTCTGGAGAGTAGCAGACAGGTGGTAACTGGTATGTCCAACCTCAGAAGCAAAGTCCTAAGCTAAAGCTTAAGGGAAAAAAATAATAAATAAATAAAAAAACAGCTTCAAGCTATCAATCAGCTACCATATACTAAACAACCCTTAGACTTCCAAAAGCTCACAACACAACCCCAGTGTTGGTACCCACCCCTAGATGCTCAGAGCCACACAGACATGCTCTAGATTAAGATGCTCAACCCCACCAGCAGAGATCCTGTCTCCCCACCCAAGCACACAGAATCACTAAAGCTTTATGAAAAGCCTCAAAGACTTAAAAAGGACAAATCAAAACAAGTAAATGAAGGGAGGGGCTTAGAAGAGATAGTCCATAAAGGGAAAATAAAAAAGACACCGTATCCAAGAGACAAAACCAGAAGACTAAAGACAAGCACTCTGCAAACTAAAGAGAGCACTCAGGTGAAAGGCACAACAGTGGGAATAACCAACGGGGGAAGGTCGAATCAAGGACAAGGACACCAGGGAGTAGACTAAAAACAGAACGGAAAAACAGGTTCTGATGTTACCCCTGGGAGTGTAGAAAAGACAGACAACCAGAGGAGGAAAGCCACTCCCAACAGTCAAGAAAACCTCCTAAGGCTTAAAAGATTGTATGTTGAATAGATCCATACCAGGGTGCATCACAAGGAAACCTCAGAATATCATGCCAACAGCGAGATATTCTGCCAG
The DNA here is from genome assembly GCA_030674055.1 of Rhabdomys pumilio. Taxonomy (NCBI): domain Eukaryota; kingdom Metazoa; phylum Chordata; class Mammalia; order Rodentia; family Muridae; genus Rhabdomys; species Rhabdomys pumilio. The sequence goes on along the minus strand of JANHMN010000002.1, from coordinate 102,074,332 downwards.
CCTCCGTGGAGGAAAATGTACCATCAAAACTGTCAGCAAGATGGCAATGGGTTCTGCCTCCAGTCTCTGAAGGAGACTGATTCTCAGCTCAGCATTCACACTCAACTAAGTCAACAGCATCCTTCCTAATGGCTAGAAGATACAGTACAGCACAACCAAAGTGAGGGGCTGGGAGAAGGCCCAGTCAGAAAAGTAAAGTAAAAGTACTTGGACAATCCCCAGAACCCACACCTACCACCCCCAAAAAAAAAAAAAGGCAAAACACAGTGGGGCCCAGATTTAGTGAGACTATGCTTCAAAAATAAGATGGAGAATGGATTGAGGAAGACACCCACCTCTGGTCTTCACGTGCACACATATGTGTGCACAACTGCCAACACACACAAACAAAAAGAAAGATACGAAATGCAGGAAATGGGAGATGGTGCCCAGGAAAGAGGCCAAGCAATAGCTCAGGAGAACAAGCCAAAAGCTAGGTCGCAGCCAGTTTAGCCCAGAACATACCTGCCAAAAGAGAAGCATGTTACAGTATATCTGTAAGGTTCCTACTGTCCCTATACCCTTTTAGCCAAGGGACAGCAAGCATCCAGTAATCTGAGAAAACTTGTCTTGCTACACACTGAGGAATCACCATCAGCATTTGCTTTACTCCACAGGATTCTGCACAGACCTCCCCAAATACTAGAGCAGCCAGAACAGCCCTCACAAGCAGCTTTGGGAGACACATACAGGGATAGCCTATGCTTCCCAGGCCTCACTTGCAGCAATGACTCCCCTGAAGGCACACTTAAAGAAGGTGAACCCAGGCCCATCAAGGCTGACAAGGCTCCTATCCTCATCTTCTGCAAGCCTGCATCTAACAGCAATCAGCTCTCAAAACAAGCCACACATATGGCAGACTACAGAAAGAACAGTAAGTACAAAGGCAAGGCAGCAGCTGCTTCTGAGGTGGACAGGGAGCAGGGAGGAAGAGCTTCTAAGACAGAACTAACATGTTTGTATGTTATTACAGCTTGCTTTAAGCTGACTGAGGCTTCACCACTAAAGTTGATTGTAGAGGCACAACTTTATAAGTGTTATCAGGCAGAAGCCAGTCTTTTTTAAGATTGCAGAGACTGATACCCCTAGCTCAGTTTTTCCCCAAAAGCTTCCATCCCCTTACTGGGAATCATAAATCTGTCTGACAAGCAGAAGGAGCTGTGCTTCTTGCAACTCAGCAGATCCAGTAGCTTCTCAGGAAACAACTGCAAACTCCTGCAGGGCCCATGGTGATTGGGAAGGGAGGAATCAGACACCTGGCAATGCTTATGGAGAAAGGGACCCACAGAGACTCAATCTGGCCTCTCTGTAATCTAGTTTTTGGCTTCCCAATTAACCTCCCAACCCACTCAAATACTAAAAAGCAAGTATTACTGGGCTTCAGGGGACAGGCAATAGCTGCCACTGCCTCTACTGTGCTCACACAGTCAGTAGCTCTCTGTGAGGAGAATGCTTTGGATGCAAGGTTCCAGCCCCTTATGCAAGTGGAATCTCTGTATTCCCATAGGGATCTGTACATCACATTGTCAATCTCTTAAGAGACTCAAAAATTCTGTCACTAATTTAGTTTCTGTACCTTCGAGGGTCCAGTTCATGGTCCTTGGATCCAGTCACTAATTCCGGGTGAATTCGCACATGCTCCATCATTGGCTAGAAGAGTTTGGGTTGACAAATTATAGATGTGAAGTTGTGTGGCAAATCCACATGATGGAACATTATTTGACAACAAAAAGGAATGCAGTACTGATACATGTTACAACACAGGTGAACCCTGAAATAAGGTGAGAAGTCCATGACAAGAGACCACACACTGCTTGATCCCGTGTATATAAAATGCACAAACTAGCAACTCTTGGCTTGGGAGTCAGAAAGACGACTAGTGGCTACCTAGGTTTGAAGTGTAGGTGTCAAGGATTTCTTCTCAAAATTTCCCTGTCTGTCATATAATATAAAAGCTATAAAAATACCTCTCTGAAAGCTCTAAGGATCAAATAAATGGGCAGGTTGTTGTTGTTTTGAACTCACCTTGACCACTTCTTCAAAAGTCTCCACGTTTTCCTTCATACTATAGTGAGAGCGCAGGAAGGAGACGAAGTTACAAGGGTACATCCCATAAAGGCGATGAAAGAGGGCGTAAACACTGGCGTGGAGATGGACCAGGTAGACTTCTGTCACGTGGCCTAGGGAAGGAAACCAGTGACAGTAGGCTCATCTGGACAGACACAAACCTGACAATGCCAGCATGCTTTCTCTCTGAAGCTCTCCTACTGAGTTCCAGAAAGGTAAGACAGAAGTACATTTGGATATACCACATACCCTTGTTCAAAACATATCAGGGGATCCTTCGGGTAAACTCCAATCTGCTTCATATGACCTAGAAGGATATTTACTCATCTCTGCCTTCCTCCTCCTCTCCAAGCTGAGCTGCCTCTGCATCACAGTCACTCTCCCTACAGTCTACAGTGACATTTCTTGCCTGACTCAGCATGTGTCTTGAAAAGGGGCTCTTCCTCTCGTCCAGTGCTACACATGTATTTGGTACAACATATACATATAAGAGTTTATTTATAGAACGAGCATGTAAGAAACTTTCATAACTAGAGAGAAAGCACTACAATGAGGAACTTAGTGATGCTGCTCGGATGATTCTATTAATCTGGCCTTATCAAGACCTTATGGAAACTCCAGTTCTCTACCAGTTTTCTTTCTCCCAAGAGGGCATAACCAGGTTGACGCTCAATGGCCTCTGTGCAGAAAGCTGCAGCAGTCCCCTGACAGACCATACATATTTCATCTTCTAATATGAATATTTCATGCTAGGATTACCAGAAAATCCAGCAGTTCACAGGCTGACAGCTTCTGAATCACTCCGAGGGGCTATACTGCCTGCTGATATGACCTACTATGGGAAAAATCCCATACACTGGACAGATATGTCCTAATGAGAACACTAGAGGTGGTCTCTTCCTCCTCCTCCACCTATAACCAATATGTTCTCACAATTGAAGCTGTGACGCTGGGGCTGTAAACATTAGTACAGGACACAAGCATTTTTTAAGCTCAGCTGTACACCACCCAGAGGTAGAGGTTGTGACTCCTCAGGAAGTTGTACATCCTGTCCCCCAGTTTCTCTGACAATCCTTTCTGACCAACAACATAAAGATAGTGTCTCACCAGCCCCACGTCTTATGTGCTCTGCAATGAGTGCACCCACGTTTTCTCTTCTATGTAGTGAATACCAAATATCCTTCCTTCACGCACAGCGCATGGCTGCTAACACTAAGGACAGCATTCCTTTGAGAAGCCTGACAAGGACACTAGAGTTGTACCTGGTTTCTTCAGGCACCATGACGAGAGACGGCCAAAGATGTCAAAGAAGTCGAGAAGGTGCTGCTTTCCTGACTGCGGGATCATTGGTAGCATGGTGATCAACACCAAGACACCAGTTGTGAGGACCACCACATCAGTGTCCATCTGCAGAAGGGAAAGGCGACGTCAGGCTCAGCACTGGGATGAGGGTCCAAATCCTGAGGTCACAGATCTGAAGTCCCTCTTGTGCTCATTTCCTGACCCCTAAGAATTTGATGGACAGCACTGAAATTGACTTAGTGAAAAGAAGCACTGCACCCTGTTGCCATTATGGTAAGACTGAGGGACCATTTCTCATCTGAGAGATGGTTTAACTTGGCTTGAAACTGCTGAATTCCAAAGCCTCAAGAAAGACCCCTATTCCAGTCCCTGGATGACAGTGTAAGAGACAGCTGACAAAGGACACAGGACACAGGGCCCAAGACAGTGCTATCCTCACCCATCTGGCTAATTCTAAGATGCTGACTCTCTGTTAACTGATTAAAGAACATTGCACACTGAGAGCCAGTTTATTATCTCACTAGTACTGGGAACCAAACCCAGGGCCTTCTGTATGCTAGACAAGAGCTCTAACACTGAGCCACATCCCCAGTCCAATTTGCTATTTTTTAAAGGACTAATATAGGCCAAACACAGTGGCTAGCACCTGTAATTCTAATAGCAGCGAGGCGATGGCAGAAGGATTGCCTCAAGTTGAAAGCCTGCCTGGTTCCACAGTAATATATAGATTAACCAGGAATACATATCAGGACTCACACATACACATAAAATATAAATAAATAAACAAGTCAATCCAAGGCAAGGGAGGTGGCTCAATGGATCAAGGTATCCATTACCAAGACTGGCAACCTGAGTTCCGTCCATGCCTGAGACTCATGTGGTAGAAGGAAAGAACTGACTCCTGCAAGCTTGTATTAAGTCACTTTTCAGAAACAATATTTACAGAGGTATCTCCTTCAAAACCTTACAAATATCCTACCTTGAGACATTTCAATAAAGAAGGCAGAAGAGGTGCTTGAGAGAGCTTATGCTTCCAAGATGGCTGCAGTCTCACAACATGGCCCAGCAGCGAGAGGATGGATAAACGGGTGGCAGCTTTGCCTACATACTCATTAATTTTGTCCAAGAGGTGCTGAAAATGTAAAACATCAAGAGAAATTTTCCTGGAAGAGTATGAAGTTAACTAATAAAAACTTGAACTCCAAGGTCTCAAGTCTTCCCTCTAACACAAATACCAAAAGATAAGTTTGAGATATGCTCACCCTGGAAAGGCTACGGCTCAATAAGCCCAATCCAAGATTTCAAAACTACATTAGTGAACAACGTTTTCTTCATTTGGCCTGAGAAAACAGCTGCAATTTATGAAAAGGGATCCCTTAAGAGGACAAAAGGCTCCTAAAGAGGAACAAGTTTGTATTACAGCTTCTCTCGCCACCCTTGCAGACAACCCAAGGTTACAAACCCTCAGCAGGCTGTGGAAGGCCCTGACTACTGTAACACCCAAGCATACATGGTCTGGCCTTAAATATAAAACAAGCATTGTGGTGTTGCAATCTGGCCCAGAGTAAAGAAGCTCACAGCAGGCAGTGTAAAAGCATGCGATCCTAGAGTGAGCAACTGCATCTGCAAATGCATGACTATCTGGCTGCACTCAGGGATGTTTCCCTTATTGGTAAGTTCAAAAACCCTACTCAAAGCTTAAAGATCTTTAACTCAACTCTCATTAATCTACTATAGTTCTAGAATTATAAGATTTCTTTAAAGAGCAAGATCTGTAAAAAGCCTCTGAAATCAATGCTATTTTGTAAATTTTCAGACTTTACCCCTCTGAGGGTTAACCTGTGGATGAACTGTTGTGGCTCACGGCCACCCTTGCTTGACTGACAACACTCAGACTGCCATGCTAACCCACCAGCACTCACCTTATCATGTGGCTCCTGCAAGGTGGTCAGGATGTGCAATACCGGCTGAGAACTGGTTTCCAGATAATAATCCACCAACGTGTTCACAAGCATAGGCCCACGTTCTAAACAAAAAAGAGCAACTCATCAAACTTACTTCCTTTCCTCTCAGTGGTTGTCATAAAAGCCAGAAGACATCCTTTTACATTAACCAAAGGCATGTAGCACTGGTTTTGCCCTTTTAAAATTCATTAGACTAACCAGATGACTCCAAGTTTATTGGCCTAAATAACACAAAACCATACGAAATGCTACATAGTTAGATGGCTCAGGGGGTATTGCTGCACAAGCATGAGGACCTGTGTTCAAATGCCCAGAACACAGAAAAAGCTGGGCACGAAGCAAGGTCTAGACCAGCATGGTCTACAGAGCAAGTTCCAGGACAGCCAGGGATACACAGAGAAACCCTGTCTTGAAAAACAAATCAAAACAAACAACCAAACAACCAAAACAACAACAACAACAACAAAAGCCTGCCTTGATGATACTGGACTGAACCTTTGAATCTTGTAAGCCACCTCCAATTAAATGCTGTCATTTATAAGACTTGTCTTGGTCATGGTGTCTGTTCACAGCAATAAAACCCCAACTAAGACAGAAGTTGGTACCAGGGACTCAGGTATTGCTGTGATAGGCCTGACCATGCTTTTATTTGGAAGAATGTAGATTTTGGAACTTTGCATTTGGAAAGCTGTGGAATCCTTTAAATGGGGCTTAATGGGCTATCCTAGTAGGAATATGGAAGACTTTGTTACTGAGAGTGATTTGAATTATGTAGATCTGGTCCAAGAGGTTTCAGTGGAGAATTTCAATATGTGGCCTAGAGACTGTTTTTGTGGTTTTTTTGTTTTTGTTTTTTTCCAGAGCTGAGGACTGAACCCAGGGCCTTGCACTTGCTAGGTAAGCGCTCTACCACTGAGCTAAATCCCCAACCCCTGTTTTTGTGGTATTTTGGTGAAGAATGTGGTTACTTTTTGCCCTTGTTTGAAGTGTCTGACTGAGGCTAAGGTGAAGAGACTCAGATTAATTGCACTGACAAAGGAAGTCTCAGAGACGCCCATCACAGACTTTGTTCTCTGGTTAAGTCCCATGAAGAACATTTTAAACAAGCATAGCGCGCTGAGAAAGGGAAAATATAAAATATGTGGTTTGAGTATTAAAGGGACACCAGGAAGTGAAATGGAGCTGAATCCTGTGTTCTAGGATTTTAAATTGAATTAAGGGAGTAGTGACCCTGGGGCAAGATCCCATCCAGGTAAATTTAGGTTCAGGCATGGTAGTATAAGCCTTTAATCCCAAGAGGCAAAGACAAGCAGATCTCTGAGTTCAAAGCCAGCCTAGAACAGAGCAAGTTCTAGGTGAAGAAAACCTTAAATCCAGGTTTGATGGCTCACACCTTTAATCCCAGTGCTTAGGAGGCAGGCATGCAGATCTCTGAGTTCAGAGTCAGTCTACGGAGCAAGTTCCAGGACAGTGAAGGAGCTGGAAAGCAGAAAGCTGGTGATAATGTAATAGAACAGGGGGCAGCCATGTTCCAGCCCCAGTGAGCAGCAGAACTCAGCAGCTTTGGCCACATGGTTCTAGGTTTAGAGTCCAGAATAAAAGGGACTCCTGAAAAAACTGATGCTGGTTCGCTGGAGCTAAGAAATTAGTGGTAATTAAGAAGAAACCAGCATCACTGAGGTGAAATCTTCTAGGAAGTGTTTTCTGAGAATACAAAGCAACTGTGTTCCAGAGATAGCTGAGGTTGTACCTCGTGCTGCAGCTGTACTTGGCAATGTGTAAGAGTCACCCAGGTGGTACTGGTTCTGAAGGCATGAAAGGGTCATGGAGAGCAGCTGAGGCCTGGCACTGTGAGAGGCCATGGAAGACCATTGGTGAAGGTGCAGCCTCAGTTGCACTTGATGGTCCAGGACTGAAGGGGTCATGCAAAGGAGTTGAGGCTTGGCACCATGAAGAGAGGCTGTGAGAGGCTACTGCTGAAGCCTAGTTGCAGCAGAAGACCCCAGTGTATTGGAGATGCCAGCACCGAGTACCATGGGATGATCACCAAGAACAGCAGCAGAAGTGGAGTGGATCAACCTGAGCTTAGAGAGCTACAGAAGGCAGAGCTGGAGAAGTGACACCAGCCCTTAGGAGGAGCCCAGAAGATCATGTGTGGACCCCAGACACTGAAACAAGAAGCTGTAACACTGAAGTTGCCTTGGACCCCAAGATGTTCGAGATGCCAGAGCCGTGGGGTATCTGCTGAGGAAAGCTAACAGGGAGTGGAACCAGCCCAGAAGAAAGAAGTTTGCTTCAGTCAACAAAGATGAAAAAGAGTTGGAGATCTGAAAACTGCTTTGATTTCAGCCATGGAGATGCAGTTTGGAGTTTGCCCAGCTGGTTGCCTGTCTTGCTTCAGGAATTACAGTTAAGTGATTGAATGAATCTCAATAGAGACTTTGAACTTTGGACTTTTAACATTGTTAAGACTGCTATAGACTATGGGGCCTTTGGAAGGCCTCTGAACTAAATGTATTTTGCATTATGCTATGTTTAGGTACGGCCCCCATAGACTCATATGTTTGAACAAGCCTATAGGGGCCAAGGAGTGGAATGTGACGGTTTGTGTATGTTTGGCCCAGGGAGTGGCACTATTAGGAAGTGTGGCCCTGTTGGAGTGGTGTGTCACTGTGGGTGTGGGCTATAAGACCCTCATCCTAGCTACCTGGAAGCCAGTATTCTGCTAGCTGCCTTCAGATGAAGATGTAGAACTCTCAGCTCCTCCTACACCATGCCTATCTGGGTGCTGCCATGTTCCTGCCTTGAGGATACTAGACTGAATCTCTGAACCTATAAGCCAGCCCCAATTAAATGTTGTCATTTATAAGACTTGCCTTGGTCATGGAATCTGTTCACAGCAGTAAACCCTGACGAAGACACTGGTCTAGCAGTTTAAAACTGGCATGGAAGACCCACCTGAAGTCCCAGCATTTGGAAGGCTGAGGCAGGAGAGTTTTACAAGTTCCAGGCTAGTTTGGAATACATAATAAACAAGGTCTCAAAAGAGAAAGAAAGAAAGATGAAAACTAGCATTTGCCTTCAGGCCACAACCCACACAGCTCCAGATCAAGAGAGAACAATTCTCTACTTACCAGAATTGAGGGACTCCTTGAAGATGGCTGTCACGTCGTCCCGCACACCCAGTGTGGGAGAGTCCAGCATGGAGAGTAGCTCCCCAATGTTGGCTAGCTGGGCCATTCTCTCACTCAACTGTGCTGTGTGGGCTCCAGGACGTGTGCTAAAGGCTTGCACGGCTCTTCATTAGGGCTACTACCAGACTGCAAAATGGGAGTATGGACAGTGGGACAAGTGACTCTTCCATGACACCACAAAAACTAAACACCTGCAGGAAAACAAGCCAGAGAACCCCATTCATTGCAGCCTAGGCTGAGCAGAACTGTGTTGTTGACAGACAGGGGAGATCTTCTATGGACACGCTTAGGAAGCCAGTGTAGCTCTGTGACCATCACCACAGCTACTCAGCCGTTCCCTCCACCTCTGGCTAACTCTGCTTCAATCCTGTTCTACTAAGGAGAAGAGATGTTTCCACAATACAGCTGCACATGCTCCTCTCTTCATGACACTATCAATGGCTGAAGCTGGAAGAGCTGGTTGTCATCAGTCCAACAGTTGGAGTGAACCAGGGATTGTTTCGGGTTTTCACATACACTAAAATCCATCAGACACACCTACTGTATACACAAAAGCTGCTGGTAATAGGCAAGTGGTTGCACAGTAGGACCACTAAGACACACCTGCCAAACTCAGTGCTAGGAAGTGGAGCAACTATCCCCTTATCTTTACATTTACATATAGAAAGCAGCTCATCCCCAAAGCTACTATACACATCTGTGACCGTTTTTAAAGCTTCACTTTAAAAAGGCAGAGTCCCTAGTGCTTCTGAGAGGCACTATGTGCGGTCAGTGACCATCACGGCACATGCTCCTGATCCTACCACCACACAATGGGCACACACATCTACATTATAGAGAGGGAAGCCAAACAAATCTTCTACTCTTGGTCACAAAGCCCCCTTCAAGCCTCTGCAGACACTTGCATGAAACTGACCAACATATGTACACTCAGGCACACACATTAACATATAAAATAAATGAGTATTTTTTAAAAAGCTTAAAGCTAAAAATAGAAATAGGCTTTATCTTCTTTAAAGTTAAATTAAGCTCATGAATGAAGATAACATCACCATGGCCATTTCTGCTCAGTGACAGGATGAGGTGTGGAGCAGAGCACTTAGTGAAGGTGGGTATACTCCTCACTGACTAGCTGGACCCCACCACAACAGGTACAGAGACAGCTTTGGGGCACCACCTTCAGGACAACTTGAGAAGAACACATTTACCTGGTTAATCCCTGCACTTTCTGCCAGAAAGTCACAATAGATTCTTCCAACTAGTGATAAAGACTGTAATGCACAAATTTCAAATGTTCTGTCCCAAGGTTGGTTTTACTTTATCTCTTTTAAGGGTAGCAAGATTCTGTCTTCTGTGTAGGCAGAGGCAAAAAAAGCAGTACAGAAGGCAGTGGCAAACCAGGATGGTGTCCACTCCACCTCCTAGGCAGTGCTAGACAACAAGGCTCTTACTTAGCTTGTTTTCAAACTGTAAATGACACTGGTGAGCAATAGTGAGCGGAACCTTCTCTTCTACAAGTCCTTCAAAAAGCAAAGACGAAGCCCTATTCTCAAGAACACCGGAATATTTTTAGCAACAATTTTTTCTCTGTAGTTCTAAATATACTTTTTTTAAAAATCTAACTTTTAATCCCAAAGAAGAATATAAACCTTGGGTTTTGTGTAAGATTCTCCATCAGTAACCACAATTCAAGCCCTTTTGACACTACAGAAAGCCCTCATGAAAGCTAAATCCCAAGCTTTGAGATCACACAGGAACATTAACTTAGACTTAGGGAACACAAGCCTAAGGTGCTGAGATGGATGCGGTAGGTGAGGAGAACGTCTATGCACACCATCAAAGAAACAAACAGGGCTCAGTGCATGCGCAAAGGGGAAGAGAAGGGTCTCCTCTTGAACACCCGTTAGATGTACTTCAGCCTGTGGAAAGTTAGCAGCACAGACACGGTGACACATCCTTGTGCAGCTATGGAAATGACATACTACAGAAAAGTACATCTGGAGAATCTGAACGACAGAACCCAAGGAACCACTTCTATATCCTTCAGAGCTAGGCAGCACTTCCTTTTAGTCATTATCTTGGTGGCGGAGTACCACATTACCACACAGATGGTCCTGCTCAAGTAAAGGACTCATGACCTTCAATGCCTACTCCCAACTCTCAAACCTGTTGCTCTGCTTTGTCTTCTGGATCTCTAAAGGAGGCAAACACTCTGGGTGACATCCCTGACCCCAAACCCTGCAACCCCACATATGCCCATCTGCAAACCTTTTCATTTTGTATTCTCTTTGCCACACACTGAAGCACAGCCCCCACCATCTTCCTCTTGGAAAAGAGAGCAGCAGCCTCCCTTACTCTGTCGGCAGTGTGCAGGAACTTTAAAATAGGGAAATCAGGATGGCTCCCACTTAACATCAGCCAGATTCCCCTAGAGAATCAGATCCAGACCCACCAGTGTCCTTACCACCCATGTTATGCAGCCAAGTACTTCGTCATCACCTCTGCCTCCTCTCACTAAGCCACTGTGTGTCTCTCCACATGCTAGCCACGCCTACAAAATTTTTCTTCTCTCTACTCCTAGCGCCTTCTCTCTATACCCTGTGGCTATGTCTCTTCAGTTCTCTGCTCGGAGGACCATATCTGAGCAGCCTCTCCTGACCGCTTGATTTAAAGGAGCAGAGTTTGTTGGCACCACTTGAAATAAGAGAAACCTTCTAATCACAAGAAACCCTCTATCAAGTTGACCCTCTACAGCTACTGATCAATTCTGACCACATGAAACATTCTCCAGTCCCAATAGCAGGAAAAGCAGGATCTGGCAAAGCTGACTTTCAGTCTCCATACTTATGACAGGCCAAAGTGCTAGTCTTTGAAAGGATACAGCTGAACATTGAACTATCTGAGTGGTTCACATCACACCTGGCTACAGGACACTACAGTTACAGACAAGAAGTCTATTTAGACTATTTAACAGTTCACATCTGCATATTCACTCAAATAAAACATTCAAGATGAAACCATAAGTTTGTAAGTCAAAATTCTGTCAATTTAAGTACTAAATATGTAATTATGAAAATAAAAATGTAAGTTAATATGTGTTTTCATTTTTTTTTTCAAAACAGTTCTGGAGATCTAGCCCAGGGCCTTGATCATTGTAGACTAACACTCTACCACTGAACCCCATCCCAGAGCCTAATCAAGAACATTTAAATCACTGGATATTTTAATTAATAATACAAATATTAAGTAAGTAGCTTACTTAGATAACTTTACAAATAATAGTGTATGTTCTTTGAGCCAACCACTTATAAAAATTTAAATAACATATAAAACTATATTTTAACCTAATCATAATTTCACAGAATCATTTTCTAAACACTTGTATTTGCTTCTCTGTGTGTACGTATCTCACATGCACCACAACTCATGAATGGAGGTCAGAGGCCACTTTGAGGTGCTGGCTCTTCTCTTCTACAATGAGGCTCCCAGGGATCAAGTCCAGGCCTTCAGGCTGGGTGACAAGTGTCTACAACTGCAGAGCTGTCCCCAGCCTTGCATGTCTCTAGAAATGTCACAGAGCTGTTTTTAAATCTTATTACAAACAAAATAACTGGTAAAAACTGCATTTAATTCATAGTCTTTTAAGAAGAAAATTATGCTGGGTGGTGATGGCACTCGCCTTTAATTTCAGCACTTAGGAGGCAGACACAGGTGGTTCTCTGTGAGTTCAGAGCCAGCCTGGTCTACAAATGGAGTTCCAGGACAGCCAGGGATACACAGAGAAACACTGTGCCATTCCACCTCCCACCCTTCTAAAGAAGAAGAAGAAGAAAAGGAGGAGGAGGATGTCTGGAGTATTTTCCATCTTGTAGGATGAATTAAAGATAAAGAATCAACCATTTACCTCAACCTTACATTAAAAAATTACAAAAAAAAAATCTATAACCACCACCAATAATAAAACCTGAAGGACAGAAGAGGGTTGGGATACCTAAATGGTATAGAGCCTGCCTAACTAATCTTACAGCCTGGGTTACATCCCCACCACCACAAACAAAACAACACAATAACAAAAAGGTATATAAAAACACAAGAAGGGAAACAATGTTAAGAAAAAATAAATAGAAAAATATTTTTTGTTTACGAGCCAAATTTGACTCTCTTCTTTATAAAAACACTTAAGTTTTGAGCCTACTAACAAAAAGCTGCTGGGGTGAGAACTGAGGGTGGCCAGCACTCCCTGGCGGCTAGGGAGTGAAACTGCAAGGTGGCTGAAGCTCCCTAGACTACTGGAAACTTCCCTGGACGTAGCTTGATGACAGGACCCACTGTGCCTGTTCAGGGGGCACCACAAGCACAATGGACAGTGATCACAAGACAATCTGGCACTCTGTGTTCAAAAAGCACCTCGGCTACACAAAACTCTTACACTTTTAAAATCTGACTGCTACAACAAATTGTTGTAATGAAAAATGATTAACCCTCTGACTGAGTTCATATTCAGTGAAATTCTAAAAGGAGGTATGGTAGTTTCAACATGCTTGGCCCATGGGAAGTCACACACACTATTAGGAGGTGTGGCATTGCTCGAGGAGGTGTGACCTTGTTAGAGGAAGTCTGTTACTGTGGGGGTGGCCTTTGAGGGCTCTATACTTAAGCTCCACCCAGTGTTGGAAAGAGCCTCCACTTGGCTGCCTTTGGATCAATATGCAGAATCTCTTAGCTTCTCCAGCACCATGTCTGCCTGAACACTGCCATGCCTCCCGCCTTGATAATAATGGACTGAACCTTGGAAGGTGTAAACCAGCCCCAATTAAATGTTGTCCTTATAAGAATTGCCTTGGTCATGGTATCTGTTCACAGCAATGGGAACCCTAGCTAAAACAGAGGGCAATGCAGCCCAGTGTGGTAGCAAACCCTTATAATCCCAGACTCTGCTGGCTGAGCCAGGATGATGGAGGTCAGTCTGGACTACACAGTGAGGTGAGAAGGGGCAGGATAAAGAACACGACTGAACTGAGAAACAAGAGTCACCCTCAGGAGTTCTCACTCTTGAGAGAATGACACATCCACTCTCAGTATGTAATGCCATCTCCCACCTGTGCTAAGTCTCTATTTATGAAATCTGACTATACTTCCTGACCCTTGGACAAGAGTGAGGCGGTAGTGGACTTAGCAGCTACCACTGACCCTGGAATGAGTCATACTACTGGGGATGCATGAAAACAGTACACAAATGCCAGCCCATCTTTCCTGATTCCTGCACAGCACACAAGCATGACAACTGCTACCTGCAATGGCTAATCTTCATTGTCAACTTGATGGGACTGAGACTCACCATACAAACACACTTCTAGGTAGGCAAATGCTGCTATAAAAGGCAGGTTCAGAAAACCTACCCTGAGTGTGGGTGGTGCCACTCTGTAGGCTGAGGGCCCAGACTGGAGAAAAATGAACACGTGAGCTGAGCATTAACACTGACCTCCCGTTTCTTGAGTGTAGCTGCAAATGTGACCAGCTGCCTCAAGCTCCTACCACCATTTAGCTTCCCTGCCATGAAGGACGGCAGCCTCAAACTATGACCAACCCTTCCTCTTCCTCCAGTTGACTGTCAGGGCTTTATCACAGCAACTAGTATAACACCTCTGCTAACAAACTAAAGGTTGGAGCTCGAGGGCAGGTAGATCACTGAGACTAAACTCATATCTGTATACCTGTTAGAGCCTTGGTAACTATAAAGGTATATTCTGGAACTTCGAGACTCCATCAATTCTTAAAAACCAACAGAAGAAATAATTTATTTAAAAAAGCTGACTGTAGACCACGATCAGATACAAACACATCAAGATGCTAAGGTGCTAACTCAGGAGGTCTCAATCCATTACGCAAAGCAGAAACACCTGCAGAGTCTACCAATGACAAGGCCCAGGCCCTAAGCTGCACAGCAGGTTATAAGATGAGTCCTAGAGATGGCATTAAGTTTATTTACAGAATCCAAAGTAGATTCCTGAGGCCCAGGCAGAGTTAAAAACTGGTTAAATGACTTGCTTTAGGCTTCAATGTAATTAGGGGCTAAAACTAGAATTTGCTATTCACAGAACTGACTTGCATCTTTGAGCCCAATTCTTCTCCTGTAAAACCATGTGTGGTTATGAAAAACTGTATATTAGACAATCAGAGCCTGGCATCAAACAGCATTTAGGAGGTCACTGGTGATGTGGTTAACTACCTCAAGCCACAGATGCTCTTGTGTTGGCAGGGAGCTAAGACCATAAATACTTAAGCCTCCAAAATAAAGAAGCATCTTGCACATGAGTAAGGTGAGACATCCCTCTTATCCTCCCCAGGATAAGTCTTCCCCACTAGACTAAATGTCTATCTTACCTGTTCTGGGGTCTATCTTACCTGTTCTGGGGCCAGATGGTACATCAGTTTCCAGTGCTGTCAGCCTGGTATCTTTCATGGTCACTGGAGGGAAAAAACACATACATATGTATTTATAGTAACCTTAAAATGAAGGAAACCTGAGACCTAATGAGAAGGGAGCTTAGATTGGTCTAGTCCAACTCTGCCCCACCATCCTTGGCAGGTGGTCAGCTGCTTCCCAGAGCACTGACCTCCTCTATTGCTCTAGAGGAGCTCTAGAACCTCCTCTCCTATGCACTATCAGCAAGAGGGCATGGTGGCTCTAGAATAGAGTCCCCCTCTTACTAGCTTATAGCCTTGGGCTGTTCACTAAGTCACTAATTAATGTCTTGCCTTGAGTTATTTTCTGTGAAGTGAAAATGTCCTCAACCTCAACACCCACACAGGATGTTGAGCTCTAAGTGAGGACCTCACAAGAGTGGGTGTAGTGGTGAGTTAGCAAAGCACTTAGTGGGCCTGCATCATCACCCTTTCACAGGCCACACTCCTTCTCAGCCCTGCTATGTTGCCTTCAGAGCATGTGCATTCCTCCGTGAAGATGAAGGCATCCGATCCCTCACTCGAGCACCAGGCACACCCAGCCACATACCTAGAAAACTCCACTTGCCCCCGCCCCTCAGCTAACTCTTCATTCCTCCTAGGCCTTCTCTACCCTCCCACTGCCATGCCCCATCAGGCCAGGCTCCTGACCCACCAGCAGCCTGTACTGTCACTTCCTAAAACCTCACTAAGTAAGTGTGAGGAGCTGTTTGTTGGACACACTGGGGAGCAACTGCAGCCTGCTCCATACTTGGCCCCGCCAGCTGCCACAGGGGCTGGTAAATGTACAAAGCCTGAATCTGCCTTCCAGCAGCACAGACTAAGTCTGATCCTACCAGATAGGAATCAAATATTTCAACAGCATGTCTCTACTCTCTTTCCCGTTTACCCTACTTCTGTCTGTGCTATTCGTTATCCATGTCGAAAAAGTATATATATGAATATATTCTAGTTTGGTTTTAAGCCATGAGCCCTTCAGAACTAGTGAGATGGCTCAGAGGGTACAGGCACTTTGATCCCTAAAGACCTACATGGTTGGTAGAAAAGAGCCAACTCCTCCCAACTGTCCTCTGACCTCTACACATGAACAGTGTGTGTGGACAGACAGACAGACAGACATACCAAATAAATATGTAACTTAAATCATTTTTCAAAATATATTGGACCTTAGACTCAAGTTTAGGGATTATTTGATTGGAAGACTGTAAATTCCATGAGGACAGGGGTCACATGTTTGAGACACCCAGGACTATCTTGGTAGCTAGTACACAAAAGGCAAATACATCCGTTCAATCTGTTTCCTAGGATACCACTAACGTCTCTGACTGCCAGTCCTGGCTCCACACCACAGACATAGACTTACTTGGGGTAGAGGACAAGCTCTGGAATACACAGTGCTGGTCAAAGTCAAACAGGATTGAACATCTCTCCAACACAGTCTCTGCCCTAGTGACAGGGTGATCACAGTACGACATGGCACACATTCAGGGAGCCATGCCAAGTGTCTCAGCAGCCACTGAAAGTGCTGCTGGCCACTGGCCCTACAAAAGGTCTGGCCAGACCCTGCAAGTAAGAAATGCTACCTAACTGCTTCCATTCTACTAAGTAACAGAGCTGAGCTGGTGTGAAAGCCTCTCATCTTCAGAGCCCTAAAATTATCAGTTAGTCAGTGGGTTACACTGCCTTCCTCTAACACTTGAATCCTCTACCTGAAAAGAGTGCTTAAGGTGAGGAGAACATTAGGATACAGTAAGGTGAGATCCTGCAGCCTGCCCAGCTAAGGCCACTTTCCTAGACAGAATATTACCACAGGAACCTGAGTGAAGTACGTCTCAACACTGAGACTTCATTTCTTTATCATTATGCTTAACAGTAAAAGTACTGAGACTGGACTGGCATCAGTTTTCTATGGCACATTAGAGCCTACCTACCAGTATTCTATTTTAAGTGTTCACATATTCAGTCATACTTACATCTTGCCATGGGAGGGGAGTTCTACTGGGTGTAATACTGACATCAGTGAGGTGAGATGGGAAGCACGGATCTCCGTGGAAGTGAGGGTGTGGATGCAAACACAGAACACAAGAGTAGTATCAGCTCCTACTTCTTCAAAAGAGGAGAAAAAGAAAACGTCCCCAGATCGTCAGAGTTGTCCTTCCTTGATATGTGATGTAAAAGCCATGCTGACTGTAACTTCATTTCTATAAGCAATCTTTTTGAGTAAAAATAAAAGGTAGGCATGAGGAAGACAAGGGCTTTGTGTGTCAGCACAGTGAGAACAGAAAGAACACTGGTTGGTTTTTGCAATTTATCTTAATTAATTTCAATGTTTAGATATTGCCAGGTTGTTTATGTGTCTGGGATTAAACATGAACTCCAGAGAAATGGCTTCATTAGCAGCACCTGCATAAATCTTTTCACTACTTTTGTCAGGACAGTGGCTCAGACAAAATGATTAACTGTATATCATCACCTCAGGGAGCTTTGTACCCACTGGTCTATAATAATCAAAAGCAGCTTCCAGTATCCATAAGGGTATCTCTAAATGTAACCTGTCTTCACTTTAGGTTTTTATCTGTAAAAACCTAAAGGCAATTCAGACAGACTCCTGCAGCATTAAGTATACTTGAAACATAGCAAAAATGTTCCACGGCTGTATTTGGTCTAGCTCAGGAACTCAAAGGTGACTTAAAAGTAATATCCTATCAACTGAACCAAATGCTCTCAGCACTAATGCACCCAAACAGATTAGACACTTGATTTAATTCTCTCTCTCTGGATGCAAAAGGAAGGAAGGGTAAAAGACCTGATGATAAGTGTGTGACTTACGGTCTTAGCAACTGTAGAATCTCTCGAGGCCACAGAAGCCAGCACAAAAGAGCTCCAACATGCCAGGCTATCTGCTTATAATTTCTGTCCCACGAGTCCTCAGTAGACAATGAATAGATCACAAAGCTCACTCAACTCAAAAGGTGACAAGCCCTCTCTAGTCATAGGCCCACAGGGCCACAGCTAGGTTCCACAAGGCATATTTTTTCTTCAGATAATGGTTTAATTTTGACTATTAGCATGAACAAAACTATATACCAAGAAAATGCATGCAGGCTGGACATGGTGATGTACACCTGTGATCAGGCAGAGACAGTCTTACTGTAGCAAATCCCAGACCAGCCTGGACAGCAGAGCAAATCTCAAAAAAAAAACAATAAAACAAAATAAATAAGAGATACCACATGCATATTTCAAGTAGTCAACACATAGAGCTTCCCTAAACAGAAACGGTGCAGGGCAGCTGAGTATAGCAGTCCTGCATGTAATTACAGCACTAGGAAGCTGAGGCAGGATTCTGAAAAATCTCAAGGCCAGCCTAGACAGTGCAGATTGGTGAAAGCTTTACATGGGACAGAGTGAGAACCTGTGTCAAACAACAAAATGAACAAAAGAGAAAAAGTCTAGGGTAGAAAGGCACAGGGCTTGATAGCACAGGGCAGTGCTTCTCCAAGTGTAGTCCCCACATCACCAGCAGTACCCAGGAACTAACTAGAAATGATTGTTCTTAAAGGGGAGAGGGAGACAAGGAACAATAGGAAGATAGGCAAGTTCCTGAGCCTTGACCTGGATCTGCTTATGAATCTTAGGCAATGAACCTTTGAGGTGATTCCAACAGCATCAAAGGTCAAAAACCAGGGATGGAATGGGGGCTTCTGGAGAGATGTCTCAGCAGTTAAGTGCACTGCTGTTGTTGCAGAAGACCCAGGTTCAGTTCCCAGTACCCATATGGCAGCTCACTACCATATGTAATTCCAGTTCAAGATTACTGAAGCCATCTTCCAGCCTCCATTGGCAACTGGACACATCTGATGCAAATATACACACTCTGGCACACACACAAATTTAAAAAATAATACTGAAGTAGATTTTGGTGGGGGTAGTGTACAGTGAGGAAAACCCAGGGAGAAGAAAGTGGTGAAGACAAGAGACAATAAGGAAAAAACCTATATGCAAAAATCTTGGGGAAACATAATGGGGTCGTCCACCAGGTGCCAGCACAGACTGAATGCCAAGCCAACAAGGCATTAGTATGTTACATGCCTCAGTCTTTACAAATTTTTGTTTGTTTTTGTTTGTTTGAGACAAGGTCTCATTGCATGGCCCTGGCTGGTCTAGAAAGCTCTATGTAGGCCCAGAGCTCACAGAGATCCTTCTTCCTCCACCTCCTGAGTAATGGGACTAAAGATGTGTACCACCATACCAGAACGATTACTTTTTAAGTGCGGTACCTAAGGCTGAATTCCTAGTAGAGCATAAAAAATCATCCAATACAGACGTTCAAGAAAGTGACTTGTAACACAACAGCATACATACTCACCTTCAAAATGTAGCCCTCAGGCTAAGGCTACAGCTTAGTTAGTGTAAATGAGAGTCGGCCTCCTCCTCTGTCCACGCCCCCACTGCCCCCACTAGCAGGCTCATATATTTGAATACTTGGTCCCCAGTGCTAGAACAGTCTGGGAAGGAGTAGGAGGTCTGGTCTTGAAGGAGAGTTGTCACTGAGGATGGGTTTGAGGTTTCAAAAGCCCACACCATTGCCAGTTAGCAGTTAGCTCTTCTTCTCATGTTCGTTCTCATTCATAGTCTCTCCCCCTCTCTCCTCTCCTGTCCTCTCTCTCCTCTCTCCTCTCTCCTTTCTCCCTCTCTTATGCTTGTGGATCAGATGTAAGTACTCAGCTACTGCCCTAGCACCATGCTTGCCTGCTTACATGCTGCCATGCATGTATCCATACATGGTATCCATGTACCCTACCTCTCCGGAACCATGAGCCTCAAATTAAATGCTTTCTAGTATAAATTCCCTTAGTCAAATAAGAAGTAACTAAGAATCTGGAGAAGAACCTGCCTGGAAGGCAGGAATATCTAAGTTTGATCCAAGCATCCATATAAAACTAGGTGCAGTGGCACACATACAGCCCAGTGCTAGGGTAGAGGAAGGCAACCTAAGGTTCAGTGGTCAGCAAGTCTAGCTTAACAGGTGGGTTCTGGGCCAGTGATAGACCCTGAGATGGTATTCCTAAGATGATACCTGAGGTTGTACTCTGGCCTCTACATGTGTGTGTGTACACACATGCATGCACGCACACAGCACACACTAAGTAAATGGTGGGGCTGGTAATACAGCACAGTTGACAGCGTGCTTACCTGCTGTGTACCAAGTCCCTTCATTCAACTCCAGTATTACAATAAAATAAATCCATAAGAAAATGTAAAAGTAGGCCTTTCCTTCCTACCAGTTCTTAAAAAAAAAAAAAAGTCTTTGATAAAGCCCAAGTGTGTAGGGTTTGCTGGGGGTTTTTATTGTTGTTTTGTTTTGTTTTTGCCTTTTAATATGTGTTTTGCCTGAATGTCTGCCTGTGTACTACAATTGTGCTTGGTACCTGCAGAGGCTAGAAGACTGTGTCAGGTCTGCTGGAACTATAGTTACAGATGGTTGTGAACCCTTATGTGTGGACACCAGGAATTGAACCCAGGTCCTCTTAACCACTTAGCCATCTCTCTAGTCTCTAAATGTGTTTTTAAGAGCAGTAAACTATCTAGAATGACTAGTTGGGCTCTAAGCAAGGTTTATAACATTTCTAACACTGGTTCCAAAATCCCATTGTATATATTCACTTTGGGGTGAATGGGTATCAATTGCAGAGATTAGCTCACAGATTTTTCAGACCTTAACAGAAGAATAGATTTGCTCCCACCACAAAAAAAAAAGAGTTTTAAAACCACTACTTAGCCAAACATGACTGTGCATAACAGTAATCTCAAAAATCAGGAGGTGGAGACAGGAAGATTAGAAACTCAAGGAAAGCCCCATCTACACAGTAATTCAGGACTGGCCTAAATAAATAAAATAAAAATCCTACTGACCCATGGGTTAGTTTAGGAGATTGGGCAGTTTATTTCAATGCAACATTAAATACTTGGGTTCTAAAGCCAATCAAAGCTCATCTTCTAGCCCAGCAAGTCTCAGAATCCTTCCCAATCCCTCTCAAGGTTATAGGAAGAATAAAGGGATCAGACATGAAAACACTTAGCTGTGCTTGGCACATAACAAACTTTTATAACAATGTTACCACTAAACAAAAGGTATTGCAGAGTACAGAGTGTTTAGCAGCACAGGCATTTACTAACAGGTATCTTAAATACTAATAAAACCATTCTGTCATTTAAAACTGATACACTTCAAATTTGCTACTATTCTCTGTGAGGGACACAATGTAGCATAAGTTTAGCCATCATAGGCAGAAAACACTGCATTCATCCTCCATCACCACCCTGCTCTGCCCTATGGAATCACCAGCATAAGACAAGATCAACCATTATGACCCTACAGCCCTATTTATTTACATCATGACCTGTGAGATTCAGGTCAGTAGCTACTATGCCTTGTTTGGGAATAATGCTGTGCGTGTAAGTCACTTTATTCATCAGATGTCAATCTAAAGTCATTTAGCTATAAAATATATCCTTTTACTTTACTTTTTTCTATTTCCTTGTATACCCCTTCCCCCAAAAAAGGAGAAACTAGAAGAAACTGACAAGGTCCTAAGGTTACCTATCTTTTATATGTATGTAAAATATGTATATCTTCTTATTCTTTCTAATTAAAATTGATATTAAATTAGTAATTTTTAGTAACTACAGACTTAAGAAGTAAAAAGAAAATTAAGCTCAAATTACTTTATGGGAAATCTCAGTTAAATTTAAATGAGTATGCACACCAAAAATATTGAGTATACACACAAAACTATATTACATAGTTATCAACTGATGATTTTTAAAACACACATGTTCAAAACAACAACAACAAAATCTTCAACTATTTCATATACTTTTCTTCCATGCCTGTGGCCAATAAGACGTCTTTAAAAGAGAGATTTATAAGAGATCATGCAAGGAAACATTGTTTAAAGGTAAACAACTTCACTGTCCCATCCAGCCCAGGAGTCACTCATTTTCTTTGTCATTATAGAACTATTAACATAGAGTCAAGACCAATTAGCATTGTCAGAGTATTTACTAAAGCCCAGGAAGACGTTAAATCACAGAAATCTGGCCTTAAGGATATCCAGTCAGTTCCCAACGTAAATACTCACTCAGTACAGCACTGGAATTCAATAATAATAATAATAATAATAATAATAATAATAATACCTGTAGCCTTGAAAACTTTGAAGGAAGAAAGAATAGATCAAGCCAGCTGTGTGTAAATTTCAAATTCACCACAACTTCACAAACAGGCTAGAAGAGAGCTTAAGGAAAGCCTCTGCAATAAATTATAAATTGAAAAAAACAAATAGCCAAAATGATACTTTAAGTCTATGGTCACCAATCTCTTTGGTATACAGAAGCAGACTTCGTCAAAAAAAAAAAAAAAAAAAAAAAAAA
>JANHMN010000002.1:102030137-102042235 GCA_030674055.1 Rhabdomys pumilio | reverse complement strand
TGTGTGTGTGTGTGTGTGTGTGTGTGTGTGTGTGTGTGTGTGTGTGTGTGTGAAAGAGAGAGGGGGGAGGTTCTTTCTACATAGCCCTGGTTGTCATAGAACTTGCTATATAGACCAGGGTTGCCTCAAACTTGCAGAGATACACCTACCTCTGCCTTTGAAATACTAGGATTAAAGGTGTGTGCCACCATGCCTGCCTTCTCAAATCTACTTTTTAAAGAAAGAAATATATTGAGAAAATGTATTTGTTCAGATGTTTCCTCCCCGTTCCTAGCATCCGTCCTTTCTTATTTTTTTAAGATTTATTTTATGTGCACAAGTGCTCCATGTGCACTCTTGCTTGCATGCCAGAAGAGGGCATCATATCCCAGAATAGATGGCTGTGAGACATCCTGTGGCTGCTGGGAATTGAACTTCCTCTGAAAGTGCTGGCAGTGCTCCTACCTGCTGAGCCATCTCTCCAGCCCACATCTGTCATTTTTAAATGCAGATCTTGTTCTTATCTGCACCGTTTCCCTTCTCCCACCTCTGGGCTGAATCTCAATTCCTCATTAAGGTTCTTAACATAACTGTTGACTGATAGGTTCTAAAGCGTCCTGAGTAAAAGAGTTCTCTAGGAAAATTGAACACACACACACACACACACACACACACACACACACACACACACACACGCAGAGAGAGAGAGAGACAGAGACAGAGAGAGACAGGGAGACAGAGAGAGAGAGAGACAGAGAGACAGAGAGAGAGAGAGAGAGAGAGAGCAATCCTTGGCCCATACTATTATGGAGCCCAGGAAGTCCAAACTCTGCAGGGTGTGTTTGCAAGTTGCCAAAAAGAAAAGAAAAAAAAAAAAATGTTGCAGGTCAAGTCCAAAGGCCAACTATAGCAACACTTGCCCCAGGACGATGGAGATGAGCCTGTTCTACTCAACCTTGCTCCAATTTGTCATGGCCCACCCACTTTATGGTACAAAATGTTCTTTGCTCATAGTCCACTGATGTAAATGCTAATCTTATTCAAAGTGCTCTCACAGGACATCCAGAATAATGATTGATCACACTTGATCCCTCAGAAGTACAGGAGGGATAGTCATGAAGTTTATAGACCAGAGAGACAGAAACGTTTAAGGCAATTATAATACCACCTAGCAGGTGTTCCAGTAGACTTAAACAAAGAGCACTGTAATAGCACACACACCCAACACCTCTCTTGCTGCTGACAACACTTCAAATGTGGAGAAGAGCAGTTAGCCAGGAAAACAGAAGCCTGTTAAGACCAGTCTAGGAAGGGCAAGAATGTGTGTGTAGAAAGACAGGGACAGGAACATCGGAGCAGCCAGGAAGCTGCTGGCGTGGCTGGGCTAGGAGAAACAGGAGACAAGACACAGGTGACATGAACCAAAACCCTCTGCTGTTCTAAGCTTTTGCATGTGTACATGTAACCTTCAGAGCAACCCAAACAGTATATATAACTTTATAAAGACATTGAGTGAACTGGGTGGTGGTGCATGCCTTTAATCCCAGCACTCAGGAAGCAGAGGCAGGTGGGTTCCTTAAGTTCAAGGCCAGCCTGGTCTACAGAGTCAGTTTCAGGACAGCCAGGGCTACACAGAGAAACCCTGTCTTGAAGAAGGAGGAGGAGAAGAAGGAAAAGGAGGAGGAGGAGGAAAAGGAGGAAAAGGAGGAGGAGGAGAGGAGGAGGAGAGGAGGAGGAGAGGAGGAGGAGGAAGAAGGGAAGGAAGAGGAGGAGGAGGAGGAGGAGGAGGAGGAGGAGGAGAAGGAGAAGAAGAAGAAGAAGAAGAAGAAGAAGAAGAAGAAGAAGAAGAAGAAGAAGAAGAAGAAGAAGAAGAAGAAGAAGAAGAAGAAAAGGGTGACAGAGGTCTGGCCTTGGCCTCAATCATCAGCAAATGGGCCTGTGCAGGAACCACTAGAGATGTGAGAAGGCCAGGTCCTGAGGAGCCCAATGTGTGAAGGCACCACTTCATCTTGATGTCTGCTGGATTGTGGAAAATGGATAGAGGAGTCAGGGCCATTTCAGACTGGACTGATGAGCTCCAGTTTTAGAGGAAAGACCCTATCAAAAACAATCAAACCAATGTGGGGATTAATTGAAGAAATACCTGAAGTTATCCTCTGGTTTCCACATAAGCAATGGGCACTTCCCATGTACACACACAAACACACACAGAGAGAGAGAGGGGGGGGGAGGGAGAGGGAGAGGGAGAGGGAGAAAGAGAGAGAGAGAAACTTTTGGAAACTGATGGTGACCGTGATAACTGGCTATTGGACAGCTTTAGGAAATGCCCATCTTTTGTATACTTTTGTATACTTACGTGATAACTACTCTTATTTTCAGGAGAAATAGACTCAAATGTGGATGAACTGTCCTGGTGTCTGTGGTGTCTGTAGTTTCAAACTATTCTATCAGAACTAAACATGTTATATAAACTTCTACATGGATCTATAGAGAAAAGACAGATTTGGCAAACACTATGATCTAATGTAGATGGATTCAGAGTGTTCATGAGATGTGGCTTGTTTGCTTTTCTGTTTGAATTGTGTATACAATAAGATTTGAGAAGGTATCTGAAGAGAAAGATATAATCAGGTGGAGAACCATGCTCATGCCTCTGAGGAACTCTGACCAAACCCATTTGGAGAGAAAGTTCTCTAGTGGCAGCCCCTGCTTTCGAAAAGAGATGCAAATTGGGTACAAATCCTGGCTTCCTTGTTGACTCCACTCCTGCCTCTGTCTTCCAGCCCTTTCTTGTTCTGATCTGCATGGAAGTGGGGCCTGAGGAGAGCATGGGGCAGTCCCCTGTAAGGGGCACTCACTCTCCTCAAGTCTTATTCCTTACTTTGAAGCTTCTACCTGCAGTGAAAACTCCTTCCTTCTCCCCACTAGGTAGACATGAGGGAACCCACTTACAGTAATGAACACATATACACAGTGTGTGGTCCATTGAGATGGCATCTTAACAGTGTGTGGGTCTGTACACTAGTGAGTGAGGCACTCTCCTGCTTAGGCTAGTGTGGACTTGGCCATGGTGTCAGCATGCCCATGGACTGGTGCTTGGACCCCCATTTTAAAATTCTATTGACCATATTCTCAGTCATTCCAAAATGTTCCCAAGGACCAAAGAAAAGAGTCCCAGCACCCTTCCACACCACTTGGCCACTGTCCAGGACTTTCTCCTTTCCTCCCACAACCTCAGGGTGGAATTTCTCATAGTCTCTTGGGACAATGCAAAGGTGGAAGTCACTGGAAGTTTATAGAGCAGTAACCAAATGCCAAGTGTTTCATTAATGATCAACCTACCATGTAAATTCACACAACCTGCCTGATTGGCCCCAGGCTGACGCGGTCTGCCCTGTCCTCCTCCCCTCCTCTCCACCCCCACCCCCAGCTACCAAGGCTGCTCTTGAACTTGAGATTAAAGAGAAAAAGGTCAGAGCACACATGTGTAGTCAGCTGAGAGCTGACTACAGTTCAGCATTCTCCTGATGATACCCAGGGAGCATCCTCCAGTCTCATTCTGCAGATGCTAAGCCTGTTCACCATGTGCTGCTGGTGTGAGTCAAATCCAGCTGCAGATATAGTCCACACACTGCAGCTGGAGGCTGCCTGCCCTGCTGATTGCCAGTGGGAATTTACATTTTGTAGCTTGAGACATCAAGATTAAAGGCAATAAAACAAAGGCCTTCAGAAAGGAGGTGAGAAGGGGT
The DNA here is from genome assembly GCA_030674055.1 of Rhabdomys pumilio. Taxonomy (NCBI): domain Eukaryota; kingdom Metazoa; phylum Chordata; class Mammalia; order Rodentia; family Muridae; genus Rhabdomys; species Rhabdomys pumilio. The sequence goes on along the minus strand of JANHMN010000002.1, from coordinate 102,038,507 downwards.
GGAGGTGGGGTGCTTCTCTGCCCCAGCTTTCTGAGGAGCCAAGTGAATTGCTTCTCTCTGTGCTGTCACGAACACCTGGCAAAGTCTACTTGAGACAGAAAGATTGATTTCTGCTCCAAGTCTGAGGGTACTGTCCATCAAGGCAGGGAAGATGGCTTGAGGCAGTGGGTCACACCGCACCTACAGTTAGGAAGAACACTGGTGCCCAGTATATTTCTCACTTTTACTCAGTTCAGGACCTCAACCTGTAGAATGGCACCCCCTCATATTCAGAGTGGGTCTTTCCACCTCAGTTAACCCAGGCTAGATGCTCCCTTACAGGCACACCCAGAGGTCTTCTGGCTAATTCTAGATTCTGTCATGTTGACAACATTAACCATCATATTAGGTAACCTAGCAGGTCTCTCCCTAGGCCTCAGTTTCCCTTCAAGGTTGGCAGCCTGTCTGGCCCTTCCCTGAAATAGCTTCCCCAGACAGGGTCCTCAATCTCATCCTGTCCATCAGCTCTCACTGGCCTCCTGTAGCAGGAAGCTTTACTGGCTCTGACTGGTTATGACACACACATGCTAGCTGGCTACTTCTCAGGCAAAGGAGGAGAGTCCAGAGTTCTGGCCATCTCAGCTTACTTGATTATAAAAAGTCAGGTGATGCCCAGTGGTGGTGACACATGTCTTTAATCCCAGCACTTGAGAGGCAGAGATCTTTGAGTTCAAGTCTACAGAGTGAGTTCCAGGACAGCTAGGGCTACACAGAGAAACTCTGTCTCAGAACAAAAGAAAACAAAGCAAACAAAACAAAACAAAATCAGAAATAACATCCCTTGACATGAGGGAGTCTAAGACATAAACAGAGGGAATTATGGGTAAAAGTCCAGCATGCTCTGTGATGCCCACCCAGGGAGCCCATGCTCTCTCTCCCTTGATAAACATCATACCTGGCTTTGCACGCTGAGCATCAGCACAAGCCTTCAGCCGTGTGTGGGATGGACGTAAGCAGCCATTGTGAGGAAGGACCAGACAGGGTTCTCAACAGTCTTCCTAAACCCAGAAACAGATTGCTGGAGGTTTTGGAAGAAGGATTTGAATGAACTCTGTTCCCTACTATATTGCTCTTCCTGCCCACCATGTCCAGTAGACCAGGGGTTCCCTATGTTCTTTCTCGGAATGTTGCCTCCTGGGGGATTGTGGGAGGACTTTGAAAAGCTGTTTCTTCACCTTGGGAAGATTCTTCTAGCCACATAGCTACCCAGGCAAATGTCAGTAACAATAAGGTTGAACTGAAACCATTCCACTCACATATAATGGGCAAAAGAGATAGAGAGGAGGAGGAATGGGAGGGAGGAGCGAGGCAAAGAAAGGAGACAGGCAAATAGAGACGGGATGAGAGAAAAGGAGAAGACAGAAGTTAAAAAGACATTAACATTAAAAAATCAATAAAGAGGTAAATTTTAAATCCGTATTTCTATTTGATCTTATATTATTCTTGTGATTCAAACTGTGCCTTTAAATTATTTTTGTTTTCAGATTATTTTGTTGTTGTTGTTCAACGAAACGGAGGAGAGAGTGCCACCGTGTGGCCACATGGTATATTACTTCTCCAGTATTAAAGAGTCCACAGCTCTCTCCACTGCAGGTTGGGCTGATCCTGGAGAGAAGCCTAGGCTTGGAAGGGGCCACAGCCCACCCCAGCCGCGTGAGTCCAGGTCTTCTCCTCTTTTCTGCCGACCACCCACTGATCTTGCACTTCAAGCCACGCATGCAAATGGGTGTTTTCCTAGCACCAAATACATAGAGAAAGATAAACCAACCCCAGGTTAAGTCATCTTTCTAGAAGCGTCACAGAGAGAGAGCAAGGGCCAGCAGATCTATTCTCTTTCTGTGTAAGCAAGTGTGAAGGCCAGAGAATCCTGTTGAGTGTCTTCCTCAGCAACTCTCTCTGTCTGAGACAGGATCTCTCATCGGGCCCGAAGTGCACTGATTGGCTAATCTGACTGGTCGATGTGTCCCTGGGATCTTACTGTGTATGCCCAGCAAGTACTCAGTCACAGGTGCATGGTACCATGCCTGGCTTTTTGCATGAGTCCTGGAAATCTGAACTCAGATCTTTCTGCTTGTGCAACAAGCACTTTACCCGTGAGCCATCCCTACAACCTTCCCACACAGTACCCCTTCTTAACTATGAATCAAAGTAATTGGTACCAGAAGTGGGATCGGGGCTATGATTGTCTGATCATGTGATTCTTAAGCCGTCTGAACTGGTCTGTTAAAGGATATGGAAGAATTTGGAGCTTGAAGTCACAGACACCTGAGAATGGAATGTACAGAGCTTACTGGACCATTCTGACAGGAAAGGAGCAGAAACGAGCTTAAAGATGCAAGCAAGGCAGAGACAAGGAAAACAGCTGTTAAAAGGATTAGTACCACTACAGAGAAGACTTGGCTCCAGGGAGATAGCTCGGTGGTTTAAGTGTCTGTCACCAAAATTGACAGCTTGGGTTCAGTCTCCTGGACCTACATGATGGAAGCAGAGAACCAACACCCTCAAGTTGGTCTCTGAGCTCCACACAGGTGCCATGGCAGGTGCTCACCCACAAAATAGACAGGTAGATGCACAGACAGACAGTAGATACACAGATACACATAGATAGATAGATGATAGATAGATAGGTAGGTAGATAGATAGATAGATAGATGCACAGACAGACAGAGCCTTTTCTCTCTGTAGATCCTGGGTATTAAACTCTGGTCACTAGGCTTGTGTGGTATGTGCCTTTTTCCACTAAGCCATCTCAACAGCACCACATGTGTACGTCTGTGTCCATGCACCCCCATCATCATCATCATCACCATCATCATCAATAAATAAATAAATAAATAAATAAATAAATAAAACAATTTATTAAAGAGAAGCTTTCTTTGTCTCTTTTCTGGAATAATAGGCAAGACTCCACCTATCAAAAGCTCCAACTTGTAAAAATGCAAATTTATTTGAAAGGAGGGCACCTGACCAGAGACTATGGCCAAAAGATCCTGTGTCATTCACACGATGCTAACTTTGCAGATGTGCAAACATGCAAGAGTTGTGGGGTCATGGAGGCTGCATCCGTGGCTTTCCTAGAAAGCCACTGAGACCAGAGAAAGGGCATTCACCTCTCTCTCTGCTTCCAGTGAGAGGCTGCTTTGTGCAGCTGCCATTTCTCATTCCCCACCATAAACCCTCTTTCCTTAAGTTGCCCTCTTTACTTGCTTTGCCACAACAATGAGAAAAGTAACTAGCCCATCTAGAGGGCAAAGGCTGATGAGAATCCTGACAGTATCGCCATAGCAGCACCTACGTCCAGCCAGATCTGGAATGGAACATAATAGGTGGTGTGACATGGCTGTTATGCTAGAGTTGTGAACATTAGGACTGGAGACACTGCCCAGCAATCAAGGACATCTGTTACTCTTGTTGTTGCTTGGGTCAGAAGACCAAGTTCAAGTCTCAGCACATACATGGTAGCTAAAAACCACCTGTAGCTCTAGTTTCAGAAGACTCAGTCTGTCTTCTCATGTCCACAGGTACCAGGCTTGCACTGAGTGAGCATATATACTGTTTGGTTTCAGACTCCTGGACAAGAGACTGAGGTGCATATGTTATATATCAAAGCAGACCTGGCCTCCAGGTTCTCCCAGCATCCCTCAGTTCCTACCCAGCAAACTCTGCCCCAAATCTGAACTTTCCAGCCCAGGGGCTAGGCTGCCCTTCCCCCCAAGTGGTTCTTTCCTACATAATCCAGACATTTCAGTCTCTCCCTCTCTCTCCTTCTCTCTCTACCTGCACACCCTTTCTCTCTTTCCTTCCCCCCCCCCAACCCCCTGCTGCCTCAATCCTTGGGGCTAGTGACCTCACTAAAGAGCAGCTTCCCAATAAACCTGCATCTAATCTGGCTTGAACTGGCTCACTTTGCCGGCAGAGAAATAACGTAGCATATATCTTCAGGCAAAACACTCAAACACATGAAATCAATAAATCCAAAACAAAAATTTTAATAGCTTGTATTGAGTTTCTGCAACTGAAAGTGAGTTGTTATCTGACAAATTGTGGAAAACACTGACAGCTTGTGGGGAGCTGACAGAAGGCGGCTATCATCCTTGTAGCCATCTTGAGCCATATACCCTGACAAGAGACTTGATTACAACAGCCTACAACAGCTGAGCACAGTCTGATAACATCTTGCTTTGCTTTTGATATCCAGGATCTTCCCTTGGGTGTGTGAGGCTTAAAGGTGTGATTTAGAGTCATGACTTAAGGGCGTGACTTAAAGGCATGGCTTAGAAGTGAGACATATAAAAGATGAGAGGCAGACAGAAGAATTAGAATTAGGCATTAGGTATTAGGCATTAGACATTAGGCACTTAGCACTTTGAAGAAGTAACTTGGAACTTGGAGGCACTAGGGACTAGGAACTAGGGACTAGGAACTCAAGATTTGGGACTTGGACTAGGAAGAGAGACTGAAGAATAAACAAGATTGAATCACACTGTTTGGTCTCCATTCTTCGAGTCCGTTCTCACTCTCTCTCTTGCTGAACCCTGACCTGCGGACTGAAGCAGCTTGGGGCAGTGCGGGTTCAAACATTGATAGAGCGGTCCTCAACAACAGCTCAGCTCTGACGTGTACATTTTGGGCTCACGAGTAAAGGGAAACCAGGGGCGGCTTTACCAGGTCCCCTTCCTGGCTTTTGTGTCCTTGCTCCTCACTGGTCTCCCCTTTCTTCAGTCTCTCACTTGAACCTGGCTGTGGCCAGTTCCCTGAGGTCCTGGCCTCCAGCTCTTTGTGCAGTTTCTCTCCTCAGTCACTCCTCTCAGCCCAGGCATCCATTTAGAGGCCACTTCCTGGGCCTGAAGAGATAACTCGGTGGCTAAGAGCACTGGCTGCTCTTCCAGAGGATGCAGATTTGATCCTAGCACCTACCTGGTCGCAACCAGATAACTTCAGGTCCAGGGGGATCTGATGCCCTCTCCTGGCTCCAGCCAGTCCTGAATGTTCACAGTGCACAGGCAGGTGTGCAGGCAAAACCCCATACTCATAAAATAAAGCAATAAACAGAAGTCATTGTTTCCCCACACATCTGGGTCCATGCTCCAAAGTTCCATGCTCACATTGCATTTTCCCACCTTTCCATCACAGTGCTTACCACTCCAAACCATGAGTTTCTTTCAGGTTGCTCTGTCCCATCTCAAAGGCCAGGTACAAGCTGGCATGGCTCCTTGTCTAAAACCTGTTGTGGTTTAAATATGCCCTTCCAAGATTCATGCTGGACCATAAGACCTACAGTGATGACAGGGCGAGGGGAGTGATCTTTTAGGAGGAGACTGGACCAGGAAGTCTCTGGTTTCCTCATCCATGGCTTGATGGTGCTATAGATGGGGCTGTGAGGTGCTGTAAAGCTCAATGGTTAAGGATGTTTGCTGCTTTTTCAGAGGACATCAGTCTGGTTCCCAGAACTAACCATTTGTGTCAGGCAGCTCACAGCTGCCTTTAACTCTAGCTCTAAGGGTCTGATATTCTCTTCTGGCCTCCGTGGGTGTTGAGTGCGCGTGCAAACACTCAAACACAGCCGCATTCATATACATAAATGAAAATAAAATATTTAAAAGGGACTGGTGGGAAAAAAGCATTCCTTTAGTCTTCTGTCATTTGCCCTATATGGTCACAGCCTTAGAATGTTTACCCCTAAAGCATGTGAGAGGGTACAACAGGGGTACCTGTTAACAGACCTTGACCAAGCACAGAAAAGGGAGGAGGAGGAAGAAGAGAAGGAAGAGAAGGAAAAAAAGATAAAGAAGGAAAAGAAGCACCTCATTTAAGAATGGGTTTGTGGAGTAGCTGTTGAGTAAGTGAATGAAAGACCACATCTCTGGAGGCATTCAGACCTTAAGGACAAGATGAAGGCACGGCCTCCAAGACTAACCACTTACAGAAGCAGTGTTGGCTCCAGAAACCAGTTAAGGTGTCTTGGTCCAGGGCAGTGTGGGCCTGTCATGCCAGGTGGGGGTCCTGGTATGAAGGGGCTGGTGCCCTGGCCACTGCTGTCCCAGAGAGGTGTCTTAGCCTAAAAGAGACCTGGGTCTGGGGCCCTTCAGTGGTAACAAGCCCCACCCCTCCTATAGTGTGGCCACAGCTTCAGAGCTGCTGTTGAACTGGCTGTCTTACCCAGCAGCTTGAGGCTAGAGATCAGCCAAACAATTGTGCATTCAGAAAGCAAAAGCTTTGGTAAGGTTATGAGGAGAGAAAGGGGGTGGAAAACCATTAAAGATGTCAGCAAAGGAGGATTTGAATGAGACATGGTTCAGCAGGGAAGGCAGGCAAGCATAAATGTATGTGACAAGAAATGAAGGCTGGTCCCTGTCAGGGAAGGGTTTAAAAATGTCCTAAGTATGGTCTATAAAGTTTTCTGCATAGTGACTCAGTTCCCACTGAGCTCTTGGCTGTACCATCCAAAGAATATTCAAGATGTTTTCCTAAATAAAACATCTTTTATCTTAAATAAATCTTTTTTTATACAGAGAGAGCAAGGGGCTGGATGTAGCTGTCTCCTATCTGTGGCCACCAGTTGGGACTTGTGTCCCTACTGTTCTGTGTTCCCCTGGGGAGCTGTTGTGGCCTCCGGGTGCTGCCACAGGGTTGGCCTCCTCAGCAGAAATGCCTCAAACAAAACATCTCTTTTCTCTACACTTCGAACCTTGGACTTGCAGTTTCAATCGGGGCTTCCTGTCCCCATGTTTGTTTTCTTTATGAGGGAAATGTAATCTCTCCAGTCCTGGCTGCAAGAGCATGCAAATCAGCTAACAGTGCTGTTTGGTGGAGTTCTCTCTGTATGCAAAACCTCCTGGAATAAATCAGTCATCCCCAAAACGGGAGGAGGCCAAGGGGCAGGGCAGGAAAAAGAAAGTAGGACTAGGGAATGGGGCTCTGTTCAAATGGGGTGAAATGCCCCACGCTGGCCTGGGTACCCAGACACCCCCCCCCCCATTGACCTCTTTGTCTCTTTTGCTGCCACTAGGTGGCAGCACACACCGGCCCTGGTACTTGGGCATTCAATCTGTACTTGGACTTTGCCAGGCACAGAATCCAAGGCCCCCAAATTCACTACCTTACTTTTTTTCTGTTCTTCTACTCTGACTGTCTGTGGTTCTGCTGGTCTGTGGTTGTCTTGGGGAAACTCCATTTTTTTTTCTAGAATGAGCTCAGTGGGAGACAGAATCTTGTCAGTTAAGTGTGATCTGTACTGGGTTATAACCCAGGATCCAAGAGCTTTAAAGCACAGGGGCCCCTCTGATGCCCCAGCATGAGTGTGTGATGCTAGGAGCCAGGATAGGAGAAACACAGGGGAAAAGGGAGAAAAAGAGGAGAGAAAAAGAGGAGAGAAAGGAAAGGGGAAAGAGGGGGAGGAAGGATGGGGAAAGAAGAGAAAAGGGAGAGAGAGAGAAGGAAGGAAGGGAAAGAAATAAAACTTAAAGCCAGGGCCAGCCAGCTCCCTCCCACAACCCCCAGAGTCTTTGACTGTAAGTAAATGCTTGACTTTTAAATTTTAATAAAGAAGCACCCAAACGCTACTCAAAGTTTCTGGAGAAATTTCCAGTGGGTTAGAAGCTTCTGCGAGGTTTTGATAAGCAAATGTGGCTGCACCCGCGGGCCCTGGTCATTGGCTGACGCTTGCAGCCGCCAGATTTTGACACAAATAATCAGATTGAAAATCAGGGAGGGGAACAGAAGAGGGGGAAAAAACACAGAAACGAAAAGGAGAAGTGTCTGTGCAGAGACTCATAAAGTTGACAGAGCTGAGAACAGTCCCCAGGGACTGCGTGGAGGTTCTCGGCTCTCAGAACTCTCGGCAGAACTCAGAAGAGGGACAGCTCCCAGACGGTGAGTGCCACCAGACTGGTGCTGGCTGGGCTCCGCTCTGGGCGCCGCTGAAAAGTTCCTGTCCTGGTTGCCCAAGACAGGGAGGGTGTCTGCTTCCCTTTACAGTGAAAGGAAGAATAGTGTGATAGTCTCTCTTCTGGATGCAGTGCCCATTACCAGCGGAAAGAAGGAGGAAGGAGTATAGGGCCAGTCTGTGATGCCTCAATATAGCGCGGGAATCCTGCTTTTCTCCGGTGAATTTTGAGAAACTTTATTGTAGGTGACTAGACTTCACCCAGATGCAGAAAGCCAATCTCTGTCTCTCTGTCTGTCTCCCCCCCACACTCACACACGCACGTGCTCGCGTACACACACACACACACACACACACACACACGCACGCACGCACGCGTGCACACACACACACACACACAGAGAGAGAGAGAGAGAGAGAGAGAGAGAGAGAGAGAGAGAGAGAGA
>JANHMN010000002.1:102015700-102030127 GCA_030674055.1 Rhabdomys pumilio | reverse complement strand
AGAGAGAGAGAGAGAGAGAGAGAGAGAGAGAGAGAGAGAGAGAGAGAGAGCACTTTTCTAGGGGCACCAGAGGAGCTCAAATTGGTGTCTCTCTGAGCTAGAGCTGCCCTGTGCCAGGAACTCAGAAGGAATTTGTAGCTCTGATGACCTCAAAAGTTCCTAGAAGCACCCGGGAGTCAAACACCCTCTCTTCGGGAATTTACTGAAGGGAAATGACAAGGTGAGGCAGACCAGCCACTGGGAAGCACAGGATGGTGGCGGGGAGGCACTGCCAGGGATTCTTGGCTCTTTGAGCATCTGTAGCTCTTTTCACCTAGAGGAAAGGTGAGTTTGAGTCTTGGGTTTCTTAGAAACAGGGCTCATTGCAGAAATGCCAACAGATGCTGCAGTCCATGACTGGATTCTGAGAAAGCCAGCATCTTTATGAGACTACCGTGGGGAAGGAAAGTCACTTCTGGCTGTGGAGTCCGGCAGCCTGGGTGCTGGCAGAGCTATGCTTGTCTAGCCACCTGTGCTCTGCCACGTCCTGCAAAGTCCTCCGTCAGGATAGGGGTAACGTTTTGAAGTAGAAAGTTCTTTAGGGGAATCAGGCAGTTCTGTATGATTTAGGTCTGATGGAATCACCCCAGTGGTACTCACCATTCCTAACACTTCAAAAAAAGGTGGGTATGGGTCCCACTAGAGGTTCTGGGGAGCAGATAGCTCAAGGTCTCTCTTCTGGGACACAAAACCTGCTCCTAGGCAGAGAGAGCAGATGACTCCTATGTCTGAAGGTGTTGCGTTGACTCCTTTCTGGTGGTAATTCTGGCAATGAGGGGTTGTGGGGGCTCTGCTCTTGGTCTAGACATGAGCAGACAATGTTTTGTTGGCTCATTTTTGTTTCCATCATGGTAAATATGTCCATAAAGTTGATCATTTTTTGCTTTTGAGTTGTGTGGTGTTCTTGGGCATGGGCATTGGATCAAAGTCTACCGCAGACAAACACTCCAATCCCCAACTCCTTCTTCCTCTTCTTTTTCACTATATATTTTTTAAAAAGACCCTTAGTTTCTGATCCTTCTGCCTCCCCTCCTGGCACTGTGTCCTGAGCTACACCCCCAGCCCCTTTCTTCTTTTAGTTCATTATTTTTTTAATCTCTCTGTTTTTAATTTAAGATTACTATCATTAACTAGACATGGAGGTGCATTCCTTTAATCCTAGCACTTGGGAGGCAGAGGCAGGTGGATCTCTGTGAGTTTGAGGCCAGTCTGGTCTACATAGAGAGCTCCCAAACAGCCAGTGTCTTGTAGAGAGACTGCCTCAAAAGAACTACAAAAAGTCTTACTATTGTTGTTATTGTTTTTCTGGTTGGTTTTTGTGTAAGAGAGATGCAGGGCCACATGCTGTGGCATACATGTGGAGATCAGAGAACAACTTTATGGAGTCCATTTTCGGGTTTTTGGGGGGTTTGTTTGTTTGTTTGTTTGTTGTTTTGTTTGTTTTTTGAGACAGGGTTTCTCTGTGTAGCCCTGGCTGTCCTGGAGTTCACTCTGTAGATCAGACTGGCCACAAACTCAGAAATCCACCTGCCTCTGCCTCCCAAGTGCACCACCACTGCCCAGCTTATGGAGTCCATATTCTTTCTGCCCTGTGGGTTCTGGGGACTGAACACAACTCATTGAGCATGCATGACAAGTGTTTCACCCATTGAAATAGCTCACTGACCCACTTTCTCCCATGTTTGACCAGGCTGGCCTAGAACTCATGGGCTCAAGCAAGCCCCCTGACTTCCTCCCAAGTATCCAAGACTAGAGATGCTTGCCCCTATGCCAAGCTCATCTTATGAGCAGTTCATTAGCTACCGAGCAGATTCATCTTGTGCAACCAGGGCCACCACTGATCCCCAAGGCTGTCCTTTTGTGAAACTGATACCCCATATCTATTAATCAATAACTGTTCCCCCTGCCCCCAGCCCCTGCTAACCTCAAATCTACTCCAGTCTCTGCAAGCTTGCCTATTCTGTGCAACTAGATGTTTGTCCTTCTGTGGCTAGCTCATCTTGCTCCCATGTTCATGGGTTCACCATGCCACGCATGCTGGAACTTCCTCCAGTTGGGTGTCTGAATCACACTGTGTGCTTTGGCCTGGCTGTACCTTGCTTATCCATCCTTCCTAGACAGACACCGCTACCTCTCAGCTCTCAAGGACTGTGTTGCTGTGAATGTAGATGGTCAGGGTCTCTGAACTCTGTGCTTTGGTGTACGCCCGAAGGTCATCACTGACTTTATTTATGTATTTATTTGGTGGTGCTGGGGATTGAACCCTGGGCCTTGCACATGCCAGCTACTGATTTTAGATTCCCTAAGGTGTCCCAGGCTCCTGGATGTGACTCCGTGACGTGGTTCTGCAGCTTGTTTGTTACCTCCTTCCCTTCTGTCCTTACACATAAGGAAGTCCAAAGGGTCCCCTGTAGCTGACCCTGAGAACCAGCCCAGTCTTGCCCAACCCTCCTGAAAAGGGAACCTAACTGGCCAGTGTCTCAGGCAAGGTAGGTCAGTCCCTAGCTGAAGGTCAACAGATTGTACATGGGATTTTAGAGTAAAGAGGAAGTTTAGAAATCTCTTAGCCCAACCGTCTCCTCTGAGAGATAGGAAAACCAAACCCAGGTTAGCGGTGCACGCGGTCACAGAATCAGACTCATCTTTCGTGGGCTGCACCAGGTGCCTGAAGTCTGGAAATTCTGATGAGCCCACTATGCTCAAAACCTCAGAGTGTAGGATGCTACAGTCCTCCAGGCAGCCCCAACTGCAGTTCTGACTCAGGGACCATTGACTCTTTACGTGTGGGGATAGAAGGTTTGTGAAGGATGCTGACAAGGGGCCTCTTTCTGGAGGCCAGATACCATCACTGTCTCTGTTTTATGAAGAAATCCGAGTGTCTTTCACAATCTCTGCCCTGAGCTCTTTCTCAGAATGGTCCATGTGAATCAAAACTGAGTGGTTGTTAATTAACTACATTATAGGTGTTTGGTTCCTCTTTCTTTCTCTTTCTTTCCTTTTTTTTCTTTGTTCAGCTAACAAGGGCCAAAAGAAAATTCTCTGGGCTCACTTGGCCACTACTGTAGGCTTAGGAGTCTGACCAAGTGCTGGCCGCCCTGCCAGGTTAGGGAAAAGAATGCCCTGGAAGGAAAGGATAGAGCTCTAAGGCAACCCAGTGGGAGGAAGCAAGAAACCCAGGACCTCTTGCTCCCATGTAAGCATAAAGCATTCAGTAAGTGCTCATGAATGTAGGAGGGGGGTCCTGGTCCTGCGTCGTTCTGGGTTCAGGTCAGCTGACCTAGCATCACCTTTAACTGGACCATGGGCAAAACTGCCTTTAAGGAAATCTGTTCTTATTTGCTTTCCATGTGAAGCTGGTTAGGACCCTGTGTGGGGTCTTTGGGGATCAGGGAAATAAGACCTTTTCTCCTATCTCCCAGCTTCTTTTAATAGTCTATACCAGTGGCTACTGTGAGGAGCAAAGATTGGTATGTGGGGGATACAGGGTGAGTCAGGTGTCAAATCCAAGTAGGACAGTAGCCCTGGGCCTGGCTCTGAGATCCACACCCGCAAGGACACTTCCTACTTCCCTGTTCCTTGAGACACAATACATGGAGTAGGGCAGCCATCATGGCTTGGTTTCCTCTGTGATGTACTATGTAGTGACTATCTCAGTGAGGACCTGACATGAAAGGCCTGGCATAGCCTGTGGCCTACATACCACACTGAATAACTGTTGTTCCTCTGCTGTGAGTATGGGGGTCCTGGGCCTGGATGGACACATCTGCTCTCCCTCCCCCTGCACAGGATTTAGAGTCCCTCAAGTGAAGGGTTGAGGAGATTCGGGGAAGGGGGGTGCGGGAGGGAGAAGCCCAGGAAGGGAGGGGGTGGGAGAGGAAGGCTGGCTCAGGAAGATAAAGTCATGGCTGCTATGTGTACCAGGATGAGCAGAGGCCCTTCCAAATCCTTTGTTTAGAGAACTAAGAATCTGTCAGTGGAAAAGACCCAAGAGCCTAAGTCCCATCCTTCATTTTAGAGTTCAGAGAATGGAGGGCCTTGAACTTACGCCAGCTCTCTGGTTCACCCTTAGAGTGTACCTGTTGGGTTGCTCCGAGCCTCCCTCCTGGTCCCTTCAGCTCTTCCTCAGTGAGTGAAGGTGGCATGTGATGGCTCAGCCTAGGTGTCTGCTATGCACCTTACATGCTCAAGGTCCTTTATTATCCCCAGCAATGACTGACATAGAATCAGGTCCCCCTTCTTAGCTGATCTAAATATAGGCTTTACAGCAAGAAGTGCTGGACCTGGCTACTCTGCAATCAGCCGCAACCACTGATACTCCCCAGCAGGGCTTTGGGCCACGGGGCAAGCAGACTTAAGGCCTCTCCTGCCTGGTTTTGGTTCACCCCCTGGGGCAGAGGTGAGCCCTTGCCACAAAGCTTAACTCTAAGCTGTCTTTCCTAATCTCGCCTCCCACCATGGTCTGAGCTGAGGTCTTATCGCCTAGCCTTCGCTGGTGTTCAGAGACAGCCAAATCCCTTTTCCCGCCTTTGCTAGGCAAAGATGCAACCTTCAGTGAGTGGCTGGTCCTGGGTGGGACTGGGACTCCTCCCAGACTTTCTGAGCTTTGGCCTGAACAGTCTGGAGTATGAGAAGAATAAAGAATTCTAGTGGCAGGGGTGGGGGGCTCTCTGTCTCCATGGGAGCACTGCAGACTAGAACAGGGATAGGAGCCATTAGTGAGCCATTAGTGAGAGAGCAATCCATATGCTGTCCTAGAGGACATTTAGGGAGGTCGGCATACTTCCCACCTTATGACCTGGGCGAATCCTTTGACTCATTTGGACCTCCAGTTCTCTCCTGGTTCCTGACTAAGAGGTTAAACGATGGTGCCCCCCACTGGAGCTGATAAGCATTCACATGTCTGTCTCCATCCACAAGGACACTGAAGCTCCAGAGGAAGGGCATGGGTCTCCTCAGGCCTCTTTCCATAATTAACAGACAGAAGTCCCCACTTCTAGAGAGCAGACTGCAGACTTAGTCTCTGACTGCAGCAGCTCCCCCTGCAGGGCAATCCAGTCTTTCAGTGAAGCCTCTACTTGCCCCACTAGCCTTTAAGTCCCTTTAAGCACTGCCCCACTCCCACACCTCCTGCTACAGATGGGCAGTGAGAACCTGGGATGCTCACCAGCGTTCCTGGCTGGATAGCACACCTCAAAGGAAGGGAAACTAACCGGGGGAAGTGAAGAGTCTGCCCCAATTGAACAATGAGCTGAGGGTCTCCCCTGATGAGCTTGATGGGGGGGCGGGTGGAGGGGGGAGGGTATTGTTTGTTATGTTTGCTTTGTTGGAACAAGGTCTCACTATGCTTGTCCTGGCTGCCCTGGAACACGTTCTATGGACCAGACTGGCCTTGAACTCAGGGAGATCTGACTGCCTCTGCCTCCAGTGTGCTAGGACTAAAGGCATGCACTACCATTCCTGGCTTCTCCATGAGGGATTCATCTAAAACTCTAAGCTCAGATTGTGTAGTCTCTTAAGTGTGTCGAACTGGGACTCAAGGACAACTTTTTGAATTTGTTGTTTGAGGCAGAGTTGCCTATAACCTAGGCTGGACCTGAACTTGTATAGAACTGAGGATGACTTTGAACTCTGGCTTCCCCTGCCTCCACTTCCCAAGAGCTGAGTTGTAAGAATGCACCATCATAACTGGTCTTATGCAGCACTCCACCAACAGGGCTGCACCCCAGCCCCTCAAGACCCCTAACTGGGGTCCACATGTGCCTGCTTCAGGGGCCCCAGGTCCTCCCTCCCTTCTCTTTCCCAGTGCAGTCCAGACTGACTCAAGGTTTTTGAGCATGAGTATACTCTGCCTGTGACTAATTCGCCAGGGGGGTGGGGCAGATGGTCAAAGTTAAAGTGTCAGTAAGTTTGGTTCCTTCTGGAAGTTTCAAGAAGGTCAGTTCATGGATCTCTCTGAGCTCTTGGTACCAAGAAGCAGCCCTTAGCATCCTGAGTCTTAAAGAGTCATGACTCTAATCCCTGTTTCTGACACAGAAGCAGCTCCCCCTGCACCCAGCTTTCCCTCTTCTTGTAGGGAGGGACACTGGTCATTTGGGAATCGAGGCACATCTGAACTTAATGTGATAGTCACAGGTGCCAGGTGAATGTGAATATTTGGGGAACATTAAACAAACCAGCATGGGATAGCATGCCTTTGATCCAAAGGAACAGTGCTTGCTGCTCTTAGCTGGTCCTCTTCCCCCCACCCCCTGCAGGTGTGGAGCACACTCTGAAAAATGCCACGGTCCTTTCTAGTGAAGAGTAAGAAGGCACACACCTACCACCAGCCCCGAGCACAGGGCGATGAGCTGGTTTGGCCTCCTCCCATAATTCCTGGTGAGTCTGAGCCTAGGCAATGGCCCATTTCATGCCCACTTGGCATTGTCTTGATGATGCTGTGGCATCTCTTCTGCATCTCTTAGCTATCACTGAATGAATGAGTGAATGAGTGAATAAATGAATGAATGAAATATACTCATCTCCTCTAGCCTTTGGAGTTCTGGGAACATCCGACTTAGAGCCAGAAAGTGACTATGGCTCCAATTGAGGTCTGAAGTCAGGGTGCTCTGGGTTCCCCCACCTCCATCTGTCCCAGGCAGAGGTGTGAGCAGCAAAGGCTGGTGTCCCTGGGTCCCCTCTCCCTGGAGATATGGTACTCCTTGCTCTCTGCAGCCATTCCAGAACTGACTCCTGGGTCTTGTCTCCTCACAGTGGCAAAAGAGCATGTCCAGAGTGCCAGCCCTGTCCTCAGCACACCACTCCCGAGCCAGACCTTGGACTGGAACACAGTCAAACAGGAGCGGGAGACATTGCTGAACCAGAGCCTTCCCAAGATGGCCTCAACCCCAGGTACCCAGCCAAGGTCTCCACTGTCCCCTACAGGTGCCAGAGAGGAAAGTGGCTGGCTCTGTGGTAGCACTTCTTAGGGTTATGAAGTTGGGGACATCAGTCACTGGATGCCATCTGGACTCTCAACTTCTGCTGGACACTTCTGGACAGGCGTTTGTTCTAGATGAGGATGTGTGCGCATGTGTGTGTGTGTGTGTGTGTGTGTGTGTGTGTATGTGTGTGTGAAGCAGCTGGGGGGTCCATAGGGCAGTGGCCTGGTCGTCCCCCAAGGGAAGGGAGCTGAAACTGCAGTGAAGACTCACACCAATGACACACAGTGGGGCTGCACACTAGAACCCTCAACAGGAAGTCACTAGGGGAGATAGAGCACCAGGCCACCTTACTTCAAAATTAATCACCTGAACTAGGCATGTTGGTTCATGCCTCTAATCCCAGCACTTGGGAGGCAGAGGCAGGCAGATGTCTGTCAGTTGAAGACCAGCCTGGTCTACATAGACAGTTCTAGGACAGCCAAAGCTATATAGAGGACCCTGTTTAGAAGGAAAGAAAAATAGAGAGAGGAAGGAGAGGAAGGAAGGAAGAAAGGAAGGAAGGAAAGAAGGAAGGGAGGGAGGGAAGGAGGGAGGGAGGGAGAGACAAAGAGAGAGAGAGAGAGAGAGAGAGAGAGAGAGAGAGAGAGAATTAATTCACTGGTGGCTATTAGGAATACTCACTGATCTTCCAAGACCTGAGCACCACAAGGCAGCTTACAGTTGCCTGTGGCTCACCTGTACACACGTGGTACACACACAGGTACACACATACACATAGAGAGTTAAAGGAAAATCCTTATAATAAGTCACCCACATGTGTCTTTGTACAGAGGGGCCTCTCGTGACATCCCAACCCCCGGATGGAGAATCACCACTCTCTGAGTCACCCCCTTTCTATAAGCCCAGCTTCTCTTGGGATACGCTGGCCTCCTATAGCCACAGCTACCAACAGACCCCCTCCACCATGCAGTCAGCATTCCTGGAGCGCTCTGTGAGGCTGTACGGCAGCCCCCTCGTGCCCAGCACCGAATCCCCCTTGAACTTCAGCCTCCGCTACTCTCCAGGCATGGACACTTACCACTGTGTCAAGTGCAACAAGGTAAGTGATGGGCAAGGTGGCATGTGGGCCCTGCTCAGCACCCTTTTGCTCCAGGACACTGGGTCCTGCTATTATTTATGGCTGGGTGGTCCCTATGCTGGGTATCTTGAGGCCATGTTGGATTCAGATCAAGCCCTGACTGTCTTGCCTTTGTTTGACATGTATAAGTTCTTGGGGATAGAGAGAGGTCAAAACACCTGCCCTAGCCACAACAAGGAGATATCAGGAACATCATCTATGTGGTTCTTATTTGTTTGCTTGTTTGTTTGAGACAAGGCCTCGTGTAGGTCAGACTGGACCTGAGCTTTCTTTGTAGCCAAGAATGACCTTAAACTCTTAATTCTTCTCCCTTTGCTCCTAAGTGTTAGGATTTCAAGTGTGTACCACTGCAGCTGGCTTTGCCTGCTTTTATGCAGTGCTAGGGCCCCATGTGCAGTACCAGAGCACTCTGTCAACTGAGCTACCCTTCTAGTCCCCTAGACCTAAGATCTGACCCAGTAGATTATTCGGCCTCCAGGTGGGTATGGAGGGGCCTTCTGACTCCCTCCTGCAGCTCCCATTTTATAGACAGGAAACTGCCACAGAGAGGTAAGAGACTCCCTGGGATACACAGCAGAACACCAGGACTACTAATGAGGTGTCCTTCTTCTGCTCCATCCGGCTCCAGAGTTAGGCCCATGGCCAGGATGACCACAGGCTTGCCTCCTTCCGGGGACCTGACTCTTTGCTCTGCTCCAGGTGTTCTCCACCCCTCATGGGCTAGAAGTGCATGTCCGCCGCTCTCACAGTGGAACCCGGCCCTTTGCCTGTGACGTCTGTGGTAAAACCTTCGGCCATGCTGTGAGCTTGGAACAGCACACTCACGTCCATTCTCAGGTGAGCAACGGACAAAGGCTGAGAGACGCAGACTCACGGGTGGGAGAGGAGCGGGCCTGAGTCACTAACATACTAGGCCTCTGATTAGTTGATATAGCTTCACATCCAGTTGGAAGGAACTGAGATTTTAGGGGTGGGAGCTGGGGTATGTCTGAGAAAAACCATTCTATGCTCTGGGTGGCCCCACAAGCATCCTCAATTCTTAGAGTTTTAGAGTTCAGTTTAAATGCATATCTCACCCCCATCTCTGTCTGTGGGGACCCATTCCTTTCCAGAGAGGAACATGCTCTGCCTGCTTCCAGAGAGGTCACACAGGCCAGGTGGAAGTGGGTTACTAACACATGGAGAGGTGGCAAAGGTGGTGGGATATGACCTAGGAGCTTTCCTTCCTCAGCAACAGGCAGGGAGCTGGCTCTGTCTTCTACTTCCCAGCCTCCCACACTCCAGTCAGGTCACAGCTAGAACTGCCCCAGTGCACAGATGAGGAAACCACTACACCAGAAATGGCTCCCCCAAAGCATACGGCTCCTAGGCTGGTGGGAGTTGGCTCTCAGTTGGTAGAGCGCTTGAAGCCCTTGGTGTAAGGTCTAACACCAGAAGAACCAGGAATGGCAGTGCCTAAAGCAGCATGGAAGAGGTGGAGGCAGGAGGATCAGAAGCTCAAGGTTATCATTACCCACATAAGTTCAAGGCCAAGCTGGGTTACACAAGAGCCTGTCCTAACTAAACCGAGTCAGCATGTCACCAGCTAAGAGGAGCTCACTCTGTGTTACTGGTGAATCCCTGAAAGACTTCAATTAGTTGTTTCATTAGTCAGTCAACAAACACACCCTGAGGCATATTTTGAGAAGCATACTGTGAAAGGCACAAGGAGATACCTCATAGGAAGCAAGTTAGCTCCCAAGACTCAGTCTAAACTGAGAAAGCTGCAATAGGGGCGGGGTTCTTCCTGCTCCTCTGGACCCGTATTCCCGAGGCCACCCCAACGGAGTGTCCTCTTTCTCAGGGCGTCCCAGCCGGGTCCAGTCCTGCGCCCAGCTTGGCTGTCCCGGGCCTCGAGGCCCCACCTGCACCTGACCCCCCAGGGCCTCGTTTCCTCCGGCAGGAGCGTAGCTTCGAGTGCCGGATGTGTGGCAAAGCCTTCAAGCGCTCATCCACCCTGTCTACCCACCTGCTCATCCACTCGGACACTCGGCCCTACCCCTGCCAGTTCTGTGGGAAGCGCTTCCACCAGAAGTCGGACATGAAGAAACACACCTACATCCACACAGGTGAGCGCGTCCATGCCGAGCTGGGGAAAGGCCCGCCTGGCTTCTAGGCAGCCCATCACTTGCCAAGAGGCCCTCTTGAGGAGGGGCTGGAGGGTTGGACAATCACTCGGTGTAAAGAATCACTGGCAGGAAAGCCAAGCCAACAAGGGTCTGAGGGCAGGAGGCCAGCGTGCGGGTCCATCCACCCCTTGACGTTCACTCTGTCTACTGTACCCCTGTGTTTCTTTGGGCTAGTCCTTGCACAGCCGTGGTGATCTACTGAGAAACAAGGAAGGGTCTGTGCCAGCTTGGACCAGCTGAGAAATCCAGAAATCCAGAGAAAGACTGTAGCAGTTATCTGACACATTACTGTGACATAGATGCCTGAAAGGCAGCTTAAGTAAAGGGGTTACCGTGCCTCAGTTTGAGATGGAGTCACAGCAGGATGGCTCAGTGGTAGGAGCACGAAGCAACTGGTTGCATTGCTTTAGGAAAGAGAAGGCAGAATGCTGGTGTGCAGCTTGCTCTCTCCCTTTTATGCAGTCAGTCCTGGGTCCCAGCCCATGGGATGGTGCTAGCTATTTTTAGGGTGAGCCTTCAGTTAGCCCAATCCAGAAAATCCCTCACAGACGTTCCCAGCAGTGTGTCCCCTGAGTGATCCTAAGTCCCATCAACTGGACAGTGTTGCCCATCAGAGAAGCATTTTGCTTGTTTGCTTGCTTGCTTATTGAGACAAATTCTCATGTAGCTGAGGCTAGCCCCCTAGTTAATATGTAGCTGAGGCTGACCTCAACCTCAAACTTGCAATTTCTCTGCCTCTACTTCCAGGGTGCTGGGGTTACAGATGTACACATTTTTCTTTCTTTTCTTCTTTTTATATTTCTTTCTTTTCTTCCTCTCTTTCTTTCTTTTTTGTTTTGTTGTTTGGTTTCTTTTCTTTTCTTTTCTTTTCTTTTCTTTTCCTTTCTTTTCTTTTCTTTGTGACAGGGTTAGTCTGTGTAGCCCTGGCTGTCCTGAAACTCACTCTGTAGACCAGGCTGGCCTCGAACCCAGGGATCTGTCTGCCTCTGTCTCCCAAGGGCTGGGATTAAAGGTGTGGCCACCACACTGGACTATTTCTCCCATTTTCTAAGGTTGGACATAAAAGAAGCAGAGTAGAGAATGAGCGTGTGTAGGGTGGTGGCTGCCACCTGCACCCACCTGCTGTTTGTCCCTTCCCCAGGTGAGAAGCCCCACAAGTGCCAGGTGTGTGGGAAAGCCTTCAGCCAAAGCTCCAACCTCATCACCCACAGCCGCAAGCACACAGGCTTCAAGCCCTTCAGCTGTGAGCTGTGCACGAAGGGCTTCCAGCGCAAGGTGGACCTTCGACGCCACCGTGAGAGCCAACACAGCCTCAAGTGAGACTACTGGCCAGCCTGCTCCAGTGGTCTCACCTGAAGGCCAGCCTCGTGACTCCAATCCTGGCCCCCAGGCCTCCTGGAAGTAGCCCTGTCCATGAGCCTCTCTGTTTCTTTTGAGACTGGAAGCTGCGCTCCTCTGACCGTAGCAAGGTGAGTCAGCTCTGGCTTTTCTGAACTGAAGCAGCCACAGATGTACTCTGGTCTCATCTGCTGCAAGAGCATAGAAAGCTACAAAACCCTTGTGGACAGGATGGCAAAAACAGGCAAGAGCCAGGATCCACAGAGAAGCCCTCTTGCTTGCTTCTCTGGGTCCGGTGACTGAATTTTTAAGGATTCTCTTTCTGTCTGTCACAGTCAAGGTTGTCCTCTGCCCTAGAGGTTCTGTCCCCATCTGCTTCTGTCCCTGTGCTGGCTGTCCCCCACCTCTGACCACATCCATCTGCCCACTGGGAGTCAGGCTCCACAGTCGGGCCACAGGCTGTGAAACTAGCCATTAGTGTATTGGAAGCCTGCCCTGTCTGTTGATGTAAATGTAAATAAAGATGGACTTGTTTACATGTGACCCTGTTTGTAAAGTGCCGACTAGGTCCCCAGGACACCTGAGGACCTGAGGGCCTTGACGAGGAGCTAACGGACCAACTGAGAAGCATCATGACAGGTGTCCAGGCCCAGGGCTGCTTTGAGCAGTTATCAGTCTCTGTCCACAGCTGTAAGGAGTCACCACAGATCTCTTTAGTGCTGCCATCTGAATATAACAAAGGGAACTTGGCAGGAGTGATTAAGTTAAGCCTGACTAGCTCTGTGACTTCACATGGGGTTCTGAACCTCTCTGGAGTTCAGCTTCATTGAGCTACGTTGTAATCACAACAGTCCAGTCTTGGTGGGGATATTGGCAGGATTCTGTGAGATTACCCATGGAAAACATTACCCATGGAAACACCCAAGTCCTCCTCAGCATTCTTGTTGAAAGTCATACATGAGAGTTTACATCCAGTTTCTCCAGTCCATACAACCCTCTGCAAGGCACATAACATTGTCTCATTTTATAGATAGGACAACTGAGGTTCACAGAGCCCAGCTTCATGGAGATGAGGTGTTCAGGAAAGAAATTCCATGGGGGCTTGGCTATAGCAATGGTACAGCGCTTGCCTGGAATGTATGCAGCATTGGGTCAGTTGCTAATACTAAAATCCAAAGAATGCCATTGTCTTCAAATGGCTTCTCTATAAAACACAATTTAACCCCGTGCGGTGTGTACGTGTCTCTGTTTGTGTGTGTGTTTGTGTATGTGTGTGCACGTCTGTGTCGGTGTGTGAGTGTCTATGTGTGTGTCTCTGTGTGTGTGTCTGTGTGTGAGTGTGTGAGTGTGTGTGTGAGTGTGTGAGTGTGTGAGTGTGTGTGTGTGTGTCTGTGTGAGTGTGTGAGTGTGTGTGTCTCTGTGTGTGTGTCTGTGTGTGTGAGTGAGTGTGTGAGTGTGTGTGTGTGAGTGTGTGTGTCTCTGTGTGTGTGTCTGTGTGTGTGAGTGAGTGTGAGTGTGTGTGTGTGAGTGTGTGTGTCTGTGTGAGTGTGAGTGTGTGTGTCTGTGTGAGTGTGTATGTGAGTGTGTGAGTGTGTGTGTGAGTGTGTGAGTGTGTGTGAGTGTGTGAGTGTGTGTGTGAGTGTGTGAGTGTGTGTGAGTGTGTGAGTGTGTGTGTCTGTGTGAGTGTGTGTGTCTGTGTGAGTGTGTACATACAGAGGATCAAGTTCCAGTCCTGGTACTTGCAAGTCAAGCTCTTTACCTGCTGAACCATCAACCCAACCCAACTGACTTACTCAGGATGTTTGGCCCTTGGCAACAATTATAAGGCTCTTCCTGCCCAGAGAAGGCAAGGAACTGGCCCAAAGCCACACTTAGAGTTCGAGGGGTGTGTGTGGGAAATCCTGCACCTCTCAGGTAAGACGATAAAGAGTACACAGGCAGGCGTGCACGCACGCGCGCGCGCGCAAACACACACACACACACACACACACACACACACACTTGATTTGCATGTGGTTTGTTTGCTAAACAAAACCAAGACAATATCAGGGTTTTAGCCAGTTCTGCAGTGGGTCAGGGTGGGCCAGGAGAAAGCGAGCAGAGAAAAGAAAGCAGGTGGACATGTTCCTCAGGCTGGCTGAGGTGGAGGGTGGGTGAGGTTAGAGGCAGTCAGTCCGTGTATCCCTTGGGTGTCCTTAATGCAGAAGGGCAAAGGACCACAGTGGCCACAGCGGCCTCAGAGCAAGGAGTAGACGGGCTCTCCATTTCATATCACAGACATTTCCTATCACAAGTATGGGCACAGGTACCAGGGCCCAGGCTGAGAAGGCTTTGTGGCCCAGGCTGGGCTGTAGTGGCTCCATGCCCAGAGATAAGTGGGGTTCTGTAGGATGGGTTTCACATAGGCAGCAGCCCAGGGGCTGAGGAAGCCTGAGGTACCTTACAGACTCACCTGTGATAGTTTTGTCCGGTGGGGCATGGCTAGCTACAGTCTGTCTCTATCACACCTCACATTGAGGTAGGCGGAGTCAGTGGGTGTGATGGGCCCCGTCCATCTACTGGAATTTGACGAAAGTTGAAGACCCTTTCTCTCTACTTCTGCCTCCTAGAGTCCTATCTGACAAGAAATCCCCACCACGGGTATCACTGTATGAGCTGAGAGACACCACCCAGCCCTGTGGAAATCACTTGTCTGATTCCATTTGTTACAGACTAGACAGGGCAGCCCTCACTCACGGTCACAGGGAGATGGGAGGTGGGAGGTGGGAGAAGGCTGCCAGCCCTAACTCCTCTGTAGAGGACAGGGGAGGTATGGGCAGGGGGG
>JANHMN010000002.1:101988567-102013553 GCA_030674055.1 Rhabdomys pumilio | reverse complement strand
TTTTTTTTTTTTTTTTTTTTTTTTGGTTTTTTGAGACAGAGTTTCTCTGTGTAGCCCTGGCTGTCCTGGAACTCACTCTGTAGACCAGGCTGGCCTCAAACTCAGAAATCCGCCTGCCTCTGCCTCCCAAGTGCTGGGATTAAAGGCATGCGCCACCACTGCCCGGCCAGTATGAAAGATCTTAATCTCAAAAATAAACGAACAACAAAATAAAGCCCCAAATCAATACTAGGTCATTTTATGTGAGATGAGCAGTCATGGTGACCCAAAATGAATTCTCCCCTGATACCCAGGGCCCGTTGAATATTTTAGAAGACAAGCCTGAAAAAGGCACACCAAGGTACTGCTAGTCCAGGTTTCTGGGGGCTGGCAAAAGAGAGGGAGCAAACTCCCCTGCTGCTTGTCAAAGTACCTTGGATTTAGGGTATGTGTATGCCTGAGGAACAGAAGAGAAAACACATTTACAGAATTAACACATTCACAAAGGAAGCCATTTCAAGTGGAAAGGTAGTTTAAAAATCAGTACAGGTGGGCTGGAAAGTCGGCTCAGCAGTTAAAAGCAGGTACTTCTTTTGAAGTGGACCTAAGTTCAGTTCCTAACCTCGCTGCTGAGGAGCTCACAATCCCTTGGAATGACAGCTCCAGGGAATCTGATGCCTCTGACCTCTGCAAGGTGCTTGTACATACCTCGGGACACTAACCAACACACGCATACACGTAATTTTTGAAAAATCAATATACAGAGTTGGGTTGGTGGTTCAATGGTTAAGGAGATTGGCTGTTTACTCTTCCAGAGGACTCAGCATCCATATGGTGGCTCACAACCATCTGTGACTCTAGTCCCAGGGTCTCAGAGAGCACTAGGTAAACTGGGTAATGCACAGACATACAGACAGACAAAGCACCACACCCGCAAAAATAGATAAATTTTTAAAAAATCAGCATATGCTTTATGATACTATTCTGTTCATTATAAGTACTTATAGAGGGAAAAAGTGTGCAGGGGTGTTCACAGGGGTCACTGCTGAGGGGAAGGAGTGTGTGTGCTTCTCTCTCTCTCTTTCTCTCTCTCTCTCTCTCTCTCCCCTCTCTCTGTGTATATGCCTGTGCACAGTATTTTTCTGCAACAGGCATAAATGATAACACTATCATTGGTATTAAAAAAAGACTCCCTCAGCTCAAATATAACTTGAACTTTGTATTTGAGGTTTATATTAATTTGAGGTTTGCCTTTCCGCTCCTTCCCTTCAAACTGACAGCCTCTCCAGGATCCTGGTATATGAGTACATGGCTCTCTGTTGGGGACAAGTTTCTTTTTGCCTTATCGATGTTGGATGGCTTGCCCCAGACCCAGACCTAGGCCCAGACCCAGAAGCAACCTTTTAGCAGATGCTAGGTCCTATCATTTGGGGCTGATACCTAATCGTCCCTCATAAATTTAGGTCCACAGGGACCTGGATCCTTAGCAGTTGGGACAAGATTTCCTAGGTAGAACAGGGCCCTGAGGTCTAGACAGTGAACACTTGACTTTTCCTAGGATACACAGTATTAGTTCTGGAAAGATGCCCCAATGGCCCTCATAGATCTAGCTGGGGTTGGGCCCATCCAGGAGTCAGGCTGGCCCTGTGCTTCTTGGGGACCATGAGTACAGAAAGGCAACTGGAGGGAAATCTGAGGCAGGACACGTTCTGACCTAGCCATGCTCAGGTTTGGCCTGATAAGTTTATCAGCCTCTGCCGGCTGCCAACTGTCAACATGGAGCCTGGCAGTGGGCTGGGCGGGAGGACACTCCTGGGTCGATAGCGCCTTCCAAGTGTTATCAGGAGCACAGTGGCCCAGAGCGCGGGAAATGGGGGGAACAGGAGAAAAAGAGACTTCCAACCACTTTACCCAACACAAGAGCTGGGAGGGGAAAAGAGGCCTCAAGGTTCCTGGGGCCCTGACGACTGCTGTGACACCAGCAGTCACAGCTGAGAACCAGTCCCAGGCAAGCACAAGCTGCCTGCCACAGACATCCAACGGGGGAACCAGGCTGCTGTGGTCCAGCCTTTGTGCAAGTTCTAGAGAAAACAAATCCTGCTCTCTAGACAGCTCCAATGCCTCAGGACACACAAGAAGCTTTTAGGAGCACAGAACACTGAGGCCACGTCACTGTCCTTTCCCATGCCACCCCTCCTCTGCCCCAAGTTCTCAGGTAGCAGTTGGGTCACTTTACCTTTAGCAAAGCCACTAGACTGTGCAGCTCAGCTTCACTGAGCCCGATTCTCTGCCATGAGAGCCATGTATGTACGGAGTGAGTCACAGATACCAGTCGGTGTTAACTTTAGTGTGATTTTTTTAAATATCCTTTTTGCTATTTTCTTCTGGAGTTTCCATGGTTTTTATAACAAAAAGTGTTTTGGAGAGGAATCCAGGGAAGAGCGATTATGCGTTCTGTTTTAAAAGGAAGAGAAAGGGCAGGGGGTGGTGAAGTTCGATTGGTACTGTGCCCACTCAGCTTGTGCCCTAAGTTTGATCTCAGCATGGTGGTGCTCCCAGGGCTTGGGAGGTAGAGGCAGGAGGGTCAGGAATTCAGTGGCATTCTCAACAATATAGTGAGTTTAAGGAACCTGGGCCACTTGAGACCCTGTCTGAAATAAATAAACAGTAAAGAAGGGAGAGAGGGAAGAGAGTCAATAAAAGAAAAAGACAGACAGACAGACAGACAGACAGGGGGAAATCTCCTGCTGTGTTTCCCTGCCTGTTGGGAAGAGGGGTGGTGAGCTGGGCCTTCCAACCCAGGACCAGTCTGTATCTGCAGGTCCCCCTTCTGCCTACATGAGGCCCAAGCAGGTACCTAGGGTAACTGCAGAGCAAGCCAAGTGTCCAGGAGAGTTGTAATAAGAGCTGGACCCAGGACCCTTGCAAAAGCACAGCGATGGTCTTACTGAGTTGAATGTCACTCATGCAGATCCATCACTGGTCTGTCATCTCCAGGCAACCTTCTAGGAAGAAAGGTCAGGGTCTCGGGATGCCAGCCAACAATCTCAGCTTCTCCCCGGAAGGGGGCAGGGCACAGAATAAACAGAGCTGATGAGAGAGGTGTAGCATGGGGTGAGGATGGTGATGTCCAGGGACTTACCAAATCAAGGAGTAGCCTGAGGAAGCCTCACCAAAAACTCTGGGTGTGGAAGGACATCCCTGGACATGTGTGTGGGACAGGGGCTGGGGGTGGGGATGGAATGGGACACTGGCTGTGAGTACGGCTGGATGCCTTAGTTAGAAGGTTCCTCACCTTTGCCGCCCCTCACCTTGGCCATCTCTGGAATTCTGAACCTTGCCTCCCCAGCAACCTGTAAACTGCAGTTTTGTTACTTTTCTGTCCTTTTTGAAACATGCTCATACTATGTCATCTAGTCTGGCATCAAATTCATTACATAGCCAGACTGGCTTCCAACTCTTGATCCTCCTGCCTCAGCCTGCTAAGTGCTGGGATGATGGGTGAGCCACCCTGACTCTTCTGTCAATTCCTGAATGAGGGAATAAAGAGTGGAGGTAGCAATGGTGGGAAGGAGAAGCTTGTCTATTGAAAAGAAACCACACATGGAGAACCCTGAAGATCAGGACAATAGAAAAGTGACATTTGATATGTTTCTGCTGCTCACCTCCCTCCTGGCATCACTGATAAGAAGCTAAGATCTAACATTCCTCGGGAAATCACACAGCACCAGACAATGGGGCAAGAAGCATATTTAACAAGTTTGAAGGCTGTTGTTACTATTCCCATTTCCCTGGGAGGAAAACTAAGGCCAGAGAGGTTATGCCACTTGTGGATTCATAGATGGTATGCTATAGCCAGCACTTGCCAATGCCCCTGAGGCTGGGCCTCTGTTCTTCCTGTTCCTCTAACCCAGTGCTTGTTCTTTCCTGTCATATTGCTTTCTCCCAACCATTCTGCTCCAACTCAGACTCCATGCTTCCTCAGGAGCTCCCTCTCTTCTGTAACTTGTGTCATGATTTCAGTGCCTCCCATGAGGCAGTGGGGCACCATAAATGTGGCTGTCAGTATTATCCTTAGGAACAACTCTGGTTTGGGGGCACAGGCCTAAACTTCCAGGTCAGACTGGGGCACAGGTGGCACCCTGCCGTTAAGTGATGGTCCCAACTGTGACACACTCCTCACTCGACCCTGCTACCAGCTGCAGCCACAGGCACCAGGCAGAAGCTTGAAGCTATTTCTGCCAAGGGTGACTTAGAACTTCCTCCCGGATCTCTTAAAAATAGAGGGGTTATCATGGTCCTCAGACCCCTTCCTCCACGTGGGGGATTCTGACATGATTTCTGGGGAAGGCCTGGGCCCCTAGCCTCTCTGGGCTTCATGAGGACTTATCTCTGAGCTCAGTTGGGCAGCAGGAAGGGACCAAAGCGACCACTGTGGGCAGCTCTTCCTGTGCCCAAAGTCCCTTTTGGGAGCAGCAGGGGATGTGGCCACAGACTCAGGGGTGTCAGTCACTCCCCTTCCTCAGGGCAGTGGTTGCACATTGGCCTTTAGGGAATCAGAAACAAACGAGGTAGACGGCGTCTTGGGGAAGCCCCCGGTTATGCCTTCTCTGGACTGATCTGTCTGCCCTTTCCCTCTGCCCAGTATAATCCCCAAATCTGTGTATGGTCTACTAAACTGCTAGGTCCTGGAGAGGCTGGGGAATAGGGCACTAGAAGCCAGGTCACACCACTCTGCAGAAAGTATACAGAGAAGAAATGTAGAGGTGTGTGGGAGGTGGGCACCTTTCTTAGCCACTGGCTCTACTCGCCAGCAGATAGGAGACCCTGGAGCCTGTGTCTCCATTGAGGATTTGCTGGCATCAGACAGGTCCCAGACTTTTAGAAAACAACTCCCCCTCAGAGTTGGAGAGACCCTAAGACTGGGTGGTTCTGCTCTGCTCCCTGTGAGGCAAGACCTGGGGAAGAAGGATACCTGGGCGTCTTTGAGTGACCAAGGGAGTTGCTAAGCCCAGCCTTAAGTGTCAGGGAAGAGTTTGTGGGCCAAGAAAAAGGGAATTTGATCTGTTAAAATAAAGAAGATGGCCTTTAGTGAAGAAGACATGTGGAGACTGGCTGAAAAGACCAGGCTGCTCCAGGCCCTTCCGATCTGCCCTAATTGTTCCCACCTGAGAGGCCTGGCCCAACACTAGGCCCTTCCAGGGCCTCATGTAGTCAATGTGTAAGCCAAAAGTGATCTGATGCGTCCCACCATGACCACCGTCGCTGTCCAGACAATCACAGGATGCACAGAAGTAGGGAAGGAAGGCGTTCCCCCACCCCCCATCCCAGGGCCCTGCCCTGTACTCTTCAGAAGTGGGGCTTCAGGATTCTGGACTCAGCCTCCTTGGGGCAGCTCTACAGAAGACGTCAATCTTAGCTAGAAACTGTCAGCTCTGGGTTTCCTCCCGCTGGCTCCCCAGGCCCCTTAGCTCAGCCTCAGACTTATCAGAATCCTCCAGCTGCCTAGACCCCAACCCCCTCAACCACCTCCCCAGCATGACTCAGCAAATCTTCCCTTGGTGGAGAAAAAACAAGGATGAGAAATCACAATGTCAGATTACAAAGCCCCAACTGTAGGGCAGGCTCTTGGCTGAGAGATAAGGGGTCTGCCCCAGCACCGAAAACCCCTGTGCAGATAAGCCCTCTCCCAGAAGCTCCAGGCTGCTGCAGGTACAAGCTGGGACATCTGGGAGGAAAGGTAGAGCAGTTGGATGGCCCTTGGTGACCCTGCAAGCGGCTCAGCTCCCTGGGCAAAGAGGAAGCCCTGGTGTTGCCATCCACCCCCATCCTAGGGGCAAGAAAGAGAAGGGCGGGTGCCTTTCTAGAAAGTTCGAAGGGAGGGTACCCCACAAATGCCCTTCACAGAGAGGGTGTGGGTGTCCCTGTACCAGCTCAGCCTGCAAACTGTGCTCTTTGCAGGACATTAGTTGCACCCTCTCTGGGTGGTTTAGCAGCTGCTAGGTTGAAGAAGTGAGGCCTGGTCTCAGGGACCAGGCTAGTAGCATGCAGGCTGGGGAAGTCATTCCCCACCGGAAAGGTGGGGGCTGGGGTGTCTTTGAAGGATGAAGTGAGGGTGAAGGTGGCTCCCAGTTGAGCTGGTAGCCTTGGAGACCTGGGGGGAGGGGAACCCTAGCTTTCCAAGCTAGAGTCAGCAAGTAGAGACCTCAGGAGACCCTCTGATCATGAGCAGGAGGCTGGGCAGAGAAAAAGGTGCGGACAACAGGCTGGGAGTTGGACTCTCTGCTGCCCTCTGTCACCATAATGCTCATTTCAAAATATGGGATGTGTCCTGAGAGCTAAGGTCTAAGGTGCCCACAGCAAGAAGGCATGAACCCAGGCTCTGGCCTCTGTTTCCCAGGCTTTGGGGACCAGTGACTGCTGGAATGGACGTATAAGTGGACATAAAGCTCAGCACAAGGCTTGTGTACAGGGCACAAGACCCACTTGTCCAGTGCCCCAACCCTAAGGACTCTCCTGTCATGTGTCTCCTGCAGACTTGAGTTCCCCAAATCTCTGCCATGGCTTCCTCTTTTGGATTTGTGTTTTCTGGAACTGCAGAAGGGAAAGCGCTAGTCCAGACGAGGTCTCCAGATCCTCAGTGTGTAACTTTGCAAAACACAGAATGCCGGGCTGGAGAGATGAGTAAGCAATCAGGAGCACTTGCCGCTCTTGCAGAGGACCCAGGTTTAGTCTCAGCACCCACATGGAAATTCTCAACCTCCTGGAGCTCCAGTTCCAGAAGATCTGAGACCCTCTTCTGGCCACTGCTGGAACTGCATGCACATAGTACAGAGATATACATGCAGACTGAACACCCGTACACAAAAAAATAAAGATAGATACATCTTAGCAAAGCAAAACTGCTCGGCTTTGGGGTTGAAGCACTAGCATAGCAGAGGCTCTGTGCTCCGACCCCAGCACTGCATAAAACAAAACAGCAAAACTCGAACTGTTTATTGTGTGTGTAGCTGGCCCAAGGCCAGAACCAAAGAGCCATGGGAATCTGACTGGCCTCAAGCTGATCACAGCATTGCTTACTGTGATGGTAAATCTTGTTTGTCATTTTGGTGGGTATGGAATCAACCATGAGACAAGTCTCTAGTAACACCTATGAGGCATTGTCTTGATTGCATCCACTGGAGTAGGAAGACCCACCCTGAAGAGGGACAGGGAGCACCTCCTGCCAGAGGCCCAGATATAAGGAGGTTGGAAGAAATGCTTTTGGTTTTCTTTTCTTTCTTTCTTTCTTTTGTTGTTGTTGTTGTTGTTGTTGTTGTTTTGAGATAGGGTTTTTCTGTGTAGCCCTGGCTGTCCTGGAACTCACTCTGTAGACCAGGCTGGCCTCGAACGCTGTTTTTGGTTTTCACAAGCTTATTTTTCTATCTTATGCTGGTCACCTACACTATTGCTGCCATCCTTTACTGACATTAAGGCCAGCTTTTTTGGCCTTCCACGGT
Source organism: Rhabdomys pumilio (assembly GCA_030674055.1). Classification (NCBI taxonomy): domain Eukaryota; kingdom Metazoa; phylum Chordata; class Mammalia; order Rodentia; family Muridae; genus Rhabdomys; species Rhabdomys pumilio. The sequence goes on along the minus strand of JANHMN010000002.1, from coordinate 102,006,075 downwards.
GGACTAAACCAGCAGCTCTCCAGGAGTATTGCAGGTCTTCAGTGCTATACTGGGGCAGCCCAGTCCCGGGGCCTAGGTAGCTTCTGATTCTCAGTGTCTCTAGTGAGAAGATGGCCACTGTTGGATGATGCACACCACTGTAGAACCAAACCTAGCAATAATACATATTCATTTATTGTGTCAGCGCCTCTAGATCAGTTTCTCAACCTGTGGGTCGTGACCCCTTTGGGTAGAATGACCCTTTCACAGGGGCCACCTAAGACCATTGGAAAACAGAGATATTTGCATTATGATTCATAACAGTAACAAAATTGCTGTTATGAAGTACCAATGAAAATAATTTTATGGTTGGAGTAGGCAGGTCACCACAACACGAGGAACTGTACTAAAGGGCCACAGCATTAGGAGGACTGAGAACTAAAGGAGGGCTAAAGAACCCTGGCACATCCAGAGTAGCCCGAAGGTGGCGGTAACCCACAGCCCACTGACCAGGAACCTCGCAAATGTGCGTTATGATGGATATTGTCCGGCCCTGAAAGGGAAAAAAAACATTCTGACATGTGTTACAACAGATAACCTTAGAGAAACCACAGTACATGAAGGAAGCCAGTCACAAAAGGCTAGGGCTGTGGGATCCTTCCCAGGGTGCCTAGAGGTAGAGGAGAATAGGGACCGGCCAGTAGGATTAGCATATGCAAGAAGCCAGTTGACAAAACCGCACTAGAAGACCTTTCTCTAGCAAGGCTACAGGAAATAGAGCATGCTCAGAAAAAGCCTGCGGCATACAAATGCAGGAGAGGCAGTGTTGTGCAGGGTCCTAAGTCTTGTAGCCCAGCTCTCTGAACACAAGCATTTACCCAGTTCAGAAACTCATAGCCATTCTCAGGGATGGAGGGCAGGGGTTTGGGGAGAGGGTTTGGGTCTTGGCTCTTTGTTTGTTGTTGTTTTGCTTTCTTATGTACATCAGTGTTTTGCCCGCATGCATGTCTGTGTGAAGGCTTCAGATCCCCTGGAACAGGAGTTACAGACAGTTGTGAGCTGCCATGTGGGTTGAACCTGGGTCCTCTGGAAGAGCAGCCAGTGCTCTTAACCATTAAGCCCTCTCCCCAGCCTGAAAGAATGCCTCTCTCTCTCTCTCTCTCTCTCTCTCTCTCTCTCTCTCTCTTTCTCTCAGTGTTTTAAGATAGGATTTCTCTGTGTAGCCTCGGCTGCTCTGGAAGTCACTATGTAACCCAGGCTATCCTCCAACTCACAGATCTGCCTGCCTCTGCCTCCTGAGTGCTGGGATTAAAGGCGTGCACCACCACCATGCTTGGCTTCTATCTTTTTTAAAACATGTATTTTGAAATTTTTATTTACCTTAATATGGAATGCTTCACAGCGTTGTGTGCCACGCTTGCTCAGGACTATGCTAATCTCTGTATTGGTCCGATTTTAGTATATGTGCTGCTGAAGCAAACACTGTTTGCTTGCTTGCTTGCTTGTTTGTTTGTTTGTTTTGAGCCAGGGTCTTCCTATGCAGCTCTGGCTAGACTGGAACTCACTGTAGAGCAGGCTGACCAGAAGCACACAGAGATCCACCAGCTTCTGCCTCCGAAGTGCTGAGATCAAAGGTGTGTGCCACCAAGCAGCTGATTAATGGAGATGTGGCTTGGTCTGGTCATCAGGCTTGGGGTGGCAAGTGCCTTAACCCACTCAGCCATGTTGTTGCCTGCCCTCCTCTTTCTCTGTTAGTAAACTGTCTGTTTCTATTCCCACATGTACCTGGTGCGATTCTTTGTTTTGCGACATAAGTCTCAGGGAAACGTCAGTGGGTACTCTCAGAGCTCTGCCCCATACCAGTGTTGTTACCAGGCATCTGAGATGAGGCATGAGGACTTAGTGCTCATGGAGACAGAGTTCCAGTTTTACAAGATAGAAGTTCTGGAGATGGTCTGTGGTAATGGCAGCGCCACAGTGTGAATGAGCTGCGTGCATGAACCACACCAGCACCTGGGAGGCAGAGGCAAGCGGATTTCTGAGTTCGAGGCCAGCCTGGTCTACAGAGTGAGTTCCAGGACAGCCAGGGCTACACAGAGAAACCCTGTCTCAAAAAACCAAAACAAATAAAACCAAACAAACAAAAAAACAAAGCAAAAAAACAAAATCAAAAAAAGAAAAAGAAAAAAGAAAGAAAGAAAGAAAGAAAGAAAGAAAGGAAGAAAGGAAGGAAGGAAGAAACAGTTCAAATCGATGTTTTATTATGTGTATCTTTGCACTAACTTCTCCTCAAACAAAACATCAACTGGTTGGCACAGAGTGACCTCGGTCTTTGCTTTAGAAAAATCTTAAGAACCAGCCCAGCCCCCATATCTCCATTCAGAGAGAAAACAGGGCGATCCTGGAATGGGGCCCACAGCCCTGTTCTCTGATGGAGCTGTGAGGCACCTACAGGGGTGTGGGAAAGCTGCAGAGAGACTCCCCTTCTAGGAGTGACCTTAAACACCAGGACCCCAGCGTCTTTCTCTTTGACTGCCTTTGCTCGCCTCTGAGCTAGGAGTGATGGTCCCTGTGCCCTGAAGCACTTCTCTCAGCTCTCCACTTTCTTTATCCCTGCTCCATCCCACAGGGAAACTCCTCCCCAGTTTAAGGACAACGACAGCCTGCAGACACTATCCCTCTAGGGGTGGTCGTAACCATCATTGTAATCTTAGTATGTGGTGGACTGAGACAGAGGCCATCCTGCTCCTGTGAGACCCAGGTTTTGTTTTGTCTGTTTTGTTTTTCAAGCATCATGGTTGGAATGTAGCTCAGTTGGAGGAGCACATGTCCAGAATGTACAAAGACCTATATTCCATCCTAGCGACGCATAACTAGGCATGGTGGTGACACACCTGCCATGCCAGCACTGAGGAGATAGGTGAAAGTAGATCAAAAGTTCAAAGTCACCTTGACTGTGTAGCAAGCTTGAAGTCAGCCTAGGCTACATGAGACCCTTTCTCAAGGAAGGAGTGGGTAGAGGGTAGCTGGGGAGATGGCTCAGGGGTTGCAGAGAATCTGAGAGATTCCGAGCTTCATGGTCAAGTAGTTTACATTTCTCTGCAGCTGTAGCTCCAGGGGACCTGACACCCATGGCCTCTCCAGGCACCTGCACTCAGGTCTGCACATGGAAACACATTCTGGGAAGGTCCTTCCTTCTTCCCCAGCATCCAGGAAAGAAATCCTTTTCAATGGAGGATGGAAAGCGGCCCCACGTGTCTCCTCGCCCCAGCAGACCTGATGTTGGAGGTTGCATAGGAAAGCCTGTGCCTGTGTGATCTACCTGCCTGTGTTTCAGAGTGCTGGGATTGAAGGCGGATTCCCTGACTTTAAAGGTCGTCTGCAAAAGGCTTTTTAAACCTAAGACCCAAGGGAAACTAAGGTCTGGTGTTTGTTAGGTGGCCCATTCTCCTCCCCGACCCAAGGACAGCAGATCCCGTCTCCCCTCTCCTTTCTTTCCCTTTCTCTTTCTCCTGACATCAGGTGGCCAAGGACCTGGGGAAATTCCTTAGTTTTTTGTGCCACAGATTTTGGTGCCTCTAGCAGGAGAACTGCGATCCCCACAGAAAGCTCACCGCGCCTGGTCTACTTTCTTGACGCTGCGGAGGGTGCATGGCGCCTCCTAGCGGCGGTACTGCGGAGAAGACTTCAGGACTTGGACATCCCACTGGTCTCGGTTCCCTTAGATTAGCTTCCTCACCAGGGACAAGAATTCCAAGTCTGTCTGATTTGTGACAAATTCTAGAAAAATAAAGGCCAGTGGGACCTGGTAGAATGCTATGACCTCGCCACAGGCAGGGCTTCATAGAAGTAAGGGCGCCAAATTTCTTAAGAACTACTCTGAGTTAGAAAAGGGGTGACCACAGCAAGGGCACCAGGACCTATGGAGGCCTTGGAGCCACAGCTAGGAACTTCGCAGTAGGGAATGAAACGGATGCGGTGGGGAGAAGGTAGGAGAGCCAGAATCTTCATAATTTGTTAAAAGGTTGCGTTTTTAACCTGGAACCACAGTAGGTCTTGGGCAGGCTAGGAATAAATCAGACATGTACTATGGGGAGAGAAGGGTCAGGATCGCACAAAGAGAATCTGTAACAATCACGAGCTCCTGCAAAAGAGAATGGAGTCCCTAAACTGATGGGAGTGGAGATAGATACCTTAGGGCTTAAGGCTGCTCTTGCAGAGGACCTGGGTTGGGTTCACAATCACCTGATCTGATACCCTCTGAAGGCACAAGGCATACAAGTGGTGAACATATATAATGTAGGTGAACACCCACACCATATATATATATATATATATATATATATATATATATATATATACACATATACATATCCCTGAAGGACTGAGACTCTGCCACATGCCTCAAAGACCCCTGTACCTTCCTTCACACAGGTCCCAGAAACAGAAAGATACGTGTTGCTATGGACCCAATGGGGAAATGTAATAAAGGTTGACAAATCACAGATGCACACACCCTTCCACCCAGTGTCTCCCAGATTTCTAGCCCAAGTGTGAAAAAAACCACAACACAGTGATTCACTGCAGCAGTGTTTGTGTTGGGACAGGCTGGAAACAACCTAAGTGCCCATCCTAGAGGGCTGACTAAATAAATCATGGCCCAGCATATGGGGAACAGTGTGTGTCTGTCATCAGAAATGAGGAAGTGTTCTGTGAATTGATTCGGGAGTGATTGATTCCATGATATGTTGCCAAATGAAAAAAGGGAAGGGAAGGAGGGAGTGTCCAGTAAGAGGCCACTTGTGGTCAGCCAAGGGACAGATGGATTTATATAGTAATGAGTCATATGAGAACCCCCAGGGAAGTCAGTAAGAGAACCATTCATTACAGACAGAATAGAGCAATAGAGCCAACTTGTGGGTTAACTGTTCCCCTTTTAAGTGGGGTGTGGAATATGTATACTATTTTGGGTTCAGGGGTATAGTTTTTCTCCAAAGATATGAACAAGAAACTGCCCATCAGTCACCTACAGAGAATAGTTGGACAAGCACGAGGATCTGAGTTCAAATCTTAGCACCCATGCAAAAAACAAGCACTACATGCATGCCTGGATGTCAGCACTGGGGAAGCAGAGGCAGGAGCAAACAGCATACAATGCAAACAGGTGAGCTCTAGGCTCAGTAAGAAAGGCTCCTGTCTCAAAAATAGATAAGGGCCGGGGGAGATGGTTAAGAGCACTGGCTGTTCTTCCTAAGGGCCTGGGTTAGAATTCTAATATCCAAATATTGGCTCACACCAGTCTATAACTCCAGTCCCAGGGACCCAACACCCTCTTCTGGAGGTCAGAGGACAACTTTCAACAGTTGGTTCTAAGCTTCCACTACACAGGTTCAGGAATGGAACTCAGGTCTTCAAATTTAGCCCTAAGTGCCTTTACCAGCGAGCCATCTCACTGGTCTGGGAACATGTATTCTTTTCAAATATTTCCCAGAACAGCAGACAGAGTCAGACAGACTCTATGCTGGACACAAAACAAATCCAGACAAACTTCAAGGAACATAGTCAAAGTGGTATATTGTCTGATATCAATGGAATTAGGCCAAAAGTTTATAAATATCATTTAAAAATAATCAGATTTTGGCTGTTGAGTGATAGACTTATAAAGGAACTTCTATATTAAGGAAAAAAATCAGCTGGGCACACGCCTTTAACCCCAGCACTTGGGAGGCAGAGGCAAGCGGATTTCTGAGTTCGAGGCCAGCCTGGTCTACCGAGTGAGTTCCAGGACAGCCATGACTATAGAGAAACCCTGTCTCGAAAAACCAAAAAAAAAAAAAATCACAGAGAGTGTTAGAATATGTTTGTAAATGAGGGAGGAGGGAGGAGGTGAAGAGAATGGATCTGAAAAGCACCTGTTCCTTTGATCACACATAAGGTAGACTAAAAGAATAAAGTCCTTAAACGAATCTATAAAAGATCTTCATGAATTTAGAGATAAAAGATTTCTTAGGACACCATGAAATGAATTGTAACCACAAAAGAAAAAAAAAAGTTACATTTTAGTCAAACATTATACTATTAAATACTATAGAGTTTTGCCATACAGAAGCTGAAATCCTCACCAGAAGACAACAGTAAGCATGCTAGGGACATGGCTCAACTGATAACGTGTTTGCCTAGCATGATTTTGATTCCCAAGACTGCCAAACCAGGCTTGCTGTTGAGAGAGAAAAGCTTAGGGTTTCTGGGGTTCTGGTCCATTGCAGACTTGATGCATTAGACCCATGGTAGGGAGGTGTTTAGTGGGGCACAATCTGGTCCCTGAATGGCAAGGAAGTCAAAGAGGGGAGGAGGAGGCTGGAACCCCACTAATCACCTTCAAGGGTATATCTCCTAGAAGACCTCCTGCTGGACTCTGTCACTTCCCAGGAACAGCAAGCTGGAGGCTTAGCACTTAACACGTGGCAAGAGGCAGAGCTCTGTGAATTTGGAGGCCAGGTCTACATAGTAAGTTCCAGGACATCCAGGGTTACATAGAGAGACTCTGTCTCAGAAACAAAACAAAACAAAAACACAAATTAACATATAGCCTTGGGGGTTTTCAGACTCAGACCACAGCAATGGAAGGGCAGAGAGCGTGTTCCCACGATCTGTGCTTGGCTATGCTTGTTGCTTGTGGTACTGGCACAAATACTCGTAAAGTCTGTGCTTGGCTATGCTTGTTGCTTGTGGTACTGACAGAAATACTTGTAAATTCTTTTTTTTTTTTTCGAGACAGGGTTTCTCTGTGTAGCCCGGGCTGTCCTGGAGCTCACTCTGTAGACCAGGCTGGCCTCGAACTCAGAAATCTGCCTGCCTCTGCCTCCCAAGTGCTGGGATTAAAGGCGTGCGCCACCACCGCCCGGCTGGGAGAGAGACCCTTAAGTATCACAGGCTGACCTCAGATTACAAAGCCAAGGATGACCTTGATCTTCTGACCTTCCTACCTTCCTCCCCTGGTGTTGGGATTACAGATGTGCACCACCACACCTAGTTTACTTTTAAATTGCATTTTTATTTATTAGATTTGTTATTTTATGTGTACGGGTGTTTTGCCCACACGTGTGTCTGTGTGCCATGTATGTGCCTGGAACCCTTGGAAGACAGAAGAGCCCATTGGATTCTCTAAACCTGGCATTACACATGGCTGTGAGCCACCAGATGGATGATGGGAACTGAACCTGGGTCCTCTTCAAGAACAGCAAGTACTCTTAGCTATGGAGCCACCTCTCCAGCCCCTATATGTTTTTGTTTGTTTGGTGAGCCAGGGGTGAGTGAGCAGAGGTCAGGAGACAACCTCCTACAGTTGGTTCTCTCCATCCACCACAAGGGTCTCGGGTGAAGTTTTGATTGGCAAGCCTTGCATGGAAAGCTTTTGCCCACGGACCCACCACAGCAGCTCCACCGTATTTTCTGAGACAAGCTCTTTCTGAGACAGTGTTTTGTGTTCACTGGCTGGTCGGCAAGCTACTGGAAATTATCTGTCTCTGCTCATGCCCAGTGCAAAAGTAACAGATGAGTTTTGTTGTTTTGTTTTGTTTTTAACATGCCCCACTTTTACATGGATGCTGAGGATCTGAGCTCAGGTCCTCATGTTGGTACTTCCCAAGTGCTTTACCCAGTGAGCCGGCTCCTCAGCTCCTCTATCCCTGATGGAATTTCCCACAGGATGGATTATGGCTCTGGAAATCAAGAGGACTTCACCCTCTTAGTCCTGCATTTTCAGGTCACAACATCAGTAAATTGTCATGGACTTGGACTGGACAAGTGTTCCTGGAAGCCACCCCTACAGAAAAAAAAAAAGCAGTATTCCCTTATCTGTACATGGAAGTGACTGCAGGCCACATCCATAGGTCCTATTCTGTCTTACTGACTTCCCAGCTCACTTCCCCTTAGCCAAGTCCCCCATACTCCCAAGACTCCCAGCAAAGTGTGACCGAGGACAGCAGGGCTGGAAAGGGACAGATGTCTTAATCAAATGCAGTTAAAAAACGTGCTCCCACGTGAGCTCAGTGATGCAGGGCCTCCAAGGCCTTCAGAAAACCTATGTGTACTTAAGGGGCTGCAGTGCTTAAATTTCATTAGCTTTACTGTGAATATGTCTCGGCTAGGCAGTGTTTTGAAAATCTTTAACTTGGCAACATAAACTATACCTATGAACAAGCTCTAAAACCCAGTCTTGTCCTTGGTTTCCTTTTGCTTTGGAATGACAAGCTGACTGTGAAGGAGACTGCCCAGTGAGGTGGTTTGTTCCTTTTGGAAGAGAAACCTGTGAAAGACTCCATGCCCAGGTCCTGTCGGTCATTGTCACCCAATGATGAGACCCTGAATATGTGTATAAGTGGGCACAGCTGGACCAGATGGGCAGCAAGAATACTGACCCCGGGAACTAGCCTTTCAGGAGGCTGCTGAACTCAAGAGAGCTCAGGCTTGGACTGGGGTTTCTCAGTGTGGCAACTTCTCCATCTTCCAGGATGTCGTGAGCACCTACTACCAGTAGATGGAGGGCCTGCCCATGTGAATGCTCTGTCGCCATCTGATGGCCAAAAGGAAACATTACACTTTTCATCCTGTCCAAGGAGACTCAAGGTCCAGCAAAGGAATATTAAAGAAATCACCTACTGTGTGAGCTGTAGAATGACTTTGCGAATACAGTGAGTTGTACCCCATCTCTATTGAAGCTCAGAAAAATATTTTCCAAAGATTTCCTTTTCACTAGATGATAAAAGGTTAATACTCCCTCCACTCCTGGTTCCTCCAATGGTACACTGCTGACAATACTCAGTGTTCTACACAGCTCTGGGTAGGAGGAGTGTTACGCTGCTTCCCTAACCATGCTTTCCCGTGGAATTAGGCTCTGCTATGCAGCCAGCATCCCCTTTCCATTGCCTTGGGTCACCTCAGAGAATAGGACAGTTGTATATCAGGGGCAGGACTTGAGATTTGCATACACATGTGGACAGCTAAGGCCCAGAACGTCCTCAGTCCTAGACCAGTGGCTGGAAGGGGTGTTAAGGGTGTAGGTCACCAAACATGTCTCCACACTAGTGTGCCCCAGTTCCGAGCCTTGGAAAACTCATCTTGTGTGCCAGGGCATGATGGAAAACTGAATCTGAAGAGGCTGGGTGCGGGAAAACAGATAAAATGCCATGGGCTTGAATTTTCCTTGATGTTATCTTTGATAGGTGTAATGATAGGTGAGAGGGAGCCTAGAGATGGAACTCAGCACCTTGAACATATTAAGCACACCCTCCACCGCCGAGCAGCACCCCAGCCTCCAATTCATTTAGTTGTCCTTACTTCTCAATGCAAGTTCTAGGAGGACAGGCTTTCTGATTCATCATCTATGCCCCATACAGAACCAGGCATGCAGGAAACCACATTTTCTAAAGGCTAAATGTGTGGACACTGCTTTCATTAGTTGCCTGATCCCTTCGGCTCCTCTTAGCTCCCAGCCTGCCCTCCCTGGTTTGGATGCCAGGCAGGACCAAGTTTCTGTCTCTCAGAAGCTTGGTCTGATGTCCTCAGGTTGGCCGTGTCTTCCCCTCCCCTCCTGTCTTTCTCCTTGGTTCCTGTTCACATACGGACATTCCTCTATGAAACGAGACTGATTCAGTGTTCTGTAGTCATGTCCTGATCTAGGGACTGGATTGAATGAGTCAAGAAAGTCGCCTCATTCATTCACTGGCTCACAGCATCTTTCTTGAATGTCTACTCTGTGCATACCCTTGTGTCCAGGTCTGAGAGTTGTGCAGCAAAGCAATTCTTTTTTTGTGTTTGTTTGTTTTTTGTGTTTTTTTGAGACAGGGTTTCTCTGTGTAGCCCTGGCTGTCCTGGAACTCACTCTGTAGACCAGGCTGGCCTCGAACTCAGAAATCCGCCTGCCTCTGCCTCCCAAGTGCTGGGATTAAAGGCGTGTGCCACCACCACCCGGCAGCAAAGCAATTCTTACCCTTAGGAAGCTGCCAATACAGTAAAGCAAGGCCGGCATTAAGCAAATGAGATTGTGCGGCAAGGCTCCCTGATGTGTGCAGCTGAGTGCCACGTGTACCAAGGAAATCACCAGACTAGGCGTAGGTTATCATGGAGGATTCCCAGGGAAAGTAAAGCCTACATATAAGCCTAAATGAAGGGAAGCTGACAGCTAGGTGGTAGAGGGCGCTAGGTGGGGTAGAGGAGCCGCTGAGAACAGGAACAGCATGGGATCTCTTTCTAAGATCATGTTTATATCATAAGGAGAAGAGATTGCAGCCGTAAATCACTCTACATTGGATGAGGAATTTACTGAGGCTCTGTGTAGTCCAGAAGCAGCTTTGTAGGCTCAGGAGCCCACCTTCTCCTCATTCAGAGGTAGGAGCACCATGTTCAGCAAACAAAAACTTACCTACCTAGTCAGACCCTCACAGAGTCAAAGAGTGATCAGCCTATGTTACAAAACTTGCTAAGCAGGTGCTGTACGTACATCCCAATGTGGGGTGCAATGTGTATGTAATATTTTACTGTCATCTTTGCAAAGTTCCAAGAAGGGCTTTGAAGCTTGTGTATCAAACTCACAGAGGTGTGTTGATGGGAAGTTATCAATTTGTTAATTTACAATTGCACACTCAGCAGTAAATGTACATGCTACTTAGAGTCTCCTTTCCTGAAAATAAAACCATCAGATGATGCTTGGGGAACAAGGGATAACAAAAGTACGCACTGGAAGCTTTTCTCAGTGTGTGAAAAATTGTGAAGGGGTCTCCTGGCTTTACTACCCAGGGTAATGTAAGCGCAGAATGTGAGTCCTAACCGGAAAAGACAGGCCAAGAGCGACACCTCCTTTAGTTCAGTTCCTTTTCAGCTCACCAGTGTCTGTTGTTAGCTGACAGCTCTTGTGCTCAGTAGGGGCTAGATGGATGGTTGAGCAGGAGAGTGCTTGCTGCTCCTTTAGAGGACCTAAGTTCGGTTCCTAGCACCCATGTTGGGTGGCTTATAGTCACATGTAACTCCAGCTACAGAAGATCAGACACATTCGTCTAGTCTTTTCAAATACTCACACACAGACACACACTAATAAAACGTTTTGGGTTCTGGGTAGCTATTCCAATCCAAATAATTACAAATACTTTATATCAGTTCATGCTTTCCCTTGTTAAACTGTCTAAACTTTGCAGTGATTTATTCTGCCTTCTTTAAATTTTTTTAAAAGATTAAAAAATATATAGATATGACTGTTTTGCCTGTATGTGAACCACATTCATACCAGAAATATGTGTCAGATTCCCTGGAACTGGAGTCGCAAGCTGTGTGAGCCTCCATGTGACTACTGGGACCCTGTCCTGACTCCTTTCGCAGGGGAACAAATACTCTGAACCACTGAGCCATCTCCAGCCCCTGTTGTGGCTTCCTAATCCACCTACAACTATGAGAACCATTTCTAAAGTGAGACATCACTTTAGAAATCTGGGATTTCCTAATATTCTCAAATGCAGTTCCTAAAGTTCCTTCTCACAGCCACTTTCCTGTCCCCAGGATCATCTCCCGCCTGAACTAGCCTGCCTCGTCTGTATCCACTTTTGCCTTTCTGATCCATTCCTCCACAAAACAGAGGTGTTTAGTAGCTGCCTAATGGATGGAGAAGCATGCCTGCATTCCGCCCCCAGCTCAGACCTTCGAGTGTGTGTGGTATGAGGAGAGCACTTGGTGCCCAATGCCTCAAGCCCACCATTTTCACACAGAATTCCCTCTATGGGCCCTGGTGGTCCAAGACTTTAATCCCAGCACTCAGGAGGAAGGGGCAGGCAGATCTCTGTGAGTGCCAACGTAGCCTGGTCTACACAGCGAGTTCCAGGCCAGCTAGGGCTACATAGAAAGATGACAGAGAAGGAGGGGAGAGGAGGGAGTAAGGGAGGAGGAGGAGGAAGACGAGGAGGAGGAGGAGGGAAGAAATCCCGTCTTGCATACTGTGTCTTCAAGGGCGGGAAAGCTGCACCCATGAAATCTCAACAATATGATCTCCTAAACAACACCGTGGGCATGTGGGAAATTTCACAAGGGCCCACCCTTAGATAAAGAGCTACCGCCAATCAATGGCTACTGAGAGAATTTGCCTTCTCCATTGCTGAGACCCTGATATCCAGTCTCAAATACATGCCCTAAATACATGCATACAGAAGCATGGCTAAGAGGACTCAGTGGACTGCTTTTTGTTTGACAACCAAAAAACAGCTCACAGATGAGAGGCGGGCCAGAAGGCGCCTTGGGCACGCCTTCAAACTCTCATTGGACGGGATATCCGGAAAAACCCGGCCGAATCCTGGCTAGTCCTGGTTGGGTTGGCTGGTAGGATACGCCCTCGTCTTGCCCCTTTGTCAAACCCTCTTCATTTTAAGGTAGAAAGCCTCCAAGCCTCTGTGGTGTCGCAAAATAAACAGATGCCGAGGCGCTCTGGTTCCTGGAGGCCTTCGAGTCTCCCTGATTCAAGGAGAAGAGAAAGGTAAGGAGAACCGGAACAATTCCTTCGCGGAACCTTTGAGGTGAGGCCTCGAGGAACCATTTGAGAACGGACCGCGGCGGGCTGAAACCGGACTAGTAGTCATGGCGGCGGCGGAGCCAGACGCGGACCCGAAGGCCGCCATCCCTGTGGACCTGCGGCGGGAACGGAGACTAGTGTGTGTGGAGTACCCGGGCGTGGTGCGCAACGAGGCCAAGATGCTACAGACCCTGGGCGGCGAGGAAAGCGTCTCTCGAGTAAGGAGCTGGGAAACTCCGGGACCGCGGGAAAGGGAAAGGAATCTGGTATATCGAAAGGGCGGGAGAGCGGTTTCCTTGGCAACGGAGAGTTTAGGCACGCTCTAGGACCTGCTGTGAACAAGGCATTGTTTTCTTTCTGTTCCCAAAGGTAAGTAGCATGCTTAGCATCTGCCCCAGCACAGTGAGCTGCTCTGACTTTATTGCTCTTCGTAGAAAACCGAGGCACCGGAGGAAAGAGAATTTTCACACCACCTGTAGTTGAAACTAAAAGTGACACAATTCGCTGACATTGTATTCTGTGGTAAACACGTACAACGTGCTTACCTTTTTTTTTTTTTTTTTTTAATTTTACACCCCACAATCCTTGCAATCCCCAGGGCAGGATCTGACAACATCTACATTTTACAAATGAACAGTAAGGGACCTAAAGTGATGCTCTGTGGAATCTTGGAATATTTCTTTAGAAATGATTTCCCTGAACATCTTAGCATAAATAGATTGATTCTGTCAGTTAATACTGGCTCCTTCCATTGATAATTACGCTCAGATTTTAGTTTGATACATTTATTACCTGTTCATGTATTACATTTATTACTTGGCCCTGGGGCTGTAAACTTAGAGCTAGGACCTCTCTTGTTTACCTCTGTACTAATAATATCTACAGATTTCTCGTTTTATAGAAATTTATCAAGTATTTAGTTAAGTTCTAATGAAGCTGGGCAATAATGACTTTATGGAGGCAGAGGCAGGTGGATCTTTGAGTTTGAGGCCAGCCGGTCTACAGATGGAGTTCCAGGACAGCCTGGGCTAACAGAGAAACCCTGTCTCAAAAGAACAAACAACAAAAGTCCTAATAATACCCTAGTGAACTAGATACTATTTTTCTTTCCATTTTCCAGATAAGGGGGCAGGTAAGAATGTTAAGCCAGACCGTTATTACAGGTACAACAGGAAATTGAATTCCAGCACAACTAGAGCCTGAGCTGATGCTCCATGTTTTTTTAAATGGGTGTGGAAAAGAGCTAATGGATGTTATGACATTGAGAGAATCCTTTTTCTCCCTTACTTATTCTCCCTTACCTCAGGGTTACCTGATACGGACAGTACTCCATAGTCATTTATTCTACTTGGGTTTCTGGAGCCCTCCTAATGTGCCAGCCTGTGTCTGGGCTCATCCCCTGCTCTGTTAGGTCAGAGTTGTGTGTTTTATGAGAAGACATGCTGGAGGAATGAGGCTGCTATTTTTAGTTGTGTATACAGGTAGTTGTGTATACAAGTAGTTGTGAAAGCCAGAAGAGGGTGTTGGGCCCCTTAGTGCTGCGATGACAGGTGGTTGTGCACTATACCCGATGTGTGGGTGCTGGGAACTGAACTCCAGTCTTGGGAACAGCTCTTAACTTCTGAGTCCTCTCTCCAGCCCCGGGGCTTCTTTTGACCTTCATGTTTTCCCTAGCTTGCTACTGAGCTTCATGAAGGCCCTGTCCTGAGTACTGGGAGTCAGGAGTTAAACTCAGGGGTGACGAGTGGATGGAGCCAGTGTACACTGTTGGTATACACACACACACACACACACACACACACACACACACACGGCTGACACTCACTGAGTGCCTCTCTTGTCATCTGTTCACATGGAGGAGACATGTGTTAGTACTTACCAGGAGTCAGTGCCATTGTTTAATTTAATACTTGTCACAGTATTGTGTATGAGGTGGACACTATTCTTTCGGGATTTTTGTTTGTTTGTTTGTTTTTTCCTTTAAGAAGAAGGAACTGGGGCCTTGAAGGCTATTGGTAATAATAAGCAATGACTACCAGAAACTCTCAATTGAGTCCTGAGCAGGTGGGTAGTTTTTGGTATAGTTAACCCTACTCTAGTCGGTTCTGAAAGTTTCTGTCTATTTGGTAGTAAACAGGATTGCAGCCCTGCCTGTGGCGTGTGCCAGGAGAGTCTCTTCATGTCCTGCACTTGATAGGCGATGACTTTTACTTAATTAGTGGTTATCTCTCGCTTTATAACCTACCGGAAGGAGGCGCTTGGACTTCATTCTCTTTACTACTTAAACATGAATAAACTTGGGTTTAAAAAATGAGTCGCACTTGGGAGGCAGAGGCAGGTGAATTTCTGAGTTCAAGGCCAGCTTGGTCTACAGAGTGAGTTCCAGGACAGCCAGGACTACACCCTGTCTCGAAAAGAAAAAAAACAAAAAACAAAAAACAACAAAAAAAATGAGTCGCACTTGGCCCACAGAATCAGCTAACCAGGGCTCACGGGAGCTCACAGAGACTGAAGGGACGATGTGGGAGCATGTGTGGGTCTGAGCTAGGTCCTCTGCATAATGGTTGTGTAGCTTGGTGTGCTTGTGGGACTCTCAACACTGGGGGCAGGGGCTGTCGCTGAGCCTTTGCCTGCTTTGGGGACCATTTCCTTCTACTGGGTTGCCTTGTCCAGCCTTTGTGCCTAGTCTTATTGTATCTTGTTATGTCATGTTCAGTTGATATTCCTGGGAGTTCTGCTCTTTCTGAAGGGAAGCAAAGGAATGGATCTCGGGGAGAGGGGAGGTGGAAGGGAGGGGCTGGGAGGCCAGGAAGGAGAGAGAACAGCAGTCAGGGTGTGATGTGAGAGAAGACTAAATTGAAAACAAAAAGAGTTCACTGGGAATGAAAAGCTAGAAATAGAGCATGCACCTCTGATCCTTCCTGGGTCTCCATTGGCTGGGCATTGTGGGAAGAGGAGCAGAGCTCTGTTGGGTGTTCAGCTGCTTACTGCTTCCCCTGTCTCCCTTGGCATTGCTACAGATCTACACTGACCCTACCAAGAGGCTCGAGCTCTACTTCCGGCCCAAGGACCCATACTGCCACCCTGTGTGCGCTAACCGGTTCAGTACCAGCAGCCTGCTGCTCCGGATCCAGAGAAGAACAAGGCGTCGGAGAGGTGTCTTGGGAGACGAGGCCCACCCCCAGGTCACATTCGACTTGGAAATTATTGGCATCATCTCCACAATTTACAAATTCCAGGGTAACCGTACATCTCTAGTGATATTGGGTGATTTCAGGGCTTCATGTGGAGCCCCATGGAAAGTGGGATAGGGTATGCCCATGCTTGAGGTACAGCCATTTTCCGCCGTGGAAGCAGCCTCTTCAGTCAAGTCTTTACAGATTGTGGGTCCACTGCTTCGCAACATTATTCTCATTCATATTCTCTCTCTTCTCTCCCCCTTTCTCTCTCTCTCCCCCTTTCTCTCTCTCTTTCTCTCTCTCTCTCTCTCTCTGAGACAGTGTCCTAGTTCTGGTTACTATCGCTGTAATGAAACATATGACCAAAGCAACTTGGGGAGAGAAGGGTTTTCTTTCACTCACAGTTCCATATAACAATTCATCAAAAGCAGTGAGAGCAGGAACCTGGAGCAGGAGCTGATGCAGAGGCCATGGCGGGGTACATGGCTTGCTTCTCATAGCTTTCTCAACCTGCTTTTCTTACAGAAGCCAGGACCACCAGCCCAGGGGTGTTACTTCCCACAATGCGCTGGGCTCTCCCCCATCAATCACTAATTAAGAAAATGTTATATACATACAGGCCTGCCTACAGACTGATCTTAGGGAGGCATTTTCTTAATTGAACTCTCTCCTCCCAGATGACTGTAGCTTGTAACAAGTTGACATAAAACTAGCCAACACACAGTGTTTCTCTGCACAGATCTGATTGTCCTGAAGCTGTCTGTGTAGGACAGACTGGTCTGAAACTCACAGAGATCTGCCTGACTCTGCCTTCTGGATGCCAGGACTAAAGGTGTGTGCCACCACACCTGCTTTTCTCTCTTTATGAGTTTATTTTCTGGTTTTATATGCGTATATTCTACACATAAGTGCTTGTAAATGTCTGAAGAAAGATTCTAATTCCCTGGAGGTGGAATTACAGGCAGTTATGAGTCATCTAATGTGGGAAGTGAACTTAAATCAAGAAGTGTTCCTAACCCCTGAATCTTGTCTCCAGCCCCAACCTTTTATACTGTTAAGAGAAGCTAGCAAGCTGGAAAGATGACTCAGCAGTTGGGAGCACTGGCTGGTCTTCCAAAGGACCTGGGTTCAAGTTGCCAGCAACCACATAGCACTCATGACAGTCTGTAACTCCAGTTCCAGGGAATCTGACACCCTCACACAGACATATATTCAAGCAAAACACCAATGCATATGAAATAAAAATAAATAATGAAGAGAGAGAAAAGATAGAAATCTAGAGTTCTGTGAGAAACCTTCCAGTTTTAAGATAAACCATTGTGTGGGGCCAGATCAGATAGTGATTGGATCTCCAGTCTGAGACAGCAGTGTTTTGGAACCTTCTCCCAAGCTGTCCTCAAACTCTAAGCCCATTGAGCCTCTGCATCAACCTCCCAAACAGTGTAATTGCAGCACTGTGACACTGTCTGCCTTCTCGTCAAGCTGTGATGACTGCTGGTTTCATCCCCTCTGAAGTTTCCCCAGCTGACTCTGGTTTTGAGCTTCTTTGAACTGGATGCCTAGTGTCGTAGGATCCTCATTCAGAATGGCTCTTTCCAGGGAACTGTGGGGAGGAAGCAGGAAGGCAGGAACCGGAAAGGCAGAGCCAGAGAGCATTCACTTTGGGATTGTAGCTGATGAGCCCTAACAGTTTGTCTGTTACCAGATTTTAAGTTAGCTCGTACAGTAGTGAGTTTGCTGTAACGTTCTCACACAAGTGTGTCACTGTATTTGTTCTTACTCACCTGCTCCCCACCCCCC
>JANHMN010000002.1:101850681-101978567 GCA_030674055.1 Rhabdomys pumilio | reverse complement strand
CGACTACCCTTAAAGAGTTAAGTAGTTGGGCTGGAGACATGGCTCGGCGGTTAAGAGCACTGACTGGTCTTCCAGAGGTCCTGAGTTCAATTCCCAGCAACTACATGGTGTCTCACAACCATCTGTAATGGGATCTGCTACCCTCCTCTGGAGTGTCTAAAGACAGCTACAGTGCACTCATATACATGAAATAAGTAAATCTTTAAAAAAAGATAGGGAGTTGCTGTAAGTGCTTCAGGAGCCATCCACTGGAGCAGGCTCTGTGCTGGCACACGACAGAATGTGTGCTTGTGTTTTAAAACTGCTTCTTTGCCGGGCGTTGGTGGCACACGCCTTTAATCCCAGCACTTGGGAGGCAGAGGCAGGTGGATTTCTTGAGTTCGAGGCCAGCCTGGTCTACCAAGTGAGTTCCAGGACAGCCAGGGCTACACAGAGAAACCCTGTCTCGAAAAACCAAAAAACCTAAAACTAAAAAAAAAAACCCTGCTTCTTTTAGCCAGCTGTGTTGGTGCATGCCTTTGATCCCAGCACTCAGGAGGAAGAAGCAAGCAGATCTCTGTGAGTTTTAGGCCAGCCTAGTCTGCATAGTGAGTTCTAGGACAGCCAGAGTTACACTGAGAAACCCTGTCTCGAAACAACAACAGAATTCAAAAACCTATTTTTTAAGGTTTATAGCAAACTAAGGACAGTATAATCTCTACTTCTGTGTATGAGAAACGCTGTTCGCCCACCTCTCAACCCTCCCATGCACACACAAGAGGTCAGGACACATTACCAGCACACAGGGTGTAGTTCACACGGGTCTTTCCTGTGTTGGACACTACAGGGTGGACAGATAGGACCCTGGCTTAACCTCTGGGCTTTGGTGATTCCCATCTGGCTGCATCCTTTTCATTCATCTGTGTTGTCAGATACTTCTAAATCAAGTCACTGCTGGGTGGAAGAGCAGTTGGCTCGGAGAGTGGTAACCACTCTTCCTCCTTCTTCTCCTTCTCCTTCTCCTCCTCCTTCCTTCTCCTCCTCCTCCTCCTCCTCCTCCTCCTCCTCTTCCTCTTCTTCCTCTTCCTCCTCCTCCTCTTCCTCCTCTTCTTCCTCCTCCTCCTCCTTCTTCTTTTTTTTTTTAAGGTTTTGTTTATTTTATGTCTGTGAGTGCACTGTAGCTATCTTCAGACACCCCAGAAGAGGGCATCAGATCACAGTACAGATGGTTGTGAGCCACCATGTGGTTGCTGGGAATTGAATTCAGGACCTCTGGAAGAGCAGTCAGTGCTCTTAACCACTGAGCCATCTCTCCAGCCTGCAGCCAGGCTTCTTGGGGCTAAGGCCCAGCTCCTAGCAGATGCTGTTTGGACACATTTCCTAATCTGGTTAGCCTCAGGTACTTCCTCAGAAACTCCTTCCTTGAAGGACCATTTTGAGAGTTAAGTGAGTCATGTAAGTAGTCCGAGTCCACAACCCTGTCCACATGCAGCTAGTGGGCATTTGGATGGTGTGCTGCTCTGCGCTGGCTGACTGGGGTTGTGTGGGGCTACATGAAATTGCAGTTGGGAGACCACCAGCCTTTCAATGATGTCCTTTCCCATACACCAGCTCTGAGACTTAGGGCCTTGCCCTCCTTCAAGGCCATTGGCCCCAAAGTTTCCCTGAACCACTGCAGGCAGCAGTTAGAGGCCCTGTCTTACCCTTGATGGAAGCCTAAGGCCACATGCATTTCCAGTAGGTAGTGCTGGGAGTGCCCTTCACTGCATCCAGAGAAAGGCACGTGGGTATGGTCTACTGGGGAGACCTACTGGGTTCTCTGCCTTACTGGCCAGGCCTGTGTCTCAGATGGTAATCTAATCGTCTATCTCTCTGTCCACAGAGAAGGCTATCACAATCCCACCATCTCAGGGGAGAACCTGATTGGACTGAGTAGAGCCCGGCGCCCCCACAATGCCATCTTTGTCAACTTTGAGGACACTGAGGTACCTGAACAGCCTTTGGAGGCTGCAGTCCAGACATGGAAGAAGGCCTGTACCAACCCCATAGATCAGAAGGTGGAGGAGGAGCTGAGGAAGGTGAGGCTTGTGTCCCACCTAGCCTGCTGGGCCACCATACTGCACCACTGTGGCTGGCTCTGCTTGTTCTAGCACTGGCTGATTAGCACAGACATTTTAACCTCTAGCTGTTACATCTAAAAGCTGTGTCAGAAGCTGGGCTTGGTGGCCCAGCCTATGACTTCAGGAGCAGGGGTAGTGACTTCAATCTCACTGGCCTGCAGAGTGAGATTGGGGCTTGACAGTGAGACAAAGTCATGTAAGTAAAATAAAAAGGGCTGGGAGACACTGTGCTGAGTCAGGTGCTGTCTGGAACATGCAAGGCTGAGTGCTCAGGACCTCAGAAGTCCTACATTTCCAACGTTGAAACAGTCCCTAGAGTTTTTTAAAAAGTCCTTTGGGGTGCCAGAGATGGGTCGTTGCTAGGATGTGGTTGAATGTGGAGCTGGGTCTAAGGGCCTGTGCAGAGCAATTACTTGTAACAAACCCATGGAAACTAGCCATGTGCCAGGCCATGGTGCCTTCACCCTGCGTGTAGCTGGCAACATGTCACAAGACACTGCATTACCTTCTAGCTTCCAGTGCTCTGTGACAGTAGCTGGATCTCTGCTGGGTCCACAGTCCTAAATAGTGGGTTCTTATGGGGCTTTCTGTGTTGAAGCTGAACTCACACCCTGTTCAAGGACAGTCCTTCAGAGACTGCAGCCCTTACTGAATCTCAGTAGTCACTGAGGCTTTTCCTGTGGCTCATCTCTGTTCTGGCTTCCAGTGCCTTGTACAGCCCTCCCCAGGACCAGGCCACCCCTTCACTTCCTTCAAGTCCCGTCCCCAGCACTTGCTGACCAGGTTAGGAATGGTTGGGGCTCTGGGGTTTCATCAGCACATGCTTGCTCAGCCCTGGTGCACCATTGTACTGTGAACCATGTCAGGTCGGGACCCTACACTGTACAGTTCCTCTTGCACATCCAAGGTGTATATTCCATGCCTCTAAAGGATTGGGGTAGGGAGGAAGGGTTATGAACAACTGGACAGGGACAGCTGATGGGAGAAGCTAGTAGCGTTCTCAGACTCTGTCCTCGACTTTCCCCAGCTTTTTGACATCCGTCCCGTTTGGTCACGAAATGCTGTCAAGTCTAACGTCAGCGTCCATCCCGACAAGCTTAAGATCTTGCTTCCCTATATGGCTTATTACATGGTAAGTCTAGTCTCACCTGCATCTTAGCTCCCACCAATGTGGTCCCTGGTGGCACATATTAGAGCCATAGCAACAGAAGGCATATGTACTTCCTAGCATCCCTGTCACCTGGCACCTTTTGACAACTTGTTAAAACTAGTTATAGAGCTGGAAAGATGGTTCAGTGGGTAACGTGTGCTATACCAGCTTGAGGATCCCCAGCACCCCTGTGGTAGCATGGCCTGTAACCCCAACACTGAGTAAGTAGAGTTGGGCAGGTCGTGGTACACACACACACACACACACACACACACACACACACACACCCCAACACATGTGCACACACACACCAAGATATGGACACAAAAAAGAAACAGAAAGATTTCAAAGCCCCCAGGTCCACCACAATCTTCTAATCTGGCTGTGTGCGGATGACTTTAAAGGAAGAATTATCTGAGTCATAGGTAAGCCTTCTGTGCATAGTGATGTTGTAGTGAGAAATTCCTGAGGGCCTGGCACTGGGCAAGGCTACATATCACTGCCTTCATTCCTCATGGAGGTGACAGCAAGAGTCCATTTTTACCTCTGAGGGAAAGCTAGGCTCAGGGCATTGACATGGCATATTCTACAACCAACAAGTGGCAAAGCTGAGGCCTAAAGCCCAGGCCTCTTAGTGACAACACTTCTCAGCTCAACTCCCCATGCTGTGTGGGGCTTAGTGGAAGAAGTCCATCCTCAATTCCTCCCAGGAGAGGATGGAGATGGGGGCAGGGCCAAGGGTGGTACAGAGTTTCCAAAAAGTTGAGAAGGAAGGGGATCCTACCTGCCAGGGGAGCCAGCATAGAACCTGACCTTAGAGGTTGGTGACGGGCAGGGGCACTGTTGGGCTCCAGCCTGGAAAGCTGCTGTCTCTCACTGAACATGACGTCTAAGTCTCACTGTAGGGCTCTTCATGGAAAGGACAGTTGTCACACTGTGCCTTGGGTACCAGAAACAGTGGTAGAAACTCCTGATCTCACTTTATCCCCATAGAACCCCATCAAAGGGTGGGGTCTAAGGCCACGTTTCAGAGCTTAGGGGGTGGGTCCTGCTACCTCACTGTAGGGCTTGGTCCCACCTACGTACCAGAGGACCTCACACTCAGTACTTTTTTGGTCTCCAGATAACAGGCCCATGGAGAAGCTTGTGGATTCGATTTGGCTATGACCCTCGAAAACACCCAGATGCCAAGATTTATCAAGTCCTTGACTTTCGAATCCGTTGTGGAATGAAATACGGTAAAAATAAGTTTATCTCTGTCTTGTCTCTGCGTCTTCCATTTCCAGCACTGTCTTTACAAAACAAACAAATGTGTGTGTGTGTGTGTGTGTGTGTGTGTGTGTGTGTATCTGTGTGTTTGAGTATCAACACACGTGTGTGCAGAGAGCAGAATTAAGCGTCAGCTGTCCTGTGTCACTTTTCACATAGTCCGTTGAGGCAGGCGCTCTTCATGAACCTGGAGCTCACATTTTCTCAGCTGGCTAGAAGCCAGAAAGGCCCAGCCAGCCATCCTGTCCCTGTCACACACACCCAGAGCAGGGACTGGTAGGCACGCATCCTGGGTGTCCATCTTGCTGTGGAGACGCTGGAATCCCAACTTGAATTCTCACGTTTGCACAGTAACCTCTCCAGCCACCATTTCTCCCACTCTCTTCTATTCTGGGGTGGAATAGGAATGGCCCAGCAGTTAAGAACACTTGTGCTTACAGAGCACTGTGCTTGAATTCCTACCATCCATGTAGACAGCTGACAACTGGCTGTAACTACAGTTCCAGAGATACAGTGCCTCTGGTCTCCATTGACCCCTGGATTTACACACACACACACACAATATATATATAAAATATTATATGTATTATAATTATATATAACAATTATAGTATAGTGTGTGTATGTGTGTATATATATATATATATATATATATTTATTTATTTTTAAAGAACCTATTTCCAGCAGGACATAGTAGCACCTACCCTTAATCCCAATATTCACAGGACAGAAGCAGTTGGATCTCTGTGTGTTCAAGGCCAGCAGTCTTTATAGTGAATTCCAAGGTAATCAAGGCTACATAGTAAAAGTCTGACTTCAAAAACTGCATCTATTCCTATGGAGAGACTAGGCTAGAAACATTTCTGTATCCCTCCCTAGCTCCTCCCACCACTGAGAGTCTATGGACAACATAAAGGAGCTTGGAAATGGAAGGGCTGGCTCTTTGCTGGCTGTGCTGTGACCCTCTAGTTTATAAGCAAAGACTGTGACATGGGTCCTACTTAAGCCCAAGATGCCAGGGAAGCCACACAAGGGTATCAGCACCTGAGAGCTGCTGGATGTGCTGGTGTCCTTTCCTCCTTAGGTGGCAGATGGAGCTGACCACCTTAAGGTGAATCCCTGACCATTTCCCAGGTGAGTGTGACACACTTCCTTCTGACACATGGCCCTTGCATGTAGGTTATGGCTCCAGGGACATGCCTGTCAAAGCGAAGCGCAGCACATACAACTACAGCCTCCCCATCACTGTCAAGAAGACATGTAAGTAGCTGAATCATCCACATCAGGACATGCAAGGGGGGTGGGCATTTGGACAACGTGATGGGAAGGTCTGCTGGCCATTCCTTACAGACAGATGCAGAAGGTTAGGTGGGGTCCCACTCATTCTACCAAAGCACTGCCTTGCTTCCATGCAGCCAACCAGCCTGTCACCATGCATGACCTGAAGCAGGGCCTGGGCCCGTCAGGAACTGATGGCCCACGGAAATTGACCTACAATAAGTACAAGCTCAAGGTGAGTGTCCTCCGGCTCCAGTGGAAGGTCAGGTGGGGCGATGAAGGGTCACTGTGGGGCTGGGCACTTCTTAGTGACTCTGGGAAGGGTCTTTGACTGACTCAGCTCTCTCCCTACCCAGTACCTTTGCATTACTCACCCCTCAGGTCCCTCCAGAAACAAAGAGAACCTGGGGTGCTATCTACCCAAGGTCATAGGGAACTAGGGCCATGTGGGTAGAGAGGTGGTGACAAGTCCTGGAGAAGGAAAATTTGACCACAGCAGATGTGTGCAGCTGTCCCTGGGGAGCCTGGCTCCCTGAGGCCTATACTGCTGCTGGGATGTGGGGGGGGTCTGACATAGACAGGAGCACAAGCCAAGCCAGAACATCTGGGGACCAGCTGTGGGGTAAATGCGCGATGGGATGCACACAGCCCTCCAGGGCTCAGGTTTTCATCAGCATCGCCCAGCAGGAGCTAGTACACACCCACACTTCTTGTGACCCCTCCACGGTCCTGGGAGAGGCCAAACTAGTATCTACCCTGCAGTCCCTGCTCAAGTAGCTGTGTCAGAACATTTAAGTTGATCAGAGACAGGCAACATGAAGAAGACAGTTTTCCCCTAGAGCCATCATGCCTTGGCCACCAGTGTCTTGGGGTCTTGTCCTTGACTCTAGGGCTATATTCCAAGAGGAAAAGGGGGGAAATGGTACTCATTAAATTCTGCCTTCCCCCCCAAAAGGCGGCCAGGGGAGCATGCAGGGACCATAGAGTGAGTGAGAAGCAGCCGGTGAGGAGCCATCCGGCTCCTTTGGAAGGTGCAGAAGGAAGAGCCCAGCACGGGTTGGTGTTGGTGGCAGTCCCATGCTGTAAACTAAGGAGGGCCTGACTGCCTCCACCCTCCCAGTACCTTTTGGGGGAGGGAGAGCTTCCTCTCTCCACATCTGCTGGCCACCCTGGGCCTGGGGACAAGCCAACCCCTTAGACCTCCATGAAAGCCACAGCATGGGTGTCCTCAGCTTTGTTAGACCCGGAGTACTCTGCAGCCATCCCATCTCTGCCCTCTTTTCCTCAGGATTCGGTCTACATCTTCCGGGAAGGGGCTCTGCCACCCTATCGACAGATGTTCTACCAGCTGTGTGATTTGAATGTGGAGGAGTATGTATGAGGGGTCTTGTGCCCAGGGATGGCCCCTGGAGTCTGGGCTAGAACTGGCTCAGGAGTAGTGTTCTCTGCAGCTCTTCTACAGCTGAGCTCTTAAGGAAGACTTGGCCACTGGGAGTTGGTGCAGCCTTGAGTCCTGCTGTATGTGGGCTGTAAGACTCCTGGCAACAACCCCAGGCTTGCACTGTGCCTGTAGAAAGCAACCCTGCTTGCTAGTGGCAGCTGCTCCTTGATTGAAGTGGTTCCTGATCCTGGGCACCTTCAGCCTGTTTGTTCTCAACCACGGCTAAAAACCACCGAGAGTGGGCAACAGCACTAACGGGAACAAGGCAGCACAAGGCAGCATGCTGGACCCAGGGGAAGCCTGACTGTTAGCAGGAGAGTGAACCCAGCTGGGAGCTCTTCATTACCCACTACCTCTGAGACATCTGTCTGAGCAGTGTTTCCTAAACAGACCATATAAGGGTCTTCCACTGGCATACTATTTCCACAAACCCCTGCCCATAGATCTGTGTTAGAACTATTCCATGAGCTACCACACATGGAGCGACACTCTGGGATTCTGTATAAGCTCACCACCAAGCCCTGTCCCAGGGCTCTATCCACTCAGCTTCCTCTGCCCACAGGTTGCAGAAAATTGTTCACCGCAATGATGGGACAGAGACTGTGTGCACAGAGAGAGATGGGTGGTGCCTCCCCAAGACCACAGATCACCTGAGGGACACCATGTCACTCATGATTCTACAGACCATCCGCTCTGAGAGGCCTGGTGAGAGCTACTTGTGCAGGGAAGCCTCTGACAAAAGCTGACAAAAAGCTCCAGGGACCCTCATACTATCCATGCTGGAAGGGAGATCTGTGAGCCAGGACTGAGCCATGACACTGAACAGTAGATGAGGGAAGACATGCTGCCTTCTAGTGCAGGAAGAACAGCTCTGCTTATCCCTCCCATGGGGGGCTGTGTGGCCCATGGCTCTGCACTGCATTCCCCAGCTCCTTTCTCAAAGCCTGAGCTGCCCCTGGGGGCACTGGAAAGTGAGGCACTTGTTAGGCAGGGGTCTACAAGGGGACCCGAAGAGCAATGAAAAGCTCTTGCAAAGGACTCGTTCCAAGCTGGGTAGCAGGCATCTGAGTAGAGCAGGCTTCCTGGCTGAGTTTAGAGTGTAGGCTTCACCTCTTGGGACCCCAGTAAAGGCTTTGAAGCTTTTCTGAGAACAGTGGTGTATGCCCCTCGAGGTGCATTGGGACCCAGGCTGCTCATGGTTCTCCCTAGAAAATGGATTAAAACATGTCTTACTGGCTTCTCCCCACCCTCTGGTCCCCGCCCGCCCTCATGCTCTCTGTTGTGGCTGCTTCTCTGCTTGAGCCAACTACCTGTCACAGTGAAGGGGCTGGAAGGCCACCTGGGAAGCCTGCGTTGGAACACAGCCTTCTTTCCTTCCTGTGCAGCTCTCTTCTCCAACACAGGTAAGGCTGATCGTGGGAAGGAACAGCTGATGTTTGAGTCTGGAGAGGAGGAAGAGGAAGAAGAGGAGGAGGAGGAAGAGGAGGATTTCAAGCCTTCAGATGGGAGTGAGAATGAGATGGAGACAGAGATTCTGGATTATGTGTGAGGAAGCGCTGCTCCTAGGCGACCAGGTGAGACCAGCAGCTATCCTCAGAGAAGCCAGAGCAAGGTCACAGGAGTGAGGATGGTAGTGGGGCTCCTCTGAAAACCGGTGTCCTAACAAGAAGCCCTGGCTCTGGCTTTGTCCTGCTGCTTGATGCTGTGTTCTGCCCTGGGTGGAGGACAACCCAATTGCTATAAAGATGACCCAAGGTGGATGTGGTAAACCTGGGGCACCCATCCTGGCAGGGGTCTTGTGAATCTAGTGACAGACAGAGCCTGAGGAGCCTGGCTGGCTCGACCTCTCTTTGGTTTGGGCACTGTCTGGGGTAGCCTTGGTACAAGCCCAGCCCAGCCCAGCCCTGATCGTCCTGTTAGTCAGTTTTCCTGAGCGTCTTAACATGGGGTTGGGGGTAACGGGAGTGTTTGCTCTTGCCTGGGGCTCTAGCACCTCATGTGTTCCTTCCCTCATTCAGGACATGCTGGTATACCATGATGGGATACCACAGGCCTGTGCCCCCATCCAGGGCGGTAAGATGAGAACACTGGGCAACCCCAGGCCATGCCCAGCCTGACTTCACCAAATGGACTCTTCAGTTCCTTGAAAACACCCTGTCTCACAGCTCCCTTTTGTGCAGAGATCATCAGGTCCCTGCCGAGCAGGCCTCCGTGGAAGGTCCCCAGGGTAGCAGCACCACTTCCTGAAGGGTGCTGAGCCAGAGATGTGTAGCCTCTACCTTGAACAGCCTGGCACACACAGGCAAGTCACAGCACTTCCAAAGCCAGATGCCTTGAGCCAGTCCATCCTCCTGATAAGATTGAAGACCCATTGTCTGATTTGGCCCACGTGGGCACTCCTGGGAACTTCCCAGGCTTGCAAGGAATCAGCCAGCCAGACCCTGTGTCCCCTGCTGACCCTGCTTCCTGCTGCTTCAAAGAATGCTCAGCCCAGAGCCAGGAAGTAGTTCTTCCCCAAAGGCTAGCCAACCTTCCCTGTCCCTATAGGACTTCTTTCAGAGTGGCTGCCAGGATGCTTCAGCTGGGAGCTTTCCTACTTCTAGTGGCTGCCCATTCTGGTCCTTGGGAAGGAGACCTGGGTTCTGATCCCATGTACCCAGGAATGCTTTGACTGGATCTGAGAAGGGTGCTGAGTGAGGGACCCCGCCCTCTGGAGGCCTCACCTACACAGAGGCCAGGGCAATGGCCGTCCTGCCTTAGGTTGAACAGACTAAAAGGACTTCCTAAAGTCTAGCCACACATGGCAAAGTATTGTAATTCTCCTGAATTCCCAGGTAAATAAAAATGCTTTTAATACAAAAAATATAAACCCCCTCAGAAGCTAGCGCTGGTTTTTGGTACCCTGGTTACCTGCCATCTGACTTCACATCACTGAGTCTTGTTGCATATTGCACCCTGTATTGATTTGTTTTCAATTTGTGTTTTGCTGGGCGCGTTTGAGAAAAGGCCACTTGTCTCCAACAGAACTACAGCACTTTGTGGCACTTAATAGCCCAGATTCTCGAGAAGTGGAACAGTTAGGATTTATTATAAGCAATTGGCTCACAGTTAAGGTACAAGCCCACAGTCTCCAGGGCATGGTATAGGATGGAGATTCAGCGAAGGGCTGCCTGCACAATCCCACCCCTACCCTGCTGCCTACCTTGTCTCAGCCCTGCAACAGGCTGGGCATGAAGCACCCCCGCCTGGAGGTGGGTCAGCACCCACCGACTTAAACAGCATCTCATGAAACAACACCCTCACAGAAACATCCACGGTACTTGACCAAATGTTTTAGAGGTCGTTACTGGGTGGTGTTTTGTTTGTTTCTTTTGGGACAGGCTCTCTCTATGTATCTGTCCTGGAACTCACTGTGTGGATCAGGCTAATGCTGAACTCATAAAGACCCTCCTGCCTCTGCTTCCTGAGTGCGGGGATTGAAGATGTGCACCTCCATGTCCACTAAATAACTGGGTACCATATTAGTCAAGTTAATACATGGTTGGTCGCCATCCTTAACATGATTCCCAGTAATTTCCAGTACCCCCATCCAGTGCCCCCATCCCGGCCTCTGAAGGCTCCTGCACTCATGCATACATACTCCAGAGACATACATGCACACATAATTTAAAATAAATCATTGAAGTACATATGTTTAACAGTCGATAAGTTAGACAAAGTACACAACAAAGTCGTAAGAGTACTTAGGGTCATTTAAGCCTCTGCTCTTTGTCCTTGGGGTGGGTTCTGCAGGCTGGTGTCTGCAGAGAACTGCACACAGGCCGCCCACTGACCCACACTGGGCTCACTGCATCCTTTAAGCTGTCTTCTGGGATACAGACCCTGCCCTTGCTATGTTAAGTACTCTGGTGGCCGCAGGCCTGGCCTAGGTTGTGGTGGCAATTCTGCTTTATGTGGTTTCAAGGTTGGTGGGTTTTTGTTTTTTAGGAAAAATTTTTTCTCTTGAACCCATTCATCTGCCCCTCCCTAAACCCAACCCCTTTTAAAATTACTTGCCTATGTCTTGGTGTGTTTGTATTGGTGAAGTTAGTTTTCTTTGTGGTCCCTCCACCAATCTGCTTTGATGCCTTCAGCCCAGCTTTTAAAGAGATTGTGGGCTCTGAGCATCCAGCTATGCCCCTGGAATCACACAAATTTATCCAGTGTCAGCAGCAGCCAGCACTACTGGGCTGTGTGACAAGAGATGTGTCCTTGTGAGTGTGTCACTGTAGAGAGTCACTCCAGTGTTGAGAGGACATGGGGGCTCCCCTCCTTGATCAGTGTCACTGGGAGCCTGAAACAATCTCCAGGTTGGGTACAAAGAGGCCTCTTCTGTGCCCTAGGCCACCTGCCTTGCTCAAGCCAGCACTCCCCAATACAGAACTGCCTTTAGCACTGGTTCTCAGAATCAGACCCAACATCTTTCCTGCTACCCCACCTCTGCTGTGTCCCAGCTTCCTCCTGCCCCCGACCGCTCAGCTGCACACCTACTATGTACCATGGAGACCTGTACACTGGCTTGGGCAGAGCACACGGACACACTAGTGGATGTCGATCTGTACCCTGCCCCCATGTGCTAGCACAAGTGGAGCTATGATCTGTGCTGAGGACTTGGGCTCCCAGAGGGGAGGGGCTACTGGCGTGGGAAGACTGGCCATGCCTGACCAGCTGTTGTGCCCTGCGGGTGTCATAAAAAGCTGTTTGTTCCAAGGCAGCTGAGCACCTTAAAAGGAGCCTCTTCAGACCTGGTTTGTGATCTGACACCAGGATACCCTTTTCCTGGTAGCTAAGGTACACATCCCTAGGATGGTGGCCTACTCTCCGATGACCTCTTACTGGCCTTCACCTCCAAGCCCAGTACGTTCCCCCTCTGTCCCTCCTTTGTCCCTCCCTCCCTCATTCTGTGCCTCTGTTCCTTCCAAGCTTTGTCGCTTTCTGCCTGCGTGTGCCTGGTATTCCCAGGGAGCCCCATCCACCCCGAGTGAGGCACAGACATGAAACATTACCCTTTCTCTGAAGATGCCACCAAGCCCTGGTGAGCCATGCCAGGTTTTGCTCAGGGAACTCCCATTCCATCTGTGCCACTGTGTCCCCTACCCCCACCCCAGGACTCTGCCTCCTGCACCCAGCTCGGCCTGCACTACCCCATACCTTAGTGTATTACTTGGGCTCTCTGAGTTACCAAGGATCAACCGCACCAGTGCCCAGTAGCATGCAGCCGCCTCTGGCTCAGGAGTCCTTCATAGATTCCCCACTAAGGGGCATTTGGTACCTCAACATGAAGACCACCCATTTTTCTAAAGGTGACACTAACTGAACCCTGATAGGACAATGCAGAGCACCTGGCACCCAGCCAGAGTTGGCTCTGAGAGGCACCCCCTCCATAACATCCATGCCACCTGCCTCTGCTCCCAGGTGGGCAGTAACCCACACAGGTGCACTGTGGGCACCACTCCGGGTGCTCAGGGCCAGCCTGACCTGGGAAAACATGGACCGTCCCACACCTGCGTGTCTGTGTGTACGTGGTATGCACACACATGACCTTGGCCCCAGCTCCATAAATACTGGAGAAGAGGAGAGAAGGCTGCCTAGAGGCAGAGACTCACCATGAAGCGCCTGGAGGTTCTGTTTCTTGGCCTAACCTGCTGCTTGGCAGCAGCTTGTGCTGCAAAGGTAAGTCAGAGCCCAACAGGGGACTACTGCCTTCTCTCATTCAATAAGATCTGGGAACTGAGGACAGAGCCTGGAGAATGGGGGACAGAAAGAGCACAGAAAGAGACGGAGTAAGAGGCCAGCAAGTCCAATAGCACTCCAAGCTCTGGTCCTGCCTGAGACACCCAGTTTGTCTTGATCACACGAAGCATGCAAAATTGCATTGGAGTCTCACACCAGGAGCAGTTTTACTTAAGGATGACCCATGCACTATTTGAAACATTGTCCTAAAAAGCCCACTATTGCTCTATGGTTTCAGGTATGCCTAAGTCTGGCAAGCCTCCTAACAGACTCTGGCTTTTTCTTTTCTAAAGGGGGTACCCCCCCCCCCCAACAGCGAAGCAGCTTGCCTGACATTACACAGTAACCACATCCTGTTCTCAAGCAGGAAACTGAAGTGTCTGTTCCAAAGAAGGGCTCTGGCTCCCAAGTACCCTCCCGAGAAGGAGAGCCACCTACTGTGTGCAAGGCTCCCCTCCAAGTGCCCTGAGGAGACTGCACCAGCTCTTCTAGGGCACCTGTAACATCTGCGCTTTAAGCATCCTTCTCAGGGGTGTGAGGATGAGTCACAGAACGCTCAACAGATGCAAGAGGGCATAGGACCCTGGACAGGGCCAGCAAAACTCTCCAGCTGTTAGTTCTCTGGCCCTTGTCTTGTTTTCTTGGGTCCTGGAGACCATTCTCCCTCTCCTGAAGCCTGGAAGTTGTAATTCTGGTCTGGGGCTCCTGCCATGGGAAGGAAGTCATTTTCTTTCTTGGAAGAGATTTTTATTTAGGGTGTTCGAAGGACCTGAACTGTCACCCTACTGCTCCAGCACACACCCATCCTGCCACTGGCCAGGATCACTGCATCTGTCTCAATGTGAGACACTCATGTCAACCACTACTGCACAGACACACTTCTGAGAGGTGGCATCACACACACACACACACACACACACACACACACACACACACCCCTACCGCTAGGCTGGCTTTCTGACTCCTCCCAGTAACCAAGAATCTTAGATGACCCAATGATCTGTGTCTCCCTGGCTGACACAGATTCTTCTCTTCAGTTTCCTTACCCACCCAGTATAGTAGGGGGTCCATCAGCCTGGACTTAAAGGGCTGCTGGGATCCCAGCTTGGGCCTGCAGCTACAGGCCACCTACTTCCCCCTACCTGAAATCTTGCACAGAGGAGAAGCAGGAGGCCATACTATCACCACTGCCAATTAAGTAGTGTGTGTGTGCCCTGGACCGATGCAGGTAGGACAGGAGGGGACATGCACTGCACAGAGGTTAGACAGCCTTGTCTCAACAGAACAACTTCTGGTGGGAAAGCCCCTGCACTTCAGTTTGCAGGGACAGTGGGCAGATGAGTACCTGACTCCAGGCCTCTGGTTGAGGCTGGACACCAAATAGCAGTATTAATTGGCCCTGTGAAGACCTGGACATGGGGCCACCAGTTCCATGCTCATCTAGGAAGGCAGTGGGGAGAGGTGAGGGAAGGACAGAGGGATCTCAGAAGCCTATGGCTATGTTAGAAACATTCTGGAAGCACTGAACATCTACCACTGTCTGCAGTTAGACAAGTCTTCCCTCTGACAGCCATCAAGCCTCAGGGGAAGGTACTGTGGCCTGTCTTACCTGTGGGGAATTGAGGTCCCAGGTCTTAGCCTAGATCTAGACTGTCACTTCAGCTCAGCAGATGTGGGCCGACGCGGCCTCAGATAGCTGAAGGAGGGTGTGCCAGGGTCTGGGAGGAAAGGTCATCAACCCCTCCAGCACTTGGCAGAGGACCTACTAGCACCCGGGAATCCTCTCAGTCAGCCACGCTGGATTTATGCTAGCTATGCAGAAGCCCATCTGATGATGTCCTGTCTCACTTGCAGTTGGGTGCTGTGTACACAGAAGGTGGTTTCGTGGAGGGCGTCAACAAGAAGCTCAGTCTCTTGGGTGGTGACTCTGTTGACATCTTCAAGGGCATCCCCTTTGCCACCGCCAAAACCCTGGAGAATCCTCAGCGTCACCCTGGCTGGCAAGGTGAGTGCTAGGTGCTGAATGCTAGGTGCTGGGTGCTGGGTTCTTGGCTAGCCCTGGCTGGTTTTCTTTACACCTTGCCCTTCTCTCACTGTAGGGACGCTGAAGGCTACAGACTTCAAGAAACGATGCCTACAGGCCACCATTACCCAGGACAACACCTATGGGCAAGAAGACTGCCTCTACCTCAATATCTGGGTCCCCCAGGGCAAGAAGCAAGGTCTGGATCCCAGTTTCCCAAAGGACCTGACCCCACCCCCACCCCAGAGCTCCAATCCCTGGTCTGGGTTCCATTTGGTGCTGCCAAGTCCAACAGCCCTAAAATCAGCATTGAGCCAAGGAGGAGGTGCCCACTGCTGATCCTCACAGCCCTGGCTGAGCACCTGCTCCAACAGGGTTACTGAGCTGGCTGGGGAGAGGACCTGTTGGTGTCTGAAGTCCCCATCTGCCCCTTTCAGTGTCCCACAACCTGCCTGTGATGGTCTGGATCTATGGAGGTGCCTTCCTCATGGGGTCTGGCCATGGGGCCAATTTTCTCAAAAACTACCTTTATGACGGGGAGGAGATCGCCACTCGGGGCAACGTCATTGTGGTCACCTTCAACTACCGTGTTGGACCCTTGGGTTTCCTTAGCACTGGGGATGCTAACCTTCCAGGTATGTTGGAGCCTCTGACTATGAGAGCAGGAATAGTGAATGTGCAGAACCCTGTGAACTCTGAGCCCAATAGAGAGAGGTACTTCGGAAGCTTCTAACCTGAGAGCTGTGTGAAAGCCCAGAACCTTCTTTACTGAGTTGGGGTGCTGAAACTAAACTGTGGGACGTGGGAGCCTAAGGCAGCCACCAGGAAATGAGAAAAGCCAAGAAACAAACAGAATGGCAGAGATTCAACTTGAGTCCTAGAGACCAATAGAAAAGCCGAGGCAGAGTCAGGTGGACATAGATGCCAAAGGAAAGACAGGCATAGGAGAAAACGTGCAGGAAGGAGTCAGGCCAAGACACTGGTGGCTGTACCTCCCACCCCTCCCTCCCCTCCCTCCCTTCCCTCCCCTGCTACTCCACTTTAAGCTCAGCTTCCTGGAGATCCATGATTTGCCCTCCTGGGGACTGGTTGCTTCCTGTTCACAGTGACTCTGTGTAATCCCTAGGTCACTAATCTCTAACCTCCTTCAGCTCTAGCTGAGGTCCTCCTGATGAAGGCTCTCCCCTTACCCTCAGGTAACTTTGGCCTTCGTGACCAGCACATGGCTATCGCCTGGGTGAAGAGGAACATTGCAGCCTTTGGGGGGGACCCTGATAACATTACCATCTTTGGGGAATCTGCTGGAGGAGCCAGTGTCTCTCTGCAGGTCTGGGGCCCTCTGGTCTGGAGAATCTAACCCCAAGATTAAGGGAGGGAGCCAGTGGGGCCTAAGAAAATGATCAGAGCAGAGTGTGACTGGGAGCCCCGGACCCAGGTACAGCCCGTTGACAGAATTTTTGGGTGTTGCAGACCCTCTCCCCATACAACAAGGGCCTCATTCGGCGAGCCATCAGTCAGAGTGGTGTGGCACTGAGTCCCTGGGCCATCCAGAGGAACCCACTTTTCTGGGCCAAAACGGTGAGCACAGCAGGGCAGGGGTAGGCAGAGTGTGAACCTTTCCCATTCCCTGCTGTCCTGGACCTCCATACTGCCCTGGACCTTCTGTTTGCCCTTAGTCGTTCCAAACCTCACCACTGGCCTTCTCTAACCTCCTGCCTCTGCCTTTCCCTAGATTGCTAAGAAGGTAGGATGCCCCACAGAGGATACTGGCAAGATGGCTGGGTGTCTGAAGATCACAGATCCCCGGGCCTTGACACTGGCCTACAAGTTGCCCTTGAAAAAACAGGAGTGTGAGTAGTGCTCCTGGGTTGGAGGCATGGAGGCATGTAGAGACATATTCCGGTACTCCAGGGACTTTTAAGAAGCCATACATGGCCAGATGCACACCTTTAATCCCAGCACTCAGGAGGCAGAAGCAGGCAGATCTCTGTGGGTTCAAAGCTTGCCTGGTCTACACGGTGAGGCCAGCCAGAGCTACATAGTGAGATTGTCTTAAAGAAAGAAAGGGGGAGGGGAGGAAGGGAGGCAAGGAGTAGGGAGGGAAAGAAGGAAGAAGGCAGCAGGGAGAGAGGGAGGGAGGGAAGAAAAGAAGCCAAACATGAGTCCCAAACAGCAGAAACTCACACACAGGTTCAGGGAGATGCGCGGACCCAGACCCAGGGACACTGTGCTGGATGGTGACTCTTAAGCTTCCTTGGAAATATGGCAGCCATTTGTAAATTTCCAAATACCTCCTGTGGAGCTGACACCAGCAAACATGAAGAACCAGCCTGCTAGCCTAGGACATGGGATTTTTATTTTCTTTGCTTACCCTTTCAAAGCAAATCTAGCAGTCTGAGTGTTTGCACCTTCCGTCTTTATTCTTTCTGTGCCATAGATCAAACCCACAGCCTGTGCCTGACAGGCAGATCTTCCCCTTCTGAGCACCTCTGCCACTCAAACAGACTATTTTATTTGGAGAGCCACTGAAAAAAGCCTGGCTGTGCTGGGCTCAGGCAAAGCTGAGCTAGCACAGGCCGGCTGGCAAGCCTGGAGGACAGGCAGGCCTCACCCATGGCGGCCAGCAAGCCACCTTGTCCCTGGTATAGGTTTAACGAGACAAGAAGGAGTGGACAGGACGCTCAAGCAGGACAGACAGCCGTGGTCTGTGGAGCAGTGGGCTCTCCACGTGATCATGAGACAAAAGGAATGCTTTTGCCTGGCATACCCAGAAGGGTGTCAATGACATCTAGCAGGTTATGCTAGGGACACTCCTCAGCATCCCACACACAGGACAGTCACCCTTATCACTAGCTGATTGTAACCAAAGGTCCCTGGGGCTGGTGTTGAGGAACCTTGGTCTGGTCAGAAAAGGAAAGACGTCAAGTATAGTATAAAAAAAGGCCAAGAGGAGGAAAAGGCAGGCGCTCAGGCAGGCTCGAAGGTGTAAGAAGCTGTCGGCTCTCCCACGCAGACCCCATTGTGTACTACCTGGCCTTCACCCCTGTCATTGATGGTGACTTCATTTCCGATGACCCCATCAACCTGTACAACAACACTGCTGACATTGACTACTTGGCGGGTATTAACAGCATGGATGGCCACCTGTTTGCTACTGTTGATGTGCCTGCCATTGACAAGACCAAACAGGATGTCACAGAGTGAGTGGGGGCAAGGAGGCAGGGGACGGGAGGAGGGGGGAGGGGAGGGCAGGATAAGAGGGAGGGAGGTGGGTACCATGTTGGGGTGACCACAGACAGACATGTTCCTGTCAACACCAGGGGAGTTCAGCATGTTTCATCATCCCATGCAGGGAGGACCTCTACAGGCTAGTCAGTGGACACACTGTTACCAAGGGGCTGAAGGGTGCCCAAGCCACCTTTGACATCTACACTGAGTCCTGGGCCCAGGACCCGTCCCAGGAGAACATGAAGAAGACAGTGGTGGCCTTTGAGACTGACGTACTCTTCCTGATCCCCACGGAGATGGCTCTGGCCCAGCACAGAGCCCATGCCAAGTGAGGTTCTGGGAAGAGGTTGGCTGGGGAGGCTCATGAGAGGCCTGCCTAGACCTCTTGGCTAACCAAACAATGAACATAGCTCTGGGCTTCCCACTAGTCAGGGTTAAAAGTGTAATAGAAGCATATACCTTGTTTAATCATGTGCGAAATAAGAGTTTAGGTGGAACAAAATGACCCTTGACCCTGGATTATGGGGAGAAGGAGGCGTCTGGATATTGTAGGGTGCTGACACAAACACTGAATATGGGCTATGGTGTTTCTTTCCCTTGTTATTAAGAACTTCAGTTCAGAGCTGGGAGTGGCGGCACACACTTTTAATCCCAGCACTTAGAAGGCAGATCTCTGAGTTTAAGGCCAGTCTGGTCTACATGGTAAGTTCAAGGCCAGCCAACGGTATAAAAAAAAGACCCTGTCTTACACAAACCAATCAACCAACCAATCCTAGTTTTTTGGTGAGTCTTGGGAGGTCCCCCCAGGCCCTGCTCTGTTCCTCCTGGCCTCTCTCCAGGGCCTACCTCCCACGGGAGCCCCCTACCCACCCAGCTGCCTCTTCTTCCCTCAGGAGCGCCAAGACCTATTCTTACCTGTTTTCCCATCCTTCACGGATGCCTGTCTACCCCAAATGGATGGGGGCAGACCACGCCGATGATCTCCAGTATGTCTTTGGAAAGCCCTTCGCCACTCCACTGGGCTACCGGCCCCAAGACAGGACTGTCTCCAAGGCCATGATTGCCTACTGGACCAACTTTGCCAGGAGTGGGTAAGATGTGTAGTGGAGCCCAGGACCAAGGGCGGCAAACTCAAGGGCTCCTCTGTCACTGAGGCCAGGCAGGCCTGTTCTCTCACTTGGTGGCTAGTTTGCACATGAGCAGAAGAGTTGCTGACCCAGCCCCAGGGCCAGGCATGTGCTCACCATGACTAAGCCTCAAAAGGTTGGGTTGGATGGCCAAGCTGTCTGTGCAGAGCTGTTTGGGAGCGCAGGCCTCCAGTCTCTTTGCAGGCCCCTCTCAGTCTCTTCTTATTCTGCAGGGACCCCAACATGGGCAACTCACCTGTGCCCACACACTGGTACCCATATACCTTGGAGAATGGCAACTACCTGGACATCACAAAGAAGATAACCAGCGCTTCCATAAAGGAGCACCTGAGGGAAAAGTTCCTGAAGTTCTGGGCTGTGACATACGAGGTGCTACCCACAGTGACTGGTGACCAGGACACCCTCACTCCCCCTGAGGATGACTCAGAGGTTGCCCCTGTCCCACCTACAGATGACTCTCAGACAGCACCAGTGCCCCCAACAGATGACTCTCAGGATGCCCCCGTCCCTTCAATGGGTGACTCTGTGGAGGCTCAGATGCCTGTCATTATTGGCTTCTAAAGTCTTAAAAGCCAGGGCTGGAGAGATGGTTCAGGAGCTAAGAGCACTTACTGTTCTTCTGAAGGTCCTGTGTTCAATTCCCAGCACCTACGTGGCTTCTCACAACTGTCTGATTCTGTCTACTGGTGTGCAGATGTACATGCAGACAAAGTACCCATATACATAAAATACATACATAAATAAAGTCTTATAAGCCTTGGTCCCAGGGTCCTCCTCTTATTGGCTCTCCCTCAATAAAGCCTCAGCCCTCACCACCTGGTATTTGGTCTTTGCTTCTGAAACAGCCAGGAGGAAGGAGATATAGCTTGTCAATGGTGACAGGCACTTGGCCCATCCCCTCCAATCCCCAGGGGGCAGATATCTTTGGGGGTAAGGCAGTAGGAGTGTAGTGGGGAGGAAGGGGGAGGCTCTTTCTGGCAGCACCCTGGGATCCTGAAAGATACGATCCATCAGGAGCATCCTCCACCCTGGCCAGCATATGTGGCAGAGAGGCAGGGCCATCTGAGCACAGGCAGCCATAGGAAGCTGGAACCTACTTCATAAGCCAAAAGAATGCTAATGGGAAGAAGCGCCCTACAGCTTTAAGCACTGCACTCTGGCTTTCCCAGGCGCTGTGCAGCAGGGGATGGAACCCTACCTAACAACGCTATCTGAGTGTCTTAGGAAAGCGGCTGGCCAGTGTCCCACATGTCTGCAGGTAATCCTCCTCCTTAGACTTTCACAGAGAACTCTAAAGTTTACTTGTCCCTAAACTGTGACCAAATTCTCCACAGATGTGGGACAGCTTTTTCTTGGTCAGGAAACCATCCTTGTAAGAGGCTTCTTTTGGAACCTAGGTCTTGCAGTATTACCTGCCCTGGCCTTGAACGAACGCTCGGCTCAAGGGCTCTTCCGCCACCAGCTTTCCAAGAAGCTGGGCCTAGGAACTACAGCTTAGAATAATGACTTAAACAAGGTTATTGTATGTTTTAAGCCTGAGTTTTGCTATCTATCTCAGGCTAGCCTCCAGCTCATCATCTTCCAGCTTTGGCCTTCCACGTGCTGCCACCTCAGGGATGTGACATTGTGTTCAGCTCACAAGTGTCAAATTCTTAAAATTGTGCTAAACAGGTCAGCACCATGGCTGAGCAGGTAGACACCTTGTAGAAGCCTGACACTTTTGAGTTTGAGCCCCAGAATCCACATAAAGGTGGAAAAGAGAGGACTAACTCCATGAAGTTGTCCTCTGACCTCCATGCCTGCACCCCCCATGAGAAATGCTATTAACAAGCTGTAATGGCACATATGTCTTCGGCTGATTGGACCATTTTTAGAATTACACATTGTATCAGCAGTGCCACTACCTGTTTCTAAAACATTTCTACCACCCAGACAAAAGCTGGACCCTCTGAACACGAAGCCTCCACCTCCCTTCCCCAGCCCCGTGTGACCTGCTGTTTCAGCATCTGCCTGATGTATAGAGTGATGGAGGAAGCACTCGAGGCATGTCCATGGTCTCCAGCCCTGCTCTTGGCTGAGCACACACACCCCAGTCTCTTGCTGGTGTCTGAGGATGCCAAGTACTCCTTTTGACTGATGCACAGTAAAGTGATGCTCCTGCTTCCAAACTGGAGTGACTCAGGTCCTCTATTTTCTTTCTTTCTTTTTTTGTTTTTTGTTTTTGTTTTTCGAGACAGGGTTTCTCTGTGTAGTCCTGGCTGTCCTGGAACTCACTCTGTAGACCAGGCTGGCCTCGAACTCAGAAATCTGCCTGCCTCTGCCTCCCAAGTGCTGGGATTAAAGGCGTGCGCCACTACCACCCAGCGCCTCTGGACCCTCTTTCTGTTTCTTTGTTTCTTTCTTTGTTTCTTTCTTTGTTTCTTTGTTTCTTTCTTTGTTTCTTTCTTTGTTTCTTTGTTTCTTTCTTTGTTTCTTTCTTTGTTTCTTTCTTTTCTTTCTCTTCTCCCTCTTGCTATGGTGCCACTTGCTCTGGCCCCACTCACTCTGGCCCAAAGATTTATTTATTTATTATATGTAAGTACACTGTAGCTGTCTTCAGACACTCCATAAAAGGGCATCAGATCTTATTACAGACGGTTGTAAGCCACCATATGGTTGCTGGAATTTGAACTCAGGACTTCTGGAAGAGCAGTGGTTTTTGTTTTTGTTTTTGTTTTTTTTTTGTTTTTGTTTTTTTTTTGGTTTTGTTTTTGTTTTTCCCAAGACAGGGTTTCTCTGTGTAATCCTGGCTATCCTAGAACTCACTCTGTAGACCAGGCTGGCCTCGAACTCAGAAATCCGCCTGCCTCTGCCTCCCAAGTGCTGGGATTAAAGGTGTGCGCCACCACTGCCCAGTCAGCCAGTGCTCTTAACCACCGAGCCATCTCTCCAGACCCCAGACTCTTTTTCTAAAAATTACATGTAGCTATTTATTTATGAACACGTGGTGTGCAAGATGACATTTACAGGAACTGGAGTTATCACCACCACGTTGGTCCCAGGGAGTAGACTTGGGTTGTCCGCTTAGTAATGAGTGCTTCTACCTGCTGAGTATCCTGCTGGCTGAGAGCC
The DNA here is from genome assembly GCA_030674055.1 of Rhabdomys pumilio. NCBI lineage: Eukaryota > Metazoa > Chordata > Mammalia > Rodentia > Muridae > Rhabdomys > Rhabdomys pumilio. Next base: position 101,956,048 of record JANHMN010000002.1, on the reverse strand, counting down.
TTCCATTTCTCATTTCTTTCTTTTTAAATATTTTTAAGTTCTATCTCATCTACCTACCTACCCTACCTACCTATCACTTATCTACCTATCACCTATCACCTACTATCTATCTATCTATGTATCTATCTATGTATCTATCTATGTATCTATCTATGTATCTATCTATGTATCTATCTATGTATCTATCTATCTATCTATCTATCTATGTATCTATGTATCTATCTATGTATCTATCTATCTATCTATCTATCTATCTATCTATCTATCTATCTATCTATCTATCTATTGTATGTGTATGAGTGTTGGCTACATGTACTCCAGTGTCTGAGGAGCCAGATCTCCTGGAGCTGGAGTTACAGGTGGCTGTGAGCTGCCTGATGTGGGTGCTGGAAACCGAACCCAGGTCCTCTCCAAGAAGCTTGCCTCTGGGCTTTGCTCGCCACACACTTCCTGACACCTCCCCATGTGTGTGTGTTCTTAGCTGTAGAGCCCCCACCCAACTCCCCCATCTCGATAGAGACTGAACCTTGGAGCCATGTCTGACACTAGCCATTCAGAGGCCATTCTCCTCATGAGAACACCCAGAGTGCTGAGAAGCACAGAGGACATCACCCGGTTAACTAGTGTGCTGTACATGAGGGTGTGTGTGTGTGTGTTCCTTCAGCATGCCTGGGAAGGGCAGCTGCCTCTTCTATGCCAGCATGAAATCAACTGAGAATCCTCACGAAAGAGTCAGAAAACCCTGCTAGTAAGTAGCAAGGAAATAAAGAGAATAAAACCACGGTGACCAGGCCATAGTAGAAACGGGATTTTAATATAATATTCAAGTCTAGTATTTTCTATTTACAACAAATAAATATTGCCCCACCCCAATCAGTAAACTTTTTACGTTTTATACAAATATCCAGTCGTCCTCCTCCTCCCCACAAGCCTGCCACGGTGTCGTCTTGTGCAGCCCAGGATGCGACGGTGGTGAATGGCACGGGATTCAATACCGAGCGGGCAGTCCATGACAGGGCTTCTCTCTCTGATCCGAGGGAGGGCTTGGGCTCGTGATGGGCAAGGCTCCCTCAACTCTGTAGGCCCTGAAGGTGGAATCTTTGGTGCAGCCTGAGAAAGGCTAGAGTGTGGGAGGAAAGGCTGGGACCTCCATGAAGGTCCCAGGCCAGTGCCTGTGGGCACAAGGAGAGAATGCAGTCGGCAGCCCTGCTGGGTGTGTGAGTGTCCTGGAGCATCCGGGAGCATGGGTGGCAGTGATCTGCACCTGGGGAGGTGTCAGGAAAGTGTGGTGGACAGTGTCCAGGGCAGGCAAGGTTCCATGCCCAGTTGGCAGCACTCCTTGGCAAAAGTCAGCTAGTCCTCTGGTTCCAGAGAGCAGAAGGCACCTAAGGCGGCAAGTGGTCCCTGGAGGCCAGGTCAGCCTGTCAATGGCAGGTGTCAATCCCGGCAGCAGGAGAAGTTCAGGGTCAAAGTGGAGTCTTGGGGTAGCCTGGGCTGGCAGGTGAGCAGAGGTACCGTGTGGCCCGGGCCACTCTAGTCTGTAAGTGCTTAGTCCCCAGTCAGCCAGGCCCTGGGAGACGTCCTTAGAAGATGCCTTTGGCAATCCTGAGTCCCTTCTGCTTCATCCGAGGGAGGGTGGAGCTAGCCCCATGCTTGACTTTAGCCCCCTTAGAGAAGGTCCGCTTCTTTAGGATAAAGTCATAGTTGGCGGTAGAGTTCATGGCATAGAACACGTTGGCGTTTTCTGGAATCTTCAGCTCTGGAGGGAGAGGGACAGGGAGTGGTGCTTATGTGGCTGGGATGCCCCCACCACTAGAGAGCCTCCTCCCGGCCAGGCCACATCAGGGTCCTAAGAGTCCTCCAATCCAGCTCCAACAAGAACTTCTCCTGTGACCCCCTTAGAGGAAGATGCAAGCCTAAGGAAGTCTCCCCACACCACCCTTACAGCTGTCTCTGCTGGTTAGGACTTCCTGGAATTGACACTGCCTTCCTCGATGCTCCACTGCTACTCACAGAGGCTGCAAGGACCAGCAGAGGGCTGAACCTTCCTCTGGATTCCATTTCCTCTAGTCACCTCTGTCCATTACCAAGCTGGACTTGCTGCTCCTATTCACTCTGTGCCTGACTCTAGTTCCTGAGCCTCTGCAGGCCTGCTTTCTGGAAAGGGGGCAGTCCCCTCACCCTGTCCATATAACCAAAACAGTGTAAGAAGCTGAGAAGGTTTGCAATGTAACGTCTACATATCCTGGGAGTTACTGCAGACAGGGGCGTTCAGCTCACATCAGCAGTGTCTGTGGCAACATGCATGGGTGGCCTCTGTCTGTGATGTCTCTCTCTAGCATTAACCTGCTGGCCAGAGCCTCCTTTTGGGTAAAAGGACACAGGCACGGAGCCCTGAGACTCTCCAAGATCCTTGAGAATGGCCTGGTCCTTGTCCTTTGATTTATCTTGTTAATTACGTGCATGCATCTATGGAGGCCCAAAGAGGACATCACACCCGTACAACTGGAGTCACAGGAGGTTGTCAGTCAGCTGATGTATGTGCTGGAAACTGAACTCAGGTCCTCTGGAAGAGCAGCAATTTCTAACTGCTGAGCCATCTCTCCAGCACACAGCATACACTCTAACCACTGAGCCGACTCCGTGGCCCGGGCTTGTTTTTGATTCCATCCTTCTCCTTTCTAGAATGCTGACTCATCTGTGTGCTTTTTGCATCTCATGTGTGGATTTCTTTTTAAAAGACTTATTTATTTATTTTATGTAAATGACTACACCATTGCTCTCTTCAGACACACCAGACGGTTGTGAGCCACCATGTGGTTGGGTTGTGAGCCACCATGTGGTTGCTGGGAATTGAACTCAGGACCTCTGGAAGAGCAGTCAGTGTTCTTAACCCCTGAGTCATCTCTCCAGCCTTCAGTGTGGGTTTATTTACTTTTATTTATGTGTGCTGGTTTTTGCCTGCACGTGTGGCTGTAAAGGTGCCGGATCTCTGCAAACTGAAGCTACAGACAGTGGTGAGCTGCCTTGTGGTTGCTGGGAACTGAACCTGGGTACCCTGAAAGAGCAGCCAGTGCTCTTAACCGGTGAGCCATTTCTCCAGTCTCTCATGTGTTGATCCTAACATGTGAACATTCTTCCTGAAGCACCTGCTTTCTTATTTCACCCAGACAATGTCCCCTCTGCCAGGACCATGCATAAGCCTCTCTCCTCAACTTTGTCGGGAGGTCCAGCAGCAGATGCTGGGGCAGGGAGGAGAGCCTGGGTGCCAAGGGCTGCCAACAGCTTGCGTGGGCACCTTGGCCACACTTAGCTGCTACTTCTAGAGCCCGGGCCTTGTTGCTGGGGTAGGGCTGGTGCTGACCCTCGGCACTGGCCTGCGGTTTGACAGACAGTCTGACTGACTTACTGTGATCCTGCTGACCGGCTCCTAACTCCTACCCTGGCACTGGCCTGCGGTTTGACAGACAGTCTGACTGACTTACTGTGATCCTCTGAGATGATCTGCACCAGCTCATAGTCCTCTGGCTCGTCCTCGTCAAGGTTGTGTTTGTCCATGGCTTTCCGGATGACAGTTGGAGCCTTATCCTGGCTGGTCACCTGAATTGGAATGGACAGCAGGTTATTAGGACAGGGTACAGTGGCCTACAACAGCCTGCCACCAACTCCCTTGGGGAGCTGTGTGATCCTGAAGGCAAGAAGATCAACAAGCCCAGGGAACCAGTAATTTCCACTCCAATGGTAAGGAGGAAGCAGCCAATGCTCACCTGCCTCCTATGTCTCGCCCTGTCCTAAGGCTGTGATGGTAGACAGCACAGGCTAGCTCAGGGGGCTCAGTCATGGGGTCACCCAGATAAATGTGACTAAGCACCATTCCGGCTCCAGGCACAGGGGACTGAGGCTCCCCTGGGGTGGGGTATGGTAGGGTGTCAGACCCAGTGTAGCAGCCGTCTGCAGCTCAAGCCCTGACAGGTAGGTGGGAAAGGTCCTCCCTGTGTGCCCATCCATAATCTGCGTAGATCCCATTGGCTCCACGTTCAAGTAACATCCACACCTTGACACTACTGACTCTGCCCATGGCCACCAGCCTGCTTTGGCCCCCGCCTTCCTGAGCTTGGACAGATTCCTAAGAAGTCTGCCTCCATCTTGGTCAGCAGCCTATCTCCATGGGCACACCAAGTCACTACAGGCCTCTGTCTCAGACTCTAAGAGAAAACCAAGGGCCTTACAGGTCAATGGGGCCCTGACCGATTCTCCCTTAATCCCTATCCCACTGCCTAGGGCCTGATGCCCTACGGGCCAGTTTCCTGGGGCTTGGCCATACTGCTTCTCTCCCTCCTCGCATGCCCGAGTGCTGACCAAGGTCTCCAGGTATTTCTCTCTATTATTTTTTTAAATGGTTTAAGACCATGGCTGCCGCTTACCAGGATGCTCTTGTACATGTTGCCGTTGTCCACGTCCAGGCTGACCCGGATGATGCAGCAGTCGCCCACCTGCTGGTTGTACAGGGGCAGTGAGGAGCTGTAGCTGCAGACCCCTGAGACGGAACGCTTGTGGGTGCGTGTGGTAGCCACGGGCGTGGTAGAGGCAGATGAAGAGGAGGTGCTGCTGGAGGCTGAACTGATGCCAGAGGTCTCTGGGGATGACTGGGAGGCTGACTCCCAGAACTGTGGGTGACAGCAGTGTCAGCAGCAGCCTGAATCATGAAGGGCCCTGAAGGCCAGTAGCCAGCTTTGGGGACTTCTGGGCCCCTTGTTGGACAAAGTGTCAGGAAGGGCCAGAGGAGGGAGCAAGGGTGGTCACCTTCTTTTCCTGGCCATCAGGAGACTCTGGGACAAAGCTCATGTTGATCTCCTCCACGTCAGAGCTGGAAGAGCCAGCTGAGTGCACACTGAGTGCGTCAGTGATGTCCCCGCTGCCGAGGTAGGGGCTGCACCGGAGCTGGTCACAGGATTTGGAGTGGGCGCTGCCACTGGTGCTAAGCTCCGTGCTGGGGGCCTGGCGGCTGCAGGAAAAACTTGGCTCAATCTCGGAGTCTTCTCAGGAATGCCAACCTTGACTGCTCTCAGTCTCAGCCCACTAGTCCTGCTTTCCCTGGTTATCTGAGGGATCACCCCATCTCACAGAGCTGAAAACTGAGGCCCAGACTGCTGAGTCAGCTCACTCTATGACTGGCTGGTGGATGTTAGGGTAAGGCCCCAGCACTTACTCGCTCCAGCGCTTGACGATGGCTGTGCTTTTCTTGCTCCTCAGGGTGTTGCTGGCCGACTCAGATGGGGGCTCCAGCTCACACGACAGGTTGTAGCTAAAGGAGGTGGCTATGAGGCTACCAGGGGCCAAGCTGGGGTTCCCCTCTGGGGCTAGCCCACAAGTTGGAGCCTGGGTACGCAGCTATCACCAGGCAACAGTGATGACACCACGACCCTCCCCTCACCCCATCCCCCAGCCAGCAGCCTCACCTCTCAGCCTCACTGAGTCGGTCCATGGCTCGGAACCAGGCTCCAAAGTGCTCCTCGGGAGAAATGCTGTAATTGTTGCAGGCCGACTGTAGCAACTTGATCTGGGCAATGACTTCAAACTCCTGGATCAACAGACAACAGGTGATGGGCCTATGAGGGTGGGGCAAGTGCTAACAACCTCTGGGTCTTACACCCACTCACACCCACTCAGGGTGCCTCCCTGTTTTCACAGGAGACGGTCCTGGATGTCATCATCCCAAGATCCCTTTCTATGGAATTGCCTCTGAAGAGTGTACCAAATATCACCATAAATCAACACAAGGATGGAACACATGCCTTGCCCAGTCCATGTCCCCCTCCCCATGCTGAGAGTGGCAGCTTCTCACCTTCCTTCTCTTTTCAAAGTTGATCAGTCTCCCCTAGAAGACAGACAACCAGTGTCAGGTTAAGAAAATAGCCGCCTTCCACCACTGCCTGCCTTCTCTTGCATTACCACAGACAACCACTAGGGGGCAGGAAGCACCCACACCTTCTAGGCACTAGCACAGGGAAGCCCGAGGGCAGAGGCTGTAGACATTTCTGTCCAACCCACTCTTGAGCTAGAAGGCCCTGCTTGGCCCACATGCTGTCTGACCTTGGAGTGTCAAGCTTCACTCTCTTGCCCAGAGCCACCATCTGAGGGTCATGCATGTCTAGTCTGGCCAACCCTCTCCTCAGTTCTGCTGTCAGAACTCTAGAAAGTCCAAGCTCTCACGAGAACCAGAGCTCAGGGGTCAGTAGGGGCTCTGTTCTCCCAGGCCTCAGGCCCTGCCCTTCAAACCCCACCACAGGCCCAGGTTCACTCACATACAGATAGTCCTTCATGGCAGTGTCCAGCATTACCAGGTCTGTGAGGAATGTGCCCAAGTAGGGAACAGTACCCTGGATGACACCCTGGGCATCAAGTAGAGAAGAAGCAAGGCTCAGGGCTTTCTTCACTACTCATCTAACCCCAGCCCCACCACTTAAAGCGGCCCAAGAACCTTTGCCACTTCCCTCCCAGGGTCCCCTGCTGCCCCCATCCCAGGCTAGAAACATCTATGGCCCCTGTTCATACCCTCCTCTGGCAAGCCCTGACTCTGATGGTACAACTGTTTGTTGTCCCCAAAGATAGAGCTGGATACCTTGCCACGGGAAGTAAGGGCCAAGGGAACCCCTTCCTCTCCCAACCTCCAGGCTACTCACTGTCTCCTTCTGCCGCCTCTGGGCTCTCCTGGGGTTCATCTCCAGTGTGGCAAACTTGGAGGTTCCTTCCTGCCAGGGTTGAATGTGAAGTCAATGAGACTTTCCTCCTCTCCTGAGCCTGACCTGTGCTGGGCCAACGTGTCTGCTGCCACATTTAATACTTCTAGATCAATGTCCTGCTCTAACACTCACTGGGTGGTTGAGGAAGGGCCTGGCCTCTGTGCACCTCACCTTTGAAGTTCCTGGGGACGGGAGGGCTCAATTCCTGGCCCCTAGTGCCATCTTGACAAGCTTCCTGCAGCAATGAGGGGTATGCGGCCCAGTGACCTCCTGCACACCCTCATTTCCTTAAGACCTCACTGCCTCCTGTGAGCTCAGCACCTTCCATTTGCCAGATAAGAAGACGGAGGCCTAGACACTGGCAGCATCTTGCATGGAAACCCATGGGGACCCAAAGGAGTGCAGCCTGGCTGGTGTCCTGTCCTCTGGCCACATGATGCACGGTAGGACTGTCTCTAACTGAGCTTTGTCATAACAGGAGGATAAGGTGTCTCAAGCTCCTTGCTCCACTCTCCAGGTGGGGTCTGAAACCCAAGTGTCCCAGCTCCACGGGTCTCTCAGTAGTGCTTTGTTCTCTAAGGATTCTGGGCCCTGAAGGGCTATCTCAGCCTGACCTGTATAGCAAGGGCAGGGCCCACTGATAATGCTGTTCTTTTTATGTTGAAGCTTCTAGGCTGAGAGAGAAAAGTGAGTTCATCAGTTTCTGATATATCTAAGCTGCCTGGGCATCTTATGGCCTCAAGGGATAATTCAGTCCACCACCACTCCTCATGCTGGTCAGCAGCTGCTGCTTCAGGGCAGAGGGGAGAGCCACCTATACAAACAATTCTGCACTCTGGGACTAGATGTTTGGAATGGAATGACCCCCATCCCAGGTAACCTCTCCCCTGGGACAAGCCTGGCATCTCAGAGACAGAACAGGCTGGCTCAGGGAAGCTGCTCTCTCTTCCATGGGCCATCAGTCTGTCGACGGCTAAACCCTAGCAGGAAGCTGTAGATCTGCTAATCCGGCTGGCTCAGCTTCCTGCAGCAGCCCTGGCTGGCTGTCTCCACTACATCAGATTACCAGAGGCCTACTGTTCCACCAAATGCCTGCCACCTGTCCAAGGAACAAAGTCATCCCCTCCTCCTGTCCAGTCTTGACAGGACTGGAAGTTGTCCAAAAGCTTTCAGTGAGGAACTGAAACCCTGCCATCTCCTGTCCCCTGCCCCCTCAACACCCTCCCCCCAACACTGTGGCTGCCACCTCACCTTGATGAGCAGTTCTCTGCTCAGGGAGTAGTTGTTCTCATCAGAGAAAATCTCTGACAGTTTCTGGAACACTCGAAAGCTGTCCCTGCAGGAGGCACAGAGCGAAGACAGCGGTTGGGAAGGGTGTGCACTGGGGCAAGTATGGTGGGGAACCCATTTTCTTTTACAACAGAGAGGCTAAGCTACTGGAGAACCTTAAACATGGTTCCACTGAAGACTACCTGAGTAAGCAAAGGTGGGTTTTGCTTTCAGCTGGGTCCTTCTGTGCTGTGTGCAAGCATGAGGCACTCACCTGGCTCCAATCAGGGTGTGCAAGCTCACTGCCTCCCAGTGGACCCACCCTCGGCCTTTGCTGCTGGCCCTCACTGAGGACAGAGCCAGCCTGTGATACAGCAGTGGCTGGGAATGGGGAAGGCCTACCTAGAGACCTCCTCCCACGTCTTCTTTAGGCGGTGGATGGCATTGCTCTGCAGGGCAGAGAGGATGGCGTAGAGGGAGGAGAAATTCTTGAGCACTCTGCACTCCTGGGGACAAGGAGGGAACATCCCATGGGTGAGCCCCTCCTTCACGCCAGGAAGCTCCCAGAGGGCATGCCAGGGACACTCGCTCACACAGCAACTCAAGTGGACAGTGCCAGGAGCGAATGTACGCCTGGCTGTGTGGCCCTGAGGTCTATGAAGAAAAAAAGAGGTCCCCGGACCCCTCCTGTAGCCTACCCTGGCCACTTCGATCCAGTGCTCCACCACCCGGGCCCTGTCCGGAGCCTTCATGCTCTGGTCCCCAAGGCAGGTAGTAATGACACAGTTGGCCACACTGTTGAACTGGGTGACAGTGGCGCGGATGGTAGGTGCGAGGTGCTCCTTGCCCTTCTTGTCCCGCTGGGACCAGATGGAGCCCAGGCAGTGGTAGGGCACAACTTTCTTGAATAGTTCCTAGGGAGGAGTCAGTGTCACTGGGCCCTGCACAGCCCAAAGGCCCAAGCTGTAGCACTAAGAGTAAGGATGTGGTTGAGCCTGTGGGACCCTCGCCCCTCCACCTGACTTCTGCCGGCACCCAGTGCAAGGTAAACCAAGGAAGTGAAGGGGAGAAGCACACACATAGCAGTGGCTCTGCCTGCTCATCTCAGAGCATCTGCTGCCCCTCCCCAGCAGGCACAGCTGCTTACAGCCCTGTCCCATGTCTGTCTCCAGCGCACAGTAAGCACTTCATAAATGCTGAGGTTATATAGGCCTCCAGGGTGGAATGGAGGAGGGTGACCCAGGCACACCTTGGCAAGCACTCCTCCACCCCTGCGCACACACACACTCTCCCCCCCTCCATGACCATCATGGGGGTGGGAAATCAATGCCTTGGGTTAAGTAATACGCCCTAATCACATGCTTGTTAACAGTGGAGCTAGGACTTGCCCTGGGACAAAGGCTCAGAACTAGAAAACAGGTCTAGACAGTAGAGGACAAAGGAAGCCTGTCTTGCCCCGCCCCCAGCCACTCACTGCGTCCATCAGAGTAAACTGCTCTGCTACTAAGTCAGGAGGGAAGAGCAGGAGGTGAGGCTTCTCATCTAGTCCATTCTCCGTGGCTTCAGACAAAGGCCAGGATGGCTCTAATGCAGGAGCAGGCACAGGAGCTGACTCGAGTTCGAGGTTCTGTGAGACAGCAGGGTCCAGCTCCGGAGCAAGTGCCAGGGAAGGCTCAGGCTCTAGAGGTGGCTCTGGAGCTGGTTCTAGCTCAGAGGCTGGTGTCACCACCGGGCTGGATGCCAGCACTGGCACTGGGGCTGTGACTGGCTCGCGTACTGGAGTTGACGGCACCGCTCGGCTGGGCGTCAGGAGCAGTTCGGGAGCTGGTTCTAGCTGTGAAGCCGGCTTCAGAGACAGCGCTGGAGCTGGGGACAGGGCTGCAGGAGACAAGATGTCTACTATGGCTGCCTCGTCCAGAGCATTTCCAAGACAGAGACTTACTGGCTGCCAGAGAACAAGGCCCTGTCCCCACGGCACGATGCTATCCTAGACTATGGTGTACTACCTACCTACGGGTCCCACTGACCCTCCCTAGAAGGTTCTATGTAGCTGTCCCCGGCTCCTCACCCTCAGGCTCAACCTCACTGGGCTCCAGGTCCTCCAGCTGGGCCAGGAGAAGGCGAGCACGGCGCTCCAGGTCTGAGTCAGGCATGTTGAGCCGCACGTAAGCCACCAGCTGCTTGAGGCAGGGGAAGTCCGGAGGCTGACAGAAATCCTCTGAGTATTGGTCCAGCCAGGTGCCCAGGATGGAGGAGATGGCACTGGGGACACCCAACAGAGTCAGAGGCACGGCTTTCCCCATTCTTTAGGGAACCATTCCCACTCCTGCCCAGCTCTACTAGAATGCAGATGCCCGAGTGGCCTGCCCATTCAACCAGCACCTGTTCTCTGTGAGCCAGGTGTGGGCTGCATTTTCCCGAGGATACAGGGACCAGCTAAATGCCCATTCCTCAGGAGAGAGGCTTCGTGACTACTGAGAGGCTATGCTGGGAAGGATTTTCACAGTGACTGCTTCTGAATTTCTGCCCCTGCCCTCGCCCTTCACACACACCCTCCACTCCGCTCCTTGAACGCGCAGTATCGCCCCAAAGTCTGTCTTCCTTCTGATGTAGGAGGAGCCTTAGACCTCGGCCCAGCAGCAGGAACCAGACACATGGGGCCTACAGTTTGCTCAGCCCTCGTTCCCCTAGTTCTCCAAACCTCCCCTGCGGACTCAAAGCCTACTTACTTTTTGAGTTGGTCCTGCGGTCCACCGTCCTCACTGGAGTAGGGGAGGATGCAGCCATATCTAGAGGAGGCCGTGAGGGCGTCACATCTACCGTACCTGCTTACGATGTCTAGTGTTATTGGTCAACTCCCTGATGGGAATGGAGCCCAGGGAGGAAGGGACTCTCCGCTCTTGTCACAGAGTTAAGTGCCTGGCAACATGGCTACGCACAGCAGATGTTTTATAAGCTGAGGCACTTCAGCAGACCCTGGGACCTCTTAGTCGATTACCACAAGGCCGCCCTTGCTCTGTGTATATCTTGGTTGAGGTTGCCCTCCTTTCTATGTAGGGAACCCACTTAGCTTGAGGCTGAGGAGAGAAAGCTTCTCCACAGAGAAAGGGAAAGTCATGTAAAACCCCACAGGCCTTGGCAGGGCCCATCTAGCTTGGTCCTGACAACAGGATGCTTACCACCAAACTGGGGCTCAAAGAAACATAAGGCATTCCCAAGACGCAGCCAGGAGGAAGAGTGTCCCTGGGTCTGGCGGAGGTGCTCACCTTTTGAACAGCAGGTCTAGTACCTGCTGAGTGGTAGTGAAGGCTCTGTAGGTACACAGGAAGACGGTGACATAGGAAAGGTCACTGCCCTGGAAGGCAGGCACCAGGTGCTCCACCAGCTTCTCCAGAGTACCAGCCTTCACTGTGCGCACCTTGCAGGTCTCATAGAGGCTCAGAGCTGACTCGTTCTCACACTGGGGGACAAGAGAAAGGCAGGTCAGTGGCAGGGTCACATTCTCAGAGAAGCTGGAGGCTGGAGCTCAGATCACCTCCTGTATGCCCTCAGTACAATGTGGCCAAAGCCGGGACAAGAGGGTCTCTGGTTTTAAAAAGTCCCTTCAGGGTGGTTTCTTAGGTAAGTGACATTCTCGTAACATACTCTGGGGAAGGAGGGATGGTTTCTTTCCATCCTAGAGGTGGAAAGGCAGGCTTACTCCAGGATCAGAGGGTTGGTCTATCAAGACCCAGAATGTTCCCTGAACAAGTGCAATGACCACATGGAGGAGTCATGCTAGGACCCAACAGCAGTGAAGCATGACAGTGTGGTGACAGGGTTGTCTTCTGGAATATTATGTGGCTGGGTCAGGCTCAGCGTCTTAGCTCAAGGGGTCCACAAGACTTGTTCTGAGACAGCAAGTTGCAGAGAAGTGTATAAATGTTGAAGAATTTTATCAACTTGATATATCTGACAAAATCAGAGTCATCTGAGAGAAGGGAACCCCCACTGACAGAATTCCTCCATAAGACTGCTGCAGACAAGACTGTAAGGAGCATATTCTTAACTAGTGATTGATATGGGAGGGCTCAGTCAACTGTGGGCGGGGCCAGCCCTGGCTGGTGCTCCTGGGTTCTATAAAACAGCAGGCTGAGCAAGCCAGTGAGCAGCTGCTCCATGGCTGCTGCATCAGCTCCTGCCTGTAGGTTCCGGCTTTGCATGAGCTCCTGTCCTGACTTCTCTCAGTGATGGACTATGATGTAGAAATGTTAGCCTAATGAACCCTGTCCTCCCCAGCCTGCTTTTGGTCATGGTGTTTCTTTATAGCAATAGTAACCCTAAGACAGCTTACAAAAGTTTAAACTTTCATTCACTGGGGATAAAGGGAAGCCCTACTATGTGAGAGGATTTCTGAGACTAGGAGGAAGTGGGGGGAGCGGGGAGGAGTGACATGTGAGGACAGGTTTTAAACCTGGCAAAATATTTGAATATGCATGGCCTTATGGGAAATGAGAAGCCAAGTCAATGGTGTCTCCTCTCACTTGTCGGTAGGTATGTCAGCAGGACCTTTGTGCATAGGCTGAGGAAGGGAGGGAGGGTCAGCCCAGAGTCATGAGAGGAACTGGGGCCCTCAAACAGAAAACCTTGGGAAGGAGTCTGGCAGGGTCACCCTCCTGGTCCCCTTTTCACACTTACCCCTAGCCAGCGTTGGCCCTTGGTGGCTCCTTGGTGTAGCTGGACCTTGCGCAGGGAGATGGAGTAGATAACCCCGTTGATCAGCTCCTCCCCAATCTCCTGCGTAGAGCTCTGGAAAGACAGGGCCCAGGAGCCAGGCCAGAAAATCAGAGGTCTGTTTTAGGGGCGCAGCACAGACAGGTGGATTCTGGACTTCCAACGTGAAGACTCCACTTCCCACCTGGCTCCTCATGACCTTAAGGCCAACACCTCAGGAACCTGCTCCTGCCTAGTACTGGACAGTCCTACACCAGTCTACCTGGACAGGTACTGTTATTGAGCCATTTCAGAGAAGGGTAAGTGGAGGCTGAGGTAGTCAAACTGTCTTGTATATATGGCAGATCCCCTATCCCAAGGCCCTAGCATGGTCACAGGTGGTACTGGTCCTCAGAAAAACCTAGTCTCCAGAGCTAAAGGCCAGGGTCACCCACACACTCATCTCTTTGTGCTGTCTGAGGTTCCAGGCTGACCAAGCCGCATCAGGCAGTTCTTTCTAGCTCAGCACTGGAGTCAGCACCATGTGTCTAGAGCAGGTGCGGACGCTGACCACATCTGAGGCCACTTCCTTCCCCTTCTGCTCATTCATGCTTCTGAGACTTCTTGGGCAACACGGGGGTTCCCAGCTGGCTGTTCTTCCTCACGTGAGTGGGCAACAGCAAGAGTGTTGGGGATCCACAGAACCCCAAATCATGAGGCCTATTTGATTTGGGGAAGGAGGGGGTCATGTGGCTGCTTCTCAGAGGCTAGAGCAGAAAGGAAATACTCGCTTGTCCTACACCCCAGGCTCTCTCCTACTCTTGCCATTTAGAAAAGGCAGGGATGGAGGGGACCTGATTACTGGAAATCAGCGGGTAACAAGAAGGCTCATAAAAAAAAAAAAAGCTCATGACCCTAAGCAATCCTGGCCCACGGCCCAGGGAACTTCCCTTCAGAGACCAGTGGCACTGTCATCAGCTAACCCCGACCCAAATCTAGAAAGTCTTTCTGCAGAGATAAAGGAGACCATGGCTCTGGGACACCCACTTTGCCGGCTCAGCGGTTCCTAAAGTCAGGACTGGAAGAGTCTTCTTTTCCCAAGGGGCCTGGCCATATCTGACATCAGCAGCAGAGTCGGGGTCACACATGAACCTACTGCCACACAACACTGGGTTTCAGCCCAGGGACACCAGAACAGTGCTAGTCTGCAACAGGTCTTTACTGACGCCCATTGGACAGAGAAGGGCCCTGGCCAGGCACACCGGCAGTAGTTGGACACAAGCAGCAGCCATCACTGAGCAAGGGCTCAAAGGCAAGGCATTGCGCTCTGCCCTGGGCTTCCACTGACAACCCAGCAGCTGGCCTGGGCCCCATAGGAGTGTCATGTGATCCCTGCACCCTTCCCCCACCTGAGAGGGGCCATTCTGCCAGCTGGATGGGGATGAGGGTCCAGACAGGCAATGAGAGCTATCCACAGATGCCTTCCTCTGGGGAGTTGACACCCTGTTGCACAGATGGGAATTATTCTAGCCGTGAGGAGCTAACCCCATGCACTCCACTTGTTTCAAACAACCACAGCACCTCACAAAACTGAGTGTGGGCCACTTTGCACCAGATACCCAGAGAAGGCAGAGATGCCCCAGGCCTGGTTGGAAAGCAACAGAGAAGAGCGCTTCTCTCCCCAGTCTAAGGATCTGTCCTTAGTCCCTCTGAGGTTGGAAGGGCAGGAACCATGGAACCTAAATCTACCTTGGGCTACCTTTGCAGCAGGCAGCCCATGTAGGAAGCCTCATGCTCCCAGGAATACTCAAGCAGCCCAGGAAGAAGAGGGGGTAAGCTGGGCTGGTAAACAGCTGAAACAGCAAAAATGTCTGCCTGCCTGCCAGGGCAGGCATCCAGGAAGTCTCTTAGCTCCAAGGCAGAAATGCCACATGGTTGGCTGTGTCCTTAGCGAGGATCATCCCCTCCCACCCCCCAGCCTCCCAAATGTACAAGGCCCCCAGGGGCCTGGGATGAAGCTGGCGGCTGTGTCTAACATACTTGGGTCAGTTGCTTGAGGGTGAAAGTGTCCCTTGGAGTCCTGTGAGTAAGCCCTCCCCACAATCACAGTCTCTTGAGCATAGCCCAGAGCTCCCAGAATGGGGCGTGTCACCTGATCAAAGTTCTCAGGGTGGCAGGCCAGCAGGATGTATGTCCCCAGCTAAGAAAGAGGGAGCTGCAGGCCAAGCCCTGAACAGCAAGCAAGGAACTCAATAAGGATGGAGGTGATAGGCCTGTGTCATCTCTCCCTAAAGAGCACTGGATGGTGGTGGCGGTCTGTCCAGTCAGACGCTGCTTCTGCTCTGGGAGGCCTTGGCAGATGTGGTAGAGTTCAAGCAGGAGATCACAGCTTCTCTCTATGTGTGCAGAGGCTCAGCCTACTTGGTGAGCTAAGGTGATTCTAACCTCAGCACACCTACCTGCACCACTGAGTCACTAGGGTACCCCAGGGTTTTAGCAGATCCCTTGCAGACCCCCTACAGCTCTGCACACACAGGACCCACAGGACCAGAGCCATGCACTGTATCTCAGGAGGAGTCTCAGTCTCCAGCTTGGCTCAGTAAGCTGGCCGTGGGCTGAGATAACAACAGCTAACAGGTGACATGGTGAGGGCTGCAGCTGACCAACGATGGCAGACAACACCTGGACAGCACGGGAACTGGTAATGTCTGAGAACTGCACCTGTCAGAGGACCACCTAGGACTACTGGACCCAGATGGCAGCTCACTCGGAGTCCTGGCCCTTGCTTGGATTAGAGCTTCTAGAACAGGGAGAGGGCAGTCCAGATGCTAGAGAGCAATCTCAGGCTCTTATGATGAGAGAACACCTTCCCGTTTTACAGGTAGAAACCAAGGCCCAGAGGAGGGGCCAAAGAGATAGTGTCCAGGTTGAGGTGAGAATCCAAGACTCCTCAAGCCCAGGCCATGTGCTCCGACAGAGGGAGTAAAATGAAAACATCAAGCATTAGAGCCTTCCATCCCAGCTCCAGCACTGAGTGGACAGCCTAGATGCTGAGCCCTCATGGCAGCCCTCGATGATCACAAGAAGCTTCAGCTAGGGTGCCTGGTTGCCAGGGCAGCAGGAGGGCACCAAGACCCCAGAAAGAAAAGTCTTGGGCCTATGCAGAGCTCCCAGAGTCAGATTCAGGTCCCAGGAACCCTCCCTGTCAGCCTGAGCCCTGCTATTGATCAGGTTAGCATTTCAGGAAATAAAACTAGGCTCAAATGGGGGAGGGGAGACCCACCCCTTCAGCTCAGTAAATCCATAGCTTTGTCCGTTTGCGAAAGGCCACCATCGGACCAGGCCTGGAAGGGGGCATGCCCCAGTCCTCACAAGGTATAACGTAGACCCAGCTGAAGTCAGACTCACACCACTCCATGACCATGCCATCCAGTTAACACGGGCACTTCCTGTCCCAGATCCTCTGTACAGGTGGTGCATGTAACTCTCCCAGTATGATGTCCAGTGGATGAAGGACACCCCGGTAGGAACAGGTAGAAGCCTACTCAAGTCGAGCTAGGAATCAGAAGCCAGGACAAGGATTTTTATCCATGGCCTGTAAGGACACACCCAGAGTTGGCTGCTCCTTCTGTCAGGGCAGGGTCCAGTCAAGGTACACAGATGCAGGGGAGAGGCTGAAGACAGAAATGATTTCCTCAGGCTACCCAGCAGGTGGAAGGTGGCCAGGTTAGGTGTCACACCGAGCCTCTGAGCAAAGACTTAAGGACACATCTGGGGGACCACCCTGCTGAGACTGTCAGTCTCACTTGGCCCACTCCATAGCTCCTTTTTGTTGTTGGTTTTTGTTTTGTTTTTTCAAAACAGGGTTTCTCTGTGCAGCCCTGGCTGTCCTAGAACTCACTCTGTAGACCAGGCTGGCCTCGAACTCAGAGATCCGCCTGCCTCTGCTTCCTGGGATTAAAGGCGTGCGCCACCACCACCTGGCAACATGTCCATTTTATAGATGAAGAAACTCTGGAGCTCGAAGGGGCTAAGCTGGCATTCCAGCAGGGCAGCTTTCCACAGACGTCAAACTCTGTGCCTCCTGGGTTCAAAGAACAGATCGCCTGCAGATGTGGCCCATAGGACAACGGGCTGCAGGCAAACACATCAAAAGGAGGGGAGCATGCCAACAGAACAGCCATGGCCCAGCTCAAGTGAGCAGCCCTCAGTTGTCCTTTCTCTGGGAAACTGAGTTTGCTTGGAGCCTCAGCTCCTGTAGTAGGAAGCAGTCCATCTCAATCTCTCTCACTTTCACTGGGCTGGGGTGGCTCACTCCCCTGAGGTATATGCCTGGTAACATAGCATTTGTGTCTGTATCAGAAGTCTGAATCAGGGCAGGTGACAAACTATGAGATTCTTCAGAGTGCAGCTGAAGCCCCTCCAAAAGCTTCCTTGGAGCTGAGGGCTGGTAAGAGGTCTATCTACAGTCCTAAACACTGTGTGAGGACCTCCCTGACAGTCAGTCCCAGCTCCTGCCCTGCTAGCAATCTGGTTCCTCCTGCTGCAGAGCTGCCTGGAGGCTCCCAGGAAATGGGCCAGCATGTCTCTCTCAGTGTCCCAGGCTGGAGACCAGCCATCTGGGCTTTCTCAGCCTTGGCTACTGTGCCTCTGAGGAAAACAACTGTAGGACAAGGAGATCCTGGGGGCACAGCTTTGATGGCAAGTCTTCTCATGAACATAACAGGCCCTAAAGTTCCTCAAGGCTGCCCTTTTAGAGTCAGCCAGGAAGTATCTCTGGAAGATTATCATGTAGAGACACACACACACACACACACACACACACACACACACACACACACCCTATCTACCTATATCTCGGAGTTTTCAGAGTCAAGGGAACAAAAGAACCCTGGGGTAAACTAAGAGCTGCACACAGTGTGATCAAGAAACCAGACAGCTCAGAGGAAGAAGCCCTGGGCCTCACCGTGTCCAACCCACACAGTCTTTAGGTATCACAGGCAAGATGCCAGGGTAAGAAGCCTGCCTGGCCTCTGCCTCTGCAGTTGACCAGCTTGTTGAGTGCAATCTAATTAGTTGTTTCATTTGTTAAATGGGCTATTAATAGCCCTGACCCCCCTGCCAAAGGACAAAATGCATGCAAATTATTTAGCCTAGGCCCTTCTACCAAGCCCTAGGGGCTGTTAGCTATTATGTTAAGCCCCTGGTTCCACTGTACCCAAGATCTGAAAATCTTAGCTACTGTCACCTTCTCCTGGACTCTAAATAAGCTTTACCACATCTCACTTGACCAAGGCTTTTTTGCAGTGCTCGGGTGATGCTCTATCAACCACGTTTGCTGACTTCCAAGTTTGCTAGCCTTCTCTGCTGTGTTCGGCTTCCAGCTCTTACATGTAGCAGGCACCCCACCCCGACGCCCAGGAACACAGTTTATGCTGAAGTCCTGTCTGTGACCCTTCCTGATACCATATTTATCTAGACCAGGAGCCTCTGTGCCTCCAGCATTTTTGTTTGTTCGTTTGTTTTTTTGGGGGGTTTTCGAGACAGGGTTTCTCCGTGTAAGCCTGGCTGTCCTGGAACCCACTCTGTAGACCAGGCTGGCCTCGAACTCAGAAATCCGCCTGCCTCTGCCTCCCAAGTGCTGGGATTAAAGGCCTGCACCACTGCCCGGCACCCTCCAGCTTCTCAACAGATGGTGCTGGCATCTAAACTGGAGGGCTGTGTGAACCAGGAGGAATGAGGTACTGGTGCCTGCTGCCTGTAAATGCTACAGATCCACAAATCACCCTTGCCACCAGGCTGAAGCTGAAGCATGCCTGTCGCAGGATCATAAACCTCATCACCTCCATAAAGCAGACAGGAGCAGGTCAGGCTAGGTCAGTGGTGGCCTGACCTAGAACTGAGAGGGCAGGCAGATGCCCAGATGTGTGAGGACATCTGGCAACCCCAGACTGATGAAAACAAATGACATAAGACAAAAGGCAGAGACAGAGAGTGCAGGGACCTCAACTGAGTCGGCTTCATTTCTAGACCTGGGTCTACTACCAGGAGATCAGCCTCAGGATAGGGATGGCAGGGAATTATTGGCAAAACAGACAGGGATTTCCCTGCCCCCTCCCCCAGGCGAATGCTAAATGGTCATTGTGTTCAGTTTCCGGCTGTGGCCTCCTCGCCTGCCAGGACCCTGGTTTTCCTGCCCCAGCCAGAAGCTTCCCCTCTGATTTCTAAACAGTGACCAGGCTGTATGACAACAGAGAGGCCTGGAGAGAGGGGCAGCAGATGAGGCACAGACAGCATCAACCTGTGCAGGGACAGAATCTTTGATAGCCCTGCCACAAAGAGTCCTCAGGGATTTAGACGGACAGAGCCAGAGAGAAGCCACACAGGCACGCACACACAAGTGCGCGCGCGCACACACACACACACACACACACACACACACACACAGAGGAGTGATCAGGCCAGGCGCTTCCAGCACACAAAGCCTGAGACTCTGCCAGACATAATGAAAGCCAGATGAGTGCAGGGCTGGTGCGGGCCGCCCACCACCAAGCTCCCCGGATTCCCTCCCCAGCCGCCATGAGGATGAGACCACTGGGTGAATGAGAAGCCAGGCTTGAGATACCTGCCAAGCACAGGAAGGAGGCCAACCAGGCCTGGGGGGGCTCTATGACCAAGAGTTCCCAAGTACGCTTTGTCCAGGCCTTCTCTAGGCAGAGTAGGATGCAGGACTGCCTTGGGATTCCACTACCTCTGGGGAATGGTGGCAGGTGTATACTAAGGTGGAAGGAAGGCGTCCCTGCCCAGGACACTAGAAACAAGCTCCTACCCACATTTATTACTCCCATCTTCCACACATAAAGGCATGGCCTACCTTCTCTGAATCCTCCTAAACTCTTACAAAGATCCGATGTCGGCACATTTTTTAATCGGGCAGAAATGAATCACAGGTCATCATAACTGAACACCTTACAGTTAGTCCTCTTACTGTCTGAACACTTGGTTCCACACGTTGGAGATCAGCCCATCCCACCCCCTTCTTTCCACTGCCTCCTCTGAGCAACTTTGATGTTCCCGGGTCATTAGACCTATGTCTGACTCAGTGATGGGGATCCAAAGGCCCCTGATGTTCCACTCACCTCTGAGGAGTCTAGGACTGTGCCACCACAACCACTTGCTGGTTCACTATATTGGGTGGCCTCCTCGTGTAGCATGCCCCATTGACAAGGGTTTGAAACAAGGACAGGCCCTAGTGGTTGGAGCATTCATGCACCAGACGTGTAAATAGAGACAGCATGGAAGGGCTTAAAGGTCTGATTGCAGGGACTGGGATTGTCACATCTGTGCTGGGTTGGAGCAGGTACTGGGATGAAATGAGAGGGTACAGAAATTCAGCTCTGATCCCCAACTATTGCTGAGGATGTGCTGGAAGCTGTAATGCCCAACTGGTTGCCTTGGGTCTGGTGCAGCAGGGGGATTTCTGAGGAAGGAACCACACACCCCCACCCCCACACAATGCTGCAAAGGACGTTGGGCCTTGGCTCACCCACCTCCAGGCGCGGCAGATCGGGATCGAGCTGCGTGAAACTGTGCAGCACCACCGGACAGCTGTCGGGGACGCCCACCTCCAGGCGTACAGCGTCCCACACGCTGCGGCTGCGCCGGGAGCCGGGAAACAACGGCTCGGCGCCCCCTACGGGCCCGGCCGCCTCGGCCCACATGCGCTGCACCATGGACGATTCGCGGTGACGCGGGTGGCCAGCGGGCCGCGAGACCCGGGGCGGCGCGGGCGCAGGGCCGGCGCAGCTCCGCGCTGCCTGCGCTCTGGGCCTGGGGCCGGGCCTCGCTGATGTCAGCTGGGGGCGGGGGCTGCTGGGGGCGTGGTTTCCGAGGGGCGTGAGCCTCCTCTAGTTGCCAGGCCTGGTGGATACTGCTAGCACAGTCTGTGTTGTGTGGGCGTGTCCGTGATGCTGTTTTGCTGAAATCAGATCCACTTCCTGGGAATTCCAGTTACCACACCCCCTAGCTCTGTAGCCTCAGTTTCTTCAACTGGAAAGTATGGGTAATGAAAATGACTTCCTCCAACAGTGTGACTGGGAGGATGTCATGAGGTCACTAGCTATGTACTCATATACCAGAGCATGGGGAAGAGTGACCCTGACTGTTGATTGGGCTGATGAGTATCCAGAGGGCATTGATATCCAGCCCAAGCTCCATTGGGAGAGGGGCACTTTCAGCCTCAGCACCAGTCACCACAACCATGCACAAACTAGACAGTCCTGTTGTGCAAAAGAAATGCTAGTTACCTCTAGGTGAGGCTGTATCCGTTGAAAAGACTTGTTTATCTTATTGTATGTGCCATGCATGTATGTACACTGCATATGTGCCTAGTGCCTGAGGGGAACAAACTGTGAGCTGCCATATGGGTGCTGGGAACTAAGCCCAGGTCCTCTGGAAGAACAGTAAGTACTCCTTGGTGTTGAGCCATCTCTCTGGCCACAAGGCTTAAAGGCTTGAAATTTTTAATTGTTGGAAAGTATTTTTATGAGAAGGCTCCAGTGATAAATATGGTTTAAGAAAAAGATAGGCAGATTTGGCTTGGAGTGGAGATCCCCTAAGGCTGCTCAGAAGCCTGGCTGAGGTCCTGCCTTACCTCCAGGAAGTCCAGGTGTGTAGAGGGTATAGCACAGGAAGGCAGTGGCTTCCACACATTCTGTAGGCTTTCCCCAGCCCCATTCCTGGGTCAAGGACCCAGCAGCCGCTCCAGCGCTCAGCTTTGTTTCCAGTCCCGCTACTCTCTCCTATTCTGGCTTTTTTCCCCTAAGGGCCGCTTTTCTTCTGATACTTAGTCCTCAGTCACCACCCCTCCAGCCTCAAAGGGGAAGGGGTAGGGAGTTAACCCTGCAGCAGACAGGCTATCTATGACTCACTAACTGCGGGGATGGACATTGGCAGAGGTGAGGATCCCACCATCTGCTCTGCCTTTCTGGTTGCTATCCACCTGTCTTATCCTTTTCCTGTGTCGTGCTGCATGGCTGCATTTCCTCCTGGAAAGTCCGTTCATGGATATCACATGCACAGATAGACACAGACACGGCAGTGTGGAGGCAGATCCAGGGAGACAGTGACTCAGACAGGCAAGGAAACTCCTCGCCCCACAGTGCAGCAGCTCAAGTCTTTTTACTCTGACCCCTGTGACCACTGTAAGTGCCCTCATGTCCCTGCTGCCCCAGACCCCACAGGGCTAACACGCTCAGCATCCTCAGCACCAGCTGGGATGTTCTAGATACTTCCAGAAAGCACAGCCCTCCTCAAGGTCTCCTAAGCTTTCCCTCATGATTAGCCCCAACCTGCAGGGCATCCCTTACCAAGAGCAGGCCCACCCTAAGAGAGGGGATAAGGACAGCAAAAAACATCCTGCAACCCACACTGGAATCTAGCGGTCACTCCAGGGAACAGCAGGAGCCAGAGGACATCCTCGACATCACCAGCTTGCAACCTATGGAAATCCAGCCTATAGGACAGACAGGTTTTGTTTTGCTAACAAATATATGGGGGTGGAGGGTGTACACAAAAAGAAGAGATGCTGGCCAGTGTGTGGGTTTGTGAACCTGATATGAACAAACTGTTAAGTAGCAAGGCCCCTCTTACCTGAGAAGGATGCATTCTAAGATACCCAGTACCCAGAAGGATCCTGAAATGAGAGTAACAGTCAACTATGCTAGGTACCACAATGGTCAGAGCAATGACCCAGGCAGCCAAGTGGCTCAGCCAAGTAGCAAGCAGAGTGTTTGGGTATAGTGGGCAAAGGGGTCAGGGGTGGGGCGTGGAGGGGAAAGGCTTGATTTCATTATGCTGCTCAGAACAGCAAGAGATTTGATTCTAGAATTTTCCACTTAATAGTTTTGGAGCAGGGTCAACCTTAGGTAGCTGAAGACTACTGCATATTGATGGCATTAGACATTGCTGCTGCTGCCGTTCCTCCTCCCCTTCCTCTTCCTCTTTTCCATTTTTGAGGCAGGAATTTTCTACACAGCCCTGGCTGTCCTGGAACTCGGAGATCTGCCTGTCTCTGCCTCTGAGTACTGTGATTAAAGGCATGGGCAATCACGTGTGGCTGGACATGGACATCTGGACTTGGACGTTGTTTCTAAGCCGACACTATGGTATATGGTTACTGTTATACGGCTGTGCCTGGGATTTGTAGATAAACTGATGTTATTAAGCTTTATGCCATATTCTCTACCTTGAGTCTATTTGGAATTTCTCCATAATAAAAGATAAAAGAACAAAAGGGGTTTGGCTGAAGAATCATCCTCTAAAGGGCCTGGGACTCCAAGTAGTCACTAAGGGAGGGTTATAAACTTTAGACTCTGGTGGGATTTGACCCTGGGCTAGATTTGAGCCATTTCCTATGTGCTTTGCTCTGCCCAGTCACTGACAGGATCCTGAGAACAAAGCAGCCCCAGGCAGTAGGTCCCTGGAAACTGAGTCCTGATGCTCATGTGTTCATAGGGAGGTTGTTAACAGACCTGGTGATTGTGGGTGAGTCTGAAATTCGAGGCTCGGGTTAACCCTAACACCTGGGCTGGCATACAGCACTGCCCTCCTCTGAAAGAGAAGGTTACCAGGAACCAGCCTCCCTCCCCTTCCTTATCCCAGCCCTCCTGGGAGTGCAGCTGGCCCTCACTGGGAGGCACAGCAAACCCCAGGAACCAGCCTCTCTCCCCTTCCTTGTCCCAGCCCTCCTGGGAGTGCAGCTGGCCCTCACTGGGAGGCACAGCAAACCCTCAGGAACAATGCTGACTTACACAGCTGGATGGTATTCCTCAGAGAGCAAGGCTCTGAGCTGACAGTCGGAGACTAGAAGCAAGCCAAGAGCGCCTCACACATGTATTTTGTTTGGACTGCAAAGTGTTTTTAAATGTTTGAGCCAACAGTGAAAGGTCAGGTGATTTCACATAAAAATACGGAATTTAGGCGTCTCCTGTAACTCTGGGTGACCTGAGCACACTAACTGTGGGCTTTAACTATCCCTGGACACCATCCCTGATTCCCAGACAAATGAGCCCCACAACTGCCTAGGTCCCTGGAGTCTGGCTTCCTGTCTTCAGAAAGTTCTCTGGACCAGGATGAAGTGCGTCCTCCCCACCACTTGGGTGAGTACATCACTAGTCCTTTCAGGCTGCCGAGGCTGCCCCTGCAATGGTTCCCAGTGCCCAGTTCCATGACTGCTGGGTAGCAGACAGCCAGAGTCAAACATGGACACCAGGCAATGTCAGGACAACCACAGAAACGAGCCAACACCCTTTCACACCAGGGCTGGGTTACAGCCAGTGAGGACAGCAGCAGGTGGCCCCTGGTAGAAATCCTTCTGTCTCTTGTCTAGGCACAATGGCCAATACCTGAAATCCCAGCACTGGGGAGGCGAAGCAGGAAGATTATGAACTTGGAACCAGCGTAGGTAACAGAGCAAGACCCTGCTTCAAAACAACAGAAGACTTTTCACCTCAGGATGGCAGGTAAAGGCCTGCCCGCTCATCTGTCTGTTGTTCTACATTTCCAGCTCATGGCAGGACACTGCTAGGGTGTGGTCCATCCTGGCTCCTCTGTCATTTCCCGACTAAGGCATCATCATTCCTGGCCTGCCTGGGTTCTGGGGTGGCCCTGTGTGGGCGTATGAGCACACACCTTGGCGGAGGTGACGCACCTGGGCCTGAGTGACCCTGTGCTCTGCAGTCTCCGGAGCCTTTCCACACAATGGAGGAGGGAACTGAAGTAGCAACTCCCCCACAAGGTCATACTGGGTGGAGGGCTGTGACATGATTACCCCAAATCTCTGACCTCACATAGAGTTACTACTGCCCAAGGAAAACTGGAACAAAACCAGCCAGAAGCTCAGTGGATGCAGGCTTACGGCCAGACAGCGCAAGCCTGACTCTCCGAGTGCAGTCCCTGGAACCCAACTAAGTTCCAGGGACATTGTCTCCTGACCACCACACATGCACTGTGGCACACATGCCCACATACATCACACATACATGCATACACAATAATAAGTAAGAGGGGCTGGAGAGAGAGCTCAAGAGTTAAAAGCACTCAATGCTCTGGCAGAGGACCTACGTTCAGTCCCCTGCATCCACAGCTAGCCCTAACGCCAGTGACAGGGGATCTGACACCTCTGACATCCCTGATATCGAATAGCTATACCCACATGCAGACCCACACATCTAAATAAAATTAAAAATAATAAAAAAGTTGTCTGTGCAACACATGCACACTAAATGACCGACACACACACAAACACACACACCACATATCAAGCCTGGGGCAACAGAGATGGCCTATGTAAAGACACATGATTCTGGATCAGCCTCTCTGGGTTCATGCTCTGGATTCAGCCTCAGGGAATTCATGCTCTGAATTGTTGCTCTCTGTCCCACCAGTGCAACTCCATTCTGGGAGAGCTCAGAGTGGTGAACACCAGTCTGATTGGCACCATGAGAAATGTCATTCATGGAGCAAGAACCAATGTCACCCTGCTGACTGCTGCCTCGTCACAAGATATCCACTGTGGTCACTGACAACCCTGAGGGCCTCTGATGTTCCAGATTCTATGTGAGGTACACGGAGGCAGAGGAGAAAGCAAGTGGGGACACAAACACACAGAAATGAAGACGAGACCCAGAGCTGAGCCCAGACAGAAAACTGAAGAGAGGAGCAGGAAGGAGGGAGGCCCGAGGGACAAGCTGTGGCCTGTGTGAGCTGACCAGAGCAGTCAAGGGAGCCACTGAGCACGTGCAGTGGCTCCATCAGTCCCTAAGCCTAGAGGCAGTGACATTGCCCTCTAGCACACCCCAGAAAGGCCCTGGCATCAGGCTCCCATTCTCTCCCTTCCCTAGAGAGCGAGTGGTCAGCAGGCTGCCAGCCCTGCCCTCCTCAGCCAAGTGCCAGGTGGGAAGCATACCGGGGATCTGGAACCCAGCTTTGAGCCCTACTCCCTGTTCCACATCTTCAGAGCCCCAGGCGCACCTCAGAGTTCAATGTCTCTCCCAGGAAGATGGAGACACTAAGGAAACAATGAGGACAACATACCAGCAGCGTTCTGATTCAACACACAAAAGCCTTGTAATCCAAGAAGCACCATCCAAGGTGAGCTGCTGTGATAGCCCACAGGCATGCTGTCTTCCACGGCTGGTGACAGGTGGCCAGCCAGAGCTCACACACAGCACCCCAGCCTCTGAGCTGACACTGGGTACAGGAGATAGAGTCTCCTGGGTGCTTCTAACCAAACTCCTTCAACCAGTTCTGACAAGAAGAGTAAGGAGCCCTAAGGTACCAACTCCCACGGCCCAGGCTAGCTCTTGGCTGTGACCTGACAGCCTTTCCCAGCAAACACTCACCTCAGCAGTGGGTGCCAGCAGGGGTGCTGGGCAAGGTGTCAGAGGAGTAGGAGAGTGGGCAGTGGTGCGGCGGGCAATGGCCCACCGCCTGGCAGTCACCACTGATACACAGGCAAAGAACACTGATTCCTTCCTCCCCCTGGGCACAGTAGGCCTAGCATGGACCCGGTCTGCTTCCCAGGCCATAGCAGGGGGGGACCTCAGTGGGGGAATGCGCTCTTTGGCAGACTGTGGAATAGTGTGTCTGTCGCCCGCCTGCCCCAGTGGAGTTGAGCCCCAGAGTACCTAGGCCTGCTGTCACCTGCATGGCTGTCATACCTGCTGCTGTGACGGGCAGGGCCAGGAATTCCCACTTGTACCAGGCCATGAGGCAAGCAAGCATGAGTGGCCAAGACTCTGTTCTGGGCTGGCCCAGTAATCTAGTCCTAACTCACACCCCTCGGGTGGACCCAGCTCTCTCCTCCAATCCTTTGCCCCTCATCCCACTGATCTCCCTTGGAAGTCTGGAAGTCTCTATATTAAGATCAAAGCAGCCTTCGTCAGGAGCAGAGTCACCAAATGAGCATAAGCCAGGTCTTGAAGCCTTGCTTCCCCATTCTAGGAGCCTTTCCTGACCACCAAACTCAGAGCTCCTGTCTCCAGTATCTGGCATGGATTTGTTTGTTTGTTTTTGAGATAGTGTCTTGTGGCCCAGGCTGACCTCTAACTTGCTATGAAGCCAAAGATGACCTTGAACTCCTAATGTGGGGATTACAGGCGTTGCCAGTCCATGGGTCACAGTACTTCATTTTAAACCAAGACTAAGTAGGGGGGTAAAAACTGAATACCACCATTGTCAAGATTTTAGAAAAGAGACAACAGAAAAACTAGATAGGATGTCTGCCCATCAGGAGAAGGGCAGCAGCCAAGTTGCTGTGCTAGGCTTTAGAGCAACTCACCATCCTTTCCCTGATTTTACTGCAAAACAAGCTCTGGAAGCCACTAAACAAGCTCAACACACCCCTCTGACACACAAGAACCAGGGTCAGGGGAAGAAGACTTGCCTAAGGTCTCACTGGCTCCTATAGCAAAGCCCACAGGCTGCTGTCTGCAAGCACAGAGCTGACCCAAGGCCCACCAATCCCAGGATGGAGTCTAGGCAGAAGCTAGGCTGCGTCTTTATCCTCCTAGGACTCTGGCTGGGCAGGCATGAGACCAAGGATGAAAATGGAGAACACTGGGCTGGGCATCCAGCACGGAAGAGGCACGAAGCAAGAGTGGTGGCTGCTGAATCTACAGCTCCTCCAGAGGCACTCAGTATCCAGTGGGTGGAGGAGACCCAGCATCCAGACTGAGCTCTGCCAGCACCCTAGCTCTACCCTCTGAGCAATCCACATCCTCTTCCAATGGTCTTCCTGTGAAGAGTGACTGACTGACCAGTTGGCTCAAAGCCTTGAGGAGGGGATTTCAAGCCTTGGTTCCTGTCCTTGCTTGGTGCTGCCTCCTGCAGGACTTGCAAGCACACCCCACTCCTCCATATTGGCCTCTCTCTCCTGTACTGCCCACCTAGCCATCAGCACTGGCTGGTACATGTTTACCAGTGAGAAAGGGGTTTCCCCACAGAGGCCTGTGGAGGAAGTGGGAAGGGACCAGGAGGGCAATGGCATTGTGTTTGTGCCTTTGATGGACAAGCATTTACATGGACTTCCTGACTACTAGGCCTGTGCAAGATACAATGCCTGCCTCTGATGTACACTCCTTATTGCCTGACACTCCCTCCATCCCTCCCAGCATCCTCCAGGCCTAGTATCCACATTTCCCCAACATGCCCCAACCTTTAGTTTAGGCTGCAGGGCTTGATCTTGCGGCTATTCTATTCTTATTCTCGAAGGGCAGGGCTGCCTGGGGCAGCAGCACTGAGCAGGCTGAGTGGGCTGGAGGGTCTGAGTCACAGCCAGGTCAAAGAACAGGACCAAAAGGACCAGCTGCCACTCCTGAAGCTGGGGTTCCAGGAGGAGGGACCAAAGGGAAGGAGGAGCCAGTAGGTCTCCTGCCCCTCCTCCAGTCGACAGGCTCCCAGCCCCACCCTGCCACAGGCTGGCCCTGGGAGAGCAGGCCCTTTGTTCCAGGCCTTTGGGAGCCACGTGACACCTGTCACTGTCACTGCCTGGAACGAAGGATGGCCGCAGGAGCTCCCAGGGCCACAAGAATGGGCTCTAGGGGCTGAGTATAGCCCCTGCCACAGGGACAGTGCACCACCCCTGCCTGCACACCAGCGTGTATGCTGCTGCCCATTCTCTCAGGACATCCGTGTCATCTGCTCTGTTCTACCCACCAATGGCCCTAAGAGAAGGTACCTGGCCACCCACACAAGCTTGTGTGGTATTCCTAGGCCCAGGTGCTATTGTCTGTTGGGGTACTAATGCTGGGGAAGTGTCTTCCTGCCCTTCACAGGTGGGAGGTGGGCTCTGAAGGGTGAGAGCCCATTGTTTATAAACAACTGGTAGCTGTCGCTAGGAGCTGTGACTCAGCTGAGTGGTGACTTTCAGAGCTGTTTACTCAGTATAACATCCTGTCCAGGAGGCTGACTAGGGCCATGGCTCTGCTCTTCTTTCCTGTTGCCTGCTGACCTGACACTTGAGGTCCTTTGGGAAAGGGAGGGGACAGTTAATCTACCCCCACACACACCAGGACAGTGGCCCGTCATCAAGTCACTCCACACATGTTCCTGTGGTCCACGAGTCACTGACTTTTCTGGGGCCAGGGAGAGTGTAGGCCTCAGGTCAGGGGAGTGCACCTCAGCTCTGACCAAATAGCCCTATGCACCTCAGCTCTGACCAAAAGGCCCTGAGCAGCGGGGCTACCATCATCTGTACTCCTCAGCCCCCACAGAGGGAGCAGATGCCAAAGCCCAGGCCCCCATCGGGCTGGGCTTTTAGCTCTTCTCAGTGAACACAAAGCATTTCCTTGGGACACAATGCTGAAGCCACTGTCATTATCTTCATGGTAAAGCTGGGAACATGAAAGCCCAGAGAAGGCAAACAATCTTCCTGAGGTCACAAGGCCATGGAGATGCTCAGACCTGTTCAGTACCCAGGGCTGCCTGCTTTCTTCTACCCTGAATCAAGTTGAAGATCAGAAAATATTTATTCCTGGTAGCACTGACAGGCATATGGCTGCAGGGCTCATGTCATTGGGAGCAGTGGTCTGTCATGTGGTCAGAGCCTGGGTTGGGATACTGACTTCTGTTTCCCCTGGCTGCTATCCCTAACCTGGTTGGTGTCTGGAGTCCCAACGATTAGGTTTAAAAGGCAAATCTTTTCCACTCATGCCGGACTTCAGGTCGGTGATTTCAGAGAGCCCTTACTTACAAAACCACCCAGTGTGGACATCACTGAATCACCACAATGAGCCAGGGAAAAGGCTCCTCACAGCCCCGCAGCAGGGCCAGTCATCCAGGGCTGCTGGCTATAGCTGGTGCTCCTAGCTGCTCTTCTCAAAGAAGGTGGAGGGGAGCATCTTGGGGACTCCTGGGGTTTTGAGGGGCCAGAGCCTCCAAGTGACTTATGGAAGCTTCCTAGAGCCATGGGGTGTTTGTTGCCAGGAGCACAGCAAGCACGGGCAACACCTGCCCCAGCATGTGGAAGCTGGGCAGAGCCTAGGGGGCCCAGGCTCAGGCTGGCAGACTGGCTCATCACAGGGCTTCCCTGTGCTGGCTGCCTGCTGCCAGGCCTTCTACTGGACCACTGACTCATGCAGGCTGCCAAGAAGGGGAGGACCTGAGAATAACTGTCTGCCCCAGCCACTCCCACTGGCTTTGGGCCCAGCAGGATCCAGCACTGCCAAGGGTTTGAAGCTCCTCTTTGGGCAGCTGGGGCTAGCTCTGCCTCCTGCAGCCTGGGCCTGCCCCCAGTATGTCCTGCAAGTAGCCTGCCTCCAACTGGGAAGATCCAAGTGGCAGCTGTGAGCTAGGATCTGGACAATGGTCTAAGCCACCTGATGGTTGTATAGGTCTTTTTTCCTTGTTAGTCCTAGCCTACAAAAACCTAATCTCTGCCTCAAACAGGCAGTATGTTTAAAAGAAATATTCAGTGGAAACACCACAGGGCTTTGCACGGGCCACTTGTTCAGAAGAATGGTGCCCCAACGCTGCTCAGGGTTGGTCTTCGGAAGAACCAGGCGTTTTTTTTTTTTTTTGTTGTTGTTTTTTGGTTTTTTTTGCTAATTAAGAGCCATGATACCTTTGCAAAATGTAATCAACATGGCTTTGGTGACCAATGCTACAGTTTCTATACTTAACTAGGAAGGTTACAGGATCTGACCATCTAGGACCACGGAGCCCCCGCCCCCGTACACCCCTGCCCTGGCCACACAGCAGCTTACATTAACATCAGCCTGATGAAATCTGGTATCTACTGCGTGCCTAGCACTGTTCAAGAGTTGGTGATACACTAGCAAACAGAGAAAGCCCCACTCAGAGCTGGGACACTGCTCAGTGGATGGTCCACAGAAACGCACAAACTGAACACGGGAGTGCACACCTATCTATCATCCTCGCACTTGGGAACTGGGGACAGAAGTGGGAGTTCAGGGGCATCTGTGGCTACACATGGAGTTAGATCACGGTTACATGAGACCCTATCGCAAAACAAAAATTTCACAATTTTCCTCAGAAATCCACCTCTGCTGCTATAACCCTAGGGCATCATGAGTAAACTTCATGTTTGAAAGCGAGACTGCTGTAGAGGGGGGAGAGCAGGGTGGGCACAGAGGAGGCCATGGCAACTGTCAACAAACCAGGGAGCCCTAAGCTACAACGTCCTGCCTCTCATCTATGTCCACGGCTAAAGCGTGCTTAAAGGTAGAGACTTCTCACAAGTACTGACGGCTAAGGGGATACATGCGTGCACACACACCAACACTACCCTGTCAACCTGCAACCTACCTTCCTTCCTTCCTTCCTTCCTTCCTTCCTTCCTTCCTTCCTTCCTTCCTTCCAAAACTGAAGGGATGGGAGCTGGGTACCTGCCCCTGGAGGACAGGGACTCTGCTCCCAGCGTGAGTAGGTACCTGGCTCAGCAGACTCATGAATACCTGCATAGACAGGTGGAACCGACTGTCTTGGTGGCTCCTGTGACTTCCAAATTCCTGGACTCTATTCACAATTCCTCAGGATCACAAGAGCTTCCTGGAGAAGGAAGGGCGCATTGTCCGCCCACCCGCTCCAGTGGAGGTGTCTTGCCCCAGAGGAGAGTGAAGCACCCAGAGGAGAGCGAAGCAAGACACCAAAGCACAGGAAGGTAAGGGAGGTGGCAGCCAGGCTTTCTGGGAAGCAGGCGCCCTTTTCCTTAGAACAAGAGCCAGGTTCTTCCCAGAAATCATCTTGCCCTGTGATGCCAAGTCAGCTCTGGTCCAACACAAGGATCTTCCCTCTTTCCTGGCTGGCCAGAAGCAATATTAGGCAGTGGGTCTCTGGCATTGGCTAACTACAGGTTGTTCTGGTGCAGCTTGGCCTGAGCAGAGAAGCCCGCACCAAGAGACAGTGGAGAGCTGGGAGTAGCTGTGGGTGAGGGGAGCCCACAGCCAGGCTTTTGTGCCCAGCAGGCCATGGTCATCCAGGGTTCGGGAACCACAGGAGTCAAGACAAATGGGCCCTTGTGGTGTGGGGGACTGTTTGCAGTGCCAGGGACACTGCGTGCCCAGAGTTGCCACCAGCCTGCAGCCCAGGGCTGGGAAGCAGGACTACCCTTTCAGAAGGACCTCCCGAGTTGTCTTGACCTAAAGAGCGCTTGAGACTCCAGCTAGACGCCAGGAGATGGCAGGGCTAGCGCCTGCTGTCCTCTTTCCCACAGAACTGCTCCAGTAAGGAAGTTCCCAGTTGGCACTGCTTTGGCCCCATACCCACAACCCAGCTACCTGCTGGTCCTCTACCAACTCTAGGACTTTGTTCCTTCATCAGTGTCTTTCTAGAAGCCAAGACTCTCAGATGCTTATATCTGGGAATCTAACAGGAGAAGAGCAAAGTACCAGGCCCCTTCTTCTACTGGGCCCTGCCAGGGGCTGCTTGGTCTCCATGCCTCCACCTGGTAATAGAATGACCATGCATGCCAGGCACTATGTAGCGCACTTCCCAGTCACTGAAATGCTCGGTGAGCTGCGAATGATTATCAACATATGAAGAGATCAGAAAATGGACACCAAGGCAGCTGAGGGCGAAGGTTCACCTCCCAACCCCACAGCCAGGATGTGACAGGCCCCACATAACTTGTCCCTTCACATTTACACTGGTTCAGTCACCTGTAGGTCTCTCATGTCTGGGGACACATACACTATTGGGCCACAGTGACAAGGGCAAGGTGTCCAAAGGCAGGGAGCCGTTCCCAAGCCACCAGCATGCACACAGAGCACACGCTAATCTGCATCCCACACAGGCAGCAAATGACATAGTTGCTCCATCTTGAAGGCCCAGAGGCCTAGAAAGAGGCCTGGAAGGCACAGCATCTTTCCCACACAACTACCCAACAATGACAGAGTGTGACCCGGTGGCTCACTCCCTCAGTGCCTACATCTAGCTTCTGTCCCCAGCACCTGTTCCTGGAAGGGCTGCTGGGGACAGAGCAGGAAGCAAGGGCTCTGTAAAGGGATTTCCCGGCCCTGGCTGCTAGGAAGTTAACACCCTTAGAATCCCAAAGATGTTGAGGACATGAATCTTAACCCCTTCCCGCTGGACACTACCTGCCCACATGCTCCCTCCAGTCTCAAGGTGTCAATCTGGCCACTCAGGGCTGCTCCAAGCCAGGCTGAACCACCTTGCTCTTCAAGTCCAATCCTGAGCACGAATATTCAGTTCAGAGGCCTGAAATTAGCCCTGGGGAGGCAGTGGATGACACCAAGGCCACCTTAAATGGCTCAGACAATATACTCAACTTCTTAGGGTCTGTCTGGGAATATTTGTGGATTCAATTCAGTGCCTGCAAATGTCCCTGCCCATTCCTATTCTAAGAGCAGTCACTTCTGGAGAATTCTGTAGCTATTTGTCTTCAGACACCCCTTGTATCTTAGGAAGGCCTGCTTGTGGTATCAGGTGTCTGAGCACCTTCATCTACACTCCATATCTCTAAGCCTGCAAGGGAGCTCCTGGAGGCTTAGGGTTAAAGAGCCTATTCAGGCCCAAGCCAGGATTCCCACCAGCCTGACTTCATTCTCCCTCCAACTTCACACAAGCCAGACCTGCTAACACCTAACCCTCCTTGTGACAGGAGGCAGAAAATGATACTGACAACCAGGGCTGGGACTCAGCCAGGTATGGGTGGATTCTTTTGGAATGGATTCCTTTCAGGTTTTGAGAGCCCCAAGGCCTCAAAACCCTTTCTTCTCCACCCTCCCAGTTTGAATTTTACTGGGATGTCTCACCCACTCCCAGTCTCTTGTGACATGTCACCTAGGGTCAGGATGGAATCCCTGAAGAGATGGAAGAAGAGATGGAAGAGGTGGTAGGCTACACAAGCCACCTCTCCTCATCTCCTTTGGACCTCAGGCAGTACTCAGGAGAAAAGGCTCAGCCCTCTCCAGGAGAGCAGACTCTGGGTTCCAACTCAGGTAGAGGAGAAGAGCAGGGAAAGACTCATTCAGTCCTCTCACCCAGCCCCAGAAGAGCAAGAAGCCTCTGTTCCTTTAATTATGCACCCACTCTAGAGGGCGGAGCTATAAGGCTAGGGTCAAAGTTGTACAAAGGGTAGGGTGCCCGAGCAGTGGGTCTGAGTGCTCCGATTCCCGTTGCCTCCGTGCTGGGATGGCATGAGCAGAGTCAATCTTGGTCATTGCTTACCCCATTCTTCCTCATTGCTGAAGTACCTACTATGGGCTTGCCCAAATGCCACTGTCCCTCACGTAACAAGCAAGCATCACTCAGGTTAGAGGCCAGGCTGTAGCCCAAGGCTACCCAGTAAGAGACTGAGTGTGGCTCCCTCCTGGGTCAAGGAGTCACCAACAGCTCACTCCCCACTACCACACCCAGACAGAATGTCTGGAGGTCATATCCCCACATCTTCCCCACTCTAAAAGTCCACCCTGCTCCTTCCTGCCCTCTCCTCTGTGCTGCAAGGCCAGTCCAGGTGGTCAGAGACTGCCTCTTGCTCAACTCTACCCCAACAACCCTCTTCATGCAAAGGGTTGGGCTCCACAAATGAACACAAGCACCCAAGGGAGCCTATAGTTACCTATTCCCTTGCAGGGAACTTCCTTGGAGAAAGGGAAAGGAGAGAACACAGACAGATTATGAAGGATGGTGGCATTTTATCCCAGAGGTAGAGGGAGGCAGACCTCTATTATGAGTTCAAGGCCAGCCCAATCTACATGGTGATAAACAGAATAGCTTAGCCACCATCTCAGGATATTTAATACTAAAACCTCAAGCCTAGTGTCCAGCTGCACAGACAGTATACCAGAAGCCACTGAACCTGAACCCTGAGGCAGACGCAGGCAAGTGCAGGCCCTGGGCCTCATTTCTCACCATGCCATGCAAATCCCCAAAAGTGACATAACTTACAGGGTGGTATTTACGTTTAAAGTGATGAGCACATAGGAAAAGGGGCAGATGAGCCACAGATAGAAACAGGTCAATAAGAAGAATTATGCTGTGGTCATCTGGCTAGTTAGTCTCAAAGTTGGTTTGGGACCACAGCCTTGTATTCCAGAGGCTCCAGGGGATTCTTGGTCTTTGCCACAGTTGGGATGCTGCCTTGCCCCAGGACTAGGGAGTCCGGGGCCACAGGGTATTTGTGTATGGGCAGTATGTTGTTAAAACATCATGCCTGTCCCTCTGGTATGGCTGGCACCAGGCTACAACTGACTGTCCCTCTGACTCTGAATTTTCTGAATTCTACCACTGTCCAACTGTCACTCAGATAACCAGAAAATGGCATTGGTTTGATAGTAGGCAGACCAGGGGACTAGTCTGATAGTAGGCAGCTGCAGTGTGGGGTGATAGGAAGAGAGAATAGACTGGGGTTTCTCTCAGGAAGGAACCAGGGGATGAGAGCTGCTAGGTCCTGTAGAGAGAGAGGTATGGGTGGATTGACCATAAGAGGTAACCACGCAAATTCAGAGCTAAGAGCCACACACAGGCAGTGGGAAAGCCCCTCGCCGGGAGTCTTCCTGCAGGTATTTTGGGGGACTGTGGTTGCTAAGCAACTGTACTAGGTTGCCATGGGAACTCTCCCTTCTTCTGGGACTTGTCATTTTTAAGGGGATGCTACATTCCTTCCCATCTCTACCTCCTCAAGCTGTCTCAGCTACCTGTAAGGGGACCTGGAGGCTCCCCAAACCTACCTTGCCTACAAGGAAACCACCTATCCATACCTCTAAGAAAAGACTCAGATTTTTCGGGGGCTGGGGGCTGGAGGGCAGGTATCACAGTGTACCTCAGGATGACCTTGAACTCATAATGCTCCTGCTTCAGCTGGGATTACAGGTGTGGACCACTGTGACTCTAAGAGCAGATTCTCTTTAGCTCAGTTTGCATCTCCATTCCTGCTAATACCACCTAAGGGCCTTCCCACCCTACCAGGGCTCTGACCACTGGAAGCCCAGAATAACTGGAAGGCATTCTCAACCCTAGCCCTAGCCCCTCCCTGGCTTGTCTGTAAATGAGTGTCACCTGGGGCTTGCCATTACCCAACTAGGGGTTGTCTCCATGCCTAGCCAACCAGTGTTTCCCACCCAGAAGTAAGGTGCCAGCCCCGAGGGAGAAGCAGACAGGGGACAGCAAGCAGCTGCCTCACAGAGCTCTGGGTAGATGGTGAGATGCTGAAGTAGAGTCAAGGGTTGTCAGGACTCCTACCACTCCCTGGCATGGCATCCTCACCCACCAAATTGTAGGTGGCAGAGCTGAATGAAGCTGGGCTCAGGTCCCGAGGCCCCAGTCATATCTTGTCCCGTCAGACCAGCCCCATATACAAGCTGAGGGGCTTTCCACCTGAGGCCATGTGCACACAGCTCTCTTTTAACTGATTTGGCCAGTGAGCCACTGGTCATGAGCTCAAGGTCAAGATTGTACCCAGCATGGTATACTCATATGGGATACGGGCAAAGAAGGGTGACTAGGAAAAATGGCCTCCACTACAGGTAACTGCCCCACCTCGCTGATGTGGAGACATTCCACACTGTACTAACCACTCTGCTTACAGAAGTGCATGTGAGAAGACCATGCACAAGCTGGGTAGACATGCCTCCTTTGGGACAGGGGACGGCTGAGGACAAGGTCCTGCTGGTCATGTGCTGTACAAGCAGTCCACCTTTCCCTAAGGCTACTTCTTGTGGCCTGTGGTAACTGAAAAGTTGTCTGGAAACTGCAGTCGCCGATGAAGATGCAGAGGGAAGCACAGTCCAGGCCCCACACTGTGTGTCTTGGGAACAGGGGGTGGAGGATGAGCTCAGGTCTCTCCCTCAACAGCTACCAGCATCACCCTGCTGCTTACCTGCTCTGATTCTGATTTCCTTCTGTGTATGTCACTAATGATGACTCCTGACCTGTTTACAGTTTGCTTTGTCTCCTGGCAACCAGGTGAGTCTTTGTGGACACTCAGTACAGGGCAGTACTGGATTGCCACACCAGAGATCACAGCACCACCTGCTGGTGCTACCATTTGTAGCCTCAAGCCTTCCTACAGGGGTGAAATTTGTGCCACATCCTCAAATGCCCCTAATACCTGAAGGAACCTGGCCTTCCCTATACCCTCATCACAGGCTCAGCTGTGTCCTATCAAAAGACCCAGGGTCCTGAAAGAACAGTAATGACAAGGCTAGACTGGGATGGGTTCATCCTAACACACACACACACACACACACACACACACACACACACACACACTATCCTTAAAGTTCTGGAGACAACCAGACACAGACACACAGAAGCAGCCCCGTGGAGGCAGAGGACTTGGAGTGACATGTTTAGGGGGATTTAAATAAGGACTACAGCCATGTCAGAAGCTGAAGAGGCAGGATGCTCTCTCCTAGAGCCTGAGGAGAGGGCTCCGTGGTGTTGATGCCTTGCTTTTTAGGCTTCGGGCCTCTAGAACCATGAGAGCGGATTTCTGTTGCACAGGGTCACCCAGTACATGGCATCTTGCTAGAGCAGCCACAGGACACAACATAACATACTAGGCCTGTCACTTTTCGTCACTGTCACACCTACCTCCCTGACTCCTGTCTTACTCCCTGGCAGCTCTCTGCACTGCTCTTCCTGCCTTCTCTGGTGTGGCTGACCTATGAGATGCACAAGCAAATGGATGAATGACTCTCCGTCTCTGCAACCTCAGTAAATTCAGACGACCATATAGTCAGATGCTGGGGAAATGGCTCAGAGGGCATTCCCCAGGACCAGGAACTCCAGGGCTCAGGCAAATGCCTGATGGGTGTGGCTATCTGGCTATAAATCTAGCCTCAAAGGGTAGAGACAGGGGATCTCCAGAACAAGCTGGCCAGCAAGACCAGCCATATTAGTTGAGACCCTGCCTCAATGAATATATCACCTACCATACTCACGTGCCTACGTATGCATCCAATCCTGGTATGTTGGAGTTCCCGACACTTGGAAGAGGATCTCTGTGAGTTCTGGGGTCTACACAGTGAGTTCCAGGATAGCTAGTACTATATAGAAACCCTGTCTCAAAACAAACCAAAACTACAAAAAACAAACAAAATATATGCATACATAACATATATGCATATATATGCACATACATGTATAACACACATACCTGAAAATGGAAAAAGAGAAAGTCAAGAGACAGCAGCAGGCGTGGAGACAAATGGGGTGACAGCAATGAAGGCAATAGCAGATGAGGAGGTGGAAGCTTCCTGCTGCTCATCACCACCCTGGAAACTAGGACCACCAACCTCTGTGTCCATATCCCTTGCTCTTCAATATCAGGAGGTTAAAGGCCACATGGGTCACCCATCTCTGCCTTTGTTCTCTTGGAGTAGCCACTGTGCCTCTCAGGGTCTGCTTAGTCTCCCATTAGCACAATAGGGGCTCATTCTTGGCTGTGTGTGTGTGTGTGTGTGTGTGTGTGTGTGTGCGCGCGCGCGCGCGCGCATGTGTTCATGTGTGTCTGTCTGTGTGTAAGATGATACCGTTACACTTGGGGACTGCTGTCAGCTGTGACTAAAACACCTTAAGATGTGGAAGAACTGTGAGTCGGGGTGAAAGCAGCAGGGATATAAGCCACAGCAAGCCTGGCTCTGGGCAGCAGGGCAGGGACAGTCACGTCCTTTCTTGGTCTTGTCTCCCAGTCTATACACTGGAGGGTCGACAAGTAAGCAAAGTCAGACATACTGGCACACACCTCCCAGTGGCCTGCATGCTAAGTCTTCTGCTCAGCCAATACATCAACCCACAATGCCTCCCACCAAACCACCTTTCCTAGCCCCATCCCCTGAAGTGTGCTGGATTTGACTAGCTTCCAACCAACAAACACTGTGACAAAGTCACTACCGATATTTGGTTTAGAAAGTGCCTTGTGTCTTACTGGCTTTCTCTTGTTTCCTCCTGCCCCTCCATCTTCCCTGCCTGACTCTGAGGAAGCAGGTTCTGGTGTTATGAACTATCCTGCAGAAAGGCAGGTCCATGTGGCAAAAGAACCCACAGAGGTCTCTCATGGTCAACATGGATCTGAGGCCCTCGACTGGATCCTGCCAATCACACTAGAATGAACTCCAACGTGGTTCTTCCCAGCTGAACCAGCCTGGGTCTTGTAACACAAAATTATCAAGGTCTGGAAGGCGTTAGCTGTGAGTCAGGGGTGGAGTCTTACACTTTGGAGGAGAAGGAGAACTTCTGCTTCTTCCCTTGCATTCTTAGGAGTTCCCAAAGGGCAGGACCTACCTACAGCCATCATTTTAAGAGCCACACCCAGGAGCAAGGCAGTCACTGGTCGGAGTTCAGGCATGCAAGGCACTACATGAAAAGACAAGAGGAAGCCGAGGCCCTTATACTCAGTTCACTCTGAGGACAGGGATGCTATCTGGGGGAGGCCTGGAAGAGTGGAACACACAACAGCCAAAGAATGACTCTTGGAACTCTGCCCCCAACCCCTTCGCCTTCAGTTGCTCCATTGAGTACAAGGACACTGCTGCCCCCCAGTGGCCAGTACCAGCACAACACCCCCCAAGCAAGAAACCCTGAAAACAAAACACAACCTTTTGTTTGCGTGTTGTCAAGGCAGCAGGTTTCCCAGGCCCCAGCTGGGCAAAGGAACAAGACCTGCAGGTTTCAGGGGTTACCACAAAGATCTCAGAAGCTTCATTTCACCCCTTTCCTTCTGATGGCTCTGGGGTTCTGGCTCACTCAGGAGGCCTCCTCTTTCAGTCTAGGCAACGACTCTGACCCCATTTCCAAATAAGAATCACACATTCTAACGAGGGTGGTCTTGTCCTTGGACTCTGGAGGAATGGTCTAGAGTTTTGCCTCCTTCTGAGTTACTCTGGTCTTTAAGTCACTAAGTAAGGCCACTCTCTGCTCAGCAAGTCCACCAGGGAGAAGGCATTTTCCTAAAATTTTTATTGGTAATGGGTCACTGAAGGAGAACCAAAGCTAAAAGACATTCCACAAGCCCCTGAGACCCCCGGGCGCAGGGAGGGGTCACAAAGGCCAAGCATCCTAACCTGCAAACGAGGAAACTGAGGTTTACTCAGCAGCCCTCCACACTAAGGACCTCCGCCCTGCCCTCCAGGCTAGTCTGAGGATGGCCCCTGACAAGCAGACCCTGGGAATCTTAACGTCTCTTTCTCCATCAGCGCCTCCTGTACAATGGACACCCCCAATGTTGCTAGGAGACTGGACGCCTCAACCCTAAGACAGAGCTGCCTCCTGCCTCTTCCTTATTCCACCTCACCACACCACCTCCACTGTCCCAATCTTCTCGGAAACCTAGGAAGTCTGTAAGATTTATCGAGTGAGTAGGGGTGTGCGCTCGTGCCTGAGTAGGCTCCACAAGGAGAGGGTTTGCCACTGTTCCCCAGAACCTCAGGAGGCTCATTCCCAAAGCAAACCCTACGCGAGGCTTGAGCCCTGACCCCAGGGGCCGGAAGCCTTTCCTTCTCCGCTGGTCTCCGCCCACCTGGCATGCCTCTTTCCAGACCTCAGTTTCTCGATTGTACTAAGACAGGTTGGACGCAGAACAGCATTAAGTGCAAGCTCTGCGTAGACACGGCCCTGCTCGCTCTCCGGGTGGGTGAGGGCCTCGTCCACATTCACGGCTACAGGGCCCCACAGCGACTCACCTGGCAATCTACCATCATCCTCAGCCTCGGCAGCTCATCGCCAGCC
This sequence comes from Rhabdomys pumilio, assembly GCA_030674055.1. Taxonomy (NCBI): domain Eukaryota; kingdom Metazoa; phylum Chordata; class Mammalia; order Rodentia; family Muridae; genus Rhabdomys; species Rhabdomys pumilio. The sequence goes on along the minus strand of JANHMN010000002.1, from coordinate 101,915,633 downwards.
CCAGGGCGCGGCCCGGGACTCGCAGAGGCCGCTCGCCTCGGCCCGCGCGCGGCGCAGCGGGGCGTCCGGCTGCGGGGCTCATGGCGCGGCCTCCGGTCCCCACCAGGCCCGGAGCTCCGCGGCCTTCGCCAATGCCGCTCCCATTGTCTGCGCCGCGCCTCTCCTCCCCTCGCCGCGCTCCTGGCCGTTGGGGCCTCGCTGCTCGGTTCCGCCGGAGCTCACGGAGCTCGGGACGGGTGGGCGGAGACAGCGCGGCCCCGCCCCGGCCCCGCCCAGCTCGCTCGCAGGTGCGAGGGGCGGGCCCCGGTGCGCGAGCTCCGGAACGAGCTCGGCCTCCTTTCCCTCCTGGCGCAGGCGACTGGACTTGGGATGTCGGCCTGGTGTCCACGGCACGGCGCGCGCACGTGACCCCGCCTAGCCGCGCGCACGCGCCGCGCACCGAGAGCTTTTTCTGGGCTGGTCTCCTGTGTCTCTCCTGTGTCTCTCAGCCCAGCCAACTGCGCTGTACTTCTACCCCTGTAGGGTTTAGGATCACTGTCACGGGTGCTAAGTCTGGGTGGACATGGAGATCCTGGACATTCTGTTACCCAGGTACCTCGACGCCACCTGCAGGACTCAGCTTGGTGGCAGTAGACTCAGACGGCAGGAAAGTCAAGTCGCTCCTCCAGTCCCTCCCTGAATCTCTCCTATCCCTTCTCATCAATGTCACTTCAGAGAATCAGGTTGCCTCTGGCTGGTACGAGGGTTAGGAGAGAACCTAAAAGGAGCTTCTTGTACCTAGGGATGAGCAGGTGCTGGGGTCTGGAAAATTACTTCTACCAAGGAGTCCTTGATTACTCGGGATTAAGCCTCATTTGGGGAGCTGGAGAGATGGTTCCACTGGTAAGAACGGTTGCTGCTTTTCTAGAGTACCCTAGTTCAGTTCCCAGCACCCATTATGGAGCTCCAGCACTGTCTTATGGCTACACACATACACATAAATAAAAATAAATCTTGCTGGGTGTGGTGATGCACACCTTAAACTCCAGCTCTGGAGAGGCAGAGGCAGGCAGATCTGTGAGTATAAGGCCATCCTGATCTATGTAGTAAGTTTCATGCCAGACCCTGTCTCAAAATAGAAAAATAAAATTCTTAAACAAAAAGCCTCATTTATAATGAGCAGTGGCACTAACCTTCACACCAGCTTTTGTGACCACCTCCAACTGTTCCTGAGAGACTTAAAAGCAGTACTCATCCTCTGCCCTGTGTTGGGCCTTCCCCACCCAGTTGCTCTCCTGTCTCAGCCTTTGGAGGTCCTCCATTTCCCTGTTTTATTCTGAAGTACACTTACAGGGGCAGTCACTAACCCACTTCTCTTTTCTTTTTTTTTTCCAATTCATTTTACTACTTATGTGTATGATACATTTCTGTAGCACTTATGTTCAAGGAATCCAGAAGAGGGTATCTCATCCCTTGGAGCTGCCTTGTAGATGCTGGGAATCGCAGCCAGTGCTCTCAATCACTGAGCCATGTCTCTAGCCACTAACCCATTGTCAATGTAAGAAATGGGCTTTCAGAAGTCACTAAGACCCTACCTGTCACAGGTCATGATGAGGCCCAATTATGGCTTTGAAACAAGGTCAACAGGCCCCAAAACTGTGCTGTATAGGAACCTAGGACATGTGATGGCGTCTCTGAGGAACTAGGGCTTGGAGTGCCCAGTGATACCAGGCAAGGAGTTGAGGGTTACTGCAGGCTAGGGGTCCTGAACGCTGTCTAAGAAGTCTCCTCAGAGCCAAGGCACCTTAGAGAGGACGGCTGGAGGTGTTGGGTAGGTATTGGTACCCTGACAATGCAGAGTTGTGTGGCCAGCCCTTATAAGCTCAGCCATGACGATGGAAACCGCTGTTCATGAAGGGATAGAGTGTTTGAGCCTGGAGCAGGTGCTCTGTGGTTGGACACCAGCACAATCTCAAGTGCTGCTCCTTGGACACTATCCACCTTTTGTGACACAGTCCCTTTACTGACCTGACTGCTGATTAGGATAGACTGAATGGCCAGTTGGTTCCAGGGCGCTGACCATCCCAAGCTCTCCTGCGCTAGGAGAACAAATGCGTATCGCCACATCCGGCTTTCTCTGGTTCTTTGGGAATATCATATGAGCACTGCATTCACATCATCGTCTTCCTCCTGTTCCTCCCATGTCTGTCCCACTGTTGATTCGTGGCTTATTCTTTCATTATAACAGTTACACACAGACACACACAGTTTACCAGTACAGTCTGCTGGGCTGGAGAGATGGATGGCACAGCCGTTAAGAGCACTGGCTGTTTTTCCAGGGGTCTGGAGATCAATTCCCAGCAACCACATGGTGGCTCACAGCCATCTGAAATGGGATCTGATGCCTACTTTTGGCATGAAGGTGTACATTCAGATAGAGCACTCATATACATAAAATAAATAAATCTTTAAAAAACTAAATACAGTCAACTGAGTTCATTTAATGTTGTTCATACAACATTTGGGGCTAATCTTTTGGGGTTGGCTACTTCATTGGGGAGTTTGTCCCCAAAGAAGATTGATTTGCCCTCTCCCAGCAAACGTCAGCTACCTATAGTTCTCTCTCTAGGGGAAGCACCTGTGAGAATTTCCCTATTGTCTTAGTTAGAGTTTCACTATTGTGAAGAGACACCATGACCAAGGCAACTCATAAAGGCAAACATTTAATTAGCACTGGCTTACAGTTTCAGAGGTTCAGTCCATTATCACCATGGTGGCAAGCATATAAGCATGCAGGCAGACATGGTGCTGGAGGAGCCCAGAGATCTACATCTTGATCTGAAGGCAGTAGATGGGGACAGTCTTCCTCACTGGACAGAGCCTAAGCAGAGGAAGCTTCAAAACCCACCTACACAGGAACACACTTCCTCCAACAAGACCACACATCCTCCAATAAGGCCACACCTCCTAATAATGCCAATCCCTACGGGCCTAGCATTCAAACATGAATCTATAGGTGACAAACTTATTCAAACTACTACATTCCATGTCTTTGGTCCCCATAGGCTTGCAGCTATAACATAATGCAAAATGCATTTAGGCCAACTTCAAAAGTCTCCATAGTCTATCACAGTCTCAACAATGCTTAAAAGTTCAAAGTCTCTTGAAGTGGTATTATTTTGAACCCCCTCTCAACTTCCTAGCAGGTATGTGCGCCACCTGCCCCAATGTTTTGGATCCCAGATGGAAAGACATACAAGCCTCTGTGTGTGTGTGTGTGTGTGTGTGTGTGTGTGTGTGTGTGTTTCATTGGCAGGGAGGTATGTGCACCCACTGGGAGTTTAGAGCGGAATAACAATTTACCGCTTCAGTCTCTTCTAAATGCAATCTCTTAACTGTAATCCTCTATAAAATCAAAATCAAAAGCAGATCACATATTTCCAGGACACATATCACAAGACATACATTACCATTCTAAAACATCATAATGAGGACGTAATGGACCAATGCAAGACCAAAACCCAGCTGGGCAAACCCCAAACTCTGCATCTCCATGTCCAATGCCTTTCAGCTCTGTTGGCAACAATTCTTCCTCTTAGGCTGGTTCCATTTTCCATTAGCAGCTTTCCTCAGCGGGTAACCCAGGGCTCTGGCATCTGGAACATCTTGCGGTCTCCAAGGCAATTTCAATGTTACAGCTTCTTGTTCCAATATCTGGGATCCACACATGATCTTCTGGGCTCCTCCAAAGGGCTGGTGTCACTTCTCTAGCTCTGCCCTCTGTAGCACTCTAGGCTCTGGCTGACTTCACCCCACTGTTCCTGCTGTTCTTGGTGATCATCCCATGGCAATGCCGGCACACTGGGGTCTTCCACTGCAACTATGGTTCACCAGTAGCCTCTCACAGGCTCCCTTCATGGTGCCATGTCTTAACTTCTTTGCATGATCTCTTCAGTCCTCAGCCTTCAACTGCCACTGAGGCTGCATCTTCATCAATGGCCTTTCCGGCATTTCAGAGTGCCAAGACTCAGCTGCTCTCCATGCCTTCAAGACCAGTGCCACATGGGTGACTCTTACACGTTACTAAGTCTAGCTCCCAGCATGATGTCCATCTCTGGAACAGCTTCTTTGTGCTCTCAGAAAACAGAAGATTTTGCTTCAAAAATGCTGGTCTGGTCTTAGCTCCAGCTAACAAGCATCAGCTGTCCCACTAACCCCTTTTATTCTTGACTCCAAAGGCAGAGCCACGTGGCTGAAGCTGCCAGGTTCCGCAGAACATGGATGCCCCCCTTGTTCTGTTATATCTTCACTAGTGTTCTGGTTTAGATTGTAGTTCCAGGTTCCACCTCTCCTTTCAGGGTGTCCAGACACTGCCAGTATAGCAGGTCAGAGAGCACAGGGTAAAGTCTGGAATGAGTGGGGTCCACAGTCCACCTCTCTTCCAGGCTGGAAGGGGGAAGTGGAGTCTGGGACAAGCCAGATACCAGTTGGTTGGGAGCAAGTGCCAAGGAGGGTGGGGAGAGAGAAGGGCTTCTTCAAGAATCTCAGTGTGATGGCTCTTTCAGGTGAAGGCCTTCTCCGAAGATCTTTAATACAGCGACTCTGAGATGATCTTAGCTTGCTCGTATTTCTTTATTAGGAGGGAGGGTGGGTTTGAACGTAGACACCTTATTTGGGGTGAACCAAGGGTTATATAATTTTGGGGAAGGGCATGGGACTATCCAGGAAAGGAAGGTCGTTGGTATGTAAGGCTTGGAGAGGAGGCATTCCAGGTGTTGGGTACATGACTGACTGCCTGTGACAGGGAAGGGGCTGGTTCTACTCTTGCTGGTCTCAAGTTCTGAGATTTCTGGGGTTTGAACTTGCTCTATCTCACCAGTTCCGTGCTGGTTCCTCTTGTGACCTGACACACGAGCACCACATTTGATGATGTCCTTCTCTGGCTAAGCTCGGCTGTTCTGGAACTTGCTCTACCTTACCATTTCCATGCTGGTTCCTGTTGTGGATAACCCCAGCCTCCTGTTCTGATGGTAGTTTCACTCCTGGGAGGGGCTGCGGAGGAGGAGTGAATCTTGTGAACCTTCTGTCCAATTGAATTTGTAAAATAAAAAAGCGAGAGCCAGTGATTGGGCAGTAGAAGGGGAGGTGGAGAAAAAGGCTTAGGGGAGTCGGAAGAGGAGGAGTCGGAAGAGGAAGTCGATGGGAGAGAGGCTGTGGAGGTGACGGAGAGCTGGAGGAGCTGGAGGAGCCGGAGGTGGAAGAACAAGAAAGGAGAAGAACGTGGTCTAGAAAAACCGCAAGTTGTAAGGGATCTCATAGCTGGGGAATAGAGTAGTGCAATGGTAAATCTGCCCAATCTAGGCTTGCAGTTTATAATCATAAATATTGAGTTGTGTTTTTCTTGACCAGACTTGTTTGGGTCGGAGATTTACCACAACAGGTTCCCCTTGTGGCCTGACTCAGGAGCACCACATTTGATGATGTCCTTCTCTGGCTAAGCTCGGCTGTTCTGGAACTTGCTCTATAAACTGGTGTGGGGAAACCTTGCTCTAAGGTCAACGTCTGACATTACTAAAGTCCCAAGCTCAGTGTAAAATGGCAGACTCCCTTTACCTTCTCCTTCTCTGACCTTGTCTGGGGACCTTGAAACCTCCACACCCTCTTTTGGGGGAAGTCGAGTTGTACCTTGCTAGATTACAGGTTCAGTTCCCTTGCTTCTGATAAGAAACCTTTTGAGCAAGCACCTGAGATTCCTGGAGTGCCTCCCTGAGCTAATGAGGAATCTCACTTAGCCTTCATCCAATGGACTTTGCCCACCCCAGATATTCCTATCCCCTTCCCCAAAACTATATAACCCTTGATTCACACCAAATAAAGTTGATCTGTCTCCCCAAGCTGATCCGAAATGTGATCCCAAAATGTTACCACTTCCATTCATACTTATGGGCTGTCGCCTGAAAGCCTGTTCATTGACTCTGCTCCCTTTGTCCCCCTGGGCTAGGGGATCACAGACTGGCTTTGATATTAGAAGTCTGCATATCCTTGTTTCCTGAGTACTGGGATTAAAAGTGTGTACCACCAATGCAGGGACCTAAACTTTTCTTTACCCGGAACTTGCTCTGTACCAGGGTGGCTTTGAACTCAGAGATCTACTTGCCTCCTTCTCCTGGGATTAAAGGTGTGTACCAACTTGTCTGGACCTAAGCTTCTCTTTAATTTCTTTTCATAATACCTTTATAAGCATGACCAGTATGTTTCAAGATCTGGATCAAAAGTCTCAAGATCTGGATCACAAGTGTGCCCTCCATTTGTGGATAATACAAATTATTATTGTAAATTGCCCTGAGATCACTACTCCTTTAATTCCATTTTAATATCCTTGAACACAGAATTTAGCTATATTCCACTTCCTGGTCCCCTTTTATACATTTTGTATTTTTCCTTTCTAAACTTGCTACACTTGATCAAAACAGTCTTCATAAAAGTGAACCACAGGACAGAGTTTATGCTGGGCTGTTTTGAGATTTTCTTCCTCAATAAAATTAATCTAAAACTCTTCACTTTAGCGTCAAACCGTGCTAGGATAATTTTCTTATACACTGTGTAAAGGTTGTCTCTGTATTATTCAAATGTTGATTTTTGTACCAGTAGAGAGCTGAGCACTATCTGGACTTTGGTATTGTTATTTTTATGAAGCACCACCTATCTCAGTGCTCCATAAACATTCTTCTTCATCACCTTCTGATTAGTATAATAAAGAGCTGATAGTCTATAACAGGACAAGAGAGGAAAGGCAGGACTTCTGGGCAGAATTGGAACTCTGGGAAAGAATCAGGTATGGCATGAATTCACCAGACAGGACACAGAAGAAAAAACAGGTGCTGGTATTGAAGGAGAGATAACTAGGCCAGCGGCAGAACTTAAATTGGAATAAAGCAGTTAATTAAGCCATAAGAGCTAGTTGGGAAATAGCCTAAGCTAAGGCCTGAGCTATAATAAATAATTATCTCTGTGTCATTATTGAAAGCTGGTGGGTCGAGATACTCTGCTGGCAGGCATACTCTTCAAACAAGGGCAAAAAGCAGCTATGTTCTTCAAAATATCACAAGAATGATCTCTAGGCGACATACTAAAATTCTTCTCTGAAACTTCTTGAGTCAGGTCCCCACGGTTCAAATCATCCTCAGTACAACTGTCTTCCATGTTTCTACTAAGATAACCCATTAAGCCTCACTTAAAGCATTCCATATTCCTCCAAACAAAAATCACAGTCAAGTCAGTCAAGTCCATCACACCAATGCCTCAGTTTCTGGTACCAAATTCTCTCTTAGTTAGAGTTTCATTGCTGTAAACAGACACCATGACCAAGGCAACTCTTATAAAGGACAATATTTAATTGGGGCTGACTTACAGTTTCAGAGGCTCAGTCCATTATCATCATGGCAGGAAGCATGGCAGCAGGCAGGCAAACATGGTACTGAAGAAGCCTAGATTTCTACATCTTGATCCAAAGGCAGCAGAAGGGATAAGCATAGGAAGTCTCAAAACCCACCTATACAGTGACACACTTCCTTCAACAAGGCCATTCATACTCCAATAAGGCCACACCTCCAAATAGTGCTACTCCACACAGTCAAGCATTCAAGCAGATCCATCTATGGGGGCCAAACCTATTTAAGCTACCACATCCATCCATGTTGGTATGTTATTTTTTTAAGTCTTGTTTAGGCAAAGATATTGTTGAGATTTTTCTGGGTGATGCTTCACTGTCAAACATAAAAGACACTATCTTGAAGCAGACAACCACCAGTATCCTGCCCCGGTCTTCTGGCTCTACCAGTCTTTCTAAACTTTCTTCTGTGATGGTTCCTGAGTTCTAGGTGTCGGGGTTGTATTTTAGATTTATCAGCTGGATCTGGGCACCCCATGGTCAATTCTCTATATTTGACCAGTTGTGGCTTTCCACAATGCTGCAAAAAGAAGCTTTTTTTTTTTTTTTTTTTTTTTTTAGGTTTTTTTGAGACAGGGTTTCTCTTGTGTAGCTTTGGTTGTCCTGGAACTCACTCTGTAGACCAGGCTGGTCTCGAGCTCAGAAATCCGCCTGCCTCTGCCTCCCAAGTGCTGGGATTAAAGACTGTGCCACCACCGCCCGGCTAAAAAGAAGCTTCTTTGAAGAACCACATTTACCCTTGTGTATGGTTAAGTGTTTAGAATTCTGTTATAAATTTTATTGGTTTTGAAATGACCTCACCAGCCATAAGTAGTGGGTTACCTTTTTGTTGTTGTTTTGGTTTTTGAGACAGGATTTCTCTGTGTAGCCTTGGCTGCTCTGAAACTCACTCCATAGACCAGGCTTGGCCTCAAACTCAGGGGTCTATCTGGCTCTGTCTCCCAAGTGTTGGGTTAAAGGCATGAGCCACAGCTGCCTGGTGTGTGTGTGTTTTTTTTTTCTAGTTTTGTTTTTTTTTAAAAAAACATCGCAAAACTAGGTTAGTTTATGTCTACTTGACACAAGATAAACTCATTAGAGAGGAGGGAACCTCAATTAAGAAAATGCCTCCTTGGGCTGGAGAGATAGCTCAGCTATTAAAGGCCAGGCTCAACAAGCAAAAATACAAGAAAATGTCTCAATAACATGAGAGTGTAGCCAAACCTATAGGGCATTCTTTTAATTAGTGATTGATGGGGAAGAGTTGCCCATTGTAGATGGGACCACCCCTGATGTATTGGTCCTAGGTTCTGTAAGAGAGTAAGTAGGTTGAGAAAGCCATGTGGAACAAGACTCTAAGCAATATCCTCCATGACCCCTGCATCAGTTCCAGCCCTGTTTGAGTTCCTGTCCTTACTTCCTTTGATGATGAACAGTGATGTGAAGGGTAAGTCAAATAAACCCTTTCCTCCCACCTTGCGTTTGCTCGTGATGTTTCATCACAGCAACAGCAATCCTGACTAAAACACAGGTCACAGTATTGAACTCACATTCTTGTGTTTATGAGGCAAGAACTTTGCCTAACTCTGAGCTGTTTCCAGGCTTCTCACCTGTTTCTTGAAGAGGGTGCTCTGTGAGTTTAAAGCTACTGGGCCCATAGAACTTGTCTGTCCTGGAAGAGTGGTGCCCATCACTCTATAAACATCAAATCTGATTTTTCTATACAGAGGCTGAGGACTCCTTGCTGGGATTGTCCCGGGACACCTTCAGAGACAGTAAGCCAGGCTTCTGCTGGAATAGCTCCCAGCCCAGCCCTTGCTTCTTCTGGAAAGCAATATAAATACAAGTTGGCTTCAGTCTCTCAGCTAGTGTCTGGGAACCATTCCCTGAGTAGGAACCAGGTAAAGGCCTCAGCTGCCTGTAGAAGAGGCCATAGGACCACGCTGGCTGGACGTGGGCACAAAGTTAGGCTGGGAGAGATATTCCATTTTCACCCTTGCAGGCCAATGCTTCCCCAGGCCTATCTTTCATAGGCTGTTTCCAAAGAGCAATTCCTTGCACATAGATGCTGCCCCTGTACCACAGCTCTGCTTCAGGATCACGCCCAGGCCTGGCAGGTGCTTTCTACCAAGGACAGAAGCTACAGTCTGTTCAGCTCCTCTGTTCTAGAAGCCCCTGGGTTTCTTCTGCCAGGTTGTGACCTTGTACTGGAGACTCTGCCTGGCCACTCTTATAACTACCGCTGTTTGGCAGATGAACTACAAGGTATAGAAAAACAGCTCAGGGTGAGCTTTGCCAGGGGTGGTGGGTTACAGGGTACCAATATGACTTCAGAGTTTAGCCCCAATCCACATATTGCTTCCTTCCATGGAAAAGATGCTGTAGCCTAGGGAGGTGTGTAACAGGTAGCCAGGCTCTCAATCAGTATCCAATTCCATCTCTGCCTGACCTTTAAGGGCCTTTGAGATTCCGGACCCAGGCTGTTACACCCTCTGATCCTGGCCTATTTGTCCCACTGCCCTGGAGACTCCTGCCCACCAGTGACCTATGAGAGGTATAGTGGCCATGAATACAGATGGAACCACCCCCTGTATGCTCTGGGACTGAGGGTGCAATGAGGCTGTTGAGCACAGCTGCCCTCTGGGTGTGGCACATCTGTCCATAGGACTCCATCTTACCCAGGCTCCCAGAACTGGAATAAACAGTGTGTGGCAGCAGCCAGCTTTACTCTATCTCCTGGGATAACCATTAACCCACCCTCTCCCCACATGGGTTATTTGAAATCCAGTCTGCTTATATTCCCCAGAACTATGCAGACTGGCAAAATATTCCACTGTACGGGTAAAATCCTGGTCAGGATCTAGTATACACCATCTTTATTGTAAGCTACCTCAAACCGTGTAACACAGTAGACATCTAGTGCCTGAGAGTGTGGCTCACCGTGGGATGCAGGTGACCAGAGGGAAGCTAAGCCTGGTCCGCTGCAGGAATCCTGAGTGAAGAGCGCTGCCGGAGGCTGTGGGAACAGCATTGTACAGGACATGGGCATTAACATACAGCTTCCAGGCAGCAGGCAGGGCTGAGGACAACTCAGCAGGGCAGTGTGCAGGCCCCCAGGTTTGATCCCCACCACCGCAGATTAAAACAAAATTAAAAATCAGTATTTAACTAACAAGCATTTTGGGCATTTTGAGCAGAGCTGGATTCCCCAGCCAGCCTCAAGAAGACAGTTATCCCTTGGGTAGGTGTGACAGGCCCTTTGATGCCTCCCTCTTGTCCAACCAATCGTGCTGGATTGTTATGTGACTGTGGGTACACAATGTCTCATAGTTTATATTGTCTCTATATCCATTTTCCTGGTTGGACTCCCCTGGTATACTAGGGTATGTAAGGGGTAAACTGGCCTTGGCATGGGGTAGGATTTGACAGGGCTCTGGGTGGGTCTTAGCTCCTCAGCTAGTTGGTATCCTTTTCCACTGAGGAGAATCAGATCATCTTCAGGCTTCGGGGCTGAGGCTTCCTGTCATCCCAGAGGTACTCTGGGGACAGCACCTTAGATGGTTTGTGCCAGATGAAGTAGCGATTCAGGTGGCTCTCTTCCTGCCAGGCTGCGATAATGCTGTTGGTTTTGTTCATCAAGATTCCCACGTGGCAGGTCCGGGTAAACTCATACACGCTGGCTACTTGTCCCCCAAAGACTGCCCCACCATAATAGAAGTCCCCCTCACTGTGTGCCACAAAGGCAGAGGAAACTTGTCTGCGTTCATAAGGGAATTGCTGTTGAGCTACAGCAAAATAGCCTGGGTGGATGGCAGCCACTAGATTCCCCAAGGTCTCAGGGCCCCATGGGTTACGATAGACCATATCCACATTGACACAGAAGAGGTAATCCACTTCTTTGTGGGCCCTCTTGGCAATGTGTTTGTTGATGGTCTCCATTCGGTGCATGGAGATCTCCTCCCACTGGGAATAACCCTGGATGGGGATGATGCCCGTGGCCCAGGGGAACTCTGGGAACGGCTGCGGGATCCTGAGTAAAGAGAGGAGCAGACCAGGGCCCAGGGGAACTCTGGGAACGGCTGCAGGATCCTGAGTAAAGAGAGGAGTTGACCGGGCCCAGGGGAACTCTGGGAAGGGCTGCAGGATGCTGAGTAAAGAGAGGAGCTGACCGGGGCCCAGGGGAACTCTGGGAAGGGCTGCAGGATCCTGAGTAAAGAGGTAATGGTGTACTTGGTACCCACGCATAAAGAACTCTCCAGCTGGCTCCAGAAAGGACTGAATGAAGCAGGTATACCTGGAGATGACAGCTCTGTTAGCCACTGCCGTCCACCACTGCCGGGGTCCCAGTATGCACTGAAGTTTACACACTAGTTCTCCACCTCAGGAAGTCAGTGAGGTCTTATCTTGGAGTCCTGATCTGTCAAACTCCCAGTCCTTGTCAAAGTTGGACACCCTCATCTGAAAGCCCTGCTTCAGAGTTTTGGATTAAGATGTATAATTGTTTTAAGGTCTGCACAAATTCTAAAGTCTATAATGGCGAGGCACTGGTCCGAGTGTGTCTAATTAGGGACTCGAAGGGTACTCAGTGTGTGACAGCCGTTTGAGACTGATCTGTAATCACCTGTGGCTGTGCGCACCTGTCTCGGAGGTTGATACTAGGCACTGGGCCATCTTCCTTGCTGCTTGTTCCAGTTTTTGTTTTTTGTTTGTTTGTTTGTTTTTTGAGACAGGGCTTTTCTCTGTGTAACCCTGGCTGTCCTGGAACTAGCTATGTAGACCAGGCTGGCCTCAAACTCACAGAGATCCTCCTGTCTCTGCCTCCTGAGTGCTAGAATTGAAAGCATGCACCCTACCACCTGCCACCTTATTTTTTGAGATAGGATCTTAATAAATCTGGGGATGGAACACAGGTCTTCATGTTTGAATAAAAACATTTTACAAACTGGGCTGTCTTCCCCAGTGTCTAATATACTTCCTTAAAATATTTTTTAAAACATTTATTTATTTATTTATGTGCATGTGTGCATGCATAGGACAGGTGTCAGGAGTTTTCTGTCCTTCCACCCTGCAGAACTGAAGTCACTGGGCTTAGAGGCAAACGCCTTTACCTGTGGGCATCATGCTTTGACTGAGCAGTTACTAATGGCAGGCAGTATTGTTTGGGATTTCCACAATCTCTATTAATGTTCTGCTCAGAAACTTGACCATTTTATACACACTCATACTGAATGAACACTAGGGAGTGAAAGTAGTTAAGAAGCTGCTAGGGACGCAGAATCAAGGGAAGATGATTACTAGACACTGGGGACATACAGCAGCGTGGATGGCATGGATCCATCCCTAAGACCAGGGGTCACCTGAGATGTATGGTCCATTTTTCATCTGGCCAGTACTTTAAGTCCTAGGGTCCAAACACAGTCCCAGATGGACTTAAAGGAAAGGCCAGGTAGGGACGAGGAGAGGTTGAGAGGACAAAGTCTTTCCCCATACCCTGCTGATCCTCTCCTAGGCTTCTTGTGTTTCCCTCTCAATGGCAGGTGAGCCCTTACGTCAGAAAGCTCTCCCACATCACTCCACAGCTCTTAGCCAGGCTGGCCTCTTCCTAGACCAGAAACCCCTGTGGTTCAAGGAGACTAAGCCTTATCCATTACTTAACTCTCCACGGCAAACACGGTGACTCCAATGGTCAGGTTCAATGGCTGGTACATATTCTTCAGAAGTTCTGGGTCAAAAGTTCCCTCGGAGATGATGGGTGCCAACTAGGGGGTAAGTGTCAGCAGCTCTGTGCGTCTGGCACAGGGGAGGCTCAGGCCATGGAAGCCTCCCTGTTTAGAAGCCTGGGCAGCATCTTGACCCTGTTTGCTGGGCCTTGGTTTCCCCATGTGAAACTGGGGATAATAACAGCTATCTCCGGCTAGGGCTGGGAAGCCTGGGAGTTGGGATGGACATACAGAGTGTCTAGAGCCATGGTTCTCAACCTGTGGGTCCCAACCCCCACACTAGTTGCATATCAGATATTTACATTTACAAATCCTAACAGTAGTAAAATTGCAGTTATGAAGTAGCAACAAGGTAATTTTATGGTTGGGGGTCACCAAGACATGAGGAACTGTATTAAAGGGTCACAGCATTAGGAAGGATGAAAACCACTGCTCTGGAGGGTCCTAGCACTCATAAGGTGATAAGACTGTACCACGGGTGGCATGCCCCATCTAAGTAAGGCATGTCTCACAGTACCACTGTTTACTGTTCCAGCCCTCTACAAAGTAGGTAATATATGATCAATCTCAAAAGGTAGAGCTCAGAGCAGATGGCTAACTGCCTAAGGTCACACAGCCAGTGATGGGTAGAGCTCGGCTCCCTGACTCTCTGGGGCCCAGGTCCCCTTTGCTATTGGCCCTTCCACCATCCTCAGCATCCTCTGGCTACACTGGATCTCTTGGGTCCCCCTCCCTGCCACTACCAGGTCACTCCCTGACACCTACCTGTGTTTCAGCAGCTTAGGCTGAGGGTACTGTAACCTGTAATCAAGAAGAGTCAGAGTAAAGCAGGCAGCTCCCACTCCTGGGACCAGAATCCAGGAAGAAAGGGTCTACTTACTGTGTCACAAGCTGAATCAGTTTCTCTTGCCTGAAGGGCAGCTTCATGTTGCTGGTGGTGAAGAACGAGAGAGGGACTTGTGAGGAACACCTTACTGTAATCTTAAACATGAGGCTTAAGAGAAAGAGAGGCGCCAGGCGGTGGTGGCACACGCCTTCAATCTCAGCACTTGGGAGGCAGAGGCAGGCGGATTTCTGAGTTGGAGGCCAGCCTGGTCTACAGAGTGAGTTACGGGACAGCCAGGGCTACACAGAGAAACCCTGTCTTTAATTGAAGTGGCGACGCTGGATTTCAGGGCTCTTGTGAAATTCTTGTTACATCTGCTTCTGTACCCCACCAAGCCTCCAATCTTAGTTCCATCTAACTGTGTTTTAAACTTTGGGCTCTTATCATTTATAGTAGTTTGCCAACATACTGGTTTCTTGGTATGTTTAGAATCTCTTGTTTTATCCGTAGGAACTGCCCGCTCTCTGTTTGTTTATTTAAGTTTTTAGCAGCTCCGGTTGACCTGTCAGGCTTTGACTTTTCTAGTTGTTTTTCAGGACAGTCTTTCCTCAGTGGACGAGAAATAAAGGCTCATGTTGTTTTTGCCATGCTTTAAGGGAGACCCCTCAGTCAGTTTTCTAGCATTAAGGAATTCTCCTGAATACCTTTGGATGACCTACGTTCATGGGCTTTATGTCTGTTCCTTCCACATCTTCTACAGGAACGTTTCTCTGTGAATTATGGTTAGAGAGGAACTTAGTTTTAGGAAACATGTCTGCAGTAGCGAATGACCTGATCTTTCACAGCCACAGCAATGGGCATATTGTGTTTCTATATCTCCTATAATTGTTTGTCCAACCACAAATGAATTGTGAGCATTAGATTCTATATCCAAAGTAGTCTTAATCCATTCCTAAGAGGTCTAGATCTGGCCCTTAAAAGTCTAATATTCTTTCTGTATTCGGCATCAGCATTTTCAAAAACTATAAAGTTTCAGTTAAAATTTCTCTAGCAGTTGGACCTGATATTGTTCTATTCAGAGCTGTAGTTAATCTTTGTAAAAAGTCAGTGAAAGATTCATTTGAACCCTGGGTTATCTTTGTACATGATTCAGATTGTCCCAGTTGTTCAACCTTGTCCCAAGCATTTAAAGACACTATATGACATTGTTCTAAGATGATATCATCAAGGGTAGTGTGGACTCTTAATTCAGAATACAAACCTTCACCTACTAACTGATCCCTGACAATATCAATGCCTCTACTCCTGTTTCATTGCTCCATAAACTGAAGCCTCATCTTCCCACCATTTAGTCATTGTAGTTGAGGGCCAGACTCTAAGATGGCTGACATCAAGTCTCTCCAATCTTTTGGAATTATATTGATTTTTGCCTGGTCCAGTTATTAAGTATCTGTTTTACATATGGTGAATGCAAGCTATAGGTTGTTACCGAGTCCTTAAATCTCTTTAAGTCTTGTGCCTCTGTGGGTCACCATTCAAATTCTTGATAGCATAATAGACCCTGTTCATGCTTCCTTGTCAAAGCTAGAAACCTCATTTCAGGTTTCTGAACAGTCACAGACTGCCTTTTTTGCAGTCTATGGTGATATAGAGTTTAGATTGGATTCATCTGAAATTTCTTTAAGGGATTGTCTAAATTGTTCTATTGTTTGTAACTTATCAAAGATTTTTCCAGTCCTTTCCTTAAGTCTGCTTTATTCTGGTCTCTCTTAAAAAGGATACGTAAAATTGTAGTCATTATGAAAATATAATTATTTGTGTGCTGTAAGTGAAACAAAATTATACAGGATCCAGTTGCCTTGTGTCATTTCAATTTTCATGTTTTTAAAGATTTATTTATTTTCTGTATATGAGTACACTGTAGCTGTCTTCAGACACTCCAGAGGAAGGTATCGGATCCTATTACCATGTGGTTGCCAGGGATTGAACTCAGAACCTCTGGAAGAGCAGTCAGAGCTCCTAAGCCCTGAGCCATCTCTCCAGCCTTTGATTTCCATTTTTAAAAAAAAAAAAACAAAAAACACAGAAACTATTTTTCTTAAATCTCTAGCGTTCTCCTTCCTCTGAAGAGGAAACTTCTGATTTCTTTGAAAAGTCAGTAATGTCAAATGATGCCTTGCTGGGGAACACAGGTGAAAGGGTGTCTTGCTAAAGCAGACTTGTGAAAGAATGATTTCCAGACGCAGACACAGGTGAAAGGATGCTTTGCTATAACAGATACATGAAAGAATGCATGATGAAGGAGTATAACTATGACCCCACAGACAGGGGGAGCTAGAACCTTGGTTTGCTTTGCTCCGCCTCACTATTCTTCACTAACAACTCACATGTATTGGTTCACCTTGCATAGCGTTGTTGATGGTTTGTGATGATGCCAGAAAGAAACTCAGAGAACTTCTCCCAAGGTTCCTGAGACCGCTTGCTGCTTCTGCAGCCTTGGGCTGGTTGTCAATGGTTGTCAAGCCTTATGGCTTCCTCAGGACTGGACTGCAGCGGCTGATTTGTATTTGGTATTTGCTACAGGACTAAACTGTTGATATCCTGATAATGAAGATTGGACTCGCCCCCAAAGAAATATCCTTAAGTATTTCCTAAATACTTCTCCCATGTCCTAATAAATTTTCTTTTCCACTGCCTCTGGTGGGTGGTGAGAGAAAGAGATGTATATTAAAATAGGGTGCAAAATTTAAGCTTACATTCCTCTGAGACTTTTTTTTTTAAAAAATATGATTGTCTCTACCAGTTTCTTTTCTTTCTTTACAGTTAAGCACAATTCCACACATTTTTACTTTGTCAAAGGCTCCTATCTGGGCTTGGATTTCTTCTGCATGTTGTCTTCACTGAGCTGTCCCAGATGTTCAGCTAGCTCACTACACTGGTTGTTGGCCCAGAGGTGGTTCCAGGCCCCGTGTGCCATTTGCTAGCTTCTCCACCCTGTCAAGCCTCTGCATGTCTGCAGGCTCTCACCCATGAGCTCTTTTCGCAGGCTCTAACCTTGGATTTTCTGCCACATGTTAAGAGCAAATATGACCATGGGCCTTTCTAAGCCTGTCCCAGTTACCAAATAATGACACTGGGAACTCTACTTAATTATAAACAGACAAAACAATGAAGCCCAGGAGGGCATAGAGAATTTGTAAGACTTCCATGGTGGAGCTGAGAAACAGGAGGGCAAGGTATCAGAGGTCAGGAAGAACCTAAGAAAGGTGCAGGACTTAGCAAGTAACTCCTAGGGAGAGGAGACAAAGAAACAGGGGTGGGGAGAGCAGGGGTGTTCCAGTATAGGAAGAGGAGCAAGTGTCTTAGCAACTAGAGAGTTACCCACATGGTGGAGCCCCTGGAGAGAGGGGGGTATAGCAGGCTCCAGGAGTCAGAGAGAAGAGAAGACACCATGTAGGTGAGTTGGTAAGGAGAGACACATAGTTAGAGCTGGTGGAAGAAAAAAGTTGATGAAGAGATGGTCTCTAGAATTTGGAACCAAATATAAGGAATGGCTGAAGCCAGCAGAAACATAATTTGTACACATCTTTGGAGAGTCAAATCAGCAGCTCAAGTTGGTTTGAAATGTTAAGATATCAGGTAGTAGTGGTGCAAACTTTTAGTCCCAGCACTCAGGAGGCAGAGTTTGAGGCAACCTGGTCTATAGAATGAGTTCCAGGACAGCCAGGGCTTCAAAGAGAAACCCAATCTCAAAAAAAAAAAAAAGTTGAAGTATGGACGTGATTTAAAGATAAGTGTGGTATACTCTATCAAGAGAGAGAAATTGGGAAGAAAGTTGTGTTTGGAGTCCCTTATATGTTAGGAGATGGATGGATGGTGAGGAGAGAACACGAAGTGGGTGAGTGGAAGGTTAGCTTTTATTTGGGTATTAGAGGTTCAGATATGTCCAGAGCACACAGCCAAGGAGGCCCACCCTTGGATAGTATGCTTTAATTTTTTCAATTAGTATGCAACATACAAAAAGGAAAGCCCTAGTTGGTGACCCAAGTTCCTGAAGGTTTCTCCTTTCTTTCTGTGATATAGAGAAAGAGGAAGTCAAGTTTAGAAGACATAGGGCCAGGGTCTGCAGCAGGGCCTGTTGTAACTTATGAAAGTTTGGCAGTGGGCTTGAAGAGGATCATGGGAAGAGCCAAAGACTGCTTCATCAGGAGCAGGCAAGAAGAGAGAAGTAATCCAAGAGTGTAAGAAGGCAGCCATTCCTAGGAAGCTTAGAATTTTGTCTTGAAAGTGACTAGACTAGATGTTTCCTACCTAGGGTAAAAACAAAACAATAACAACAACAACAAAAACAAATAAAACACAAAAACCTCTCTAACCAAAGATAACCCTCCTCCTGTCATCCAACAACAAAACTCCTTTGATCCTATCCAGGGCAAAAGCAAGACACTGCCTGTCCACCTGGTCCTGGCTGTTTGGAAAGTTTTGTCTGTCTGTCTTGTGTGTGCAGATGTGTCTGTTTTCCAGTTTGTCGGTAAGTCTTGGGGCAAACATCAGAGCTGAGATGTAAATGGATGAGGCGCAGCTGAGTGTGTGAAGGATGCTGGCCACCACATGTTCTGTTTCTGACTGCTCTTCTTTGAGGGACCCTTTTGTGTTCTTTGTTTATTGGTTTTGTTTTTGCTTTTTCTGCTGCTGCTGCCAGCCTCCAGCACCAATGGCTGTAGCTGGCCTTTGCTCTTTTGCGCTGCTTCTCTACCCCACTCCCCACTTTATCCCCTCCTCCCCTAGTTTCACCCTCTATCATTAAATAGGGGAGAAAGAACGGTAAAGGAGAGGGGGAGGAGGGAGGGAGGGAGGGAGGGAGGGAGGGAGGGAGGGAGGGAGGGAGGGAGGGGAGAGACAGAGAGGGAGATCTGAATCTATATTTTTTCTTCTTGTTTCTTCTTTGAGCATGACTATTAACAAACTACAACCAATCTTCCTGCACAACCAACAATCCCACTCCCAATCGGGGCTCTTAGCATCTATAGACTCTCTGAAAAAATGTCCAGGATTCCAAAAGTCACACAATCACAGAAACTATTTGCAGCTAGCAAAACCATGCCTCTGCTCCAGCATGAAGCAAATCATAGCTGCTGTGCACAACCCCATATCTCCACACCTGCAATTAAAACAAAAACATATTCTTACAGTGTTTCTGTGTTTTTTAAAGAAACCAAAATTCCGGAACTCTCACTACATTCTGTTTTAAGCCATTAATTATGATGGGTGTAATGGAAAATTGTTAACATATATTTTCAATGAACTAAAAATGAAAGGTTCTCTGAATACCTCTCCTACTCAATTCTTATCTTTATCAATTTTAATGGTATCATTTCCTATGGAAATATAAATAAATTTACATCCTCAATACAAACTGTTCATTGGCTCCCATTCTGATAGTAACACATCCTTATAGTATATAGGATGATTTAATCCCAAAGTTGTTTTTTTTTTCCTATAACCCAGTGTCTCTCAGCTGTTATTTCTTTCTCATTAACATTCAGAAAATTTAAAGTTAATAGAGCACTATTTAGTTTCTCCCTGGAGGCCTTTACTCACCCTTTTGGATTTATAAGCATTTTCTGTAAGGTACAACTAGATTTTTCTACAACTGTTTGTCCTGTATAATAGTGTGGTATACCTGTAATCTGCTTTACATTATAATATGCAAAGAATTGTTTCATCTTACTGGGGACATGTGTGGGAACATTGTTAGTCTTGATTTGTACAGGTATCCCATAATAGTCACTACTTTCAGTAATGTGGAATGACAGAATCTGTCTTCTCAGATTTCAAAGCAGTCGCCCATTGAAAGCCTTATTCTGTATCAATGGTATGGAGCACAAACTTTAGATTTCTAAATTCTGCAAATTGAAACAGATCTATCTGTCAGATTTCATTTCTTTTGTGATGCCCCCCCAGGTTTACTTCCAGTGGGCAATGGAGTTTGGTTATACAGAGAACAAGTAAGGTATTTTCTTATAATTCTCTTGGCTGTTGCCAGGTGATTGAAATATTTTTCTTTAAACATTTACTGTTAATATGGTATTTTTCATGAAGCTTTGGGGATTTTTTTTTTTTTTTTTTTTGGTTTTTCGAGACAGTTTCTCTGTGTAGTCCTGACTGTCCTGGAACTCACTCTGTAGACCAGGCTGGCCTCGAACTCAGAAATCCACTGCCTCTGCCTCCCAAGTGCTGGGATTAAATGCGCCACCACCACTGCCCGGCAAGCTTTGGGGATCTTAACACAACTCCTATTAATAATTGATCAATTTCTTCATTTCCTTGTGCAATAGACTTGGCAATGTAGTGGGTTGGCCTAAAGCTGCTTGCATTCTAATGCTAATCTGGGGCCACCAAGACTAGTCACCCCAGAGATGAGAATGTCCACACATAAGCTGCTGAGTGGCCCTGCTCCCAAGTGATTTCTGATTGGTAAATAAAGATGCCAACACCCAATAGCTGGGCAGAAGTGATATAGATGGGGTTTAGATTTCATGGGCTTGGGGTCAGAGGGGGACCACAGGAGAAAAAGTTAAGTGCAGGAGGAGGAAAGAGAAGCTGCCATGGGTTAGGACTCAAAAGAACCGACCCTGTGGTCTGGCCAATTTGAGTTTAGAACAGCCCAAATGAAATAGTACATAGTAACTCAGGGTTATCAATAGGAAAGTAGATTCTAACAACAGAGAGAATAGTAACTGCTCAGCTCTTGTGTTTAAGGCTGTTATAAACATAAAGGATGTGTGTGTGTTTCATCTGGGAACTAAAGTGTCAAAGGTGGGGTAGAAACCTTGGGCTGGGATTTAAATAATTTCCACAACACTGGCAAGCCTGTACGAGACAGAATATGGGTGATATTAAATGGATAGTTTCTATCTCTGATTGCCTGTTGCAGCTGTATAAATAACAAAGTTAATTCTGAATTATCTGAAACAAATTCAACAGTTTCAATATGCAGAAGAACTCTTTCTGCATCTTGAGAGTCACTAATTATATCAAGAGACTCAGGAAAATATAATAATACCATAAGAATTGCATATAGCTCTGATTTTTTACCTGAACTATATGGGTTTTGAATTACTTTGCTCATTTTGTCTAACTTATAGCTTGGCATTCCCAACTTATTTGCCTCACTATAGACTGATTCAAAAATTGCCATTCATTTTTTAAAATACATGTGATAATGCAATTAGTTATTTTTATACCCTGAAGATGTTTGCTTTTAGGATATTTACTGTTGATTTCTCCAAAATAGTTGCTACAGGCTCTTTGCCAGTCTTCATTGATTACCCATAATGATACAATCTCAGCATTGTTGGTATATAAGGTACCTGACAACTGACATAGTCTTATCCTACTTTTTATGATTAACTCAGAAACATATTCTATGTAATTCTTTAATGTTTTACTTTGTGTGCTAAGAAAATCTATCTTCTCTTAGCATAATGAGCCCAGGAGGAGAATGAGTTAAAGGGAAAATAACCAAAATATAATCAAGTTTAGGATCTATGCAATCCACATATGTGTCTTGCAGTCTCTGTTCTACTAGAGCTAACGCCCTCTCTCTGCCTCAGCTGTTAATTTTAGATTTTTTTTTTTTTTTTTTTTTGGTTTTTCAAGACAGGGTTTCTCTGTGTAGCCCTGGCTGTCCTGGAACTCACTCTGTAGACCAGGCTGGCCTCGAACTCAGAAATCTGCCTGCCTCTGCCTCCCAAGTGCTGGGATTAAAGGCGTGCGCCACCACCACCACCACCACCCGGCACTTAGATCGTTTAAGTTCAAATCTTCTATAACATTTGAGACAAATTACTTAAATCTTGATTAGTTAATCCAGTGGTAGTCCATAGCCCATTAATATCTCCCATTAATTTTTGAAAATTGTTAAGAGCTTGCAACTGATCTCTTCTGGTCTATACTTTTGTGGTTGAATTTTTAGTTGACTTATTTTATAACCCAAGTAGTTAATAGGATCTCTTCCCTGTAGTTTTTCAGGACCAATCTGTAACCTCCACCATGGGGTGTTCTTTGTGTTTCCTTAAACATTTTCTCAAATATCTGCATCAGAATCAGCCAACAAAATATCACTCATCTATTGATGAATAAAAGATTGAAAAAATAGCCTGCTAATTATTTCTAGTGGTTGTTGCACAAAATATTGACATAAAGTTAGGACTGTGTAACAGTCCCCATGGAAGGACTTTTCACTGATATCATTTTACAGGTTGAGCATTGTTTTTAAGTAGGCACTTTAAAAGGAAAGCAAACCTTTCCCTATCCTGTTCAGACAAGGGGATAGTTAAGAAAAAGTAATCATTCTATCGCTTACTATCATAGGCCAGGACTTAGTTAATAAAGTAGGTAAAAGGAATTTCAGGCTTTAACAAATCCATTGGTTAATTCTATTCACCGCTCTTAAATCTCAAGTGCCTGCAACTCTTCCTTAGTTAAGGGTCATTGTTCTAACACACAGGCTTGTCAGTCAAGTATTTTAAGGGCAGGGCTGTTGATACTTCAAATGGCCCCCAATATATAAATTTAGAAACTCAATCTCTGTTATGTTGTGTGTTTGAACACTTGGCAAAGCATGCTTTGTTTTGTTTGTTTACTTTTGCTTTTTGATGACCTATATCAGTACCTTCCCCAGGTACATCTATCATTTCACCCCTTATTTCATCATGGGCTGTCTCTGGGATTGCAGCAATGTTAATCCAAGTACTCTACTGTTGTAAAAAAATCCCTTCCCCATATTGAGATGCCAAATCTTTTAAATTCAGACTCCATTTTAGAGAACATGACAGTAACTTTCCAATTAGATGCTTACACATGTATTCCCTGCTTACTGCTTACCTTAAAGCTTTGCCCTGAAAGACATTTGGGACTCCCACCACCACCAAAAACATCCTGCATGACAGTGGTGCATTTGAGAGGCCAGAGCTAGCTTGAATAGAATAAAGACCCTGCTGTGAGTTGCATCAGATTGACTCCTGTCTGTTTTTATGGGGACCACTAACATTTTCCTGGCACTAAATTTTGGTGCATTAGCTGATAAGTTCCCCATGACACACAGCACTACTGATCTGGAGGGTCTTGAGGCAAAACTAGTCTAGGTATATGTGGTTTTATGTTTATAACCTTGTGTTAAACATCCTGCTTCTTGACTGTGTGAGCACAGAATTTGTCTGAGTTTTCTGAGAGAACTGCAGAGCAGAACAGAAGAAGCAAGCTTATGTAAAGGTAAATGCAGTAACTCTTCCAGCTGTGCTGAGATGATTTATTTGTGTGGAACCTGGTGGCTTGTGTTGCCATGGTAATTCTAGGTTTGAATCTAGAGCCATGCTGAGGAATCTGTCTGTCAGAAGCTTTCTATGTGGTCTGATCAGGTGAGTACTTGTGCAGTGGTGCAAAAGCTTGTGATTTGTGTGGCAGCTAATTTGAATGTTAGAAACTTTCTGTAAGATCTACAGAGCACAACAAAACTTGTATAAAGATAAATGACTTAAGTTGCCATGGTAATTTATCCAGGTCTGAGTAAACATTTGTACAGTACTGAAGGTTGTGTGTAAGTGCCACCTTCTGGTTGGTTCTTGTTACTACAAGCTGTATTTTTTCTGATTTTGGTTGATTTTTGTTTCTGGTTGTGCCTTTTTCTGTTCAGTGATTCTAAACAATGTCACATCCTTCTGGGTACAAGGCTTTGAATTTGTTTCCATGGCAGGTTGCAGTTAGGAATAGATGTATCTGGGAGCTGTGGCTATGGTGGGGCCAGGAGACATCCTGAGTCTCTGTCTGGGGTGGGCGTGGGCTCAGGGGAGCTGAGAGATGCCACCAATCTGGTTATTTTCTTGTGGGTGTGTGCCACTTTCTGGTTATTTTTTATTTCTGCCTGATAGGGAGAAAAGGTTAAATTTGTGTTTTGGGTGGCATAGAGAGGTATTTTTTATGAGTGTCACTTTCTGGTTGTTTCTTGTTTCTGCTCAAAAGACAGGGAAGGTTTTATTTGTGCTTTTATCTGTTGTGTTATGTTTCTCATTACAAGATGACTTTGATGAGGTGAGTTAGACAAGATAACTTTGATAAAGTGACTTTGATTTTGATGGACTTATTAACATGAGACAGGCTACGTCTACCACATTCTACAGTTCCCTTCACTACAAAAGAGGCCAGGAAACTAGTTCCTGGCCCCAAAGGGGAGCTGCGCCACACACACCCCCATATGCTTGCTTTCCCCTGACTCGCCCAGGTTGAGATTTTAACACAGTTGAAGGTAAGAGGAGGCTCTTAGTATACTGTGTCAGGTTCTGCTGGCAGGTCTCAATGAGACCACAAGATGGCCCACAAATTTGGCCATAGTATATGATATTAGACAGTAAAAGCCCTATAGCTTTTGTAGAGAGGGTCATGGAGGCATTTCGACAATACACCCCAATGGACCCTAAATTACCAGAACCAAAGATAGCAGTCAACTTAGCTTTTATCAACCGGGCAATACCAGATATTAAGAAAAGGCTCCAGAGGGTTGAAAAGTGAAGAAAAAAGAGTCTAAGGGACTTAGTGATAGTGACAAAAAAGAGTATTTAATAAAAGAGAGACTACAGAAGATAAGCAGATGAGAAGACAGAAGCAACAGACTCAAGACCTAGCAAAGATCCTGTCGGCAGCCAAGGCCCTAAAATATTGGACTATTAAGTCTCTGCTAAGAAGGCCTTACTAGCCGGGCAGTGGTGGTGGTGCACGCCTTTAATCTCAACACTTGGGAGGCAGAGGCAGGCAGATTTCTGAGTTTGAGGCCAGCCTGGTCTACAGAGTGAGTTCTGGGACAACCAGGGCTACACAGAGAAACCCTGTCTCGAAAAACCAAAATAAATAAATAAATTAATTAAAAAAATAAAAAAAGAAGAAGGCCTTACTCTGCCAACTACAGGTGACCTCCCTAGACCTGGGGATGCCTACTCAGACTCGGGGCCCTGGCATCAATCAATGGCCAATGTGTCACCAATTGGTAGAAGCTGGCCCCCACCCTGTTTACACATTAGTGCACCAATGACCTCCTGGTTAAAGATGATGCCAGAATGACTCATTACCAACCTCTCTTCTTGAATGCCCCCAGGATAACTTCTCAGCTGCCCTGCTGCCTGACCTCAATCAATGGACCTCTACAGACTGCTCGGATGGATGCAGAGGTTATATGGTTCACCAATGGCAACAGCCTCATTCAGGATGGACAGAAGTATGCTGGGGCACTAGTCTCAAACACTGAGATCATGTGGGCAGAACCACTCCTGGCAGGAATGTCAGCCCAGAAAGCTGAACTGACAGCTCTGACCAAGGCATTAGAGCTGAGAATGACAAGAGACACAGATGGCTGGTGTGCCTTTGCTACGGCTCGTATCCATGGTGCTATTTTTAGGGAGAGAGGCCTCCTGACAGAAGGCAGGACTAAACTCCAACCCAGAGGGACAATAAGACAGCCCAGTGGGTAGCCCTAGAAATTAGACCCCTCATGTCCTTGATTACATTAGACCCAGGAGATTCCACACACTCTGATCAGACAGAAGACATGATCTGGGCCAAAAACCTGCTTATGTCTCAGTGTCATAAGAGATGACAGAGGACAGCTGAGTACAAACTAATTGTACCAGAGAAAATAGATATACACATGCTGTCTTAGTTAGTGCTAGCATTCTACTGCTTTGAACAGACACCATGACCAAAGCAAGTCTTACAAAGGACAACATTTAATTGGGGCTGGCTTACAGGTTCAGAGGTTTAGTCCATTATCATCAAGGCAAAAGCATGGCAGCCTCCAGGCTGGTATGATGCAGGCAGAGCTGAGAGTTCAACATCTTCATCTGAAGGCTGCTAGTGGAAGACTGACTTCCAGGCAGTTAGGATGGAGGTCTTCAAGTCCACACCCATGGTGACACACCTACTCCAACAAGCACACACCTACTCCAACAGGACCAAACCTTCTAGTAGTGCTACTCCTTGGGCCAAGCATATACAAACCGTCACACATACTGAAAAAGATCCATTGTTCTTTATATATGGGACCCGGGAAAATGTAGGACTTAGTCCACCAGTCCCACATCATAATTAGAGATGCTAATTTGAAAATAGCTAAAATTGTTAAAAAAAAAAATATGAAGATTGTCAGTTGACTAATGCAGTTGCCAATGAGAAGAACCCCGGTACTCAATACTGGAGCACCAAGCCAAGAGTCTATCAAGAAATGGACTTCGTAGAGGTAAACCAGAAAAATTTGAATACGAATATTTGCTAATATTAAAGATACCCTTTCAGGATAGACTGAGACTTTCCCAACTAAACATGAGACTGTAGAGACAGTAACAAAAAAATTACTATAAGAAATTCTTCCAAGATACGGTTTTTCTAAGCTTATAGGGTCAGACAATGGACCTACATTTGTGTACCAGGTAAGTTAGAGATTAGCTAATATTCTGGGGATTTATTAGAAATTTCATTGTGCCTACAGACCCTGGAATTCAAGATAGGTAAAGAAGGTGAATAGAACTCTAAAAGAGACGTTAACTAAATTGACCTTAGCATAAAAAACCTCCCCATATCAGATGGGACTTACCCCTTTTAAAGTTATATTTGTTTTGATTCACCTACTGACAAAAGTTATTACACAATCTCGAGGGTATCCAATAGGTACACAAACGTGTTTGACTTAAACTTTGTGCTTTCCATAAAACAGGTCCAACTCTGGAGCTCCACCAACTTTAGCCTGGAGAACGGGTCCTAGTCAAGAGACACTGCCAGGGGTCACTAGAGCTTCACTAAAAGGGACCCTGTGCTACAGAGTTGCAGCATGGATCCACTGCACATCCATTTGCAGTTGAAGACAACCCTGGCCAGCAGGAGGAAAATTCAGCCTCAAGACTCTGCTGTCTCCCACTGATGGGCCCCTACCCATGCCCCAGGGACAGCACAAAGACATAGCCCTGTCACTGTTTTCATGAAGTTTCAGGAAGTCCCATGATTGGGCCTTCTAGTCACAAAAGAAGGGGGCGGGGATGAGAGGCCAAATGTTTTAAGTTCAGATTCCATTTTAGAGATCCTGACCTAAGTTTGAACTCAGGTAAACTAACAGGTTGGTACCTAACATTATTTTCCAAGTTGCCCCCCAACAAATCTGAGCCTAGCTCCAGTCTCTAGGCTAATCCCTAACAAGACCAGCATTTTCAGGTTATACCTTCAACAAGACCAGCGTCTTCAGGTTATTTCCCCAACAAACCTGCACTTCCGGGTTACAAGCCCTCCCCATGCCTAATGACCACCAATACAGAGGGGAGCAGCAGTTAAATTTATGATATGATTCCCAGCACCAGCCAACTATGTTAAAGGCCACAGTAACTTTCCAATTAGAAGCTAACACAAGCACTCTCTGCTTGCTGTTTACTATAAAGCCTTGCCCCATAGAAATTCAAGGCTCCCTCCTGCCCCCAAACTGTCCTGAAATACAGTGGTGCATTGAGGGGCCCCGAGCTAGCTCGAATAGAATAAAGACCCTGCTGTGAGTTGCATCAGATTGGCTCCTGTCTGATTTTTGGGGGACCACTAACGTTTCCCTACAATATGACCTTACAGTCCCACACATTTAACCCATCACACGCTTTGCTTTATCTGAGATAACTTCCCAATTCCTAGAAACTGGGCATACACCTTTTGAAGTGGCCATTCTGATTTCCAAGGTTTTGTAAAATGATAGTCACAGTAGCTCCTGTGTCCACGTTGCCTTCTATTTCAATATCATTTACTTGCAATTTTAGTTTGGCCTCTGATCATTATCTGTTTTCCAGACACAGGTTTTCCAGTACTTCTAAAACCTCCTGTCCTTTCTGCTGGAATGGCTTTGCTTTTGATATACAGAAACAGTTACATCCTATCACTTGTGTTAAATTGCATCTCTCCTTGTACACAGGCCATAATTTTAACTTCTCCTTTGAAATCTTTATAATTCCTGGGTGTACAATGAATCCTTGAGAAGTCAGTCTCCTCCTTCCTAAGTTCATCTCTACTGTCCCTGAAGGCAAAGAATATAACTGAATTTTGGGGGACAGAGTAAGATGTTTACCCATTGGCCAAGTCTAGAACTGAGCTGCCTGCAGTAACATGTATTAAATCTCCAATGCTGAGTAGAGGTTTTTCAGTCTGCATGTCACTGTTTGGCTGAAATGGCTTATACTTTCTACTGTAAGGTCACAATCTAGGCCCCCAACAGTAAGAAGTTACCTGGAATATCTCTTTTGGACATAGACTCATTGGTCCAGTGGCAACACTTGCCACACACCTGCACACCTCTGGAAGCCTAGGCCATCTTTCTTATTTAGAAAAAGTATTGCCCTTAGAGATGCCTTGTTCATGATTTTGTTGCAAATGACCATATTTCCCACAATTAAAGCACCAAGCATTTTGAGATCTGAGCCCCTTAATGACTTGGTCCCAGTCTCTTTGCAAATAACCATGTTTCCCACAATTGAATCACCAGACATTTTGATATTGGAGTCCTCTAGTTATACCTGGACCTATGATATTAGTGTGGTACACATAAGAACTGATATTGGTCATATCCCTTATTCACTTGTCCATAGGTGCTGCTCATGCCTTTAATGGTCTAAGAACTTTTTAAACATTCGGTATTTGAATTTTCACACACCAAGGTCTCTTTTGACATTTGCCTTGCATCAGGGTCTGGTACAGCTTTGTTCATAGCTGAGAGTAATCTTTGTAAAAGAAATCAGTGAAGGCTTCTTCAAGAGCCTTGTATAATCTTTCTAAATGAGATGGACTTTTCCAGGGCTCCTCAACTTTGTTCCAAGCTCTCAAAGCTGCTAAGCAACATTGTTCTATAGTAGTATCATCAAATGGAACCTATTTTTGTATTTCAGAATTACTGCCCTTCACCCAACAACTGGTCTTTTACTATATTCATCCCGTTGTTCTCTTTTGCTGTTCAATATTCATGACTTCTTCCCTCCACCAAGTTAACCATTGTAATTGCTGACTGGCCTCTAGTACAGCTGTTATCCTTCCCTTCCAGTCTTGGATAATAATTCTATTTTGAGTAGCCCAGTTATTTAGAATTTGTTTTACATAAGGTGAGTGCATCCCATATGAAATCATGGCCTCTTTAAAATCCCTTCTTCAATCTATCATTTCTGTAGGACGCCATCCTATCTCCCCATAACCTGTTCCACAGCATTAGCAGACATGTGTTATATGACTACTGGGAAAGTTGAGGGTGATGTCATAACCCAACTGCCCCTCCTCCCACTCTCTGGCAGCACAGCTGGTTCAAGATTAACAGTACAAGCTGTTTCCTCAGATTGTCCTCCCACTCTTTCAACTTTTCTCTGACCTAACCACCCTCTGGCACAGGTTCTTCCCCTCTTTCTTCCTGCAGGACACTCACCAGGAGTGTTCTCTTTGTTCTCTCTTTTCTGGTGCTCCATGACTCCCAAGAGCTTCCATCTCCCCCTGCATCCTTTCCAGTTGCCTTGCCATATCTGCAACCCTTCCAGAAAAGAGAGAGTAGAACGAACAACTCCCATAGTTTTTCCAATCCAGCCACTATTTGTTTTTCGGGTCCCTTCATTTCCACCTGAAAAATTTCCGACTGCTCAACCAACAAATGTTTCAAACGTTTTTGGAACACAATATATGAAGAAGAAACAAACAACAACAACAAATTCAGAAAATCCTCTCTGGATACAAAGCAGGGGACATCCCAACAGTAACAGATTACAGTAACACATACACACACATATACACACACACATATACATATGCACCCACATATGCATATACATACATATTTTGCTGGTATCTTGAAAAAAAAAAAACCAAGTCATACCTTCATCTTCTGCTGCTTCCTCCACAGCATTTGAAATCAGATTTTCCATTTTTATCCTCAAGTTTTGAGCTCCATCCATATTGGGCACCACTTGTAGCTTGGCTTTGCTACTTTGTGGGTTCTTCTTTGTCCCACCCTCTAACCTCCTGTTTTCACCCCCATCACTAGATAGGAGAGAAAGAAGGATAGAGGTAGGGGAGAGAATTAGAGAACCCTGAATTTAATTTTTTTCTTTTGTTTCTGCTTTGAACATGACTACTAACAAACCACAACATACCCCTCTGAATAACCAACAACCACTGCTCCTATGTAGCTCGTAGCATTTATATACTTTCTGAAAAGTTTCCAGAATTTTAAATGTACACCATCACAGAAACTATCTGCAGCTGGCAAACCACGACTCTGCTAGAGCACGAGGCAAATCATAGTCAGTGGCTGTGAACAGCTCCATAGCCCCACACCTGGGAATAAAACAAAAGTATATTCTTATATTTCTCTGTGTTTGTTTGTTTTAAAGAAGCCAAAATTGCAGATTGTTACTACAGTGGTGCTTGGTTTGACTGCTTTGATGACCAGGGCTTAGAATTTATCTCTGGGTTTTCTGGTCACTGGATTCAGTTTAGTAGGGATTCAAATGTCTCTTGCGGGTGGATAATATTAAAGTTTTTTTAAACTATTTTTATTAATATCTAAAGCTTAATATTTTAACTTTTAATCTAGATTTCTTCAAGAACATATCCAAAAATTATCTAACCAGACTTTTAATCAGTTGGTATTATAGGATTACCACTCCCTAGCTACAAAACCAGAAGTCTGCAAGTCCTGATTATACCCTTATAGTGAAGATCAAGCCCAAGACCAGGGCCAAGAAACAGAATCCCACCAGTCTCTGAGCTTGCTACAGAATCCCACCAATCCTTGAGCTTGCCCCCAAATCAAGCCATATTATCCCTCTGTTGGGGAACTTTGCTATTAAGGTAACGATTCCCCATGACTGGATGGCTTTCTGAACTTGGCACAAAATGGGGGACTTCCATTCTCAGTGGAGCTCCTCCGTCTCTGCCTGTCTTTGGAGAGTGTCCCTGAACACAGGTGGCTGGCCTTGTCTGAAAAGTGACCTTATGCAGAGCTCTCTGCAAGGCTGCAGAACACAGCACACAGGTCTCACTCTGGCTTCCTGCCCACATGATAATTAGGTGCTGTATTATAACCAATCGGCTCTTCCTGCTTGCTTGATGTCATGGTCAATTAGCCCTTCTCACCTGTACTCCTAAAAAGCCCTTATATACCCTAATCCTGAAACAATAAAGTAGACTTGTCTCATTGCAGCGTTCTCCAGCGGTCATTCTGTCCTCTGAGTTCTCCGCCTCTGCTCCTTTTCTCTCCTCATGTCAACAAACTCCTGGGAGAAAGCAGAGACAGACACATCCCTCCAATTCTCAGCCACCCTGGAAAGCTCCTGTCTCCAAGAAACCCTACATAAACTGTCTCTGCTCAGTTCCCTGCTGCTTCTCCACTTAACAGAGTTAGCTACCCTTCTGGGTTACCCCCTGCCTCCAATAAATCTCTTGTGTGAAGTTTGTTGTGTGGTGTGACTTTGTGGTATGCCCTGGCTCCTGACTGCCAGGATACCTCTACTAACAGCTGCAGCACTTTCACTGGGGAAGCCTCCCCTGCCGGAAGAGATAGCAGTTTGTAGAGGGAGCCTTTCCCTTCAGAGCTGCAATGCTTACATCTTGTCGTCTTGACTCAGATGAAGTGTTTTCTATCTAGGCTGATGGCCTTGTGAGTTAGAGCAACAGCTAATCCCAGGTAAGTAAGAGGTGTGGAAGACCTTATATCTCCTGCTGGACAGAAAGTTTAATAAGGTAGAAGTGTCTGGCTGGCTAATTTATTGTGCTATGTGACTTTATGGTTCTTCCTAGGCTCCTGACTGCAAGGTTATCTTTACATTCAGAACAATAACATTTGTATTGGGAAAATCTTTTACCTTAGAGTTGTTAATACTTAAAAGTCTGAAAAGGGCTGATCCCAAACAAGGGGGAGGAAAGACAAAAATCCCATGACTTAAAAATATACCAATATCTGGGATGAAAGAAACTGCACATGTACTCGGGAATTGGGTGGGAGAAAGTGCAGGTGCATTTGGTCTTACTTCTTTTTAGGGGGATTTACAGCTGGTCTTTGCTATTTTGTGCATTCTTTTTCCCACCTCTTTCCCCTGGTTTAACCCCCTATCACTAATTAAGAGAGAATGGGGGAAGGGAGAGATCCTTGAATCTAATTTCTTTCTTTTTAAGCACGATTACTAACAAAAACACAACCTGCCCCCTTGAACGAACAACTGTCTACCACCTCTTGGTGCTCTAGTATTTATATAACCTCTGAAAAGTTCCCAGAATTCCAAATGTCACAAAATTGCAGAAACTATGTGCAGCTGGCCAAACCACACCTCTGCTAGAGCATGAGGCAAATCACAGTCAGCTGCTGACAGTCTGAAGCAGCCCCACACCTGGGATTAAAATGAAAACATATTCTTTTAATATTTTTGTGGGTTTTTTTTTAAAGATCCGAGAATTCTCAAAAATAGCTCTCTCTCTCTCTCTCTTTCTCTCTCTTTCTCTCTCTCTCTCTCTCTCTCTCTGTGTGTGTGTGTGTGTGTGTGATGGTGTTATTTTTTGGTTGGTTGGTTGGTTTTTTTGTTTTTTTCAGACAGGGTTTCTTTGTGTAACAGCCCTCACTGTCCTGGAACTCACTGGTAGACCAGACTGGCCTTGAACCCACAAAGATCTACCTGCCTCTGCTTCCCAGGTGTTGAAATTAAAGGCATGTGCCACCATGCCCAGCTTGGCCTTACTTTTTGTTGGAGCACATGTATGACCTGAATTGGTACTTGGGCAGACATGGAAATGTTCAAGATAACTAGCACGAGGGCAAGAAAGAACAAAGCAGAGAAAAGATACAGAGAGAAAGGAGCCATAAATATGTGGCTCAGTGTTTACTGTTCCTTCTCTGCCTTTTCTCCTAAGCACACAGAAATATACACACATGTATGTACCTTTTATATCTTTGTGTATGTTTATGTGTGTGTGTGTGTGTGTGTGTAGTATGTGTTTTCATGTGTATATGTATTGTGTGTGTGCACACACTCACATGCATGTGGAAACCCAAGGTTGACATCAGGTGTCTTTCCTCATTGCTCTCCACTTTAAACATTGAGGCAGAATTTTGGTGTATTTCCCATCCTCTGATGCTCACATGTTACCAATGAGTCCAAAGTGGTTGCTGCCTCCAGCTTGCTTGGTCCAGTCAGCATGTCATCAATATAGTACACCAATGTGATATTTTGTGGAAGAGACAAATGATCAAGATCCCT
Organism: Rhabdomys pumilio; assembly: GCA_030674055.1. Classification (NCBI taxonomy): domain Eukaryota; kingdom Metazoa; phylum Chordata; class Mammalia; order Rodentia; family Muridae; genus Rhabdomys; species Rhabdomys pumilio. The sequence goes on along the minus strand of JANHMN010000002.1, from coordinate 101,882,384 downwards.
TCTAACTAAATTATATAACACGAGGCTGGAGAGTTAATATAACCTCGAGGTAAGACTGTACAACGCTGGTCTTGCCAACTGAGAGCAAATTATTTTTGTTGGTCCTTATGGACAGATACAGAGAAAGGGGCATTTGATAGATCAATAGCTGCATACCATACACCGGGAGGTGTTAATCTGGTCAAGTAAGGATAATACACTTGGTACAACAGCTACAATCAGAGTTTCTACCTGACTCTTTTCCATAGTCAGCTGTCATTCTCCGTGATCTGTCTTCTGCACTGGCCAGATAGGAGAGTTAAGGTAGGTGTGGCGAGAACCATCATTCCTGGATCTTTTAAGTCTTTGATGGTGGCACTAATTTCTGCAGTTCTTCCAAGGATGCAATACTGGCTTGATTCTCTGTTTTCCTTGCTAGTGGCAACTTTAAAGGCTTCCGTTTAGTCTTTCCAACTGTAAGAGCCTTCACTCTACAGGGAACCAATGTGAGAATTCTGCCAACTTCAACTTCTATCTATCCCAAATATACCTTCTGGGACTAGGGTTAATAACAAGATGGATTCAGGGACCCACTGGACCTACTGTGAGCTGGATGTTAGCCAGAACTCCATTGATCAGTTGACCTCCACGAGCCCCTACTTTAACTGGAGGACCACAGTGTTTCTTAGGGTCTCCTAGAATTGGTATCCAGTAGACCCTGGAGAGTCTGATTGTTTGCTTTTCCTTAGCTGCTCTTGTCAAAGGCTATAATACTCTCTGGAGAAGGCTAACAGTAAAACTTATACTTTCTCAAGGTCTTTCCTTAAGAGAACCTGGCTATCACTTCACTGTGGCTCTCCAAACTGGAAATTGGTTCATGGGTTGAGAATCTCTTTTGCCCTGATCCAATGTATCCTTGCTTTCACTTGAGATTTTTTTCCATTATGCAGATCAAACAAAAATTTACTATGGTTCTTTTCTATTTAATGCCTGGAAACCCCATGATTGATTAGCTAGTACCAAAGGTCCATACAAATCATGCCACCATAAAATTCACTTTGCCTGTGCTACCATCACAGGTCAGACCATGTGGACATGGCTTTGTCTACGCTGCTCATGATAACGATGATCACTGGGCCTTTGGTGACTCAGTGCTGCCACCTGGCTCCTGCTTCTTTGGGAGCTCAATTAAACCCACTGCATCTAATTCATAAAACATGCCCAACCCCAAGTTCTGATACAAGGAAAAGGGCAACAACAAAGCTCTTCAAATGTGTTGGTACCTCTCTTACAGGATTAGTGAAAGGCTTGTCCTCTGGGCCTTCTCATTATGGAGGATTAGGTTTTACACAGTGTACCCGCTCTAGTTTTGCAATTTCCCTGAGCCTTAAAAGCCCTTCACCAACACTGAGCCAAGAGATATCAGGGATCTCCAACTCCTTTTCAGCATGCTTTGGGGGGTCCCTGCAAGCTCTGATGCTTGCAGGAAAACGATCTGTGAAACGAAAGAAAGAAAACTTGGTTGACTTAGTTGGTGCTGGTTCAAAGTTCTAGAGAGTCTGACACCAAGTGGTTTATTGTAAACATATTAAGACAGTACAATTCTGGAAAAGAGCTTCCTGGTGTAATACAATTCCAGGTAGAAGAGGCATAATTACATTGAAACTCAGCTCAAAGTACTCGTGAGCACAAAGATGGGTCCTATAGCTTAAGGGCCTAGGATCTGGTGTGGTCTCTGATCAAGACAGTGTAGAGGTCAGCAGGCCATAAAGTACTTGTGACATCTCCCCTAAGGATGGATTCTATTGGTGGAGAAACCAAGCTAAAAATAAAGGTCTAGGAAGGGAGAGTACAAGATAAGCATTTAGGGGAATTTGGGTGAGATCTGGCTCTACAAATAGCAAAGGCCACCAGGTCGTTAACGACAAACACTCCCAGTCCTCTGGGTAGAAAACAGGTATTGATTTCCTTCTATGAGGAGACAATCCTATGTGATTAACGTTGCCGGCTTCCTTGGTGATCTGTAGGCCCAAAAACTTTTGTGCTCCCAGCAGCAGGCTTTTAAAAAATACTTCAGCCAAACAAACCAACTTTTGACACCTTTTTTCACTGTGCAAGCTTCCATATTAAACATAGATCTCCACTCAGAGGGCCCATAAACTCAGTAAACTCAGCCTGATTCAGCTTTATGTTCCTCCCGCCATCAACCCACACCTTTAAAACCCATTCCCACATATATTCCCAGCTTCTGCTTGAATGAACCGGCAAACTCAAGTTCTTTAGTAGCATAGCCCAACACATGGACTACACCTTTTATCTCCCCTCTGGGGACCTGCTTGGTCTTACGTCTGGTTACAGGTCTAGAGGCAACTACTGGGGGTCCTGAGCAACATCAGGATTGTTTTGCTTGGAATTTTCTTCAGAGAATGAAAGATTTATAATTCGAAGACAATGGAAGATTAATTTTAACTGAAAAGAGAAGCCGAAACTTGACTAGTTATGTTCAAGTCTTAATGGATGCCAGAGGCCATGTGAATATGTACTGTACCTGAGTTTGCTCCCAGAAAAGAGACAACACAAAGGTTAGCTCAAGATGGCTGGATTTAGGGGTGGCCATATCTAGGGAAAATAGAACTGTGGTGCTGACGCTGAGGATAGGAAATGGGGACATAGATCAGTGTGGGAAAGGGGCTTCCTGTCATGGGGAATAGCTCTCATTAGGTGCAGATGTCCCACTGCCCTCAGACCCCTTGGGACTCTGCAGTCGATGCAGGGCCTCCATCTGCCTCCTCTTTTCCTTGGCCCTGTTGATGGCTGTCCGGAAGAGCTTGCAGAAGAGCTGGACAGCTTGGGGTGAGTCGTCATTGCCTGGGACAGGGTAAGTGATGAGGCATGGGTTGCAGTTGGTGTCCACTATGCCCACCGTGGGGATGTTCATCTTGGCTGCATCCCTCACAGCCACGTGAGGTTCAAAGACATTGTTGAGTGTGTGCAGGAAGATGATGAGGTCCGGCAGGCGGACTGTAGGTCCAAAGAGGAGTTGTGCATTGGTCAGCAAGCCACCCTTGAAGTAGCGGGTGTGGGCGTACTCCCCACAGGCTTGGGCTGTAGTCTCAATTAAGTGAGAGAATTGGCGATTCCTGCTCACAAACAGAATGATGCCCTTGCGGTAGGCCACATGGGCAGTAAAGTTCAAGGCCAGCTGGAGATTCAAGGCTGTCTGATCCAGATCGATGATATCTTGGCCCAGGCGGTTCCCAAAGATGTATGGCTCCATAAACCTGTCAAAGAACCCCCAAGGTAAGTGGAACAGTGTTCGTGGATCTACCCTTCCCCAACACAGACACATATCAGCAACCTAGGTTCTTATATGCGGACACCGCAGGCTGAACGGTACTATTTACATTTGTCAACTCCCACTGCTCCTGTCTAGGGAGGGGAGTTGGACAGTTGTGGAGTTGAGCAGCTACCATCAGGTTTGTGGCTCAACCTGTCCCATCTTCTCTCTGTGGAGATCTGAGAACCAACTGCAGATAAACATGAACACAACCAAGGCACTCTGTCTAATGTAGCTCTCCATGGCCTCTCCAGCTGGGGTCCTCAGCCTTCGACGACCCAATTTTCACCATGTCTGTGAACAGCATCAATACTAGCACTGCACTTGGTGGTGTTGCAGACCCCCCTACCCAACCCCACTTCCAACCTTGACCCAATCCCACCACTCTGCCCACACTGCCTGTGTCAACTACCTATGACGGCAACCGGCTTTATGTCCCAGGTGTACTCGGGCCTCAAAGAGACTCTTCACAGAAAACAGCTCCTTGACATTGAAGAAATCGGAATGCTGTAATGGCACATCTAGGATCCTGCTCTGGAAATCTGAAAAAGGGAGGAAGAGCAGACACTGTGGCCCATCACCACCAACCAGAGACTCACCAGTCTCCTGGGAGTGGGAAACACAAAGCTGAGAAGAAACGCTAGGAAAGACCCTGGAAGACACAGGGGCATTTTTATGACACCGAGGGGCTAGTGTCAAGGTCTGAGGTGACTGTGTGGAAAAAGCCTGGTCAGCCCTCTTCCCTTTTCTCCACAGATATAAGAGGAGACAGAGGCCTCGTTGACTTCGAGTGCCTTAAATGCCCCGCCAGAAGACCGGCAGGATGGACAGATTCAAAACTAGTCTTCACTGGTCTCGAGGGCTACTAGGCCACAGGGGTTCTACTCTCCCTCCCACCACTTATATTAGTACTGGGTTCGTTTGGGGATCCCGAAATCACAACCCCCGCCACGATTCCGCGCCCCGGCCCAGCTCCACCCGCTGGCCTTTACCATCGCCGTCCTGGGGCTCGCTGACCGCGGGGACCAGGACTCCCGTGACCTTCCTACTATTCTGCCCCGCTGGGCCCAGGGCCGCCTTCTGCAGGAAATCTGGCCAGCGCCGCACACCTGTGGGGAGAAAGCCAGTGGGACCGCGTCCAGCCTACGTCCCTGTCCTACCCTCTCGGATCCCAGGTCCCTCCCGTCTCCGGAATCCTCCGCGCTCACCTGCACACAACAGCCGGGTCAGCACGGCCGGAGCGGGCGCCATGGCAGGCGCGTGTACAGAGATCCCGCAGAGACACTTCCTGCCCGGCAGAGCGCCTCCTCCGCCCCGCCGAGCGCGAGGGGCCGCAGCGCCGCCTGCTGGCCTGGAGGACCGGATCCCCGCTGTGCACTGCTCGCTGAGCCCGTGTGTTTGTAAACCTGAGAGTTAGTACTGGGTTAGTGGGGTGAGCTGGCAAGTGGGGTGAGCTAGGACGAGCGGACTCTCACCACAGCTCGTTCCTCTCGTACAGCGTCTTCTGAAGGAGGCGACCCTCTGGTTCAAAATGTTTTTTAGAGGGGGAGCTGTTGTTTGTTTCCTGAGACAGGGTTTCTCTGTGTAGCCTTGACTGTCTTGGAATTCGCTCTGTAGACTAGGTTGGCTTGAACTCAGAGAGCAACCTGCCTCTGCCTCTGGAGAGCTAAGATTAAAGGCATGCCCTGTTTATTGTTTGGTTTTTATATTTTTATATATTTTATATATGTTTTTTCTTTTTTAACATTTGTTTTAGATTTACTTATTTTTTGCCTATGTGTATGTATACGCACCTTGTGAGTGCCTAGTCCTCGTGGAGATCAGAAGAAGGTGGCTGACCTCCAGAAACTAGAGTTAAAGATGTTTATGAGTCACCTTGTAGGCTCTTGGAGTTGAACCCAGTTTCCCTGCAAGAGCAACAAATGCACTTAAATGCTGAGTCATCTCTCCATCCCCAAATTACATTAAACAATGATAACAATGACCAGTCTCTCTGGCTGGCCAAACATTCATAGAGATCTGCCTCTGTCTCCTGGGTGTTGGAATTATTGGTGCACACCACCACACTGTGCCCCAAATAGTTTTTATTGTTTGTTTTTAAATTGTTATTTATTTTTATTATTGTTGTTGTAAGGTAAGGTTACACTATATACCCCTGACTGGCCTAGAACTCTCTTTGTAAATCAGGCTGGTCTCACACTCAGAGATCTTCCTCCTGGTATTGCACTAACACTTTATTAATGCAGTCATTCTTGCGTATGAGCTACTCTTCCATAAGAACTACGTGCATGGCTCACAAGATCATTTTTTATATTTCACCAGTATTTGGCCTAGGATTCCCTAAATCTAGCAACACCTCACATCTAGATTTTAGACTGAGTTGTTGGGGTTATGGAGTGATAGAGGCCAAGGAGAAGCCATGGCCAGTACAGTAAACGACAGTCAATACTTACTCAGGCAGAGATCTGAAGCACCTAATTCCTGCCTATTGGCTGGTGAAGTTCCAGGTTCTAAGGTTTCATTTGTCCAGGATCCGCTTCCTAGTGCATTTTGGGAGGATACAAAGATGTTCCCACAGTCCCAGAAAAAGTCCAGCGGAACTCTCAGAGGAGCAGAGTGTGGAAGCTTGGAATTCGTTGTTCAGAATTCACGGTCTCCTTTGTAATTCTCCTTCTGGAAGATTCTAGACTTGCCTACAGTTCTTAGCCAAAGCAGCCTACAAACCCGCCTCCTAGTCAGGTGACTTCATTGCCTAGCAACAGGACGCCCTGCCGCAGCAGCCACAGACTTGACTGTCCTGGGCTAGTTTCCTGCGCCAGGCCAAATGTCTGAAGAAAAACCGCAAGAGTGCGCCCAGCCGGAGGAGCCCAAGGCTAAGCCTGCCCCAGAGAAGACGAGCGACTACTACCGCATTAGCGAGAAACTCCCAATCAGGTTCAACAACCCGGCGTGGTTTCATGGCTACAGGTAAGGAAGACTGAAGTTACCTCCATGCAGCAGGGTGGCCCTAGCTTTGGCCATGTGTATGAGAATTCCCAAGTGCCTGGCTGCTGAGGACAAAAGGAGCCAGACATGAACCCTGGGCCTTGTGTCACCATTACTTTAAGGTCCTGCTGTCTGAACAACAAGAGTAAATGTGTGTGAACATAGCCTCGTTGTAAGCAGGGGATGTCTCTATTTTAAAGCTTCCCTGAAAGTTGTACACCTTACAGGGCAGCCTGGTTCTCTTGGAAATAAGTATGGACGTCTTGTTGACTTCTGAGAAGCAGTGCAGGCACACTCCCTTTCTGCCAGTAAGAAGACAGCTTGCTGAGGCCTCCGGTGTGAAGAAGAGCTGCTGGTAGCCTCTGTGTCACAGACCACAGCCTCACAAACTAGATTTCCTTCTTCCTCTCTAACTAACAAAAGCTTGGCATCTGTAAGGTTGGGGCTCAAAAGCAGAGGGACTCCTGGGTGATAGGGTCTGGAAGCTGAGGTATTGTCCCTGAGGTAGCTAACGTACCTGGCAGTGGCAGTCTGTGCCAAGGTTCCACCAACACCCCTCCTCCAGCATTTGCTGGCTGGGTGTTCTGTAGGGGTTCCCTTGGAAGGATCAGGGGCCATGGCTAGCAGAGGAGGCCAGAGACACAGGCCTGCTGGGAGAGTGTGCTCTTAGTGGGAGCCCTATTGACATGGTATTGTCATCAGGGACATTGCCAAAAATGTTCCATCAATCAAATTCTTCCAGGCTGACATATTTTGAGTATGTGTGAGAAACAGGCTATTTGTCTTCCACAGGACCAACGAAGCTGTTTCCATGTACAGGACCAGTAACCAAACCTATGGGAGTAGAGCCCCAACAGTTCATGAGATGCCGGTAAGTGCAAGCCACACGTGGCAGGGGAGGTGCCATCTGGAAGAGTGGATTTGTGAGGAGCCAGAGTTGGAAATCAGGTTCCCACATTGTAAATGTGTGGCACCTCAAATCGCGTCACAACAAGGCAGAGCAGAAAGATGATAGAATACAATCTCGAAGCAAAATATATTGTAGGAAGAAAAGTCCAGGTAAACTTGCTTCCACACAGGCATACACCTCTTCACATGGGCGTGCACACCTTTGCATGGGCAGCCAAAGGCAAATTAGTGAAGCCAAGTGTTCATATGAGTGACAGAACTCCTCTGAAGGGCCTGTCCACGAAAAGATCTTCTGGAATCAGTGTTCCAAAATCAGACGAAAGGTGTTTCTGTGGGAAGCAGGCCATGGAACCTGCTGCCCATGCATTCTTAAATGCATTGACCTTGTCTCAGTGTTGGGATATGCCATGGCACACATGTATGGAGGTCAGAGGACCAAGATTTATTTATTTATTTTATGTATGTGAGTACACTGCCGCTGTCTTCAGACACACCAGAAGAGGGCATTAGATCCCATTACAGATGGTTGTGAGCCACCATGAGGTTGCTGGGAATTGAACTCAGGACCTCTGGAAGAGCAGTCAGTGCTCCTAACCACTGAGGCACCTCTCCAGCCCTCAGAGGACCACTTGTAAGAGTGTGGTTTCCTTTTTCTAGTTGTAAGTGCCTCTGGCTTTTTTCTTTGAGACATGATCTCAAGTTAGTCAGAGCTAGTTCTGAATCAGTCCAAAGCTTTGAAGACCTGAACCTCTTGCCTCTACCTCCCAAGTGCTGGGTTAAAGGTATGCTCTCCCACATCCTGTTTCATGAAGTGCTTTGTGAATGTTAGACTTGGTGTTCCCCCCCCAACGCCCCCCCCCCCCGCTGAGCCACACCCCCGTTCTGGTTCTGGCTTCAGCCTTTATAAAAGGCCATGGAGAAGAGGCTGCTCTTTTCTTTTTTTCTTTTTCTTTTTTCTTTTTTTTTTTTTTTTGGTTTTTTGAGACAGAGTTTCTCTGTGTAGCCCTGGCTGTCCTGGAACTCACTCTGTAGACCAGGCTGGCCTCAAACTCAGAAATCCGCCTGCCTCTGCCTCCCAAGTGCTGGGATTAAAGGCGTGCGCCACCACTGCCTGGCGAGGCTGCCCTTTTCAGCAGTGGTAATTTACACCCAAGTTAGCAGGCCATCGGCCACAAACAGCGAGTAGGTATCAGAGGCAAGGCAGGGGGTAGGTACTCCCTGCTCCTTTGTCCTGTTCTCTGGTGTTGGCTTTTCAGTTTTCTGACTCAGTCCACTGCACTCTGTGAGCAGCTCTTATTATTATTCTCTATGATAGTGCAAGAGTGGATATTTATTATTTTAGACTTGTCAGAATAAACCGACTGTGCAGGGTCAAGAGCAGGCGGGCCGAGTGCTCAGTGCGCAGCCTAATAGCAGTATTGGCTCAGGTAGATCGGGTCTACCTGTAATACACCATGCAAACAGTGGGGGGAGCTGTGTGTAGTAGAATAGTATTTGGACACTTCTTTCTTTCTTTCCTTTCCTTTTCTTCTCTTTTCTTTTTCTTTCTTCCTTTTTTTCCTTTTTTCTAAGACAGGAGTTCTCTGTGTAACAGCCCTGGCTATTTTTGAACTCTCTTTGTAGACCAGGCTAGCCTTGAACCCACAGAGATTCTCCTGGCTCTGCCTCCCAAGTGCTGGAGTTAAAGGCATGCACCACCACACCCAGCTAACTTTTTATACGTTAGTTATAAGTATTTTGTTAGAGTACTGCAAACACTGCTCCAGAGTATTGAGGCTACACTCACTGAAGCTTACACGGGCCTAGTGGCTTGCCTAGTGTGGCATGACTAGCAGGAGGAGTCCTCCTCGGTGTGTGTGGGCGTGCATGCGAGCATGCTTGCATGTGTGTCCATGTGCATGTGTGTAGGAGTACAACTCTCACCTAACCCCAGGTTAATAATGATTGTTGTCACACCCCGAGGCGTGGAGGTGTGGCATGCAGACGATCCTGTAACTTCTCTCGCTGTCCATGTAGAATGGAAAGGAGGCAGTGTTAATCATGTTAGACACAGCACAAACTAGGATGGTTGGGGCAAAGGAGGCCATCTTGCTCTGCTTGGTTTCTGGCCTTCCTAGCATCAAAGGCTATATTTCCTCACTAAATCTTCCTCTTTGTCCAAAATCCCGCTTGGTCGGACTGCTTGAGTGTCACCATGTACCACTAATCCTCTTGTTTGTTTGTTTGACTTTCAGAAAGTATTTTATCCATCTTCAAATAAGTTTTCCAGACAACACGCAGCTTTTGGAATGTTCCGGAGTCATAATATTAATGTCGGTCTGGACAAGAGCATAGTGACCGGGCCCGACAATCACGTCACCCACTATGACCGCTTTAACTTTCACCCCAGTTACAATGTCAACAGGCCATCCATCTGTGACTAAGGGAGCTGGATGCCTGTCCTCGGCTCTCCTGACTCAGAGTGGCTTTAGGGAGCACGGATGCCCCTGATTCTTGACAAGACCTCTATTCTAAAGGCTTGGTCTCACAGCCTTCTCAGAAAACACTTTTCCTTTCAGGAGGAGAAAAATGTGCAAATAGGGCCGTAATGTCTTGTGTTCTGCATTTCACACAGGAAAAATGTTGACGGCATCTTTGTTTTATTAAAAAGTTGCCACAGCCTCAATGTCTTCCATGTCTCATATTTGTCCTAAAGCAGCAGGGAACTGCACATCTTGGAACCCAAATCTTGGTCTGAAATGTGGGGTGTGCCAGGGAGTGCCGGAAAGTGTCTTTATTTTGGAGCTGTTGCCATGTGTGACTGTACTAGACTAAAGTCTCACAGACCCCAGAGAGGGTGGGGTGACCCACCTGGTGGTACAGATGTCAAGTGAGCATCATTCAGCAACAGTGAGTCAGGGGAGAGACATGCCAGGCACCAACTGTGGTTATCACTGTTGATGACTGTGGAGGTTGCGTGTCTCCCATCCAAATTCCATCCAGGTCTGGTCACATTTGGCTTCCCAGGTTGGAAATGCTCAGGTTTACACAAATGCTTGCTCTAATCATTTTATTTAAAGATTTTATTTTAAAATGATTCTGTGTGTCTGTGTGTGTGTGTGTGTGTGTGTGTGTGTGTGTGTTTGTATGTGTGTGTGCACATGTGTGCCCGAGGAGTGCAAAAGAGGAGGTATGAACTGTCCCAAATGGGTACTGGGACCTGAACTTGGGTTCTTTGTAGTAGTGTTGAGTAGTTATGTGTTTTTAGCCACTAGGCCAACTTTCCAGCTCTGATTTTCTTTTCTTTTTAATGCTTTCTTTTGTCAGGCCTGTCAGCAAGTGCTTCATTCCAACTGTTAGCCATCTTGCTGTTTGTCTTAGGGTTTTTAATTGCTGCAATGAAACCATGTGACCAAAAAACTATGTGACCAAAAAGAAAGTTGGGGAGGAAAGGGTTTATTCAGCTTACACTTCCACATTCCGAAGGAAGTCAGGACAGGAACTTAAGCAGGACAGGAATCTGGAGGCAGGAGCTGATGTAGAGACCATGGATGAGTGTGGCTTACTGGCTTGTTTCCCCTGGCTTGCTCAGCATGCTTTCTTATAGAACCCAGGACTACCAGCTCAGGGATGGCACCACCCACAATGGGCTGGGCCCATTGTGATCACTTAATTGAGAAAATGCCTTAAAGCTGGATCTCATGGAGGCATTTCCTTAGCTGAAGCTCCTTCCTCTCTGATGACTCCAGCTTGTGTCAAGGTGACACAAAACCAGCCATATACTGATCTTGATTATTTTTTTCAGTGTGTGTGTGCTCTTGCACCTGGGTCTACACAGTGAGGCTGTACTGTACCATGTGTGCGTGTGTGCATTTGTGCATGTGTGCAAGCCAGAGGCTGAGCTGATGTAACATCTGTTGTTGTCTTTTGTTCTGAGACAGAGTCCCTCACTGAACCTGGAGCCTGACGTTCCAGTTTTGGCTGGACTGACTGGCCAGTGAATCCCTGGCATCCCCTGGTGTCTGTCCCTCAATGCTAAGGTTAGAGATGCATGCCCCTGTGCCAGGCTGGGGATCCAAACTCAGGTCCTCAGGTTTCTGGGACAAATGCTTTACCCACTGAACCATCTCTCTATTCCTGACTTTTTTTTTTTTTTAACTTCCCACGAATGAGGTCTTCTCACTACAGGAAATCTGGGAAGGGTTGAGCTCAGAAAGAAGAAATCCTAACACACAGTCATTAATATTTTGTTCACAGAAATTAAACACCCTGTTTTTTTCTCTTTGGTATTATTAATGCACAAAGTAAACTTTTGGCAGCAGTCTTAATGCCTAACTTGGAGTGGAAATGCTCTCTAGAAAAAAAAATCGATTGGTTTAATTAAAAAGTCTGTGTCTCCACAGACACACACCTTAATTAAAATCCTATGAACAGGCTGAAGCCAGAATCTTCAGTCTGTCTTCTGAGGTAGAAACCCGGAAGACAGGGTGGCCAACTGAAAAGTCGGTCTTGTTTTGTTTTGTACGATTTAGTTAGGGATTCAAGGAAATGATGTATGCCTTTAATCCCAACATGAGGGAAGCTGAGGCAGAGGCAGGGAGATCTCTGAAAGTTTTGAAGCCAGCCTGGTTTATGTAGCTAGTTCTAGGATGGACACAGCTATATAGACTCTGTCTCCAAAAAATATATATATATATTTTTATCTTTTCTTTTTTAAATTTAGAGTCTGGAGAGATGGCTCAGTGGTTAAGGGAACTGGTTACTCTTTCAGAGGACATGAGTTCAGTTCCTAGCACCCACATGGTGACTCACAACTGTCTGTAAATCCAGCTGTAGGGCCTCTGAGGGCACCATGTGGTACACACACTTACATACAGACAAAACATGTATACACATAAATAAAAAAATTTAATTTATCATTTGTGTACATAGGCATGCCTTCATGAGTTTGTACCACATGAGTGCAGATGCCTAAAGGACCTAGAAGAGTATGGGGCGGTGGGCTGTGAGAGGCAGCTGGGCACCTGGTCGAGCACAGGCCTCGAACCCCGGACCCTAATGGGATGGTAGGTGTTCAGCCTTGCTCCTGGGGCCCTGGTTCCTTTCATTTAGCTTCAGCCCTCCACAGCCCCTCCCACAGAGGGGTCTATGGCCATCAGTCGTGAGGAACAGCACCTCAGGCTCTTCCACATGTAGATGAGGTATCTCCAAGCTCTCAGACCAAGCCCTTAGGCGTTGTCTGCTGCCAGACGCTGACCCACCCAAAACTGTATATAAGAGCCCTATGGGGAGAAGTAAAGGTGTGCGAGAATCATCCTGTTGTCCTAGAGGTTTTGTCGCAAGAGCTGTAACACTTGGACGTCTGATTTCCCAAAGTACCTTCAGGACTTCAGGACCCTCCCCTCCTTGCTAGCTAGCTGGCTTCTCACCGACCCAGCCTGGACCAGTTCAGCTCAGAGAGACAGGTGCAGCACCTGGAAGCAACTGAGCAGCAACAGCGGAGACACTGGCAGAGGCAGCGGCACAGGCAGTGGAGGTGATTCCTCCTCCCTGATCCCACTCTATCCCCTTGGCCTGGACCCCCCGCACCTGGCCGGGCCAGAGGTCTTCCTGGGAAGCCCTCCAGAACAGGACCCACAGAAGAGGGGTCCCTGAGCTGGGGTTACAGGAAGCTGTGAGCCGCCTGACAAGGGTCTTGGGAACGGAACCTTGGTCATGAGCAAGAGCAATACTGCTCTTAACTGCAGAGCCATCTCTCCAGCCCCTGGACTAATCAGTTTGTGACTTTTTGAGACAAGGGTCTCTCTACATAGCCCTGGCTGGCATAGAACCCACTATGTAAACCAGGTTGGCCCTGAATTCAGAGATCCACTTGTCTCTGTCTCTAAAGAGCTGGGATTAAAGACGGGAATCATTATGTCTTCCTGAAAATGGTGTGATGGTTTGTATATGCTCAGCCTAGGGAGTGGCACTATTAGGAAGTATGACCCTGTTGGAGTAGGTGTGTCACTGTGGGTGTGGGCCATAAGACCCGCATCCTATCTGCCTGGAAGCCAGTATTCTGCTAGCAGTCTTTAGCTGAAGATGTAGAACTCTCAACTCCTCCTGTACCATGCCTGCCTAGATGCTGCCATGTTCTCACCTTGATGATAATGGACTGAACCTCTGAACCTGTAAACCAGCCCTAATTAAATGGTGTCCTTTATAAGACTTGCCTTGGTCATGGTGTCTGTTCACAGCAGTAAAGCCCTAAGACAATAGGTTAACAATTATTAAAAATATTCTTTAAATGCCACCAGTACCTTCTCTATTTAGTTCCTCTCTTCTACATCACTGAGGATGACCTTGAAATTCTGACCCTATCTTAACCTCCTGAATGCTGGGATGACAGGCGTCCACTAACTACCACACTTGGTTTATGTGATGCTGGGACCAAGCTCAACTAAGCTACATCCTCAGCCTGGTCTATCTTCTGGGAAAAGAAGGTCTCAGTGACCAAGTGCTGTAAAGAAGGGGTGACCTTCGCAGCAGCCATCTTGCAAAGCAGGTAGACAGTGCCATGGTGGAGAAAACCAGAGTTTGAGACTAGCCCAGAGTGACTGAGATAGCTCGCCGTGCTTTGGGTGTTTTGTTTTGTTTTGTTTTGTTTTGTTTTGTTTTTCGAGACAGGGTTTCTCTGTGTAGTCCTGGCTGTCCTGGAACTCACTCTGTAGACCAGGCTGGCCTCGAACTCATAAATCCGCCTGCCTCTGCCTCCCAAGTGCTGGGATTAAAGGTGTGTGCCACCACTGCCCGGCTTTTTTTTTTTTTTCTTTTTTACTGTTGCTATCTTCAGACACACCAGAAGAGGGCATTGGATCTCATTACAGATGGTTGTGAGCAACCACCATGTGGTTGCTGGGAATTGAACTCAGGACCTCTGGAAGAATAGTCAGTGCTCTTAACTGTAAAAGACCTGAGCTAACTGTAAAGGACCACTCTTGCCCACGTTTGGGGACCAAACTATAGTGGCCCGTTTTGTTTTGTAGGTCTGGGTTTAGCAAGAGAGAGAGTGGGGGAAGAAGGGGAAGAGCCGCGAAGAATAGAGACAAGCCAGAGGATCTGTAGTAAAGTCTTCTTTACTGTCTCCACCATACACACACCACTACACCTACTACTACTACACCACACACACACACACACACACACACCAAGGAAATCCTGGGTATTTATAGGCTTTTGCTATGTGCCTTGTAGGCGTGTGGATATGATGTAAGCCTTACAGTCGTGGACAGCACGTGCACCTTACAGGCATGTATGGCGTGGATAGCACGTGCTTTACAGGTGGGGGCACCAAACAGCAAAACAAGCTATATAGGATATCAGAGTGTGCTTCAGCTGTTGTAGGCTGTTGAAAACCAAGTCTCATGTCAGGGTATATGGCTCAAGATGGCTGCAAAGCTGATAGCTGCTTTCTAGCCACTTTTTGCTTAAAGTCGGCTCCCAACACTTAACCACTGAGCCATCTCTCCAGCCCTGATGGCCTGCTGTGTGATGAGGCAGATTTGTCTTAGCAATGGAGTGCTGGATTGTCCTCACTTACAAAACCCAGGGGTAATATGGGGCCTGGACCAGGATTGTCAGCTGGCAAACAAAATGTGGGTTGGCACAAGGTCCAAGCTTGCTTGTGGGCTGTGTGGGCTTCATTCTAGCACTATGGTTGGTCACTGAATTGCTTTAATTGGCCATGTCTAATAAAATGCTTTTCTGGAAGAGCTGATGAAAGTACAAAGGAAATGCCTGGAAAGCAAAACAAACAAACAAAGCAAAACCAACATCAAAAAACTTTTGATGTAATGTACCTGTCTGTCTTACTCCATTTCCTGTTGATATAACAAATTATTTTAGGCTTATAATTTGTACAGAATAGAGGTTTGGGGGCTCAGGGTTCTGGAGCCTAGGATTCCATATCAAGGCCTTGATGTCTGCTGAGGACCTCATTCTGAACCAGAACAGGAAAAGGTAACACAGAACGAGGCAGAACAGGCCAGCTAAATCAGGCCTCTCACAAAACCACTAGTGTACTACAGAAGCATTTGTCCATGTTCTGATTATAGAGGTGATATGTCTAGCTGCTTCACAATCTTGCCACGTGGACTCTCCCACCGTGATGGGATCTTTGAACTGAACCAGAATCGACCCTGAAGTTGCTTTTGTCAAGAGCATTTTATCACAGGGACAGGACAAGAAACAAAGATATGTGCATGTGGGACTTGCTGGCCACAGCTTATGAATGGCATAGCCCTCAGCCCAGGTGTGATGTCCTTCCCAGAATCAGGAGCAGCTTTTCTATTGCACACAGCACAGCAGACGTGGAAGGAAGCATTATATATCCTGGTTTCAGGAGACTGGACCAGTGCTAGCTCCAGTGTCTTAGTTAAGACTTCTATTGCTGTGAAGAGATACCACAACCAAGGCAGCCCTTATAAGGGACATTTAATTGGGGCTGGCTTACAGGTTCAGTCCATTATCATCATGGTGGGACACATGACAGCATCCAGGCAGGCATGGTGCAGGAGGAGCTGAGAGTTCTTCATCTTGATCTGAAGGCCACTAGAAGACTACCTTCAGACAGCTAGAAGGAGGGTCTCAAAGCCCTCCCCCACAGTGAAACACCTCCTCCAACAAGGCCACACCTCCTAATAGTGCCACTCCCTGGGCTAAGTGTATTCAAGGCGCCACTTCCAGAAGGGAGCAGGGACAGGACTGAGGGATACTTTTTTTCAGGGGGAAGCTCCTTTCCTTTGGTGCTGTCATGGCCCCACCCAAGCCAGGCTATGTGTATAAACAAAGGACAAACTAATTTGTGGATAGTACTTGGTTTATTCATTAGAAAAACAAAAAACCAACACTGGACGGGTCTTATATACAAAACAAGACACTTTTTGTTTTCAAGGGTTAAAAGCACTCTAGAGACTTAAGGTGGGAATACAGATGGCACAAAGCTGTTTCTCCCAGAAACACATGAACAAATGTGCGCGATGGACGTATTATACATAGATCCAGATCATTCAGGACCGCGATGGGCCCACAGAGCCCTGCACATCAAAGTTCCAACGTGGCAGACGCAGAAGATGGTCGGAAGTATGTGTCAGCATTTGGGCACAGAAGTGATTTACAATTCAGACCCGGGTGTATAAAGTAGAAAACTCACTTCCGTGTTAGAATACCAACACAATTCAGTCACAAAGTTGAGAAATTCAGTACACTGAGCTGCAGAACTCAGGGGAGACAGGTGTAATCACTACACAGATGTAATCCTCACATCCAGGGTCCAGCACTTCCTCAGCTTCCAGTTGCCACAGGCACCTCAGCACCAAGGCAGTATCATTCTGCCGACCTCCCAGGACCCCAATGCCTGCAGCCTGGCCTCAGCGCTGGCCAGACTCTTTCTCCTGGGTAGAGGCAGGGTTGCAGAAAGCCATGCAGACTGCTAATGTTATCGCTGGTCACACACAGCTGAGCTTTGAGTCATACACAGCAGGTATGGGGAGGGTTTGTCCTCACTGTTCACCATCACAGGTGGCTAAGCTGTTTGGGGACCAAGCCATCTCACGGCCTCACTACAAACCCATACATACATCAAGAACAAGACAGTCAAAAGGAGTATGTGGGATCGCCTTTTAGAGGCATGACTAAAAGCAAATCTGTAGCTCTCATATGGAGGGGATTCTATGGATGTTAGACTCTCCCAGAAACTAGATACTAGATGATCTGGGCTCAGCTACAGAGCCAGTAGCCAGATTCCCACACTAGACAGGGGATGGTTGGTAGCTATGTGCTAACTGTTGTGCTTTGAAATGTTTTCTAATTACAGGCCACCACTCAGAATCCAGAGACAGCCTCTGGCCAGGGACACCCTAGTCCCAGTAGTATCCCAACACACTCAACCACATTAGCGCTTCCAAGGTAGACAGCTGCTGAATATTTGCACTAGAAATGGTGAGCAGTTCCAGCCTCTGTCTCTGAGCCTCATGGGGGACAGTTAGAATCAAGTGTTTACTCATCTACCTACATGCACTGAGACCACAGAGAATTACGGCTAGGAACACCCTGCAAGATTGAAGGACATTTTCAAAAAGTATTTTTTTACAGCACTTTTAAAATAATTTACAAAAAAATCTACAAAACGCATTTTGTACCAGAACACATTCATTAAATAAAAATGTCATTTGAGGTTAGTGTACATATTTATACAGCGAGGGCTGCATGGAAGGGACCCAGTTTTTGCTCTTTAACTGTCAGGATCCCCTACTTCATACCCTAGGCTGCCTCACACATATAGGCACACACACACACATAGGCACACGTGCGCGCGCGCGCGCGCACACACACACACACACACACACACACAGAGGCATGCACACATGCACATCAGACAAAACATGAATACTGCTTCCCACGGCAATGGCAAGAGCCATAACATGCCTGTCACAACTTGAGGCCTTTACTGCTCACTGTGGCACTGCCCCATCCTCCATGGAAGTGTCACTGAACTCGCTGGCATCACTGCCCAAGGTCTCCTGATCCTGCTGTTCCCTGTCAACTCTGTGCCGATATCTCAGGTCTAGAACTTTGTCCTCAGAATCAGAATTCCTCCTGTCCTGCTGTCTCAGGGTTCCTTGAGCCTTCCGGCTGGGCCAGTTCACACCGTCCTTCATTAGCAAGTGTGGGCTTCCAAATACAGGGTTGTGGCCAGGCTGGGTCTCCCTGAAGGCTGAGAATGCTGGACCCTGCAGAGGTAAGCCCACATTGGGGCTGAAGAGGCCAGCCTGCTTGCCCCCCCAAGAAACGTTCTTCCCGAAGTGGAAGAGCTGGGTGGAGAGGAAAGGCAGGCCCTTCCTGGGGCCTGAAGAAAGGATGGGTGGGCCCCCAGCCTGTGTTGTGGTCGCCTTTTCCTTCTCACCCTGAAAGACCCCTGTCCACACTGTGCCTTGACCCGAGTTCAGCACCCATGGGCTGGACAGCCTGCTCTGGTGTGTAAAGTCACTCCAAGAGAGGGCAAGGTCAACCTGGGATCCAGGGTTGGAGGTTAGCAAGTTCTGACTGCCATAGTTCAGGTGAAAGGTCCCCCTGGCACTTCCAGCCTCGGCACCCACTTTGGTACAACTGGGCAGCTGACCAAACACACTTTCTGCCACTGAGGTCTGGCTTCCCTGTGGGCTATGGTCTTTGTGAACATTAACACTTTTCCTGCTTGGTGGAGATGCTTTGGCAGAGCCGTTCCTGCTGGTGTTCTTGGGTAATGCTGCCTCGCTTCGGCCCAGGGCAGTGGTGAAGCGGGTGGCCTGCTCAGCACGGAGGGTGCCCTTCCCAGTCTGGCTCAAGAGGCTGGTGGCCTGTGTCCGAGCTCTCTCTGGGCCTCTCCTTCCTTCAGCCAGCTGAGGGGTTCCTCTGGCTTTTTGGCTCCGTGTGCACACTCCAGGCTGCAACCCTAGGGTTGGCTCTTTCCTACAGGGCATCTCCGGTTTGGCAGGGGCCCCTGGAGGTTCTGCATTGCGTACAGATTCCTTGGCCTTTTCTGCCAAAAACCTCCTGATCTCCAGCTCAATGCTGTCATCACTGTCCACTGCGCTGTCCTCAGATGTGGGGCTGGAGGCTGATGGAGGGTGGCCACTGGCTCCTGTGTCCTTAGAGGGAGGAGCCCCTTCTGGACTTTTCCTCCTGGGGAGAACAGCAGGGGTTGCATCCTCGCCCCCTGTGCTACCCAGCTTCGCCCTCTCTGCCATGCTGCTGAAGGCACTTCCTGGATTTCGTCCTGGGCTGTCTTTGTTGTCCCCTCTGCACCTGGGCAGACAGCTCCGTAGTGCCTGCTGTCTGTGGTCCTTTCCGTCCCCTGGAAGGTTGCTCAGCTTCTCCCCACACCGAGTCTCTGTGCTGCCAAATCTGACCTTCTTACATGAAGCCCGTGGGGCTCGGCACCTCTTCTTAAACTTGCGCTTGGATCTTAGTAAGTCCTTGATGGCCATGTCCAGGTCCTCGTCACTGTCCAGAGAACTGCTCTTATCCTCAGAACTTTCCTTCTCACTGGCTTTCCCCAGGGCCCCATGGCCTTGGGATAGGGGTGTATCACTGAGCCCAACTGTCCCGGAAATAACAGGCTGGTCCTTGGCTTCAGCCTCTCCTCCTGGGGTCTCTGTGATTTTGCTCTGCCCGAGAGGGTCCCACCCATCATGCCCAGGCTGAACCTTCTCCTGGATATGGTCACCATCCTGGGCACTTTCTCTACCCTCCCTTATTTTCTTCGACACTCTAGTGCTGCCCCCACCTCTCCGTTTTCGTTTGCAGCCCAGAGGGAGATCTGGTGTTTTAACAAGAGGGGTCTTGGGAATGCCAGGCTGGCCACTAGGGCCAGGTGAGGACAGTGGACCCTGGGCAGGCTGAGGACTCCCTACTTGTGCCTTGAGGGCCAAAAACGTTCGGATCTCCTGCTCGATGCTGTCATCACTATCAACATTGCTGCTGTCACCTTCAGAGTGGGGAGGCATGGGTTGGGGACAGAAGAGTGGGTTCCTGGATAGAGGCTTGTCACTGCCTTCCACGGGGGCTGGCAGGATGGTCTTAGAGATGTCCAGGATAGCTTCTGCACACATCAGTTCAGTGGATGTGTCTGCTAGGCGTGAGGCCTGGTGCACAGCTTCACTCTTGGCAGCTGTGTGTCCTGGAGGTAAAGAGGCTCTCGAATCTGTTAGGAGCTTGGAGAGGGGATCCGGGTGGAGGCCTCCCTGGGTGGTATCCATAACTGCCAGCCTTTTCTTGCTAGGGGGTCTCCTGTGGACTTCAGGCAAGGCACTTGGCTGGGCACTGCCAGGGCTTTCATCTTTCAGTTGGGTTCTCAAAGGTGGGTCCCCACTGGCCTCCTTCCTGGTTTTCTCCAGCTGGTACAGCTGGATGGCCTCCTCAATGCCATCGTCACTGCTGGAGTCAGATGCCTGGTGTGCTGGGGCCAAGCTCCTGATGCGCTTGCTGCGCCTGGCAGGCATGCTCCTCCTTACTCCACCCCTGTTCTGTGCAGCCTCTGGTCTGTGGGTAGTCAGCTTTGTGCTCACTGGGGTCTCAGGCTCTGTGGTGAGCTTAGGCTGGAAGTTTCTCGGCTGCGTGCTCATCTTTGTTAACCTGGGAGGTTTTCGGAAGATGAGCTCCTTACAGGTTCCTATCAGAGCTGCCCTAGCTGAGGTTTCTCGGTTCCCTCGAAGTCTGGCAGAGCTGTTGTTTGTGTCTGATTTTCTATCCACAGACCCATCATACTTTGGGTGTTCATGCTGTCTTTTCTCATTAAGAAACTGTTCTATTTCAGCTCGGATGCTCTCTTCAAAGGAGTCCTCGCTGCTCATGCTAGCTGGGGAGGTGGAGCCCTGGTCTTCACTGGCTTCCACAGGAACACTACCTGAGCCAGGAGTGAGCTGTGAGGGACACGGGATGGGCAGGGTGTTGCTGTGGGCAGGTTCTGGGATAGAGGGGGGCCCTTGCGACATAGGTTCAGAAGCCCCACCCTTTGCCTTCAGGTACTCTTGGATAGCTTCCTCAATGTCCCTGTCCACGGAGTCATCACTGTCAGAATCCAGCTCCAAGGGACCAAGTCTCCCAGATTCATCTTTCTCTAGGGCACTGCAGTTTGCAACAAGACCACAGGCAGGGAACTCTGGCTGTTCCTTGCACGCAGCAGGCTTGGAGGCCAGCCTGGTGTCCTGGGACCTCTCTGCACGCTGGCCTCTTTGTGGGACACGCACATGGCTCATGCTCAGGGCAGCCTCATCTCTCTGCAGCGTGCTGATAAGCATCTGTACCCTTGCACTCACTGAAGCCCTGGACGGGCCCTCTTCAGACTCTGAGAAGCACTCTGGAAAGCAGAAGCTCCTGGGCTGGCCAAAGGCCTCCCATTTGGATTGGAGCGCCACCACTGGAGGGGCGTTCATGAGGAACATCCTAGCAGGCAGGCTGGGTGCTGAGAGGCAGGGCTTATCAGTCAGCCTGTTTCACATCCTGGGAAAGAGAAAGCATAATCAAAGATATAGCTAATCAGTAACCTCAGCAAACTCCCACACCACTACAAGAAACAACACGCCGGGGGCTACACGTTGGCTGGGGCGGCTAATGCCAGCCTCTTAGGCCTCAGTTTTGCCATCAGTCAGTACTGGGAGTCACGTCCACCCTGTAAGTGGAAGCCTCAATTAAAAACAAAGTGCAAACTCCAGCAGCCCTTTCCTCTCCCTTCTGGGTCTACACTTTTCTGTAAGAGGACAAAAGAGATGTCATTTACCTCCCGGAGTTGCCAGAAGCCACAGCAGTCTATAAATTACACACATGTCCAGGTAAGTAGGACTTTATGGGAGGATCCTTTCGGGAAACGACCAGTTGACCAGTATGCTCTTAACCAAAGCTGCACCACATGAAGGACTCAAAAAGTACTTCCTCAAGCCGTTTATAGAGTTCCCTTCCCTACGCTGTTTCACAGGAAAAACATCAAATGAGTATTTGACAGATGCTTCTCAAAGGCTGACACCAATTTTGCCTAGTTAGCATGAAAGTTGTGCCAGCATTTGGTGGTCCGATCATTTTGGTGGGTCTGGAGAAAGGACTGTGTGGCGTATAGACAGATCATGGGCTTGTCAGCTCGGATGCTGCTTAGTGCCACATGACTATGTGGTCAGAGCCAGGTCTCTACATATCAGCTAGGCTGCTGTCATTAAGAAAGTTTACAGAGTCACCACAAAGAGGAGTCTAGTCTAGGAGGCACTGGGTCACATGGAAAAATACCAGTTGCTCTGTATAGTTCTTAATTCTTCCAGGCTTCTCTGATGCCCTTCTGCCTCTGAAACTGAAGACCATATGGAAGGCTGAAGGACAAAGAGACCTGAGTTCCTCCAAGGGAAGGCATGGAAGGTTGTCCCACCCCTAACCCAAGGCCAGATGGTATAGCTTGACTGGCTGTTTGCTTTGCTTTTATGTTCTGTCCTTTCTTTCCAGCTATTTAATCAGGACCTGCCATCCTGACAGGTTGGGGTGTGGGTGTGCTGTAGACACACTGAAATCTCTCCCCCAGAGGTGGGGCTGGCCATCTAGACCAAAATCTGCTCAAGAGGGACAGGCAACAAACTAGGGTTCACGGCAAATGAAGCAGCAGCTCTCGGTGATTACCAATGGGCGCTTCAAGGGTTAAACTAATACATGTATAAAAATCTACTGGAGTTACTTGAAAGTCTCAGGTGCAGGCTGATGTTTCACAAGGCTTCAAGGATGAGGTCTTCACTGCTCCACTTGTACTCCAAAGCATCTTCCACCAGCTTCTAAAATCAGCTGTGAGGGCTGGACGTGGTGGCGCACACTTTTAATCCAAGTACCAGCACAGCTTGGTCTATGCATAGTGAGTTCCTGGCTAGCCAGGGCTCTATAGTGAGACCAAATTATCTAAATAAATAAATAAATAAATAAATAAATAAAAATCAGCCTTTACTCCCAGGATTATAATCAGTAACATTTAATTTAGAAACTGATCATGGCTTATAAATATTTTTTCTGTTATGATATGACGTTAATGTAAAGAAAGGTTTAACAAATTGAGGAAAGCTTGCCTGACACCAACTACACTAACTGTAGCTGATTAGCCACAGGGTGGAGGGTGCTTTCCTCTACTAGCTGCCCGAGCTTCCATCCTGGCCATCCTTGACAATAACTTTGCCTTCCTGGACACCACAGGCACAGGGCAGTGGGAACTGATGGAGAGAGTTCTTTCACTTGCTGGGTGACCGATTGCTTCTTTGCCCTAGGTGTTGTTCAAACTGCCAGAGCAATACTACAGAAATCACAAAACACTTGCACAGCTTAGCTGGATCAAGCAGGGTGTGATGGTGTGTGTCTTAATCTCAGTTGAAGGCCAGAGGGTCAGGAGTTCAAGGCTAGCACTGGCTCCTTATCTAGTTCTAAGACAGCATCTGGTCAACTGCGGTCATGGCTCAACCCACCAAAGTAAAAACAACAAAAATGTGCTCTCTGGGGCGTGGCAAGGCAGGGTGGGGTGAGGTGAGTAACATTAATATCTTAACAAGCAGGAAAACATTATCGCAGGTGCAGAGCTGAGGGAATAGATCAGTTTAGTTCCACTCACCTGCTCACAGCTTATAACGATGGGCCCAGAGCTGGGCTTCTCTGTCAGTCTTAACGGCTGTTGGTCCAACTACTTGGTCAATCTTGGGAGCTGTCATTCTGGAGAACCATGAACTTCAAAGTTAGAAATGTGAGCTGAAGCCAGAATTGGGGCTTTAGAGGCTCTGGGAATCAGGTTTCCAGAGTGGTTGTGGGTACAATCAGCCCCTGCATCCTAGCATGGCCTCTGCACTTAAGTTAGGACGTAGAGGGCTCTGTACTCCAACTTAAAGTGGGTGTGGGTAAGATTTGGTCCTTAGAAGTCAAAGGTGCTGACGAGATTCGGCCCTCAGAAACACTGTTGCGTCTGCCATTCCCTGTGCACACTGGAAGCAAGAGGAGACAGTTTCTCGCTGCTGCCTGAGTACTGACTGCTATCTCGCAGTCTGGGAGGCAGCTGCAGCAGGAGTCTGGTCTTTAGTAGGTTAATGCCAACCCTTCTCCAGTAAGTGACAGGGCCTCCAGCTGGTCTGTGCCCCCACCCATCCATCTCTGGAGTCATTTTCTGGGATCCCAGGCTTAGGGAGTCCGGCAGCCTCGAAGCTGCGCGTGGCAGGGCGAGAAGGCAGCCTTGAAGGCCAGGCCAGGCAGGCCTCGGTGGCGCGGAGCCCGGCCCTCACCTGAGCCTCACCTGGGCC
This sequence comes from Rhabdomys pumilio, assembly GCA_030674055.1. NCBI lineage: Eukaryota > Metazoa > Chordata > Mammalia > Rodentia > Muridae > Rhabdomys > Rhabdomys pumilio. Next base: position 101,858,375 of record JANHMN010000002.1, on the reverse strand, counting down.
CGACCTGCGCCAGCTGGCTCTCGAGGAACGCAGGACGCAACAAGCGCCAGGCACGCGTGGGAGGCGCCTCCAGGGGGCCGTGACCCTCTCCCGTGACAGCGACCAGTCCCAGCCACCAACCCGATCCAAACCCTCCACGCCGCGGCCTGCACCGCGAAGCCGGCCCAGCTGCCCGCCCTGCGCCCCGCGTCCCGGGAGGCGCCGGGCCGGGAGAGCGGGGAAGCGCGAACACTCGCGCCCCGCCCTCTCTCGGTCCCGCACCCGCAGCCACCGCGGAGTACCTCGGGGACTCCGGGACCCGGCGCGCCGTGGGAGCGCGGGAGAGGAGGGCGGGGCCGGCGTGGCGAGGGGCGGGGCAACCCCCCTTCCCCCCGGGCCGTCTCTCCCGCCACCTACCCGCGGCGGCGGCGGTGGCGGCCGCGCTCCGGAAGCCGTGCCCGGTGGCTGGGCATCATGGGAATGGCACGGCCGAGTTCCGGGGGAGGCGCGCGGCCCGGCCGGACCCCCGCCCGCGAGAGCGCGCCCACCTGCACCGCGAGTGCCCGCGCTCGGACACGCACGGCGCGCGGGAGGAGAGCACGGGGCAGTTCGGAAGCGGCTGCGGCGCCCGCGGGACTCGGAGCTTGCGTGGGGACCCTCCTTGTCCTCCCACCCGGGGCCTGGCGCAGCGCCCGGCGCCGAGAGCGTGCGCAACCCAGGGGTGCTGGAGGTCGCGCGCGTTGACAAGTTGGCCACGGCGAGGGGCGTGGCCGTGGAGAGCAGGAGGGCCGCCGGACCCTCACACATTCATACCTTCTTTAACTGCTTTATGCTGGTCCAGATCCAGTGTCCCCCGCGTACCTGCCATCTGCTTAGTTGCTCTCCCTAGCCTCAAACCAGCAGAGGTTTGCTTCCCTGCCTACGGTTTGCATCCAGTAGTTTCAAGGCTTAGCTTGCCTGCGCTGGACACCGCGGAATCTTCTGCCATGGTCCTCTGTATCGCCCATTGCTTTCTGGGCTGCCCAAGTCCCTTTACTTTGTAGAACACTTCTATATTAATGTGCACAATGCCCCCTCCCTCCACCTTAGCCAGATCTCGGAACTGGCTTAGAGATAGGGACCCTGAGGCTGAGGAGAACTTAACAACAAGGGTCATGCAGGGTGACCTTGCTGCACGTTCTCACCAGTGGTCTGGAGGAATCGGTGGGGTAGGACTGGCTTCTGCCAACATTGTCAGGATTATACAGTGGAATTCCTTGGTTCTGACGAACACTCTGTGACGTCAGAAATCTTCCTAGTTTACTTTTTAGGCAGGTCTGGAGATACTGTGTTGATGATTATGGCAGGGCGCAAGCCTGGCTCACCCCAGGCCATAGGCACACACCCTATCTGATAAGGCAGAGGAAGTGGTTAGGGAGTGCCTGGGATCTGACTGGAGAAAACCCCAGAGGCTTTGTTCCAGAGAAGAACTCCTCCCTGGGCTCCTCACCCTTGCTTCACCTTGTTTTTGTTTGTTTTGTGATAGGTCTTCTGTAACCCAGACTGGTTTGGGACTCTTATTCTCATGCCTCTACCTCCCTGGTACTAGGATTACAAGTGTTATCATGTCTAATACAAGAAGATGTATTTCTAAGCTTGGGGAATTGGGGTGGGGTTGGGGTCAAGAAACACATAAGACACTTTAGTGCTTCTGTGACTGAGGTTCCCCCCCCTCCCCAATCTCTTTTTCTTGTTTCTTTTCTTTTTTTAATATTCATTTATTCTAGTTGGGTGGTGGCAGCACATGCCTTTAGTCCCAGCACTCAGGAGGCAGAGGCAGGCAAATTTCTGAGTTTGAGGCCAGCCTAGTCTACAGAGTAAGTTCCAGGACAGCCTGGGCTACACAGAAAAATCCTGCCTCAAAACAAAACAGTTCATTTATTTTATGTGTATGATTGTTTCGGCGGGCGTGTGTGTAGACACAGCACTGGCTTGCCTGGTACTCAAGGACTACCAGAGAGGGAATTGGATCCTCAGGAACTGGAGTTACAGGCGCTGCCACCAAGTGCTGGGAATTGAACCTAACTCCTCTGAAAGGGCAGAGTAACAGTTAGCCACGGAACCACTATCCAGCCCTCATCTGCTTTTCTTTCACAGTGTGACACTCCCCGTTAGGGGCATTTGTTATGTAAATGAGACTGACCTCAAATTTACACAGATCCACTGGCCCTTGTCTTCAGAGCTTTGGGATTAAACGCAAGTGCCATCACACCTGGCCTGAGTTATCAAGTATCACTATGGCATAATATTAATAATATTTGGAGAGAATTACCCAACCAATAATGCCATCACCAAGATGTGGCTGTAGGCCTATTTTGGCATGCTTTTAGTGTTGTGAGAAACATCTTTGGGTGTCCCTGGAGCCACTCTGAGCATGTCTCCTGGACTAATGCCTAGAAGACAACAGTCTGCTTGGCAGAGATGCTGACACTTGGCAGGTGCCCTTCAGAGACGGGGACTGTTTAGTTATTTTCTGTTGCTGAGAAGAGACACCATGACCAAGACAGCTTATAGAAGAGTTATTATATGGTTTCAAAGGGTGAGTTCATTACCATCAGGGGAGGGAGCACAGCAGCAGACAGGAAGGCATGGTGCTGGAGCAGTGGCCAGAGCTTACATAGTGATCCACAAGCGTGACACAGAGAGAGCAAACTGGCAATGGATTGGGCTTTTGAAGCACAAAGCCACCCCTAGTGACTCACCTTGGGCCATTCCCATTTAAGTCACCACAGGGATGTACCTCAGTGACTTTGGAGCAAGCAGACATGCCATTTCCCACTTCCTGCCAGCCTGTAAAGCTGCCATACCAGCATACCAGACTGTCTTCAGCACTCTCATGGGTAGGATCAACAAACTCCTTTGTCACTTTAACGCTAATCTCTTTAACTGTTGATGATATTGATTATCCGTTTTTTTTTTTTTTTTTAATTGGTTAATGGAAAATTGCCTGTATGTGTTCCCTGCCTATTTTTAAAGTTTTCTGTTAGGCTGTGTGTTTCTGTCTTAATGACTCTAGAAGGGTTGTTTGTTCTTCTCTCCTTCCCCCATTTGGAGCAGAAGCGGGCGTATATCTAGCTCCTGTTTAGTGTGTAAACATTTGGAGGGTCTCCGAGGTTGCTCAGGTTGGCCCTGATCTCACTCTGTAGCCAGGTTAGTCTTAAATGTGTGATCCTTCTGCCTCAGCTGAGTGCTGGGATTACAGACGGATGGGTGTAGCGCCATGTCCCTTCCTATTTTATTATTTAGTTAGGAATATGTACACGTGTATGTATATCTGAGTGTTTTTCCTGCGTGTATGTATGTGCATGCAGTTTTATCCTGCAGTTCTGTTTTCTACAGGTCACAGAGGTAGGAAAAATGTCTAGACATTCCATGTAGAGCTCTGTGGGCAACTCTGGGGCCAGTGTGCTGCTTGAAGCCTTCTCTTGGCCCCTGGCAAGGTAGTAGAGACCCTCTTGGGACCTCTAAGTCTTTTAAATGACATTACTTTGCTTATTTACTTGGTGCCCCCACTCTCCATGCCTGTGCAAGTTGATAGGTTATTTCTCTGCCAGTGAATTGAGCCAATTCAAACCAGATTAGATTAGATAAAATGAAGGTTTAGTGGGAAGCTGGCTGCTCTAGGGCAGTTGAGTTCATTGACCCCAAGGAAGGAGGCCAGGGAAGTCACCATGGGAAGGGAAAAAGAGGAGAGGGGCAAGAGAGAGAAGAAGAAAGAACACTTTGGCTAAAATCAAGCATAGTACTAAACTTGCTATGTAACCAAGGATAGCCGTGCATTTCTGATACCCCTGCCTCCATCTCCCAAACACTGGGACTACAGGCATGCATCACCATGCTGGGCTGAAAATTCTGTTTCTGCAAAATAATTTTTAGTTGTTTCAATTTTATTTATGCACTTGTGTGACTGTGTGTGCATGTGCCTTTGGAGGCCAGAGGACAAACTCAGGCCCTTTTGAGATAGGATCTCTCATTGACCTAGAAGCTTGCCAAGTAGGCTAGGTTAGCCAGTGAGCCCCAGGGATTCTCCTGACTCTGCTGCCTCAGTACTTGAATTACGTATGTGCCTTTAAGGAAAAAAATTATTTTAATTATTTTATTTGTATGGGTATTTTGCCTGCAGGTATGTCTGTGCACCACAAGTACACAGTGCCTGAAGATGGCAGAGAGACCACTGAATCCTAAATTACAGATGGTTATGAGTTACCATGTTGGTACTGGGGATCAAATCCAGAAGAGCAGCCAGTACTCTTAACTACTGAGCGATCTCTCTAGCCCAATGTCTTGCTTTTTTTTTTCCCCGTGGGTCCTGGGGCTTGAACTCAGGTCCCTGTGCTTGCAAGGTAAGAACTTTACCTACTGGACCATTTCCCTAGTCTGTAAAGCTGCAAAGTCTCAATGCTGGTGTGGTGGTTTGAATATACTTGGCCCCGTGAGTGGCACTATTTGGAGGTGTGGCCTTGTTGGAGGAAATGTGTCACTGTGGGCGTGGGCTTTAAGATCCTCATCCTAGCTGCCTGGATGCCAGTCTTCTCCTAGTGGCCTTCAGATGAAGATGTAGAACTCTCAGCTCCTCCTGCACCATGCCTGCCTGGACACTGCCATGCCTTTATGGTAATAAACTGAACCTCTGAACCCGTAACCCAGCCCCAATTAAATTCTTGTCATAAGGACAAAAATTGCCTTGGTAATGATATCTGTTTACAACAGTAAAACCCCAACTAAGACAGCTGGGATTTTAGATTTGTTTATTTATTTATTTCCAGCATTTTACTCAATTCATTACTTATAATTTCAGAAGGCAACTTGACTCTTAGAAGGGTCTATTTCTAAGTAACATTTCAAGCTACTGAAGAAAGCAAGATTCCTGAGGAGGAGTTGTTTAGGTAAGCAGCGTGCAGCACACAGGGAGAAGCAGGACACTTGACCAGTTTATTTCAAGGGTGGCATGCTCTCTAAGACAGAGTGTGGGAGAATTATTTCCTCATTGACTCTTGGAAAAAAATAAATTGGAGGAAGACCTTGCTGCTGCTTCTCCTTTTAAATAAATTATTTTAAAAGTATAATTATGTGTATTTGTGTGTGTCTGTATATTTGTATTTGCATGTGAGTACAGATGCTCTTGCAGGCCAGAAGAGGGCGTCAAAACCCCTGGAGTTGGAGCTATAGGCAGTAATGAGCTGCCTGACGGGCCTGGGAGCTGAACTGGCTAGCATCCTCTGGAAGAGCAGCCAGCAGGCCCTTTTAACCACCGAGCAACTCTTCGCCCTATAGACCCTGCTTCTTATGAACTGATTTTTGTGATGTGACTTTCATTCCTTCCCCTCACAGCTAGGCCTAGGAGACCTGGGTACAAGGTGGCTCAGAGGGGCCTAGAAGGACCAGAATAGGGAGAGGTGGCCCCTCTGCGAAGGCATGAGAACTTGTGGAGGCAAAGTAAACGTGAGGAAGGTCTGAGGAAATGGCACTTCTCAAACCAAGAAAACCTCCGGGACAGGACAGGTCTCCACACAGCAAGAAGGAAGTGTGAGGGACCCAGCTAAGAGCACCCTCAGGGCAAAGCAAAAGCGGGCAGTCTGACAGCTCTGTTGTCATGCTTACACTCTGGAGGCCTTAGCTGAAGATATCTGGTATTCCAGAGCAGTGCTAGCCCCTTACAGAGCCCCCACTGAAGATGCTACTTGGCCTTCACAGGACACACATGAGTGACCCTCTTCCCAGGACTGTCAGAGTGAGTAGTCTCAAGGGTGTGCTGTCACTGGTGATGAGCTAAGCTCTGGCCACTGAGGACTGCTGAATCTTTGAGGGGCCCCAAGCAGCCAGTCTGTGTCTCCCATGACCCTCCCAGCCTTGTGAAGCAGGTGCCGGATCTTTGACTTCCCAGTCTCTGGCAGGAGCTGGCGCAATCTCTATTTTAGGCTAAGATTCCGTTAATTTTGTAGAACTCTGAGGCACGTTGCTGAAACTACATGCAGTGGAAGAGGCTGTGGAAAATGTGTCAGGCATTCTAAGATTGTATGACTTACGTATGAAAACCCAAAATAGAATGTTAACCAGCAGGATTATGCCCATGGCAGATGTGACTGAGGAAGTTACCACAGACATACTTCCCCACTCACAGAGAAGAGTGAGGTGCAGAGAGGAAACCAGAAAGTATGCACTCCTCCCCAACCCCCATGAAGATTATCTTATTTCCACTCCCCTTCAAGAGAAGGAAGATTGGGAAAGACGACATAGGACATAAGTGCGTGCGTGCGTGTGTGCGTGCGTGTGAAAAATAAGACAAACATCTTATATCCTGAGACCTGAGACATGGGCAGGTAAATTGAAGTTTGTAGCGATTAGTTTCGAGGCCAATGAAGGGCAGGTGGAAGGCTGTACGCTGTGATTCTTGCAGGGCCATACTAAAGCATACAGAACTGAAGATGGCTTAGCTCATCTTCTGTCACTATAATACAGTATCTGGCATGGAGCGATTGATAGAGGAAGCTTATTCAGCTCAAGGCTCTGGAAGCCTAAGAGCGTCCAATGAGAGCCCTCCTGTCGTTGTCCCGTAACGTGGTACAGGGATTTCATGGCAAGCGGAGTAAGTGGGCTAGCCTCAGTCTTTCTTCCATTTTTCTTTTCCTTTCTTCTTTCTCTTTTCCCTTACATTTTCTCCCTCCTCCCTCTTTCTCCCTGCCTCTCTCCTTCCCTGATTTGTTTCTTGGGCCAGAGTTTCATGTAGCTCAGGCTGGCCTCCACTCACCATGTAGCTGAGACCCTTCTTTCTGCCTTTGCTTTCTGATTGCTGGTATTACAGGTGCACACAACCACACCCAGGTATATTTTCAGGTTTTGCTCCATAGTGTTTGGTGTCCTCTCTTAAGGGAGACCAAAGGACATGTGGGTTTTTTAGACTGGGTGGTACTGTGTAAATATCCAGATATCCAAGCTGCCCAGGCACCCAGGATGAGGGTGGAGGGCTTGGAGATGTTGGTAGGGCTTCAGACCCAGAGTTGAAGCTCACTGAATAGGGACATCTGAGTGGCTGACATGGTGGCAACTGCTGCATTTCACAGCCATGTTCTGAATCCAACCAAGAAGGCTCCGCCAGGCATTACTCAAAACAAAATGCAGACAATGAGCAAACCAGAATATTCTAGTGGCACCATTAGTGGAGAAGCCAGGTCACTAGGACCCTGAGCCCCACCAACAGAGGTGTGGCTTCCTGAGTTCTGCCTGGTCCACTCACAGTTAACTCCCTGATGCTATGGGTTTTCTAGATTGTCTAGCACAGCAGAAACTTTCTACTTATCTCTGCATCCATAGGGCTCTTCAGTGAAATAAGTCTTACACTCAAGGCCTCAGAAGCAGATGCTTGGAGACCGGGAAGAGGCACCCACTGTTCAGACTTTCATGTGTCCCCTGTGACTGACAAGGTTTGTAATCTCTGCCATTGAGGACAGAAAGAAACAGAAATGTGGCGGACTGTCGTGCAAACTCCCTCTAAAAGATACTCTTGCTTGTAAGTCAGACAGAATGTCCTGTGGTACTTGGGAGGCCGAGGCAGGTGGGTCTTTGTGAGTTTGGGGCCAACCTAGTCTACAGAACAGCCAAGACAGCTAGGGCTACATAGAGAAATTCTTCAGAGAGAGAGAGAGAGAGAGAGAGAGAGAGAGAGAGAGAGAGAGAGA
>JANHMN010000002.1:101835121-101850278 GCA_030674055.1 Rhabdomys pumilio | reverse complement strand
TCCTCCTCCTCTTCCTCCTCCCCCTCCTCTTCTTCCTCCTCCTCTTCCCCCTCCTCTTTGATATCCTCCTCCTCCCCCTTTGCATCCTCCTTTCCATCATCATCCTCTCCCATTCCTCTCTTGCTCTCCTCCTCCTCTGTGGGGATCCAACAGAAGGTGGCTATCATCCGTGTAGCCATCTTGAGTCATATACCCTGACAAGAGACTTGATTACAACAGCCTACAACAGCTGAGCAAACTCTGATAACATCTTGTTTTAGATACTCAGGATCTTCCCTTGGGTGTGTGAGACTTAAAGGTGTGTGACTTAAGGGTATGACTTAGAGATCAGATTTAGAGACAAGACCTAAGGGCATGACTTAAGGGCATGGGTTAGAAGTGAGACAAATAAAAGTTGAGAGGAAGAAAACAACAGAGAATCAGACACTTGAGATTAGGCATTAGGTATTAGGCACTTGGCACTTGGAGGAAGAACTTGGAATTAGACATTAGACACTCGAGACTTGGAAAGAGAACTAGAAATTAGACACTTGGATTAGACACTTGGTACTAGAACTTGGAACTGGAAACTTGGAACTTGGAGCCACTAGGGACTAGGAACTAGGGACTAGGAACTCAAGACTTGGGACTTGGACTAGGAAGAGACTGAAGAATAAATGGGATTGAATCACACTCTGTCTGGTCTCTATTGAGTCTGTCCTCATTCTCTCTCTTGCTGAACCCCAACCCTCGCGGACCGGAGCAGCTTGGGGCAGTGTGGGCTCTAACAGTTTAGCCCCCAAGGCTTTTGGCAGTGCAGGTTCTAACATTGATAGAGACATTTTGGACCCCAAGTGTGGGGCAGAGAGGTTCTCAACATTTTTGTCCCCAAATGTGGGGTACCTTGGGTACAACACTCCTCTCTTCCCACGCCCTATTTTGGGACAAGACCTCACCACACACTGAAGATGGCCTGCAAACCTTCTGTATCTCCCAAGTTTAAGAGTGTACACCACCAGCAAAGGCAGAGGCAGGTGGATTTCTGAGTTGGAGGCTAGTCTGATCTACAAAGTGAGTTCCAGGACAGTCAGGGATACATAGAAACCCTGCCTTGAAAAACAAAAACTGAAAGACCCCCGAGGGGACCCTCCCTCAAGTCTGGACTGGCGCGCACCCAAGGACACAGGAGAGACCTCCTTGATGCAATTGCATAAGGTAGTTTAATGGCAAGGGCCCTTGGGCCGGAACATATCTCATGCAGGAGATAGAGGATCTGACCAAGACCCCAGGAAGGTTAGGATATTTATGGGTAGGGGTAGGGAAAGGCGGGAAAATTTGGCGAGGTTACACATGATTGGATATTTCAAACATCAGCAATTTGCAGAAGTGGCTATGTGTGAGCTGGCAGGATGACTAATTATCTTTGACCATGAAAACTTGGACCTCCTGGACAGGGAGGGGGAAAGTAGGCACCAGGTGGCCCATCACTCACTTGGGCTTGTCTAAACATGTCAGGGTATGTCCTTGTTGGTCCCTTCATCTTTGGTCACTCTGCCCCTGAAGGAACTGGTTATATTATTATTATGGCTAATTGTAACAAGTTGTTGGTGGTCTTTGCTGACCATGAATTTCTGTTTTTGTTTCAAGCTGCACATTTCAAATTTTTCCTTACAAAACAACAAAGGAAAACCAAACCAAAAACAAAACAAAAGAGCATGCATCCCTATACCTCGTTCTGTGGAAAGATTCTTTGTGACAGACAGAGGAAGGAATCCTTGGAGAACGCCTTGGAGAATCCAGAGCTGACAGTTCAAGGTCTTGGGCTTCAAGGCTCAGTGAAGGGAGGGAACAACGGTTTTAACAGAGTCAAGGATGTGGCCCAGAGTCAAGGGCACCCAGGGAGTCCTCACCTCAGTCGCAGAACTACTGGCAGTGGTCAAGTGCCTGGATTCTTATGAAGGGAGGGGCAGCTGCTGGAACAAAGCCCATTTCTTGCTTGTGGATTCCATGCCCCTGGGAGGATGCTGAGGATGAAGAGCTGAGACTGTAGTGTAGTGCCTTCTAGAGGAATGTATAAAGCCAGACTGAAGCCGGGTTGCCTCTGCCAGGACAGAGAGCAGTTACTCCAGATGCCCACCCTGAGCCAAGCCTATGCTTTAATAAAAGTTGTAACCAATAACTGACAGTTGACCCAATAATACCTCTTAGTTTTCTAACCCACAGAAACCTCAAGGGATAGAATATTATGTACTCAAGACCCTATTTACAGGGGCCGGGGGAGCCCCCTGTCTGTCAGTCTGTCTGTCTCCCTCTGTGTCTCTCTCTGTAATTCTTTCTATATCTTTTCTTTCTTCTTTTTTCCTTCCTTCCTTCCTTCTTTCCTTCCTTCCTTCCTTCCTTTCTTCCTTCTTTTCTTCCTTCCTTCCTTTCCTTCCTTCCTTTGTTTCAGCCCTGGCTATTCTGGAACTCCCAAGCACAGGGATTAAAGGCGTGCCCCCATCACACTTGGCTGGAGGGCTGTTTCAAGTATGAGAGTCCTCAGTTCTGGAATTGGTTCTCCCACCCTGCAGCCAGCTAAGATGGAGGGACCACCTCTCTTTGCTCCAAAGGAAATTCCAATTCCAAAAACTCCAAAAGGCACTCCAAATATTCAGAATCAGTCACAATTTAGACTTCAGGAGGATTTCTGGCGGTTAGATAAAAGCCACATTCTTCAAGAACTGGCTTTGCCAGTTCTCTTCCAAAAGAAGTCATTTTCCTATCACTGACTGAGGACAAAGTGTTATCTGAGGTGCCTATTAGCATACCAAAGCTCACTCTAGCCTCCAGGCTCCCTCAGTATCACAGAACTTGTTACACACGTTAGAGCTCAGGATGGTACCTAGGCTCCTCTCAACACCTCCCCCACCCCCCTCCACCAAACTTCCTCCAGCTCAAGAACCTCCCACTCCCCATCCCCCACCCCAGCTATCATTTTTCCATATACCGTGGTATTTTGGCTATTCTTTCCCTTGGTTTTGAAAGATCCCCAAAGGGAGACCCTCACTCAAATCCGGATCAGCACACACCCAAGGACACACGAGAGACCTTCTTGATGCAATTGCAAAAGGTAGTTTAATGGCAAGGGCCCTCGGGTCAAAACGTACCCCACGCAGGGGATAGAGGCTTCGACCCAGCCCCCAGGATGTTTGGGATATTTATAGATAGGGGTTGAGGAGAGCGGAAAAATTTGGCACTGTTACACATGATTGGTTGTATTACAAATTTTGAACAACAGTAGGCTGTAACACTGGGAAGACCTCAAGTGGGGTAACCAAGAACAGTGGAAAGTTAGTTCTTGGAACCACCCAGATGACTTGCATCTTTCTTTGTCAGGAATGTGTCTTCCTGCTTTGGGCCTTCTCCACCCACAGGTGGGTTCTTTTCCCCCGAGGCTTGAGGAATGTTAATACTCTTTCCGGGATGTATCCCAGGGCAGTGAAGGCCTGAAATCCTACATTCAGTTCCGCCTTCTTGCAACAAGTGAGCCTGTATATATTTTATAAAATGGTCTTTATAATTTTTCACTCTACAGTCTGCCACTCTTTTGGTCCTCTCTTTGCCTTCATCTCTTGTCACCCCAACTGGCCAGGTCCAATCTGTCTGTCTGTCAGTTCCTGCTATAGACTCTGGACTCTCCCAGATGCCTCTGGCTTCCCTCTCTCTCCAATCTGCAACAGACACCTTCCTCTCAAACAGACCACAGATCAGTCATGTTGCCAGTTTATAGATCTGGTGTTGAGAACCTCCAGGTGGGGCCTAAATGGGCCCCTTTTCAAAGGGCCTGACTCTCCTAACTTAATCAAGCTGCTGACCTGACTCTCTTAAGGTATGTGTAGATCGTTTGTTTCGGCTGGTTTTTGCCACTCACCACATTTGACTCCAAGTTTTAGAGTCTGCTGCTTCTCTCCACCTGCTATGCTTCTCCACTGTGATTCTGGGTATCTCTCACGCTCTCTGGATGGCTACACCATCCTGGGCATGCGTAAGTGGAAAGGCTGTGTTTCTCCCTGACTCTCCCGTCAGCTCCTCTATCCTCAGATATAGGATCAGCTCAGAGCTGCCTACCTTGCCTCTGTTAGCTCCTGGAGCCCACTACAACTACAAAGTCACTCACTGCGCTGGGAAGTTCCTCTGCTGCTACTGGGCTCCCATCAGGTGGAAAGGGACACTTCTTCTCTGTAACTTGGGACATTTCTCTCTGACAAGTCTCTCCATCTGCTTAGGAGCACCCCAGATTTAGGACACTTTTTTCTCTCCCGGCCTTCAGGTTCTCAGCTCCTTCCTAGAGCTCCAGCTGTCTCTCTTGCCTATCCCTTTACTCTGCTCCTGACTGCTCCCAGCTCCCTTCTAATGTGTTCCCACCCACCACCACAGGAGCAGCCTGCTCTCTGTGACCTCTTTGACTTACTGGAGCCTGCTTCTTAAGTCCTAAAGATGCATCAGAAGTCTTTCCTAGCTCTCCTGGGCCTCTTCCTTGGAACCCTCCCTCTGGTGGAGTCCTGTTTGAGACCCATTCCCTCCTCTAGTCTCCATTCGTCTTTGGGCTCAGATCCCATTGAGCCTAGATGTCCTGCAAAGGGCTTGGACTTAGACTTGGTACAGGTCAACTGCCACTAGGCAGCACACTTGATTTTCAGATGCAAGTTGATTGTAACAGCTTCTGCCCGCACATAAGGCTCTTACTGCTAAACTTTTCTGCTTTCCGCTTTTGAAGATCTCTTATCTCTCTTTATACCTTTTGCTCTCTACTCTCAATAAATCTCTAACCGCCGTTGTTTAAACTCTTTTATCTCAGGATTAGTAAAATCACTGGGTGTGGTTAAAATCTGTAACAACAAGTTAGCTTTAAACTTGTAAGGAGCTGGGTGGTGGTGGCGCACGCCTTTAATCCCAGCATTTGGGAGGCAGAGGCAGGCGGATTTCTGAGTTCAAGGCCAGCCTGGTCTACAGAGTGAGTTCCAGGACAGCCAGGGCTACACAGAGAAACCCTGTCTTGAAAACCAAAGAAAACAAAACAAATCACTATTGTTATAATTACTATGTAACTATTACTATAACAGTAATAATAAGGACATTATTAGTATTAGCAGTTGTAGGTTTGTTTTTTTTTTTTTTTTTTTAATCAAAACAGGGTTTTTCTGTGCAGCCTCTGTTTAAACTTTTGTTGGACAGGCAGCTGTTGGACAGATGTTCTCACAGATGGGCTTTCTGTGCTGTTGTTTTATAGTGGTCATGTGTAAACACACAAGACTCCTCCTTTTTATCCTTCTCACTTTATTTAGTGCTGGGATAGAGTCTAGGGTCTTGTGCAGACCAGACAAGTGCTATTTATTTATTTATTTATTAGTGAAGGGTGACACAAATGATTCCATTTTGACTAACAAGTTTCACAGGCACAAGCTTTCAGTAATAAGACAAATAGTTTTGGGGGGGCCTCCCCGTACCACATGAGTGTGTTTCACAGTAGAGATACTCACTTGAATTTTGTGGTGTAGTAGATTTTTGTTGGAGACCAGAGACCCCTAGGCTTCCAGGGTCAGCCAAAGGACAGAGGCTTTCCAGAAAAGGCGCAACCTTCACAGTTCCAGCAATGTCACAGCTGGACCTCAGAACTTCCTCAGAACGTGAACGTTCCAACGATGAAGATAAGCAACAGCCTCGAGCCATAGATAACCGGACTAAGGACACTGGGCAGGGATGGGTGTTTTTACTTCCCTGTTTTAATTTTGCTTATATACTGCAAGCCTTGCCTATAGTAAATGAGACCTTGACAACAGCTAGACTGACTCTGTCCGTTCTTCACCGCTTGGTCTCCCTTCTCTCTCCCACCCGTGTCTCTTTCAGGTGGTGGCTACTCAGGGACCCTGTAATAACTGTGCCCGCTGGACGGGACAGATTTTGACTGCCTAACTCTGCTTGCAACGCTAGCACACACATTTGCCTTCTCATGCACGTATGTATGCCTATATACATGCACACATGCTCACAGTCTTATATACCTGTGCACATCCACATGTGTTCACATGTGCACGTGCATGCACCTGCATACAAGTACACATATGTGCTTACACATACATGCACATACATGCATGCACACTGTTGTATTTTATAAAAAAGGAAAAGAAGCCAGGGATATGTTTGGTGGAAGCACAGTATGGTGTAGGGAAAGGGGGGTGCCTCTGGGGGCCAATGCTGACTATTCCTCCCTAACTGTATAACAGTATAGTAAAATAGAGTTTATTTAGGGCATGGGGAAGGGAGTTGAGGGGGTAGTAGAGACAGAAAGAGAGAGAGAGAGAGAGAGAGAGAGAGAGAGAGAGAGAGAGAAAAGAAAAGAGGGAGAGGAGAGGCCGGCCATGAACACATGGAGAGAGAGGGTGAGAAGGGAATGGGGAGAGAAGGGACAGAAAGGAAAGAAGATAAGAGCAAGAGCAAGAGAGAGAGGAGGCTGCAAGCAGCCCCTTTTATAGTGAGTCAAGCATACCTGGCTGTTGCCAAGTAACTGGGGCGGAGCCTAGAAGGAATGCTAACTCACTCACCTTGCATGTATGCTCAGACATGTATATAAATGCACACATGTGTGCACATATGTAAGCTTATGCAATGCATGTGTGTATGCACATGCATACATACTCATACTCTCACAAACGTGTATACACATATATGCTTACACTCACGTACAGCCACAATGGTGGGTATGTTAGTTACTGGATTGTGGTAATTGCTTCACAGAGTATATGGAGACCAGGTCACCATATTGTGTGCTCAGCCACTGTACCCCAGTCATTATGCACGGGGGTGGGGGGAGGAGTACATTTTGTGAATTATTAAGTTCAATAATTGATGTAGCCCCTCCAGTAGAATGAACTAAGGACAACTTGTCAGTATCTCTCTCCGAAAAGGGAAAAAAAACCCGACCTGACCTGGTGCTGTTCCCCTTCCCCTCCCTCCCTGGTGTCCTGCTGCTTGTTTGGCAGCCAACAGGGGAAAGTGCCCTTTTGGTTTCTGATCCTTCAAGAAATGGAAAAGTATGGAGGTTGCCCATCCCACTGAGAGTCTGAGACTTTCGTGGGCGGTGGTGTCTACCCTGGAGAAGGGAGTGTGGGGGATCCCACTGTGGCTGAGTGGGAGGTTGAGAGGCCATGAGGGACAAGAACTCACCGAGAGGAGCCAAGCCAGGGCTGAGTCAGATCCAAGCAGAGTGTCAGAGGGGACCTGCTCCCATGTGGCCTCCAGGGCCTTTTCCTTTTGAAGCAATTACACGCGGCCTCTTTTCTCAGCGGCTCCCTCTGATAGCAGCGATCCGTTCCTGTTATAGTCTAGATGAAAGGCTCAGGGTTAAAATTTGCCTCCCAGGAAATTCATTCATATCGTGTTTAGTGGAAGAGGCTGCTGAATATGTGTGGAGAATACAAACTCAACCCAAAGCAGCAACCTGAGCTGATGCTTCTGATCCAGGAGCAAGGCAGGGCTTCAGTGGAACCCAGGTCATTGGAGCTGGGTGAACACACTTGGTAGCTTGGGGTCAGAGGATGTCTGTGAGTTCCAGGCCTCTCTCAAACAAAATAAAGAGCTGTGGACACCTTATAATCTCAGCACCGGAGGAGGTGGGAGCATCTTGGCTACATAGTGAACTTGAGGCCAGTCTGGGCTACATGAGACCCTGTCTAAAAGAGCCCAACCCACCAAGAAACAATAACAACAAAATCAAAATGTTCTATTAAACCATATATTTTCAGTTCTTTCCCTGGGGTGTGGGCTGTTGGCATTTGGAAGTGGAGGCCAGGAATGTGACTTAAGGTCCAAAAGTGGTCAAGATGGTCCAGCAGTTTATTCAGCAGCAAGGCCAGCCGTGCAGTGTCAGAAACCTTGCCTTAAATGGGCCCTTTAGGAAGGAGGGACAAATCTGGCTTTTGACAGAAAAGAACTCAGGTATTTTTCTATTTTCTATTTGTGTGGAAAATATGTTTATTATAAAGAGAAAAAAAAAATCCATCAACCCCTGTGGAAATGGCAGTCTCTTGGTGCATCCTGTGACTCAGACACACATACATCCGTCCCCTGCTTTTTCATTGTGATTGATTTAAGGCAGCCAGCGAATTAATTGGTTTAAATGTTCCAACCTGAAGGCAAATTCCGTTGATGGATGCGTGTGCCTGGCACACAGGCGACAATCAATAGACATTTGCAGGGTACACAGGAGTGAAGGGCTGCTCAGGTGGGGAAGGAAGGTAGGTGGGAGCTTCCAGGAGACAGCCCGGGGTCACAGGCCCCCTCTCTTTAGCCAGGGCACTCAGGAAGGACCACACAGGGCCAGCAGATAGAGAATAAGCTGGGTTGACATAGAGAACACAACAACTAGAGTTAGAAAAAAGTCTCAATTTCCCAGACTCTCAGGATGCTTCCCAGCCTCCGAGGGGACATTAAAAATGCTCTTTGGAGAAGTAAGTTTAGCTCTCGTTGCAAATACTTACCTCGATTCCGATGTCTTCTTTAAAAGCTTCTGCCTGCCTTCTTCACAGAAAATACCTCAAGAAAGATAATTAGAGGGGCAGGACTGACGCTCTGGGCTCTGCTTACAGGAAACCCTGGGCTCCCTCATCTGCACTTGCAAAAACCCATCCATCCATCCATCCATCCATCCATCCACTAAAATAAAATAAAACAAAACAAAATAAAATAAAATAAAATAAAATAAAATAAAATAAAATAAAAGCAAAACAGTAAAAACAAACAGTGGTATGGGCAGCTGGGGGCCAGGGCCAAGGTATGGGAAGAATAGAAGTGGGTTTGCACTGGGAATTAATTAGCACAGGATCTCTGTCTCTGTCTCTGTCTCTGTCTCTGTCTCTGTCTCTGTCTCTGTCTCTCTCTCTCTCTCTGTCTCTCTCTCTCTCTCTCCCTCACATTGCAGATTGCAGTCTTGGTGTCTGTGGAGGGTGGTAGTCTTAACACTAGGGCTGAGGCATTCAGAAGTTTTAGGGACAAAGGCCTCCACTGTTTCTTACATATGCAGAGCATCCAGAGGCGACACCCATCTTTCTTTGGCTTGTGACATCCATCAGGAGATACCTCCAGACCCTCCTCACCCCACAGCTCCCAGGAGAGGAAGTATTAGGGCAGTGCCTCCATCAATCAGATGGCTCATCAGGAAGTAGACTTTTCTCACCATTTTCCTGTTACCATTTGGGAAGGAAGAGGCTCCCCAGCCCCATACAGAAAATCCTAACCCAGTCCCAAGCTCTAGATAAAAATGGAGGAGGTACTTAAAAGACTTCCTGGACATGAATATATTTTAAAGAGACACTTTAGCTCTCAGACTGTTAAAACAATGGCCCCAAGAAATAGGATACCCCAGAATCTTATGCTGGGAGAAAGACAGCCTCCTAGCCAGAAGGGGATCGGTTCTTTCCACCAGAGAGGAATTTGTAGCATTACAGAGACAAGGAGGAGTTGGGGTTGGCAGTGGGCAGGGTCACACCTTGACTGGGCTGTTTGGATGTGTGTAACCCTGTCCTTTACATATATATGTGAGCCTCATGTCAGAACAAAAGACTGGAGGAGGTCACTGAGAAGTCTTAGTTGGCTTCTCAAGATTGGGTAGCCAAACCTGGTTTCTTGTGGTACACAGTATCACACATGGGAATATGGAATTAGGAACTTAAAGTCAGACCAGCACACCATGGAAGGTTCTGGCAGTGTGCACATGAAGAAGGCCTGGACCTTAGAGAGGGTGGAATCTTGCAGTAGAGTAAATTATTTTATATGAATGAGTATTTTACCTGCATGTATGTCTCTGTACCATGTTTGTGCAGTGCCTGAAGTGGCCAGAAGATGGCATCAAATCCTCTTGTCCTCTTGGATAGAATGTGTGGTTGCTGGACATTAGTGCTCTTAACTGCAGAGCTATCTCTCCAGCCTCTGGTTGTTTGTTGGGCTTTGACTATGTTTTTTATGGATTTTTTTTCTAACACAAGGATGAATCAGGGAGTCAGCAAGGCTTCCCTAACGGAAGTAGGTGCCTGTCAGGGCTCATGGTCCAGCTTGGGTTACTGATATAATAGAGAAGAAAGCTGAGTGGCAGCTGTTGACTGATGGATCTGTTCAAGTTCTCCCATGTGGCTTGTCCTTACCTAGATCTATCCCAGAGGGAGCCCAGTGCAATGGTCTGGTCTTTGTTGACTACCTCCAAACACACAAGGCCTCATTGTCCTGCTGATGGAAGCAGTCATAGCTCACTAGGGCGAGGGACAGAGACACCACTATAGAGAGGACAAAGGTCAAAGATATTGAGGTCCTCAGTGTCACCACCCGTACCAGCATACCATGCTGGGGTATGGATTCTCTCTCTCTCTCTCTCTCTCTCTCTCTCTCTCTCTCTGTCTCTCTCTCTCTCTCTCTGTGTCTGTGTGTGCACATATGTAGGTCAACGCTGGTTGTCATCCTCAGTCACTCTCCACTGTATGTTTCTTTAGTTTGAGTCAGAGTCCTACTAGCCTGCAATAATCATATAGACGTGGCTAGCCTCTAACTCATAGAGATATGCTGTTTCTATCTCCCCAGGGTGTTGGAATTAAAGACATAAGCTATTATGCCAGACCACACCTTATTAAACTTAAATATTTAGATTTACTTTATTTTTTTATTTTTGTATATGAGTGTTTTCCTGTATGTATATAGATATAGCACATGCATGCCTGGTGCCTGTGGAGGCCAGAAGAGGGCGTCAGATCCTCTGGAACTGGAGTTACAGATGGTGTGAGCCGCTATGTAGTTGCTGGGACTGACCCTGGGTGTCTGTGAGACCAAATGATTTTAGCTGCTAGCCATTTCCAGGTTGGCCAGAGGGCTCCAGGGTCTCCCCTGTCTCTGATCCTCCCAGCCCTGGGATACAGATATGTGCCTCATCATCTGACTTTTTATTCCACCTCCAAACTCATGTCCTTCAGCTTCCAAGGCCTATAGGATGTTCTGCAAATGTGGAAGACTCGGGGGCAGGGGAGGGGGAAGACTGAAAGCAAACCAGAAATCCCCATACCTTACTAACTAGACCTTGGCAGACCCCAGTGACTTCTGTCTAATACAAGTGTGTAGAGTCTAATTCCTAATGACCCATGGGGCCTGTATCAGTGACTTTTCTGTTACTATGATAAAGCACCATGAATGAAGGCAGCTTAAGGGAGAGTTTGTTTTTGGCCTCTGGTTCCAGCAGGTCAGACGTCCATGATGATGGGAAAGGCATGGCAGTAGGAGCAGGAAGCTCAGAAATGAGATCTCAGAAGCACACAGGAAGCAGAGAGAGTGAACTGCAAGAGGGGTGAGGCTGTAAACCCTCAAAGCCTGTGCCCAGTGATGTGTTTCTCCCTGCAAGGCTCTGAGAACATCCTAAAGGTCCCATAACTTCTCCCAAACATCTCCACCTAACAAGGACCAGTGTTCAAACACATGAGCCTGTGGGGTACGTTTCTCATTCTAACTATCACAGAGCCTTAACCCAAATGGCCACTCTCAAGAAAGACAACATACACAGTGAGGTTTACAGCTGATAAGACAATGAGATACTTGTGTGTCTATGCATGAGCGGCCCAGGAGACAAGAACATATAATGTCTCCTCATGGTTAAAAAAGGACCTTCCCCCTACCCCAGAGTTCTCTCTCTGTGAACTCCCTGCTATGTGCCCTTAAAATGTGTTTTAATAAATTCTCTTTATCTTTAAGTGACTTTTGGTTAATTCTTTTACTCCCTGTGTCACTGGATGTCATAGATGGTAGAAAGCTCTTTAAAAAAAAATCCAAGTAAAAACTCTCATGAGGTTGGAGAGATGGCTCAGTGGTTAGGAGCACAAACTTTTTCAGAAGACCCAAGTTTGATTCTCAGCATGGACACTGGGTAGTTCATAACTGCCTGGGGAGAGAGCTCCTGAGAATCCTAGACCTCTGGTCTCCTTGGAGGACCCGCACTCACGTGCACACACCCACACATACCCCTCATAACAAACAAACAAACAAACAAACAAACAACAAACCCTTACATAGTATAAAATTAACCCTCTCTTTAAAGAAGCAGATTTGAAAAATCACATTTTAAAATTTATTTTGTTTGTGAGCTCATGTGCTTGTGAAAGCATTTGTTGCAGCATGGAGGAGTCAGAGGACAGCTTTCGAGGGTTGGGTCTCCCTTTTAGTTGGGTTCTGGGGATTGAACTCAGGTTGTCAGGCTTGGCTGCAAGCATTCTTAACCGCTCAGGCATCTCTCCACTCCCCACCTGGCTAGCTTTTATTTTTGTTCTGTCTCTGTGGCCATTTATTTATTAATTTAGTGTGTGTATGTGTCTTTGACTGCCACAGCAAGTATGCAAAGGTCAAAAGACAATCTTTGGGAATTGGTTTTCTTTTTCTACGTAGTCCTGGGGGTTAAAGTCAAGTCCTCAGGCTTATTCCAGGGCTGGGGGAGAGTTAGGCAAGGTTAGAGGCTATCTCTGATGAGCATTTTGCACCCCGTGGACATGATGATTGTGCAGAGAGGGAGCTAAGGTCTCAAGTAGCCTAAGCTAGCCTTGAACTCACTGTGTAGCTTAGTTTGTCTTGAACTTAGGACCTCCTGCCTCTACTTTCCAAATGTGGGGATTACAGGCATGCACCCCCACAACTTTTATGTGGTGCTGGGATGGAACCCAAGGCCCTTGCATTTTATGCAAGTGCTCTCGAAGAAGCTTAGTTACATCTCTCTGCTAGCTTTTACTTTTCAGCTCTAGGGCCTTGTTCATGAAAGGCAAACACTCTACCACTGAGCTAGGCTCATTTTTTTACCTTTTAATTTGAAACAGTCTCACTTAAATTCCAAGGCCGGCTTTCAACTCCTTCTGTAGTCCAAGCAGGACCAGAATTTGTGATCCTTCTGTTCCACCTTGAGTATCTGAGATTATAGCCTGCACTACAAAGGTCCAATGAAAGTCTGACGTGTAAACAGGTATATTACCTATTTTTTATCTTGGCGACTCTCTAGCTTCTCCTGTGCCTGTCCTGTACTTGAGACCATTGTCTCACCTCGTTGTGGTCCTTGTCAAACTTCTGGCATTTTTTTTTTTTTTTTTTTTGATAAACCTGGTCCCAGTGGATCCAGGCCTTCCCAGCAGGCTCCTTGTGGGAATGCTAGTTTGCCACTGGGTATAGAAAGAAGAGAGACCAGCAGGGGGCAGCAGCGTGCTTCTTGAAAAACAACCAGTCATCCCACCAGCTCTTGAGAACCCAGAAGAGTGGGCTCTGGGGTGAGCACAGGAGAGATACACTTACCTCTAGAGTCCTTGCCTCCTTTCTCCTCATCCCCCATCCCACCCAACTCTAGGCTGCCTGAGTCAGCATCAACTGCCCCTGGCTCATCAGTCTGGCTACTGCGGCCTCTTCTCAGGACTCTGAAGCTCTGGGCAGTTTCAGGAGAGTGGCTCTGCTGGCCCTCTGTCTTGCCTAGCTGAGGAGGGAAGCTCAGCCAAGAGCCCTGTATATGGATCTCTCCAGAGTAGCACTGGCTGCCCCAGGAAAGCCTTAGCACAAAGTTAAACCCAGGCTGAGTTTGTGAAAGGTGAACCTAGGACCTTGAACTCCACTATGTTAGAGCCATGGACCCACGCTCATAGCCAGGAGGCTTCAGACTGTCCCTTAGGTACAGCACCAGGCTTCTATTTTCAGCCTCATGCTTTCCTGTCCCGCCCCCCCCCCCTGCCCCCCAGCCCCACTTCTCGGGATGGCTGGAGGAGTGCAGGACAGAAAGTGCTTGTCAGCCTGCAGCCATCCACCAGGGGGTGCTGTGAGCTTACCTATGATGGTTAGTGCCTAGTGGCTGGTGTCCGAAGACTAGCTAGTTACTGGCTAGTGACTGGTGGCTGGTGACTGAGGCAGGTTTCAGGGCTCTGGGACTGTAGTGCTGTTTAGTGTCAGAGGGAAAAGGAGCTTCACAGGCCTCAGTCTGTGTGGGGCCTGGTTACTTCTCCTAGTGCAGCTTGGGTGGGTAAGGATGTGTATTGGGCAGTCACTGGGCATGGAACAGGGGCCTGCAATCTGGAGATAGAGGTCCAGTTCAGCGCTGTCCACTGAATGGCTTTGGTGGATTCTTCAGCCTTCTGGCCTGGTGTCCTGGCCTCTACACTACCCTGTAGTAAAACTGCTCCATGCTCTTAGTTGGAAGGTTTACATGGTACTATGGGTTGCACCATTTGGTGACTGTTTGGGAGGTGTAGATGTCACCTTGCATGTCCCACTGCACTTGGCTGGTCCCTCAGCAGTCTTTGTATTGCATGGGGCAGCCTGGGGTATAGGTCAGCTCTGACGGGGCTGAGAGCAGTCTCACGAGATCCAGGCCAGAAGGGTTCAGTGCAGGTGGATGGACCAGAGAGGTAGACAAGGGTCTTCATATGGAGTCTGACATCTTGGGGGAAGAATGTATGGAACTCAAGGGTGCAAGAGAGGCAGGAGATGATCTACTGTTTGGAGTGATAGATGGAGCCGGTGGGAGAGGCTGGCAGTGGGTCCTCCTGAGACAGGTCAAGGTAGGCCAGGATGAGGGCACACCCACAGGACAGGCCTAGAGCAGGAGTCTCCATCACTGTGGCTGTTCACAGCTTTTCCTGACATAAGAATCAGGTCTGACAAGGTTGAGGAGGGCATTGACTGAGTAAGCGGGGGTGGGGTGGGGAGAGTGACAGAGAGAGATAGACACACATGTGCACACATGCATGTATGTGCATATGCACACACATACACACACATACACACACAGACAAACATACACAGATGGCTATACACAGACACACACATGCATGTAGACACACACACACATGCACACATATACACACACAAACAGACATGTACCCAGATGCAAGTACACACACACAGACATATATACACATGCACACAGACACACACAGATGCATATACATAGACACACACACATAGACACACACAGATACATGTACACAGACACACAGACATACACACACATACACAGATGCATGTACACAGACATGCAGACATACACACACACATACACACAAACACAGACACACACAGACACGCACACACAAACATACACACATACCTAGATGCATATACACAGACACACACACACACACACACACACACA
>JANHMN010000002.1:101819626-101832054 GCA_030674055.1 Rhabdomys pumilio | reverse complement strand
TCCATCCATCCATCCATCCATCCATCCATCCATCCATCCATCCATCCTCTTATTTTAGAAACATTTTTCTAAGGCTGGCTGGTTGTGAAAAGACCCTAAGGGGAAGAGCCCAGTAGCTTCAGCTCTTCCATAGGAACAGTTTGCTGAGGACAGACAAGAAAATGGCTAAGGTCATCCATGAGAGGGAGGATGGACCAAGGGCAGGACAAGGTGTTGGGTGTCAGTGGGACTGAGCTGAGCGTAAGTGTGTATATAATCTTCCTAGAGGCCAGGGTGGCACCAAGAGGCTGGAGGCTCATCTCCTGTGCCAAACCCATTCTCCCATGGCATCTCCTGATCTGGTGCGGAGGAGATAGCACCAGGAGAAGTCTGCGTCTGCCGCCCACATGGGGGTGGTGCCACCAGCCTTCCCACGATCCATCTGCCTCGTCCTTTCCTTCCTCAAGCTTGCTGCAGCCCACGAGCTGCCTGGCTCCTGGCACCGTTGCCAGCTGCACATGTGGGCCTGGATTCCTGCCCCACGCTGTGCCCAGCACTTGCTCTCATGGACTGATTGGGATGGTGGCTTTGGCACCTCCTTTGTGATACTCCCGAGGCACAGGGCTTTACAGTTACAGATGCTTCTATGTTCAGTACAGTGATAAGTTCGGGACTGTTTGGAGATGACAACTTTGGGGCTCATTGCTGCTTCTGGGAAGTGGAAACTGAGCCCCAGCAGTGGCTACTCCAATGTGGCTCAGAATTGTGGGCAAGGGAAGGGCTGAGATAGTACCTGCAGCAGATTAGCTTCAGCCTCATCCTGCAGGGAGCCAGGGAGGGCAAGGGCTATGGATAGTGAAAGTGCTGGCCAGACATACGTGTGGCTTTAGCTTGTGTAGTGTAGTATCCAAGGAGGCTCAGAGGAGGATACAAGGTGAAGCGCTCCAGGGGTAGCAGTGGCCTGTGCACTCTCCCTTACTTTCTTTGGCAGAATGTTCTCCTGTGTGTTCTCAAGCTTGCCCTTTCGAAGGTCCTTGAGCTTTTACTGTTGCCCATGGCTCCATGCAAGCTTCTCTGGAGCTCAGCTCTGTGTCTGGCCTTGGCTGGAGGCAGCTTTGGGTCAGCTTCTTCACATAGTAAAGCTGCTGTTTTGGGGACCTATCCTCAGGTCACCTGGTGGCTTCATGGAGGAGGAGGAGAAGGAGGAGGTGCGGGGGAGGATTTGTAGTCAGCATGCTTCATGTTTTTCTGGAACCACATGTGTAGCAAATGTGTATAGAAACTTATTTCAGAGAATGTAGGCGCCAGGAAGAGTGAAGAGACCAAGGAGAATGAAGGACCTCACTGCCCTGATGTCCTTCAGTGAGCCACCACTGCACTGATGCTGGAGGTAAGTTTGGATTCATAGAGACTCAGGCCTGGCCTCACCAAGCTGGTCCCCTACGTTGGTCTTGCCATAGGGGATCCAGGGACCTGGTTTCCTCCTCTAGGAATGGATAGGAAGATGGGTACGTATGTTCCTGCTAGGATGCAGTTCTCACCAGCTGAGTGGGAGGAGCCAGCCTGGGGCCCTTCCTTCCTCCCCACTTACCTAGATGCTGGCTAATTTAGGGTATGAGTGCTTTAATGCCTCTGAGCCCTCATCTTCTCTATTCCTGGAGAGAACATCTCCTCACAGCCATCTTTGGTCATATTTATTTTATTCTATAGCTTTGATCCATAAAATGCCCAAGAAGCCCTTTCTCAGAAGGTGCTGGCTTCTGCCTTCTTGTTAGCGAATTACGGCGTTTAAACATTCCATGGCCTCGTGGCACATTTTTTTTTGTTTTTTATCAAGGTTTTTTATTTCATTTTATTTTTTTTTTATCATAGGTTGCAGGTTGGTGACTTGTCTCTATTGGAGCTCATGGTCACTGAGGAGACCATGGGAAGCAGGCTGGGGAGAAGTGGCCTGGCCCTGTGTCCATAATAACTACTATGGTACCTTGTGGATACAGGCCTGCTGGGGAGGTGGAAGAGACAGACATTGTGAATGCTTATATATACCCACTGCTGGACAAATACTCTCACACTGTAGG
The DNA here is from genome assembly GCA_030674055.1 of Rhabdomys pumilio. Classification (NCBI taxonomy): domain Eukaryota; kingdom Metazoa; phylum Chordata; class Mammalia; order Rodentia; family Muridae; genus Rhabdomys; species Rhabdomys pumilio. The sequence goes on along the minus strand of JANHMN010000002.1, from coordinate 101,829,997 downwards.
CTGTTGAGACAGCCCAGCAGGTGTAGTGGTTTGAATACGTTTGGCCCCCATAGACTCACGTGTTTGAACACTTGGTCCAGAGGGAGTGACACTATAAGGAGATGTGTCCTTGTTGGAGGAAGTTTGTCACCGTGGGAGTGGGCTTTGAGGTCCTAGGCTCAAGCTTCATCCAGTATGAGAATGCTCCTCCACTCAGTGTGGGAGTGCTCCTCCACTCAGTGTGGGAGTGCTCTTCTACTTAGTGTGGGAGCGCTCCTTCACTCAGTGTGGGAGTGCTCCTTCACTCAGTGTGGGAGTGCTCCTCCACTCAGTATGGGAGTGCTCCTCCACTCAGTGTGGGAGTGCTCTTCTACTCAGTGTGGGAGTGCTCCTTCACTCAGTGTGGGAGTGCTCTTCTACTTAGTGTTGGAGCGCTCCTTCACTCAGTGTGGGAGTGCTCTTCCATTCAGTGTGGGAGTGCTCTTCCACTCAGTGTGAGAGTGCTCCTCCACTCAGTATGGGAGTGCTCCTCCACTCAGTGTGGGAGTGCTCCTCCACTCAGTATGGGAGTGCTCCTCCACTCAGTGTGGGAGTGCTCTTCTACTCAGTGTGGAGTGCTCCTCCACTCAGTTCTCCTCCTCTTGGCTGCCTGCGGAGGACAGTCTCCTGGTTATCTTTGGATCAAGATGTAGAACTCTCAGCTCCTTCTCCAGCACCGTGCTTGCCTGCACACTGCCATGCTTCCTGCCATGTTGATAATGAACTGAACCTCGGAAACTGTAAGCCAACCCCAGTTAAATGTCCTTTTTAAGAGTTGCCTTGGTCATTTACCCAAGGCAGTGAAACGGCAGGGAAGGGCTGCCAACACTGATCTTTGAGTTTGACCCCTGTGTGGCTTGGGTTTCTTTAGCTGTGACAAAGACTGTGACTGAAAGGAATTCTGGTAGAACAGCTTACAGTCAGCCATGAAGTGAAGTCAGGGCAGGAGCTGGAGCAGAGGGCATGGAGAAGCGCTGCTCACCGGCTGGCTACCTATGGTTTCACTCAATCTGCCTTTTTATACAATGCAGAGCCTTATACAATGTCACCTGCACAGCCAGTGACACTGCCCACAGTGGGCCAGAGCATCTCACATCAACCATTACTCAAGAAAATTCCCCACAGGCTTGCCTGCAGGCCGATTTGATGGAGGCATTTTTAAATTGAGGTTATCTTTTCTCAGAGGAACCCAGATTGTGTCAAACTGATTAAAACCAACCAACCAACCCAACAAAAGAACAAAAAACAAAACAAAACAAAAAAAAGCTAGTAGCATAGTGAGACCCACATGGTGGAAGGAGAGAATTGATTCCCACAAGCTGTCCTCTGACCTCTACATGTGTGTTGTGGCCTGGATGCACACACACATGCATACACGCATGCACATACATATGCCCGCACACACACAATTAATACATAAATATAACCCAAAACTTTTTTTTCAAAAGACCGCTGTGATACAGTTTCCCTCTCTAAATTGCAGGTAAGGAGAGTGTGGGCTGGACAGGGATCCTGGCAGAGGCTCCGAGTGCAACACCTAAATGCCCAGGAGCCTCCCAGGCTGTCCAGGAAAATAGAGAGGACCATGTGACCTGGACAATAGGACACTCTTGAAGAAACCAAAGTATAGAGCTGAATTCAGTTAGTATTACTCCCAAACTGTGTTTACTGTCCCAAATCTGTCCCTCTGTTCCCTCCTGACTCAGGTCTCACCAGAATCAGGTCGGCTCCACACTCTGAGCCCTAAGGGTCTCTCCAGTACTAGCAGGTGACTGACGCCCCTTCTCTTCCAGCTTGGCTTTTTACAGTCTTGCTAGCACTTGTCTGAATCTCCAAGAGATGAAATATGGGCCGGGGCTGTTGCTGTGGCAACCATTCATCATTTATGGAAGGCCAGAGAGCTCACTTGCTATTACAACCAAGAGCGGTTTACAGGGTTCTCTCCACTGCTCACAGACTTGGGGTGTAGAAGGTCAGGGGCCAGCAGAGGTCCTGTGACTGTACATACATAGCATCCTTTACTGTTCTTTAGGACACCAGAAGTCATCTTTCCTGCTTCCTTTCCAAGTACTTAGTCACATGCTCAAAGCAGACCTGTTGCTGACCTACAGCTGACTTCCTGACCTCAGTTTCCCAGGTCCTGCATGCCCCATCCACCGTACAGGATGACCTGCAAGCCGGCGTGTGTTCCCAACTTGTGTGGTGTCTCTGTGGAAAACTCGGCAGACACTGGAAAGGGTCGCTGTAGCTGGCGGTTACTACAGTAGGCATAACAGCACCGAGCTTGTTAGAGTGAGCTTTGCCAGAGGATATTTATAACCAATGTGTGCTCTTAAGGTAAACCACCGGTGACTTGAAGCCTAGCACACTACTCCACCACCACCCCCCCCTTTTTTTTTTAACAATGTGCAGGGGATGGGAGCTAGGGCCTTGTGCATGCTATGGTTGCATTCTGCCCACTGAGCCACACTCCCAACCCCTCCTAACCCTTTCCAGCCTTACACATCAGTGCACATAACTCTCTGTAGCATCGCTTAGCCACACCTTTCCCACCCACGGAACTCTTCCATCTCCTGAAGGGAAGCTGTCCCCATTGAACCCTAATGCTCCAACCTTCCGCACCTTCTGGGATTCCCATTCCAGAGCCTTCTTGTCTCCACAGTGCTTATGACTCTAGGGGCCTTGAGTGGATGCTGTGAGTTCACTGTTTGGGGACCAGCCTGTGGCCTCACACTTAGCCTCCACTTCGGCCACACTGTCACTCATGTGGATGCCACCTTTCTATTTTTGTGAGTGTTCCAGCCGCTGACAAATGAACTGTTTTATTTACCAGTCTTCAACGGCTGTGTGGGTCCGCACCGGGACCAGCGCTGAAGGAGCTGTGCTCAGGTGCGGCTGAAGAGTGTGAGGAACGCAGACACTACTCCATAATAACACTGGAGACTCAGAGCAGAGGGAGAGAGGCAGCTTGTTTTGTGACTTTGCAAAGCCTAGTGCCACCCCAGAATGACCAGGCCATCTGGGCACAGAGAATAGTTTCATGAGCTTAGACATGGGTCCCTTCCTTCCTTCCTTCCTTCCTTCCTTCCTTCCTTCCTTCCTTCCTTCCTTTTTTCCTCCTTCCTTCCTTCCTTCCTTCCTTCCTTCCTTCCTTCCTTCCTCATGACTGGGTAATCAGGAGTGCACAGTCTCACATGTAACCAGTGTCTCATCTTTCCCTATGTTACTTACATTTGCTTTTCAACAAAAACTTTGTAAATTCACCTTGCATTTAAATTTTTTAATAAAAAGCAAAAACGATTATATTTATGTTTTTGCCTGTATGAATGTCTGTGTACCATGTGCAAGTGGTGCCCAAGGGGGCCAGAAGAGGGCATTGGATGCCCTGGAATTGGGCTTCTAATAGGTAGTTGTCAGTCTCTGTGAGGGTGCTAGGATCTGAACCCAGGTCCTCTGCAAGAGCAAGTACTGTGAACATCTGAGCCATCTCTCAAGTCCTCATCTCTAAATTTTACATCCTGGTTATTTTATTTTAATTAGTTTTTTATTTGTCTTTTGAGATTGGGTCTTACTTTGCAGCTCTGGCTGACTTGGAATTATGTAGACCAGGCTGGCCCTGGTCTGCGTGACTATGCCTCCCAAGTGTCTCTTCTGTTTATTTTTACAGTTTATCAGATCCAAGATCTTGTCCTGTCTGCAGACAACTAGACAAGCTTGGCCATTCGTGATTTTCTACTCTGAACCCATAGTTTTGGGTGGGGCAGGGTGGACTAGCAGCATTTGAGGGAAGTACCTAGTTTATTTATGCTCCCGGAGTTGCCTGCTTATCTACAACAGGACCTGAGCTGACTCAAGGGACTTTTATTTTGAAAATGAACCACTTGTTTTGTTTCTTGCATATCTAGAAAACACAAAACAAATCAGAAACAAAATCCCAAACCAAAACAAGCATGGATTTGCTCTGTCCTGTGTTCTTTTTTTCCCTTCGCTCCCCTTCCCATCCCCTCCTCTCCCCTCCTTTCTCTTTCCCTCCCCTTTTTAATCCTTTCTTCACATGCCTTTGCACAAACACACAGGCAGATACAGACACACAGACATACACACATACATACATACAGACACATAGACATAGACAGAAAAACAGACAGACAGATAGACATAAGCAGACACACAGACACAGATACACACAGACAGAAAAACAGACAGACACACAGACAGACACAAACAGACAGACATACAGACACAGACAGACACAGACATATAGACACAGACATAGACAGACAGACAGACATACAGACACAAACACAGACAGACAGACACAGACAGAAACACACACAGACACAGACAGACATACAGACATACACACACAGACAGACACAGACATATAGACATATAGACACAGACACACAGACATACACAGACACACACACAGATACACACAGACTTACACAGACACCCACGTAGACACATACACAGACACACACAGACTCGCACATACACACACTATGAAGCCTAGCATCATATTCGACATATACTGAGATCACCTACTCTACTGCTGCTGCCTTGTGGTTTCCCTCCTGGAGGACTAAGCTGCATAGTGGTTCCTGGGAACAGCCCCTGAAAGACTCCCAGCCTGCAAGCACCTTGCTTGTGGCCCTGCAGTTGCAGAGCTCTAAGAAACTTGTTTGGTGAGCTGCCCAGCCTCGGGTGTTTCATTAGAGCAGCACGTGTGGATAAGCTCTTCCTCATCAAACATCAGCTGGAGCTTGGGGAGTCTTGGGAAAGAGTGGGGGATAGAAGCGGGCAAGGTAGAGGGGTCAATAACATCACAGGAAGACCTATAATCCACTAATCTGGGACCACGGAGCCTCACAGAGCCTGGGCCACCAACCAGGGAGCATGCAGTAACTGGACCTAGACCCCCACACATCTGTAGCAAATGTAAAGCTTGATTTTCATGGGAGTCCCCTAACAAGTGGATTGGGGGCTGCCTCGGTCCCTGTTCCCCACCATTGGAGCATTCCCCTCTACCTGGACGCCTAGTTGGGCCTCGGCTGGGATTAAATGTCCCAGGATGGTATCCAAGAGGGGCTCCCCTTCTCTGAGAAAAAGGGGAGGAGGCAATTGGTGGATTTGTTAAGATAGGGCTTGGAAGAGAGGAGGGAGGGGGCTGTGACTGGGATGTAAAGTAAATAAGAAAATTATTGAAAAAAAAATCCCTTCCTTCTGCATGACTGACAACATGGCTGGAGCAGACCTGGAGCTTTTGGAGCATCTTAGGAGGCCAGCTCTGCAGAAACCACAGTAGGAGCTCACGATGGGGTGAGGGGGTGAGGCTTACAGTACATGAGCGGATGACACAGACTTTCCTACGCCTGTGTTAGCTCTTCAGTCCCCTGCTGTTATAGGATATGAAGATGCTGGGGCCACCTGGACAGCCCCAGATGGAGCTGACAACATAGTGATGGGGTCATATGAAGGAATGGCAGGCACCGTGAGGCCTTAGTAAAGGCATGACTCCAGAGGGAGGAAAAGATCTTTTTGAAGAGGCCTCTGTGTGGAGCTACGTGGGCTGGGATGTATGCACTCTGCCCCTGAGCTGGGAGGGCCTTTTCAACAGGACTGTCCTCATTTCCTTCCCTGTTGTGGTGGTGGAACGTCCTGACAGAAGTATCTCTGAGAGAGAAAAGATTTATTCATCTCATAATTCTAGGTTTCAGCCCACCATTGAGAGGAAGTTAAGGCGGCAACTTAAGGCAGGCAGTCACTTCCACAGCTAAAAGCACACAGAATAAGTCCATGATTGTTAGTGGTCAGCCCCATCTCTATACTTTCATATCCAGGATCCCCTGCCTCGGGAATGGCACTGCCCACAGTGGGCTGAGTGTCCCCACATCAATTGACATAATCAACACAATCACCCACAAACCAGTTTGATCTAGATAATCTATCATTGACATTCTCTTTCCAGGTGATTCTAGATTGTGGCAAATTGACATTTAAACATCACACACATTGTTCATGACCTTGTGAGGAAAGGAGAGGGTAGGAACTTAACTCAGCTGTAGACTGCAGACGTGATCTCAATGTGGTTAGGATTAGGTAAAGTCATCAGAGTATAGGGCCCATAGGTCAGTCCTGGGACAAAAGAGACGTGTGCACAGCCTCTCTACCTGACGTGAGATATCCGTGAAGCCTGGACACTCCACCAGCAAGAGACCATCACCAGAGGAACCTTAAGATCCAGGAGTTAAAGTGTGCAAAGTTTCAGGTTAGTTCTTATACTAATGAGAAGTAGACTGGCTGCATGTACGTCCAGGCCCACTGGACTTATGGTTCCTTTTTCCACATCTGTATTCTCTAAGGAAGAAGAATTACGTAGAGGAGGATGCCATGGTCTTCTCTGCTCCAGAAAGGAGCATCTTTGTCTGTGGAGGTGGTGAATAGCATCTATTCCATGTGTCATTTCATGTTCAGTTGCAAGCATCACACTTGCTTGGGGTCACCCTCTGGAGCCAGTTACCACAGTGCGGAAATCCTACAAGGTGTCTTCTCAGGGTCCCTTCTAGGGCTTTGAGAAGCCAAGGCCTGGATGATGACTGTTTAGTCTCCAGCTCGGCAGCACCTGACCCACTATCGTGCAGAGCATTAACTTTGGAGACCTCCCTGCACTGCAGTAATGACTCCAGTTAAGCTCCATTAGAGCCTCATGTTTGCATTATTAGAACGAAATCTCTGCAGACATCAAAAATGCATCAAATTACTCAATAGCCCACATTTGGTTATAATTAAACGTAGAAGTGATGGACAGGGAGAGGCCGGCTGTATCAGCTCTGCGGCTGGGCTGATGGCAGTAACAGGAGACACTGGAGACCTGGCCCCACTGTGGTACCCCATATCTCTGTGACAACCAAGAGAGGGCATTCTTATGTTGGTGATCTGGAAGAGAGTAAGAGGTAGAAGTGAGCTGCTGGGCTGGAAACCAAACTGGTTAGCACAGGGGCATGTATGGCAGGTGTTGGGTCCACTGCTTGGGTTTCCATCCAAGAAAAGCCTTTATTCAGAGTACGGGTGTCCAACAACATCTCTCAGCTTGACTCTATTGAGAACTTCCCTTGACCAAAGAGAACATCCTAGCCCAATCTCATGCATCTTCTGAGGACTTCAGGACCCACAGCTGGGTGATATGGGGTTTCTAGTGTCATGGATTCTGGCATTGATTTGGGACAAGACTGAGCACGAGGTTGCCCCAGCTTCTAGGCAGTCCAGCCCCTTCCCCTGCCTATCCTCTTTTGCTTCCTACAAGGTTTTGTGAGATGGCAGATGAAGTCCTGAGAATATGAGTAATATTGACATGAGTCATGTCAAGGACCCAGTGCCTTAGACCCATGGGAATGGCAAAGCCTTTCCCTGATTCAAGTATGGACAGTGTGTGCACAACTATAAACTATAAGCTTCCCACTCTGGGATTTCTCTTTCTATGTGGATTCCTCTTCTCTGCTCTTATTGTAGATAATAAATATGCTGAGTACTGGGGTTGCCACTGGGACATCTCCACTAGAGAATGCGACCCACCCAATCCCAGCTTCTCTGTATGTGTGTCTGTTGCTTCTTCATTCCCCATGACCCCAGTCAACTCAACACAGTAGTGGTCATCACAGAGGCTCCTGGGAGACCTCTTCATCCCCTATCTCCATGTTAGAGACACTTTCAGAGGACCAGTGGCATGGGGTACTAAGCCAGCCAGAGTCTTCCATGGGAATTAGCCCTAAGCAGCTTCAAGAGGCATCTGGGGCACTTGAGTGCAAGACCCAGGATTTGAATCCCCACTCCTACCATGAAACCCTGTGTCCTAGAATTGCCTAAGACTAGTGGTGGCACTGAAACTGCCCATGGACCCTCCATCCTCATTGCTGGCTCCATTCTGACCAAATATGGTAGTAGAATTTGTCTGGACACTCCATGGCGGCTTATTTCTTGTATTCCCTTATGGGGGTCTTGTAAAAATTCTTATTTAACCCCCGTCCATGATGACGTGAGGGTGGGAAGTATGCTTTGGGGACTGGTGCAGCCTTTATCCTTGGACCTATGTGCTGAGGGCTGGAGGCTTGGTCCCATGGTTCTAGAGTCTCAGCTCAGTTTCTCAGCTGGCGTGCTGTGCCAAGTGACTTGCTTTGCTGTCTCAGTTTCCCAGGTTGAAATGATGGCATGGTTCCTGTGACTGATAGGACAAAGATTAAAAAGACAGTGCAGAGTGCACACACACACACACACACACACACACACACACACACACACACACACGGTGGGGAACGGGGCTGGCATATGCACGTCCCATTGTGGCTGGTGAGTTCAGACTCTAGTCCTGTCCTACCAGGAGGCCCTCCTGTCCTTCAGTCAGGGGATCTGGAGACAGCCTTCAAAGCAGCCTGTACCAAATCCAGAGTCTCGTCACAGTCTTTCAGACTCAGCAGCTAAGGTCCAGAATCAAGTTAGAGGCTGGACTGGGCCCAGAATGGCAGAGGCAGCAAGGGTAGTAGCAGAAGTGGGTCGGGGAGACTGCTGTCTTTGCTGTCTTTTCTGGCTCTGGTTGGGTCCAGTGTCCCTTCTAGCTCCATTTTCCACACCCTTCTTTCTTTGGAGTTGAATGTTCCTCTGGTCGACTGCTCAGCACACATAACTACACACTTCCTACCGTCTAGCCCAAGGTGATCATCTTGGCTCAATGTCCCTCGTACCGGTTAAGACTCCTTTAATAGGAGGTCACATTCACAGGTGTCAGAGATTAGGGTGTGACTGCTTTGGGGTCTGTCTTACAGTTGATCACAGAAGCCCTGGTTTGGATTATTATGTCCACCTCAGACAAGAGGATGGGGACACAAGGCTAGTCTGCAGATCAGGTCTGATCTGTATAGAGACCTCTCACCTGGACATACAACTTTAGAAGCTTTCTGGAGGACTATAGACTTTCAGGCCTTGGGTTTTCTCATGGCTGGGGATGGACAGAAGGCACAAAGCTATAGACTCTACTACCTGGGATAGAAGGAAGCTAGTCACCTGCTTAAGAAGGTGATGGTTGGATAGGGGTGGGGTGGCACATCCCAGAACCTTCAGAGATCCTACCCCTTCTCATTCTGAAAAATTTGTGCCCATAGAGACATAAATCTTCCACATGGTCACTAAGGGTCTTGCATCTGCTGTCCTCTAGTCACTCCACTTACAGGATCCTCTGTGAAGATGAGAGCTGCCAGGACAGCCACCACAGTAAATTGTAGTGGGTTGGTCTGATGCTGCTTGATTCAGTGCTAAATTCTATATCTCAGAATATGGTTGCTCCAAGATGAGCAGATTCTCACCTATACCAGCTTTTGTTGTGTAAACCTTGCCCACCAAGTTATCTGTGATTGGGTAATAAAGATGCCTACAGCCTGTAACTGGGCGGAAGAGAGGTAGGCAGGGCTATGGTTCCAGGGACTGGGATCTGAGGCAAGGGACCATGAGGGAGGAGAGATAGGAGGAAGAAGAAGTCACCAAGGGTAAGTGCATAGCCCTGAGGGCCAGTCCAGGCGGAACACGGCAAGTGATACCTCGGGGCTATTGACAGGGAAGCAGACAAAACAGCAGAGTGTTAATATCTGTCTGGCTCTGGTACTTTTAATTAAGGCTTACTATAAGTATAAAGTTTTACATCTTTTACTTGGGAACTAAATGACCTAAGGTGGGGTAGAAACCCCTGAATAATACTTACAGCAACAATACAATCATCATAGGGTAATTTCAGAGGTTGTAGTTTCACATGGCAGGCTCACTTCCTGTTCCCATTGCTGACATCTGCACAGCCCACTGCAGCTGGATCTCCATGGAAGATGAAGGGATGGTTTGCTCACTGGTAAAGGCCCAGCCTTCTCCTGATTAGAGAGACAAACTGGTCCTCCTGACACATCCCAGGTACTGTGATCTGTGTAAGGAGGAAGGATGCTGAGGTGAAAGATCAGGTGCCTCAGGTCCAGTGTTGTGGCCCAGACTTGGTTGTGCGTGAAACATGTCACAGACCCTGGGGGTCCACACAGACTGAGCGTACCACTTGGGAACTTTGGGTTTATTCTCAGCTTGTTATTCATCACCTGTCTCATGCCAAGACAACCTCCACCACCCGAGAAAGAAACCTGTGCTGGCCAGAAGTCCTGCTGCATGGTGTTCTCCTAACCCTACCAACCTGTCACTCTACTTTTGGCTGAGGCTTGTCTCTGTGCCAGAGGCCCGGTGGCCTTGAGCAAGCAGTATGATTGTCTTACCTTGAGCTGTTTATTTGGATGGCTGTGTCACTTCCTTTTTGGCAGGTAGAGTCCTAGG
>JANHMN010000002.1:101805328-101819526 GCA_030674055.1 Rhabdomys pumilio | reverse complement strand
GGGCTTTCAATTCCCCTTGACAGCAGGCATAGGAACTGGCTTAGAAAGATGTTCAGAGTCTGCAAGGGCTTAGGGGTGATATCCACAGTCATCTTCACCTCAGTATAGTGCTTCTCACTTCTGCCCATCCTCATGTTAATGCTATTTAGTGAGCCAGCCACCACAGTCGGCACCTCTCTTTTTTCCCAGGATTGCCCTAGGTCCCTCTAGGAACCAAGGAGATAGGAGCCCAGAAAGAAGTTATTCTTCAAGGTCACTAGGACTTGGGTGTGTCTGGAGGACCAGCTTGTCTCTCTAGGCAGCAAAGGGCTGAGTCTTTACCAGTGAGCAAATCCTCCCTGCATGCTCTACAGCCATGGAGATCCAGCCTGCAGTGGGCTGTGTGTGGGGAGACGGCAATGGGAATGGGAAGTGAGCCCGCCGTGTGGAGCTGTAACCTCGGGAAATTACCCCATGATGATTTATTGCGGCTGCTTTTCCAGCAGCTCCCATCCTCACAGAGAATCCTGTAAGTGGGTAAACAGGAAGGGGATTTAATTAGGAACGTGGAGCGGGGGAGTGGTGATTAGCGGGCAGATCCTCCGATGCCCTGTGTAACATGCAGTTAATTACACAGACTGCAGGGGAATTAATGTCAGGCAATGCTAATGGTTTTTTTGGGGGAAAGAATAATTTTATTTACACAACAGAGATGCAAGGATTATTGAAATGAGAAAAATGGAAGCAGCATAGGACTTAGGACTGGCAGTTCCTAAACCAGGAGGACTTTGCCATTTCTGGATGCTAGTGACAAAGAGAACGCAAGTGGCCTGTCAGTCCTGTGTCACCTGTCTGGCAGGGAACTGGGGAGTCCAGATGGTTCATAGGCTGCTGTCCCAGGATCTGCCTGGTTTGCTTTCCCACCAGAGTCCTGCCAGGGCGTGGGGGGTATCTGAAGGCCTACACCCTGCAGGGTACTGGGGATACATGACCCCCTCTCAGGTACAGTCTATCCAAAGGTCTACAGGAACAACATTAACATTGTGGTGGTTAATATAAATTGTCAACTTGCCCAAATTTAGACTCACCCAAGAGAAGGGTCTCTGGGCATGTCTGTGGGAGATTAATGTGATTTCTTTGAACTTGGAAGAGCTGCCTGCCATGGGTGGCAGCATTCCCTAGTAGTCTGCTGTGGGTGGCACCATTCACTAGTTAGTGGACAGTATAGGAGTGGAGAAACGGACATGAGCACTTGGATGCATTAACCCATTGTTTTCCTCTGACTGGGGATATGGTATGATCATCTTCTTCAAGCTTCTGCTTGTTTTAGCTTCCCCTTCACTATGGGATATATCCCACAACTATAAGTAAAAACAAACCTTTTCTCCCTTAAGCTGTTTCTGCCAGAGTGTTTTATCACAGCAACAGGGAAAGAAACAAAGATAGCTCTAGAGACACAGACAAGTCTGCTCACTGCTAAGAACCAAATGATATAGGTGGGGGACAAATCTAGGGTTTATAGCAGTAAACACTAGGAGTCTTGCCCCGTCATGTGTGGGAACAGTTGGCCTATGGGCAGGCAGGCTCTGTGTGCCTCTCTTGTGGGAGCTCAGATGACTTTACCCTTTTCTGGTAGAGACAGCTGGTTGAAAAGGCCACCACTGTCCTCATCTGTCTTCAGACCCGGCTTCTGCTACAGAGCTGTCCCACTGTCTCCTGATATTTGGGAGGGAGGAATCTTCCCACCAATGGAGAGTATGTGTGTCTAAAACCAGGGAGTAAAACAGATTCAATCTGAATAGTTTCTCAAATTAGAGGTGGTCAGGGTAGGGCATGGAAGAGGGAGGAGGAAGAAGAGATGGGGAGAGAGAGAGAGAAAAAACACAGAAAGGCCTTCACTTACAAAATCTGAGCTGGTATATGCACAGGGGTGTGTTAGGATACATGGGGGAGCTATTATCCAGACTGTCAAACTTCCATACTCCCTGATAAGGCCCAGTCTTGGAGTGAAGGAAGGACTTGTGGGAAGGGCATGCTGAAGCTGAGGGAGTGGCTGAGGAGTTCTAGAAGAGATGCAAGCTAGGTCTCAGGTAGTCAATACTGGTCTGAATCTGCTCCAGGAAGGCCTTTCTCCAAGACCTGCCAAGCTCTGGCTCTCCACTGTGGCTGACGACATAAACTGCCCTCTTCTGCCCTTGCTGCTTTCCATTCCTGTCCCTGTGTCTTCTCTCATCTTCTGGGGCACTTTTCTTCTTGGTAAAGCCCATCCTGGTGAGGCCTAAGTCTCAGTTGGTCCTGCTGTCCCCATTGGCCATCCTAATTATCACATTTAGAATTAATTTCCAGGGTTCTCAGAAACCTGAAAACCAGGAACCACTGGATGCAGAGAGCCATGAGGCCTAGACTGGATGTGTAGCATAGCACATGCGCAAGAAGTAGATACCTAGGTGGGTATAGTGTCACATGTTTTTAATCTCAGCACTCTGGAAGCATGTCTCTGTGAGTCTGAGGCCAGTCTGGTCTACATAGTGAGCAGGACATTCAGAGGTACATAGTAAAGCCCTGTATGGTGGTTTGGATAGGAATGGACCTCATAGACTCATATGTTTGAATGGTTGGCCTATAGGGAGTGGCACTATAAGGAGGTGTGTCCTTGTTGGAGTAGGTGTGGTTTCAGAGAAAGTGTGTCACTGTGGAGGCAGGCTTGAGGTTTCATATATGCTCAAGCCACACCCAGGGGACAGTCCCTTGCCGTTGCCTGAGGATCAAGATGTAGAACTCTCAGCTTCTGCATGCAGCCATGTTTCCTATGATGACAAAAATGGACTAACCCTCTGAAACTGTAAGCCAGATTCAATTAAATATTTTTCTTTATAAGAGTTGCTTTGGTAATGGTAATTTGGTAATTCTTCACAGCAATGAAACCCTAAGACACTGTGGTGGTTTGAATATGGTTGGCCCAGGGAGTGGTATTATTAAGAGGTGTGACCTTGTTGGAGGAAGTGGGTCACTGTGATGGGCTTTGAGACCCTCATCCTAGTTGCCTGGAAGACAGTTTTCTCCCGCCTGTCTTTGGATCAAGATGTAGAACTCTTGACTCCTTCTCTGGCACCGTGTCTGCCTGGACACTGCCATGCTTCCTGCCATGATGATAATGGACTGAACCTCTGAACCTGTAAGCCAGCCTCACTTAAATGTTGTCCCTTATAAGTATTGCCTTGGTCATGATCTCTCCTCTCAGAAATGGAACCCTAACTATGACAGACACCCTGTCTCAAAAAAAGAAAACCCAACTAACCAATTAACCAACCAACCAACCAACCAACCAACCAACCAACCAACCTCAATCAAAATCATAACCACAACAACCACCATCACAACAAAATCCTCAGCCCAACCAAAGCAAACAAAAAAGAAATAGTTACTTGATAAATGAAAACCCACGGACCCAGTTCTGGTCCCCAAAGGCTCCAAGCTCAACTCTATCCCAGCCCTGCCTGGTCTTGCCTAGGAATTTAGGACCAAGGATACAGAAAGATCAAGCTTTGGGGATATAGGCTGTCTCAGAAGACATGATGCTCTCCACTTCCAAGATGCCCACTCTATCTGTCTGACTCTGTCACACCTTACCCCCTCTGTCCTGTCCTATCAAGTCCTACTCTGTCCCACCTTTACCTATGATGTCCTGGATTCTTTCTTTAGATACCCTGAGAGCAACAGGTACATTTGTCAGAGGGAGCAGGAAGGTGTATGTGGGGTCCTCTAGGGGGTTGGCCCCTCACCAGGTTACCCTTGACACGACTCTTTCGTAGTGGACTTTCTTAGGGTGGATCAGACCTACTAGACCCCAGGGCTTCCAACTCTAATGTGTTCATGAGCGTAAGCAGGGTTGCATTTCCCATCCCTCTATGGAGGCAGGAGTGAGCACTGGACAGAGTCAAGGGACGGGACAGGGAGAGTACTGCAGAGTTCCATGGCAGAGGGCTAGCATCCACAAGGAGAGGAGAGGCCTTGGGGACTGAGGAGCTCATGGGCTGCTCAGTGCATGCCCCTCTTGCAGACTGGCCTCTCTCAGGGCAAAATGGACCCCCACATCTCTCTCTTCTCATTCTCCTTGCATCCATGGAAAGCTTGGAAATAGAGTATCCCGGGCTCTACAGGCTCAGAACTGACTGATGCTCTGTAGCTCTACATGATCTAGCACCACTGTGACCATCAGGGTCTCAGATGTATGACTTTTGGGGTCATCTCCTCCAGCAACAGGCTCTTCGCTCACAGGAAGCCCCGTGCTCTTGCTGCTTCACTTAGGGCATCTAGAAATTCTACAGTTTATAAGGGAGAAGATGCCTTTGGTCCTGTCAGCATGTGGAACCTTCAGACAGGGTCATTTGATAGCTTGGAGCAAGCAAGGAGGAAGTTGGACCTGGTGGTTATGAGCATATCAAGGGGTGTTACTGTGTGACTCAGAGTAAGCCCTCATTCAGTTTCCCTTCAGAGGAATGGGGATAATCTTCATGTGGGTGCCTCAAGACCTCTTTGGGTAGGGTACACTTGGATGCCCCCACTTTTGGGGTACAGGTTTCTCTAAAGGACAGACCAGCAATTAGCGTGCCTTGTGAGGATGGCGTGTAATGACAGCTGATGGCCGCTGGCCGTGAGCTGCTTGTGGCTTTTTAAAAGGTCCCGGTGATCTTGTCTGGGTGCTCATTTGCAGCGTCTGTAGAGAAAGCAAATGTCAGCCTCTGCTGGCTTAGGCAGGCTGATCACACAGCCCTAATTAGCAGTGTCTGAAATAATGAGGTTTTCCTGTGTTCTCATTACATGGAAATTACTTCTGGAAAGCAACTTGGAAGGGCACGGAGGTGTGAGGCTGCCTTTTCTGGAGGGCACTGGTCACTCGACCAGTGGCTAAGCACTTTATCTTGAAGGTCACCAGTGGAGAAGTCCTGAGCTGAGGGCCAGTACCCTCTTCTTGGCCCTGGGGAAGACCACAGTGGGAGCAGACTGAAGGCTGGGTACAGGTAAAGGAGGCTTTAGAAGTCCAGGTTTAGGAGATGCCCCCTGACATCTTCTCACCTTGGAGAGTAGTGACAGGAGTCCCCAGGCACGAGAGGAAGGGAGTTAGAGGAACAGCAGCCCCTGCTTGCCTGCCTTAAAACGATGCTCTTTGGCAGACAGCAGGATGTCTTTAAATTTTCATGGGCTCCTCTTGGTGGAGGTCTGTTGTCCACAGCCTGTCTGTGGTGTGTTTACGAGTGCCGCCCCTTGGCAAGCCTGTCTCCTTTAGTCACAAAATGAGTGATGGCTTTATGTCCAGTGGAGCCCTGCCTCTCGCTGGTTGGGATGCTGTCAGAATGAATTCACTTTCCAATAATGCATTGTTAACATGACTATTAAATGCCTGGGACTCTTTTTTTGTCTCTAAATGGTGTTTGCCAGTGGCTGTGTGTATATCATCTGAAAGTGAGCTCTTACTGTGTCTGTATGTCTCTAGTCACTGAGGCCATGCTAGGTAACAGCCTGATTAACTGTCGGAGTTCAGGGATCCATAGCAGGCATGATCTAACCATGGTGGCCAGGAGATGTCCAGTGGTCCTGCTGGGCAACGAGATCTTAGGCACTGTGAAGCCTAGTGTGTTTGCATCCTGTGGCAAAGGCTGCTATCTTCTTGGGCTGGAGCAGTTCTGAGCTGTACACATAGACAGACAGACAGACAGACAGACACATGGAGCAAGGCTCTTCTCCACACTGGAAGGTCTGTCTCTACAAATCAGAATTACCAGGGTTAAGTGCATGTGGACCCCTGCAGTCTGCAGAAGCTGGAATCCATCAGCACACATTGGCTCTCTTGGCATTCAGTGTGTAGTCCCTGAACACAGGAAAGCACTCATGAATGGCTGAAAATAACAGGTGGAAAAATGTGAATTGGTGAATTAAAAAGCACAGATCTGCAATGGGGTGTCTGTGTCCTTTGAGGAGAGCTGACCGGTAAACACCTGTCAGAGTCCTGGCCACATGCTGAATGTCCAGGGCGGTGATCTGCCTTACTGCTGGGTCACCGATGTCTCTATTGGTCAAGCTGCCTAGCAGTAAGGTCCTGCCCTGGCTTCTCATGTGGTATTCTTGCTCCCATGGAGCCACCCAGGGGGTGGGTGCTGGGTGTTGTACTGAGGGAAGCGGGGAAGAGCCCCGTTTCCCAGGCTACTTGCTTGACAGCTCTCTCCTGATCCTAAGTCCACTGCCTCTTCCCCATCCTCCCCCTGGTATTAAATGCTTTATTCTTACTTGGTCAGAAGCTTGGGATGGCTTGAGATGGCTTCTGCACATCTTGGAAGAGCCCTGCCCCTGTTTTTGCAATTTAAGAAGCTTGGCACTGTGGAGTTTTTCCTCCATTGATTCTAGGAAAAAGGGGCCTATGCCCTCTAGAGTGTCAGAATAGTAGCCAGAGAGAGGAAGGCGGTGACTTGACCAGGCGTTTGACAGTAGCTTCCACTCAGGAGAAGAATTCTGATGATCTGCGTGGCCTTGGCTGATCCACAGTATGGAGCTAACCACAAACCCAATGGTGCCGGCTGATCTAGGAGCGAAGGTGGAGAGGAGATGGTCCAGGAGGCTGTGCCTGCAGAGATGGA
Organism: Rhabdomys pumilio; assembly: GCA_030674055.1. Taxonomy (NCBI): domain Eukaryota; kingdom Metazoa; phylum Chordata; class Mammalia; order Rodentia; family Muridae; genus Rhabdomys; species Rhabdomys pumilio. Next base: position 101,812,915 of record JANHMN010000002.1, on the reverse strand, counting down.
AGGTGGTTAGAAGCTTAAGAAGGAGGGAGTCCCTGGGTCTGTTCCAGTCAAACATTGTTGAAGTGAAGTGCAGACCCGCAGCACCTCAGCACCTCTGGGGCTCTGCTCTCCACTGCCTCTTTCAGTCTGAGGTTTCTTCTTACTTGAGGGCAGTTTCTAGGAGGAGAGGTCTCATTTACATATATGTCTGTGTGTATGGCATGTGCCATGATACACACGTGGAGGTCAGAGGACAACTCGCAGGAGTTGGTTCCTCCTTCCACAGCGTGGGACCCAGAGACCATCAAGTTTGTTGGTAAATGCTTTCATCAGCTGAGCCATCTTGCTGGTCCTTGTCCTTGTCCCTCTATTTTATTTTATTTTATTTTATTTTATTAGGGCTGGAGAGATGGGTTATGAGTGTATACTACTTTTATAGAGGAGGACCCAAGTTTGGTTCCAGGCATCAACAATTAATTATAACTCTGGCTCCAGGGGGTCCAACTCTCTCTTTTGGCTTCCAGTGGCACCTGTACCCACAAGTACATATGCTAGTACACGCACGTGTGCATGCACAGGCTTACACACACACACACACACACACCACATATGCAAGCATGAGGCATGTCTGGACATGTAGTTCAGTGGTTGAACATGTGTTTAGCATGCAGGAAGCCCTGGGCTCTTCCCCTAGCACCACAATAAACAAATAAAGGCACCTGGGCCCTGAGAATTTTCTGTGGAATCTTAATCTACTCTTTCCAGAGCATTTGACATGAGGGTCTGTCCCTGCATTATGGCACTTGTTTGCTCTCTTCTGTCTCTTAAGGGGCTCCTGTGAGGGCAGATGAGGAAGTTAGCTTCTTGCTCCTCAGTAGAGTTGGAACTGCAGGCTCCACAAATGACATGCTATCACATAGCCTTTCCTCTGTCCCAATTATCCACAGGGCAGGTGTCTCAGTGGGGTGGACAGGCCCACCTCCTGAGCTTGTAGATTCAAGGGATCAAGTCCAGTTTCTCCCTCTAGGAGGCGTGGTTGACCCTGGGCATTGGGAAAAGAAGGGATATGATGAGGGCAGTGAGCCTATCTGTGGGTCTGAAGGACTTCCTGGAGGAGGAGCTATCTCAGTGAAGATTGGTAAGCAGATGAATTGTCAGGGTGTTGGTGATGGAAGGGTCAAGGTTCCACTGGTGTGCTTTCTTGGGAGACAGACCAATAGAAACTCACTACAGGTGTTGTCATATGCTCTCGAACACGAGGGCTACTCCATGCTCTGTAAAGTACTTTTCACTGTACTCAGACTGGGTGCCCCTGGAACCACTGGATAGTTCTGCCAGAATTTGCTGGAGCATATCTGCCATGGGCTTGGACTGCTGGTAGGTGGTACTCAGGGGCCCCAGGTTTGCTCTGGATGGTGTTGTTGAGTAGTGTCTGGGGCTGTGGAGAGCATTAGCCATCAGCAGATGCTGGCTGGGCTCTGGCCTTAAGTGGTCAGAACCAGGATGCCATAGGTGTTCCCAGCAGCCACTTGGGGTGGGAAGCGTCTGGACTTGCTCAGCAGTCATGTATCAACTGTGCTTATGAGGTCTGGGGGCACTGAGGGGTCAGCGAGAGAGCTCATTGGGTAAAAGTATTTGCCACCAAGCCTAACAACCTGAGTTCCACCCTTGGAAACCCCACTGTGAAGGGAAAGATCCAGGGGAACTAGACACACTGCTAAAGAACGGTAGGGGAGAGTCTTGAAGGCTAGGGCAGGACAAAGCCTCAGAGAGTCAAGGACCAGCTTCTCAGGGTGGAGGGAGACCTGACTCCAGCAGGCACAGTTGTCAATGCCGTGCCAAGGCTTAGGTTGCTGTGGTCGAGAGGGCAAGATATGAGCTCTGGGGGTCCTGGGAGCCTGTGCACCCACAGCCACCTGGGGCTACCCCAGGGCCTTGAGCTCTAGCCTAGGCTCTTCAGTTCTACCTGAGTCTTTCAGACTCAGATGCCCTTTGATGTCTGTTTTTTATGTTAAAAGTTACTATCTAACATAGGCTGTAGCTAGCTGGTGTAAGGAGTGTGACTGTCGTGCTGCCAGCTGCTGAGTGTCAGGCTCCACCTATTCTGAGTTCAGCTGTGCTGGAGTCCAGGGAGGTCAGACTCACCAAAGCCTGCTATGCTTTTGTGGATGCTCCTCTGCCCTGGACCCAGCAACAGAGGATCTAGACCCCAAATTCCTCCTCCTTCCACGCCTCTGCTCCCTTCTGTTTTCTTGCAAAACCCAGAGGAGACCAGAATGAAGGAGACCATATTGCTTAATTCAGCTCTCTGAGGCCTTATCTCCTCTCTCAAAGTTCCTCAGGATTGCCTCATTTTAAGGCGATGTTCTAAGGGTCCAGTCCTCTACACTGGGCAAAGGGTGCATAGCGCTGCCTCCTCCTCATTGCAAACAGACAGACAGCACCTTGTTTGCCAGGACCCCCTGCTGTTCTGCCCACGTGGGGGGCAATTGGTTAGGAGTCACTTCATCTTTTCAAAAGGAACCCAGTGGAGAAAGCTGAAGGCAAGGGTGGGTGGGTCCAGGGCTGCCTCCCTCCCAAGCCCAGCAGCCCCGACTTCTTGTGCCTGGTGGCAGCTCTCTCCAATTAGCAGTAGCCAGCACTCTGCCCAGGAGGGTCCGGGTGATTAGAAGGTCATTTCTGAGCTCCTTTTCATACACTCTGATGACGGCTGTGTAGCTAAAGCTAGGGGCTATCTCTGGCCCTAGAGATTACATCCACATGGTCAAGAGAGAGGTTGTGTGCATATGGCTTTGATGTGGGCACTGCCACATGCATGTAAGCACACACCAAGAAGCTGCCCAAGGAAGAGTGCCTCCTTGACTGTGTAGCCTCTTAAGCTGCTTCTGTGCTTCCAAATGTCTGTCTGTCCAGGCACTGCTTGGATGGGAGGGGGGCTAACCCCGAGCTTTAGGGAGCACGGGGAACTTGCTCCTGAAGAGTAGAATGGTTCCTGAGCATAGTGGTGTATAGTGCCAGCATAGTGGTATAACCATGGTGAAAAAGCTTGCTGGCATGGGTGCTATTTCCTTCCCTTGTACTCACCTTCCAAAGACCTGAAACTTAGCACCTTGGAGTCAGGTGTGGTGGCTCATGCCTTTAATCCCACCCCTCAGGAGCTAGAGGCAGACAGGTCTCTGAGTTCTAGGCCAACCTAGTCTAAAGAGTGAGTTCTAGGAAAGCCAGGGCTGTACAAAAATATTTTGTCTAGAAAACAAACAAACAAACAGTTAGCATCTTGGTTCTCAGAGGTCTGCTCATCCATTTGATGCCTCGCTGGTGATCGTAAAGGAAGAGAGTGGAGCCCATGTTTCAGAACCTGTGAAGTTTCCAATGTGGCTGTGGCATGCAGAAGAGACCTGCCCTTGGGAGTGCAGAGGCTGTTTAATTCCAAGGCCTGCACTGTACTGTACTGTCTGTGGATTTTGGCTAAGGAGGCCCCTCTCCTGAGAGCCCTGGCTGATGAACCAAGGAGAACTGCTGGGTTCTGGACTTGATTAAGCTCTTCCATGAAGAAAAACTCATCAAACACAAGATGAGATGTGTGAATGGCTGTGTGTACACAGGAAGAAACTAGAACGTGAGCCTTTGGCCATGGGAACAGAACAGAGTGGGGCATGAATCAGTAACAGGGGACCAACAGCTCACTCAGATAGGGTGACTGGGTTTGGCAGGATCTAGGCCTCATGTTCCAAATCCATCTCCATTCTTTTGAGATGAGTGTGTGACTTGACAATCCAGCACCTTCCAATGTAGGCCTGATCCACCAGTCCTCTATTGCTCACCGCTGCTCACTCTTGCACTGTCTGTCCATTCACCCATCCATCATTCCATCCATCCATCCATCCACCCATCCATTCATCCATCATCTATCCATTCACCCACACAATGATCCACCAATCCATCCACCCACCCACCCACTCATCCATCCACTCACCCACCCATTCATCATTCATCCATACATCCACCCATCTATCCATCCACCAACCCACCTGCCTACCCATCCATCCATCATCCATCCATCAATCCATATATGTACCCACCCACCCATCTGCCCACCCATTACTGCTCTTGTTATGGGTCCATGAAAGGATGCTGTGGAGCTGTGGGAGGGGCGGCGAGAGGCTGGGGGAGTGGGAGGCCTCTTTTAGCCAGGGATGTCAGACAGACCAGGGTGTGAGGCAGTGGGATCAGGAGGTGCAGGTGGAGCTGGGAAGGCTGGCTTGGAAACAGGCACTGAGAGCTGGGCCAGTGAGAGGAAGAACACCTGCCAGCTATGATGCCGTACCTGCCAGTAGTATGATGTGCTGCAGAGCTCACCTGGGACTCAGGCTACTCCTCAGTTGCCTAGTCTCTAGTCTCTGTGGGGCTGGTCCTCAGCATGGTGAGGGAAGCCAAGGCTCAAGGGAAGAACACCCTGCTGCTTTGTCAGTTGTGGGTTCTTGTCCTTGTCCCTGTGCAGGGTGCTCACCCCTATCTTCTACAGGCCTGTCTCCAGAGCACAGCCCAGCACGTGGTTGGGACAAGTTAAGCCAAAGCCAGGAGGGAAGGAGGGCCGAGGTCAACAAGTCTGGCCCCACAGGCAGCCCCACTGGGCAGCTCCATGGTCAATCAGCTCTCTTCTCTGCTTGTCCTCTTTCTGCCTGTCAGCATGGCCATAGATTACTGAGCAAACAACATGCACCCCAACCCTCCCAAGTCTGGAAATTTCAACAGCATTTCTGTCATAGCTGATAGGCAGCAGGTACCTCTGATGGCTTCTGGGGAAAAGTAAGTAATTTGGAATAGAGAAATAACTATTGATCGAGGCAAGGAGTTACTGCACTGTCTGTCTCTGGTTCTCGCTCTCTGTCTGAAGCAACTCCTACCCTCATGTGGAGGCTCCTGGGAGCTTCTTGATTAGCAGACATTTCTCAGCTGTGAATCGGCAGAGTTTGTGCCAATTCCACTTTGCAGCCACAGAAACAAGGCCAGGTGGGATCATGCCGCCTTGCCCACTGCCTAGATCTTAGGTCTTTCAGCTTCTTCTGGAAGAAAGTGACTGATATACACAGGCCTTGGCTCTAGGTAGTTTCATTGAGACTGTGACCATCATGGTTGACAGAAAAGTTGGACACACATCTAAATGTACAGACTACAAACTGTTGAGGGAAACCTACTTGTGGTGGGCAGACACACACACATATATATATATATATTGCATGTTCGTGGATCTGTAATCTTCTATTACCCAGGCTGCTCTGGAGCTCAGTGGTGATGGGCCTTGGGGAGAAGCTTGTTCTCTGACCAGCTGGGGTGGCCCTCAGCAAAAGAGTCAACACAACATAGAGTGGAAAACACTTTTAAAGATGCAGAGTGCTGGCCCAGCAGGAGGGGCTCTGAAGAGGAACTACTGAAAAAGGACTTGTGGTCTGTCCACATGTCCATTCCTTCCCTGGGGAGACTACTTCTGTCTAACCTGTCCTCTAAGGTCTCACTGATAAACCAAGGCATGATTCCACTGAGGTTCATCCTGGGGAACCACTTGGTTTATTGGGCTTGCTCACCATAGGTGAGGGGTTACTTGCAGGAGTGTGGGTGAGCCTGAAGCAGCCACACTTCACTCAATGCATGAATGATGCATTCCCTATAGCCACATGGAGGAGGCCCCCTCTTCAATTAACCTTTCCATTTTATACACTCGGGTACAGTGGTTCTCAGCCTTCTCAATGCTCTCACCTTTAACATATGCAAGCCCTGTGAAAGGGTCATTTGACCCCCAAGGGGTCTCAACTCACAGGTGGAGAACCCCTCGTCTAGCACCTCCCAACCATCCAGACCATGCATAGCTAGGGTAGAATTGCATACAAATGTCTGGGAGGAACTGCTGGATGTCAGCTGAGGGTTCAGTGACCTCACTACCCCTCCTGTGAGGGGATGGTAGTCTAAAGGCTTGATAATGACGGACATTTGCATGGTGGCCCCGCTGATCTGATAAGGGTGGCAGCTGATGAGAGTGGCAAAGGGCCACACTCTACAGCATTTTGGATGCCTCTGGGGGGGGGGGTGTCTCAGCCTTTCAACTGTACCAGGGGAGAGTAGTGCCCTAATGGTGTTCTAAGGTCTGGAGTCCCTCTACTCAAACTGGCTTTCTCTGTGCTCATGAGCCTCAGCTCCACAGGCCTGCCTGAGCACTGGGCCGTTCCTGAGACTGTGACCATCATCACCAAAGACAGGCTGGATGCTTCGATGCTTTGAGACTTCAATTCAAAAGTCTCTTTCCAGGAATCCCTTTCTAGGGACTCCAGGTCAGCACGTGACCCCTATTCCCTTCAAGGCCTGTCCAGGCCTCTCCCAGTTGCCACTCAGGCTTGTCTGCCACCTGGGCCTGCCTGTTCTGGGGTGGGGTGAGGGGAGGACTTCGGACAGCCTTTTCCTTGCCTCCCTGGTGTGAATACTGAGGCTTGGCTTTCTGGAAGCCTGTGGCCTGTAAAGGGAAACTCTGGACCTCTGCCATGGGAGGACTTGTTTCATTTGCTTTGAATGTAGGATCTTCATGGGCAACATGGAACCAAGATTCTGGATTGACATCTTGGTGCCCTGTTCGTGACTTAGCTGGGCCAGAACAGTTGCCACCCTGAGCTGCAGAACCCCTCTGTAAAGGAGAACACGCTTATAAAGTGTGTGTCACGTTTTCATCATTACGGTGGCCACTGTCACTTCACAGCCTATGTACACATCCTGGGGGTGTCTGGGTAATAGGCCTCATTTTCAGACTTACCACCACCTCCCCAGGCTGGTCCAACACAGGGAGGCAGGGGATGGGGGATGCTGGCTGGGCTGGGGTGTTGCTGCCTCCCTTTGCTTGAGCCTTGAGCGTTCACAGGGATCTGTGCCAGGCTGGGAGCACTTCTTGCTGCTCAGAAGGAAACAGATGGGGCTGTCAGCTCTGCTTACGCCCTGTCTTCCCAAACTCAGTCAAGCATGCTCAGAACAGGGGAGAGGCTCCTCTGAGCAGCTGGTGGCATTCAGGGCCAGCATCCCTCGGGGTGTGTGACGCTGATTAACAGGAAATAATGAGAAAGCCAAGGGAGTGAGCCCTCAGGCAACCTCCTGGCCACTGCTGTGTCCCTTCGAGACTGCGCAATGAGCATCCAAGGCGACTTCCATCCCCATCCTCAGCAGCCTTATCCTCCAGCCTCCAGCTTAAGGAGATGAGACTGCGAGGGAACTTTTTGATTACATCTTTTGTAAGAAGAAGGCTCAAAGAGGACCATCCTCTTCCTGTGATGGCACTAGGGGAGACTTCTGATCTGTGCTGGGGTTAAGGAGACATGTTGTTTTCCTCTAAACAAACAAACAAACAAACAAACAAACGCCAACAAATGAACACCCACCTGGGATTAAAGGTGTACACTAGTGCACCTGACAAAACCATAGCTTTTGGTTAAAAAAAATAATTCAGGCCATATTAGAAAAACAAGAGAATCCTCAGACCTGAGAAGAGAGGAGAAATATTTGCTATCCCTGAATTGGGAAGTGGCTGCCAGTGATAAGTTACTGACCACTCCATGTATGCAAGACATGTGT
>JANHMN010000002.1:101783494-101805318 GCA_030674055.1 Rhabdomys pumilio | reverse complement strand
CCTGTGTAGCAGACATCCTTTCTGTGGTGACCCTAATTTCATTGAACAGTGTATTGTGAGCACTTGGATAAGTCAGCAAATGCACCTCTACCTCAGTGTCATATGTCACCGTCTAGAGTGTTCTATTGCACCCAGACAACAGGATTTATTCAGACCTCTTTTGTTGGACAACTGAAGTGTGTGTGTGTGTGTGTGTGTGTGTGTGTGTGTGTGTGTGTGTGCTCATACAGAAGTCAGAGGACAACTCGTAGGAATCAGTTCTCTTTTACCATGTGGGTCTCAAACACTGTTGTCAGGCTTGGGTTCAAGCACCTTCACCTGCTGAGCAGTCTAGGCAGTCCTAGTTTGTGTATTTTTGAAGACATTCAACACATGTCGCCACACAGGATGCCCAATAGGCCTCTCTACTCTCACACAAACTGAGAGGTCGTGGCCACTTTGCTAGGTTAAATGAGCCTTTAGTGGTATTGGGACAGTGTTCACGTCTCTGAGGGGCCTCTGTGTTGGGAGGGATGAGTAATGCAGAAGGTGCCTCGGCTGTAGCCCCTGGAAGGAGATGATGATGGCCAGGCTGTCAGAACAGTCGTTAAAGAATCTTCAAACCAGAGGAATTTTAATTTATCTTAACAGAAAAAACAGCAGCGCTGAGTCTCTTTAAAAATTGTCAGACAAAATTGATGTCAATCTTATAAAATCTAACACACAATACAGGGCTGGAACATTTACAAAGGTGTTGTTGCTATAGCAACTTGAAAGAGACTGTTAATATTTATCACATGGGAAGGAGGACCCGGAATCTGGCTGCTCTTCTTAGGGGATTCTTGTGTCTAGCTGGCTCAAGGATGCTGGCATTGCCTTCCATAGGCTCAGAGTACCCTCATCTCTTAGTCCCCTGTCTCCCTCTGCCTGTCTCTCTGGGTCAACATCACCAAAGCCAGCCTTCCTCTTAACTAGAGGTCCTGACTTGTCCTGCACAGCTCAGCTCCAGCCTCCTGACTGCTGCTCAGACCTGGCACTCTATTCTGGGTTCTGTTGAAGACTTAAGTACTAAGATTCAAACTACAGCTCCAGGTCCCACACAGGCTCTGAGCTGATCTCCACACATCCTTTCCACCTTGTCCCCGGCAGGAAGCAAGGCCTAAGAAAAGGCAGTAGCATCTCCAACCTATGATGCAGGCCTCGGCTGAATTCATCCTCTCCTAGGTCACCATCACCTTGAGAAAGACAGGGCCTGATCTCCATGGACTCCAGGCTCCCTACAAAGGAGCTGCAAAACTGGGGAGAAAAATCTGTGGTGAATATCAGAGCCATCCGAGGACACCCTGGGCTAGAGAGGGCACTCACACAAGTTCAGGGACAAGGAGAAGAGGCAGGTGGTCCGGGGATATTGTTGAGGTGTGAAGGACATTGTTTCAAGGTGTGGAACATGAGTGTCAACACAAAGCTAGCCTTGAAGCCCCCAGCAGCCTTGAGACATCACACAAGCTGAGACCCCAGAAGCAGGGCCCTAACTCCCTTCACACAGGAATTTCTTTCTTGAAATTCAGCGTGAAAAGGGCCACTCATGTCACCAAACACCACTCCTGCCCCCACAGTAACAACATACCACCATGATCGAGCTGGCCCTTGGGTGAGATGCTCTGAGTCTGTGGCTCTGGCCTTGTCCCTGGAGAAAGTCTCCACCTGACATTTGGTCACACAGGAAGAGGTCAGGAGCAACCTCTGCCTTCCAGTCCAGGCTCTGGGACCATTAATATTTCATGTCTAAAGACAGCATTGACATTTTGCTGGATGGCTTCAATTAGCTAAGAGCCTCCTTTTCAGGCTAATAACCAGCCTGCTTACCCTAATGGTTTATTAATCTACTTCGCAGCGTGAAGGCAGCCAGCACATACAGATACCGCCTGCTGCTGCCTTGATTGGGTAGAAATGACTCAGGCCTGCAATTGTGTTCATTAAAGGGGTTGAGACTTGTAGGCTCAGGAATAGAGGGTGGGGAGGAGGCTTCTAGTTCCAGTTCCCAGGATGCTTAAAACCCTTCTGTTGAGAGCATAGGCCCCTGAGGGCCATGGGATGGTGTTTGAGATGTTACCTCTTGATATCAGTCCTGTGCTGAATTTCCTGGAGATGGCAGAGGCATTATTGCAAGTTTCAAAATACATTTTTAAATGAAATTTTGATGTGGAGTTAGGCATAAGGCAGACGATGGATGGTAGGTTATTGAAAGGGGGTGTTTTAAATTTTTTTTGTGGAGGTTTTTGTTTTTGTTTTTTTGTCTTTGTTTTTGCATGGTCATCTATGTATTCTATAGCCTTCCATCTGGGCCTGGAGTGACAGCCACAGAGAGATTTGCCAAAGGTTATATGTTTGCCTAGTGCTGCAGGACAAGCTGACAGGCCCACTGGCCTACAACAGTTGTGATTTTTATATCGTGTGGCATACAGAGTTGGGAATTGACACTGGATATGTGCAAGAGTATTTTTTATTTACCTGATGTAATCATTGTCTCTGAAGCTTATTGCCTATGTCTGCTGACCTAGTCCTAGTCCTGGAAGTTTCTAGCCTCTGCACAATCTTATCTAGGCCTAGTATGTTTGCAGCCTCTGAGACTTGCTGCTGAATAAACTCACCCCTTCCTAGTTCTTTCTGATCTCTGGCTGCCTGGCCAACTCCGATGTTCTGGCTCAAACTCCTCTTCAAGCTGACTGGTTCAATCTGGCTTCTCTCAGCTTCTCCTGAATTGCTCTTCTTGGCTTCATACTAATATTGGCAATCTGTCCTAATCTTCTGGTTCCTTCTCATTCTCTGGCTCATTCTGTCTTTACCTATGTCTAGCTTGTTCTCTCTACAACTTGTCTCTGTACAACTGTCTCAGTAAAACTGCCTCTCCGTCTCCCTCTCTATACTGTTCTCTCTTAAGTGGCCTTTCTTCTCATGAGAGTTGGGTATATCCTATTCTGTCAAATCTTTCTCTGATTCTTCACTTTGTCTGTCACTCAATTAGTCATCACTTTCAAACACAGATACTTCCTTCTACAAACTAACTTTACCTTCATAGTTTGAGATTAAAGGTGAGTACTAAGGGTGTGTCTGCATTCCAGCCAGAGGGACTTAACGTGTGTGCAAAGGCTGAGCCATACTACAAGTAGAAACAGGTTTTTCCAGTGAACAACAGGATCTTGGGGTTCAGAGTGTGATCAAATTTTCTGCAACAGGCATGGTAAGGGAAAAAGTCGTAGATGCTAGGAGAGCTGGCCTCAGCGGGGGATTGACAACCTGTTGCTTTGTGTCACATGAGTGTGGGTTCTGAACATTGCTTCCCCCCACCCCCAGGGCCACTCCCAGCAGGTGTCCTCAGCTTCACATTCCTATGCCACTGCTGTCAGGGATCCTAGAGGCTGTCTGCCAAGGAGAGTATTTTGTAAATTCGGGGTAATTTCCAAAATGGAAAAACTTCAAAATAGGGACAGAAACTTTCTGCGAATCCTCCACCCAGCATCTCCTTACTTAGCCAATCACAGTGCAGTTATGCAAAGTGAGCTGTTCACAGTGTCACTAACACAATGACACACTATTCAGCATCCTCTTGTGGCCTCTCCTGTCCCAGGGTCCAAGCCAGAGGCTAGGTTGCCCTTGATGGCTATGCTTTTCCTAGCTCCCACCCTGGGACATCTCCTTTTCTTCCTTTGGGACAGTACAGGTCACTTTGTAGAATGTCTCTCCCTTTGGGGATACAAAGTGTTATTTTCTTTCTCTTGGTGTATATGTGCAGGTATGACCGCTGCAGGTCAAGCTTGGGGTGTTACTCCTCAGGTACTTCCTTTTTTTTTCTTTTTTGCCTTCCTTTATCCCTCTTTTTCCAGCCCTATCGCTTCACCCCCACTGGCTCCAGCCCAAAGTCCACTGTAGCTGTCTTCAGACTCTCCATATGAGGGCATCAGATCTCATTACAAATGGTTGTGAGCCACCTTGTGGTTGCTGGGATTTGAACTCATGACCTCCTGAAGAGCAATTGATGCTCTTAACTGCTGAGCCATCTCACCAGCCCCTCAGGTACTTTCTACCTTGTTCTTACTTCTGTGTAAGAGTGGAGGCTGGAAAGAGGTGGAACCAAATCCCCTAGAACTGAAATTACAGATGATTGCTAGCTGCCCTGTGGTGCTTAGAACTGAGCACTAGTCTTTTGCAGAAACAGCAAGTGCTCTTAACTACTGAGCCATCTCTCCAGCCTCTTCCGCCTTGTTTTTTGAGGCAAGGTGTTTCACTGGGACTCAGGGCTCACAAATTGAGCAAGACCTGACCAGTGAGCCAAAGAGATCAGCCTGTCTGTGGCTTCCCAGTACTGAGATTACAAGCACATGCCTCTAAAATAGCTCATTTTCCCCTTAAATCTTTATTTCATGCGTATTGGTATTTTGCCTGCATGTATGTCAGTGTACCACACGCACACCTGATGCCTATGGAGGTCAGAAGAGGGGGGCAGGTCCTCTAGAATTGCAGTTACAGGCGGTTGAGTTACCTTGTGGATGTTAGGAATCAAATCTGGCAGCCAGTGCTTTTAACCACTGAGCCATCTCTCCAGCTTTTGCCCGGGTTTTGGGTCTTAAACTTGGCAAGCACTTTACTGTCTGAACTATTTCCCCAGTCCCAGGCACTTTTCACAATTAGACTGAGTGGAAAGGCTTTGAGGAGTGAGGAGTGCTTCCGAGAGAGGCCTGTGGAAGTTCATGATGAGGGCAAACTTGATGAGAAGTTAACCTTGGTGGTTGACCATAACCGGTGCCTACCGAGCCTCTTTTCTACAAAGTTACTATTTTGCCTTTGGAATTAGTAAATATCTCAAGGGAGATACTTTGTGACTATGCAAATATATTGTCTCTCCTCAAGCTTTCGCTCATTAATTCAGGCCTCCTCCGTGGCTGTCGCTGGCAGCAATGACTTCTGTGGCATTCTAATGGCAACATTTATTCCCCTCAATCTTTCTGCATTCGTTAATTAGGATTCTTCTCAAAGACATCCCTTCTCTCCCATTTAATGATTCGCTCACTTATTTATACAGTGAGGGCTCATGGACCTTTATGTAGTATTTATTACTGCCTCTTGATTTGACCGTGGGAACTCTTTAGGTTGGCCCTCATCCCTTTGACAGAATACCTGCATCTCGAGCCTTTCAGACTTCCGGATACAGCCTTGGCTGTGTACTGCCAGCGTTTCCCTACAGGGACATGCTTCTCCAAGAGACAGGCTTGCCTGAAGAAGGCACCTGAGCCTTCCTTCTTTGTGGCTGTGTCATGGGACAGGACTAAGACTCTGCTGTTCGGGAGGATGGAAGCATTTAGGGGTGGCAGGGTGGCAGTCTAAGCTTGTTTCTGAATGGTCTTGGATATAATGGAAGACACAAACATTGTCCCTTGGGGGGTTACAAGAAACCAGTGTCAGAGAGGATGTGTTAGGCTTGGGGCTGGGTCACCCCAGCCTCAATACCAAAGGGAGGAGTTGCAGGGTGCAGAGCAGGGCTTAGGACAGGTTCAAGGGGCTGCTGCATCCTCAGCCCAGGAAATGACTTTGGCACTTCTTCCTGTCTGTGGAGCTTGCTACCCTCCAGTAGGAATCATTAAAGTTGGAGAACCATTGGCAGGAGCCCATAGCCTAGGCAGCTGTTATTAGAGGTGCCTACCGCGTACCCAGTGCATGATTCCAGGGCTTACAGGTGTGAAATCCAGGCAAGACAAGTGGCAACCTGAATGAGGCCCTAGGATGAGTTCTGGGGATATGTAGGATAGGTGTGGTGGCTCTTGCTTGACCTCAATGACTTCCGAGATCTGTCTTCTTGCTTCTGCTCCTAACAGTGTTCTTATAAGACTCATAGCCCTGTGCACTTCACTGAGAGACCCAGAACCAGCAGCATTAGTGACTAAGAGATTTGCTAGAGATGAATGCCCTACTGAGTTAGGACCTGGATGAACCTAACACCTACCCATGCTGAACTCCTAGCTCCTCTGAGCATCCACCACTCATGGGTTCTAACTCCCCATGAACTCCCTGGCAGGAAGGGAGGCAGCAGGGGCGTTTGCTAGAGCTTATGGAGTTGGGAGTGTGTGGCATCTGCTCAGGGGCTGGCAAATATTCCTGTGAGTGGCAAATGAATCTATGCATTCCTGCCTCCCCAGAGACAGAGCCAATGGTGAAGCTACTTCTGCTTTGTGTATCTCAGGGCCTCTTGGGAGTTCCCCTACCCTTGGGCTCCAAGGCAGGAAGGGCTGAGCTTTTGAGGTATCCTCCTGCAAAGAGCTGGTACCCCCCTCTTCTGCCCCTTTGTCAGCTCTCACCCGTGTGTCGCAGGATGATGGGTTTAGAGCTGAGTTCTGTCTCCCCACAAAGCCTGCAGAGACAGCCCCACGCTGCCTTCTTGGTGTTGCAGGCATTTAAATTGCCATTTTATTTAAATTTATGTCCAGAGATACAGGCGGAGAAAGGGCCATTTCAAAGTCAGTTTCTGCTTTATGGCTTTATGGGGATTGTGGCCAGCAGCTGTCGGAGATATCTTCTGCTCCCACATGGCAGAGGCACACGTGGGCACATGACTGACTATTCCAAGAAGGCTAAGTCTTGGCTGGCTTCAGGTTGAGCCTAGAGCAGTCCTGACCTGGGCCACTGCTGCTCACAAGGATGTCAGGCTCATTTGGACTCTTATAGTCTTAAAGCATCAATGGGCAGATCTGCCCAATATGTAAAAAAACAAACCATGGCTCTGGGCAGCTGCTCTTCACAGCTGGAGGAACATCTGTCCACCTGCCCTGAGCTGACAGGGTAGAGATAGAAGGCTTCTACTAACATCCTCATCAGAGAGCAACACCTTCAGCCCCAGAGCATCCCAGTGTGGCTCCTGGAGCCCCAAATAGCTCAGCTTCTATCTCTGACCTCAGCTAAGATTCTCAGTGTGGTTGAGGCTATCTATTTACCATGGGGCTGGGATACTCAGGCCTTGAAGCTACATGGTTGGTAGGCTGGCTGAAACCCTGTGTGGAAAGGCACTTTGCAAAGCATGTCACTGGGGCTCCTAAGGTGGGGAGTCACACTGGGAGCTGTTGGACAGGACTACCCTCTAAGCCAAGCAGATGCCATGTTCATGAGGTAAGCTGTTCTGGTTTGCAGAAGGTCCCAGCTAGCTTTGTTGATTTTCATCAGAGTATCCAGTTACTCTTTCCAATAAGCTGCATGCAATTCTGCACGTGGCCTTGTGACCTCAGAGTCTGGGAAGGGGTATAGCATATAGGCTGGGGAAGACTGTAGGAAGTGGGCCCCTTCTATGGGTCTATGGGAGGCCATCGTCCACACTAGGTGAAGACTGTCTAGCATATCTGCTGGGGAAGATCACCCAAGCTCCTCCCAGTAACCCACACCCTTGCTTTGTAGTAAGCCCTATGGACTCATTCACTCCCCATGAGAAACTTTGGTGGACTTGAACTTTGGTTTGTTATTGGGACCTTAGAAGGAGAAGGAATTGTCTGGGGACAATGTGATAGGATATGGCCAGGATCTGTGTAGGTGGTCACATGTGGGAGCTTAGCAGGCTATGGCCATCCCAGCAGAAAGCATAGAGATTTGAGGGGGTTCACCTTACAGTCACTGTCTTAAACTGATCACACCTAGGGAAGATTTATCATTGGTTTTTATGGTCTCCATAGATATTCAGTCTTTTCCTTTAGTTGTCGTTGGGTATATGGAGTGTCTCCTTAGAGCATGGCCACAAAAAGCAGAGATTTCAGGACAAGAAGCAGGAGGAGAAAAAAATGAATCAATAAAGGAGACTACTTGAGGTTGTGAAGAGCAAGACAGGGTGACAGCAAGAGGCTTGCTCCCCTGCTCAGTGGATGCTGTTTCCCAGGGTTGGGTCCTGAGGGCCTCATCATGTGTGATGCTACAGTCAAGACCCAAGCAGCAAGAAGTTGCCCAGAGGGAGTGTTCCAGGCACAGAGAAGGAAGATGGGCTGAAAGGAACCAAGGCCACCCCTCTCCTACCTGCTCCCTCTTATATGAGCAATTAAGGGTATCAGAGGCTAAGGAGGTATGTCCTGGAGGCCTAGGCTGGCAGCAAAAGCAGTGGGAACCTCCTGGGAGCAGCCAGCACACCCTGACACAGCACAGGTGTCCAGCACTCCTTCTTATGTCTACTTTGAATCTCCCACCCCAGACCTTTCTCCATTCTTGCTCATCCAAGAACAAGTGGAGACTCTTCCTGGTCTGGGAGTCTGGTCCCTTGGGAGAGGGCATTTGCTTGTTTAATCAGGAGGATCCCTGCAGTGCTAGGGTATGCTTATAGTGGGATGGTAACTCTTCCAAACCTCTGTTCCAAGGGCATTGGACTGGTGGCCATGCCAGGAGTCCTCTTGAGGGAGGGGATTGTGTTGAGATCTTGAGGGTGAGATGGGTGGACCCCATAGTGGGGACAGGGTGAGTTGCACTTGATGGGTTGCAAACACAGGGAACAGAAGCCCCAGGGGCTGTGGCAGTAGGAGCCTGGAACAGGTAGGAAGCCAGGCTAGGTGCATGTGTGTGTATGTGTACATGTATGTGTTTGTGTGTATGTGTACATGTGTGTGTTTGTGTGTACATGTGTGTGTTTGTGTGTATATGTGTGTGTATGTGTACATATGTGTGTTTGTGTTGGGGTGTGGCTGGCTGTGTCCTCAAGAGGGTGGGCACATGCTGGGGACTTCTGGCAAGTTTGTGTGGTGACAATACACAACACACAGAGAGGTGAGAGTGGAGGAGAAGTGGAGCACCAGGAGAAGACTGGAGTGACTGGTGGAGGAGAGACCTGATGAATTCAGACTGAGCACCTGAGGAGCCAGAGTGGATCCAGGACTGTGAGGAGAATTAGGACCTGGGGTTGGGAAGCCTTATGTCACTCTATAGAGATAGCACTGACGGGGGCTGGAGTCAGGCAAGGTGGCCAGATGAGGAGGTGGGGCCAGAGGGTGGCAGGATCAGTAGGCACATTGTCCAAGCTCTGGCAGGCACTGCTTCTAGAAGGGAGTGGCTGGCAGCTATCTTGGGCTGCAGAGGCGGGGAGAGATGCATTTCAGGCTGTGGTGGTCCCAGGGAGCTGTGGGTAGAAGCGATTTGAGTCTGGGCGCCAGATTGGAGTGGGCTGGGGAGCCTGTGGGAGGTGGGAACCGGAGACAGTGGGTGCCACCGATGCTTCCAGACTCTTTCCTCCCCCACCTCTCTCGGTCATTCTACTGTTTTATTTACACAACCAGTACAGAGAGTGTTCTAGAAAGCCAGCTTAAATGCACATAAGGAGCAAATAAGTTTGTAGGGTCATGATAGGCTGCTAAGTCCATGGAAGCACACTGCAGGGAACCCCCAAACCCAGGGCAGTGGCCTCCAAACTCAAGTGATTATTTATAGGCAGTTGTCCCCACTCTAGACACAGCAGGGCCACCTGAGACCACTCAACAAGGACACGTGCTCCTAAATGCACAAGCTGTGAATGGGAGCATTTCTGGTGTGTGTGTGTGTGTGTGTGTGTGTGTGTGTGTGTGTGTGTGTGGCCATCCTAGAGAGAGAGAAGCGGTGGAAGGATGGGTGTGAGGTGCAGATCATTATCTTTATGGCAGAAATATGACAGTGTTTAAAATCTATCGGGAAGGGTTTTATTGAGCAGGAGGTACTGGCTGAGAGAGAGGAGGGCCAAGCTGGGTGCCAGTCTCTGAAGGAGACAGTATCTGCCTCCCTCACAGGCCTGAATGTCTGTGTGGCTCCGACCCCACAGACACCTTGATATCCAGCTCAGGGCAAGTTCCCTCACACAGGGCTTAGCTTTGCAGTGTCTAAGTCAGCTAGATTTACAGGTCTGACGGTGATCTGGGGGTTCCTTCTGCTCCAGAGCACGATAGAACTTTGGGTAGAGTAACAAGTAGGGGACATTTTGGTTCTCATGGGTATAAACAGCCCCCATCTGGAGCTGTCCAGGCAATAACATGCATACACATATATATACATATATATATACATATACATATATATATATTTATACATAGGCACAACATATACCTACTGTGCATTCATGTTCATCTATGCAGGAACTATCACCTTACACACATGTACACCTACCACTCATACATGAACATCTACCAAACACCAAATGATACATGCAAATATCAACATTGATCAAATACAAGTTCACACTTACCTCACACACACACACACATACACACGCATACCCACCAAGCTTATAGGCATATACATAAGGCATGCAAACACAGCCACCAAATATACTTACACACACATAAACATACCCATCAGGCCCAACAAGCACACTTATCTCATACATGCATATCCACAGACATGCACATTCGCATGCACACCCAACAGGTAACCCTATATTACATGCACACCCATCAGGTGCCCTTATACACATGCACACCCACAATGCATATACTCAGACTCACTAAGCACATAGGTATATATAACTTTAATTTTTTGAAACCTATTCTTAATGATGGTTCTTAAATGCTTTAACCTCCCTTGTAGCCCATCACCCACCAGAGGTAGTGGAAAAGAAAGGATACAGGGAAAATGGACCTGTTTAGAACTCTCGTCTACATTATCAGGAAATCGGAAGTTCAGTTCATAGGTCAGCAGTGGCAGCTCGATCCACTTGCAAACACTTCACGGATACACCAGCAGTCCAGTTTGGTAGAGTTGGGAGAGCAACAATGGTGACAGGGCCTAGCAGAGACAGCCAGGCCTCAGCCTCAGCCGAGACAGCAGGAAGGACCAACAGGAACACCAGGAGAAGTTCTAGGTTGGGCTTCTCTACAGGAAGTGAAGATCAGTCAAGATGTGAGAGCCACAAGTGCTGTGCAGCAAGCAGAGCTCTGTCTCCATTACTCTGTGGAGTCCTATTTATAACCTTCAAATATCACGTGTCCTCAACATGTGCATCCAGTCAGCTCGAGTCTGCCGAGTCCCAACAAATGGAGCTCAACTACACAATGTGAGGTGGACCAATACCTGTGTATTGTTAGCACAGAATCCTTCATCGAGTGTCTTTTCACGTGTTAGCTTTAACAGAACATCCTCTCTCCTGTGTCCGCTTCAGCTGAACACTCCTTCATGAGTCTGCCTTAGTCTTTCACCTGTGTTCACTTTAGGAAAACACTCCTTTACGTGTTTGCCCCAACAAAACACCATCCAACAGACTTTCCAAAGAACCCTTAAGTTTCTACTTCAGGCATACCTGCCCTGCATGCAGGCACACCTGCCAGGCACAGAGGCACACCTATTATGCACACACATATACACTCACCACAAATATGCACATTCACCACCCCACATACCTGTTCCCATGCAAGTATGCACATCTACCACACACGTGCTCATCCACGTACATATGTGCTTATCCATCCTACATACACACCGACCATACACATGCACACAGTCATGCACATGAAACACCCCTACATGTACACATGTGTAATGTATCACCCCAGAGCCCTGAGTGGAGACGAGATTCAAAACAAAAAGGAACAGCTTTTGATTTTCTCTGCCTGAAAGGTGCCACTTTCCCTGGCCCTGCTGGAGTTTCACATGTAGGAGTCCAGGGCCCAGGTAGGCTCTTAACAGACACCATCTCTCACTGGGTGGCTCTGCTGCCTTGCTACCCCAGTGCAACCTGTAGCTTCTGGCTTCTGACAGCAGAGAACACCCACCCCTCACATCTTCCTGCTGGTATATTGGTTGCATTTGTCATTGTCTGTGGCCGCGTTCCCAAGTTTCTCTTTGGCTGCTGGGCTGCAAGGCCCAGAAAGCCTAGCATTGCCCTGAGCACAGCTCTGCAGGACCCGAGCCAGGAGCTGCTGAGTCAGGCTAGTCTTCATGAAGGTTCTTGTCCCACCCACTAAGTGAGTGGTAAAGCTCTCCCACCTTGTCCACAGGCTAATGTCTTCACTGAGCAACCAAAGTGGAAGCTTTTCCTTCACCCAAGTGATCAGGAACTCCGTTAGGCTACAGTGTGTCATTTACTCAATGTTGGAGCCTTGGACAAGACTAAGAGTTGGGAAAGATTGTCACACATTAAAGAAAGGTCTCAGTCCTACCCTGGACAGGAAGCCTCTCTGTGGTCCAATAGAACAGACTTCCAGCCTTGGGCTCTGCTGCTGGCCTAGGGTCTTCCTGGAGGACAGGCCAGCTCCATCCAGTCCACGCTATAGTCTCCACTGCCCACTAGATGGCGCTCCTTCCTACCTGTGTCCTACTGGTCCCCAGGACTGCTCAGGAGTTCAGTGAGTGTCAAAGGCCCTTGTGTCAGCAGAGGGATAGAGTCAGAGAGGCCTGGGTGTGTGTAATCCTTTCACATCTGGTTTTGGCATACAGAATATGGGCTGGTCATTTATTGCAGAAGGAAACTTTTTGCTGTGGAGCCCAGGCATGTGAGCAGAGATCTGGTCTAAGGGGACATGAGGTGACGGTGTGTAGTAGTCACATGCTTGTGCCATCATATTTGAATGACATGGTAGTTGAACACTGCTAAGAGTGTTTGGTGCCAAGCTTGTTACAGGTGCTGAATTCTGTGCTCACAGCAGAACACTAAGGGTCCATATCTTGATACCTTCGGCTGTGCTGTTGGGACCCTTGAATATCCCTTGCGTCACATACAACCTCAACTCAAGACACAGCCAGGTATAGGGATAACCTGAAATGCAATGATCTCTGATTGGACATGGCCTCAGCAAGCATTACTTCGGGGTCCTCGTCACCAGGCTTTTCGTCAGATTGTGTCAGCTTCTTGTATCATTCAGAGGCGGAAGGAAACCTGAGAGGGTGGGCATGCTTCGTGGGCCTTCATGGCATAGGAACAGAAAGGCTAAGTAAGGCTCATTGCCCGGCTCTGGCCTTGAGCTGCTCCGAGTGAAGAAAACTAGATCAGTTTGTTCTGGGGTCACCATGGTCTTCCCCAGTGCAGACTGGGAGCATCCATCGGTACATGCAAGTCCCTGCATAAGAGCTTAGAGGGCAGACTAGCTTGGTGCTGCAGAGGGAGAAACAGGTCCCACTGTCAGACTTCCTCTCAGACCTGCACTAAGGTGTCAGGCTCCAGACTACTGTCCTTCATGGCTTTTAGAATAGACTCTCTTCTTTCCCTGCCACTCCCCAAGTTACTTCCCCAGTCTTCCACATCTTTTCCAACCCAGTGACTCAAAGCCAGCTAGCGGCTGTGATGCTTCAAGGAGCTGGATTTTTCATGTCCATTAAAGCTTCAATGCATCCAGACACTGCCAGATCTGCAGAAGCCGTCATTTCCCTTCTAGTTAAAAAAAAAATTTAAATAAAAACCTACAAGGCTGTCCCCTGTGGCTCTGTAATCCAAACACTGTAAATTTTAAAGATTAAAGGGATCTGGGCCCCCCCAGCGAGGTCCCCTTTTCCCTGGTGCTAAGAATCAGGGCTTCTAATTGCATTTCCCGTTTGCAACTGGTGAATAAAATATTTAGACAGTCTCTGCTGAAGGTTCCAGGCATAGCCCTGCCAGGAGCTGCACTGTATCCCAAAAGGAAGGCACACAGACAAAGTAAATAAATAAATAAATAAATAAACAAACGTCAGATATATGTAGAAGCATCGTTTTAAGAATTCATAAGCACTTCATGCAATTATTTTAGATGCAATTTATTTTGGTTAACTAGTGAAACCATTAACCTGTCTTACTAACTAGAGAGAGTTGACTGAAGCAGGATTTTTCTAGAAATCTCACAGGATACTTTCCCAGGATGTGTGATGGCTCAACAGATGGCCAGAATGGAGGTGCCCAAAATCCTATCAGAATCAAAGAGACCAACCAACAAGGGGTTTCAGTGTGAGCCTGGAACCAGGGGTTCCTGACCAGCATCTCTGCTGGTGACCAGCTGGAAAAATCCTTGCAAACACCTGGGACCCTGTGTCTCTATCTGTACTCAGAGGTAGTCTGTAAGAAACCCCTATACCACAGTGGGAGTCACACGGTGCCCATGTGGGTCTCTCTTTCTCTTTCTCTCCTTCTCTCTCTCTCACGCATGCACACTCACGCACACGCACGCACGCACACACCAGGATGACACCTCAGTGTACTCTGGGAGATCGGGCTTCCATATGGCCTGACCACCTCCAGATAGGGGAAAGGGCTTGGAACAAGTGTTGTGCTGGCTGTCCCAGCTGGGGTGCTATTTGCCAAGATACTAGAATCTCTTCTTGTTTTGCAAAAAGAACAGTGTATCCTAGGTACACCCTCCAAACCATATAAAGGGTGGAGAGACAACATCCAAATGGGTGATAACACCCTCTCTACAAACCCTCAGAGCAGGAATGTGTTCCCGGGAGACTTTGGGCTGTCTCTCCATATTAAATGATAGCTGCCTATCAGTGTAGGAAGCTGTTGACAGAGAAGCAGTTATGAAACCCAATCTGCCACAGAAAGGCCCCAGTGCTTTGGAAGGCTCAGGAAAGGAGATGCTGACCTGGGGAATGAATAGGGGAGGAAGTGAGAAGCTTGAGACCCCAAGTGGGCAATGGACACTTATGGAGTCCAGGCACCAAGAGGTCATTCCATAGACCTTTGTGAGAAGAGCACATGAATGGGACAAAGGATGGGACAATAGTTTGGTCCCTTGTGGAGCCTTCCCTCTGGCCACACCCATCATATGGCAGAAGGCTGTGGAAGTGTAGGAGGGCCTGAGTGTCAGGCGCAGTAACCACCCCTCCTTTTACTCCAGAAAGGAAATCCTTGGGTGGCGTGTAGGAAATAAAATTTGACAACAACTTTAGCTCCTTGGGCTAGCTAGGGCCCAGCCATTGGACCCCTTCTAATGCTGGCTAGTCTTGCTATTTCCTGTCACCCAAACTCTGCTAAGTAACCTGTGCCCTCTGCCAGTCCCTAAACCCTAAGATTAGAATAGAAAATTATCAACGACCAAGCTTGCCTGCAAGGTCATATGTCTGATGAGTTTTTTTTTTTTTTATTGGATATTTTATTTACATTTCAGATGCCAATCCCTTTCCCCATTTCCCTTCCCCAGAAAACCCCTATCCCATGCCCCCCCTTTTCCATTTGGCTTTTATACAATTTTTTAAATGTTAATCAAGGGCTTTGTAAGTATGGTAATGCTCAATCAGAAGTGTAACCTAATACCCAATCTAGCTATGTAAACTATCTTTGACTAGTGGAGACACGTGAACTTCTGCCTCCATGCCCTCTCTCTCTTTCTCTCTCTTTTTCTCTCTCATTACCGAGCTTCTCACCTACTTCCTCTTCTCCTCTCCTTACTCCATCTTTTCCTCTCGGTGCTCCTTTCCCCTTAGCTCCTCCTACATATTACCCTTCCTGTTAAAAGAAAGCTTTTCTCTCAGAATACAATTAGAGCACAATTATTCCTATTTGTACCAGTGAGGTACAAGATAGTCTTAATACCCAGTCCATCCTTTTGTTGACTAGCCAGAACCTCTGCCGTATCTCTTGACTAGAACACTTAGTTTTGAACCTGGCTTTTTCTTGGCTTTAGAATGAATGTCAGCTGAGAACCCTCCACTCAGATCTTTTCTCTCAAGGTAAATAGCCTGGATTGGCTATGAGTCTATAGGTCTTCAATGTTGTCAGAAATCCAGAATGACTAAATTAATTGAATTTATGGGAAGCAATAAGCATAGCTTCTAAAACTTGGCCAATTTATAGAGACCGCTGAACACCTGGACAACCCCTATACTACCGAACGTTGGGGCATCAAATCTTCAGCCTTCTGGCCCAAACTCATCTGACAGACTTTAGTGCTGCAGAATTATTAAGGGCTGGTTACTCTGCCTAGGCAGATATAATCAGTCGACTATTCTGCAAGTGTGTCCTTTTCTGTAGATGGAGAGAGGCAATTCTTGCCTGGTGGCTGTCTCACCACAACAGGAGTAACTCCAATGATGTTCAATTTCTTCTTAGAATCCAAGACAGGAAGCTGTCAGGAGCAGACAGGTCTCTAATCAAAATGAACATTAATATAGAAATATTTGTGACGTCAATTCTATGGATTTCTGACGTTTTGAAATCCAACTATCCATGTAAGGTAACCTGGACTGCTGTCTGTTATCTTCTCTCAGCTATTTCTAAATGAAATATAGAAAACACCCTAACAATAAACTCAAAGTCATGAATTTGCTATAGTCCCTTAACTCACAGGCTAGTCATTTGAAGTCAGTTAAAAAAGTTAAAGAAGGACTGGGTCTAAGCCTTGTATTTCTAAATGTGTTATACAGGCACAATGCCCATGAGAGTATCTATATTCATTTCACTTTCATATCGATGAGAAGCTTATACCAACGAAAACCTTAAATTTGAAATCCAAGTGAATTTTGTACCATTTAAGAAATTATAACTTCATCTTGATACTAAATTATACAGATTTCTACCAATAGTTTATGGCTATACCATAAATCCTAGCTAATCCTCCCTGTTCCAACAAAATCACTGCTATTCCCCAGAGGGACAGCCCCATATTAACCACCTTAGTCCCAAGCCCAGGGAATAGGGGCGCTGACTCTTCTTTAACTTCTTCAAGCTGATTACGGGCGTCGAGACATCAGAAGAGGGGTGGGGGGAAGAGCAAATTGATAAACCTCTGATGTCGTGTCCTCACTGCATCCAGATGGAACTCCCAGACACCAGAGATTTGAATAGGTCCGTTCGTTTTGCTTGATGAGTAGATACACCAAGGCTGTGCATTCTGCAATATACAATTCTCTGGACAAGTTTTAGTATCAAGAAAAAAATTTTTTTTTTTCCTAGAGGGCTGACATTTTTTTTTTTTTTTTTAAAGATGTTGGTTCTAACAACTTTTTCCCCCCTACTGCTCTGGGTTCCTTGCACCCTCAAGGATGGGTCAGGAGGGATCCGGTGCCCCCAGAAGCAGACCGGGCGGGTGTCTGCTTCGGGCCTCAGATCCGGGAGAGAGCGTCTGATGAGTTTTAAAATAAACAGGATGTAATATGTAGAGATGAAATCACACAAGGTTCTTGATGAGAGTCGGATGTGAGCAACAGAGGGAAAGATAAGGCCCTCTCGATTACTCGGCAGAGGAGGAAATCACTCATCAGGGTTCATAAACGGTTTTCTGTGCTCCACCAACTTGCTTCTTACTACTCTAGGCTAATGGCAGGCCTCACAAAGTCATGAGATAAACTGTCTTTTTTGCCTAGCTTCTTGTTTCACCCCAGTACTCCTAGACTTTCCCAAGGCTCGCACTGGACTCCTATAGTGCCCCCAGAACCTCCTTAGCAGACAGGAAGACTGCCTTGGCTGGACCCCTTTTTGTTTCTCACTGGCCTGAGGGCTTCAGCAGTGTGGTGTTCCTTTCTTGCAGGTGAAGTGAGAGGGAGGGACTGTCTTCCCTTTGGTGAGGGTGGCATTAGAAAATACAGGGAGTAGAAGGGCTCTCTAACAGCCTGTCTCTCTGGCAAAGATGAAGGTCTTGGCTGCCAATGCTTCCAAGCAGCTCTTTTGAAGTCTTTCTTCCGTGCCTTTACGTTCACGCCCCCTGTGGAAATCCTGAGAAACGCATGTGCATGCATGGAGACAGGACCCCCCCCCCACCCCCCGCCTTGTCAGGGTTGGTGAGAGTCCTTCTGGGCTTTCCCATTCACTTCTTTCACTTTGTAAGAACTGCTCAACACACTTCCACGGCCCTGCACTTCTGGGAACGTCACCCACATGTCCAAGTTGGATGACACGCTCACTAATAGCACGATGCCCCTGTCACTCACACCTCTCTTCCATACTTACCTTTAAATCAGAGGATCAGCTGTACGGATGCGTTTGAACCTGCAAATCTCACCAGAATCCGGGGAGGTTGGGAATGCCTGGAGTGGTTCAGGCGTGGGGTGGTGGAGCAGGCAAGACTCCTCAAGACCAAGTTGACTTCAGGGGCTGGGAGGGAGTTGTTCCTAGGCTTCCATAGTCAGCTGGTGAGGTTGTTCATTCTATTCCTCCAGAGGGCGCCATCTGCTGAGACATGATGGCAAAAGTGTCTTTTTGGAATTGGGCATCTACATGA
Organism: Rhabdomys pumilio; assembly: GCA_030674055.1. NCBI lineage: Eukaryota > Metazoa > Chordata > Mammalia > Rodentia > Muridae > Rhabdomys > Rhabdomys pumilio. The sequence goes on along the minus strand of JANHMN010000002.1, from coordinate 101,787,241 downwards.
CTTGCTGGGAGAGTTGGGGGAGGGGAACCCGGAGAGTCTTCTGCCAGGATTGTGAGCCTGGAAGAGGCAAGGTGCCTCTGCACTTCTATGCTAGAGTCTGCTTGCTAGGTTTTGCTTTTTCCTTTTCTGGAGGATGTTGGTGAGTCTGAATGGAGCTGGTTTTGATGAAGTGCCCTGGATTCAAATCCTGCCTCATCTAAGACCTAATCCTGAACGCTTCTTGGTTTCTTAGGTTCACAGTCCTGGACTCTTGGGGAGGGGGTGCCAATGGCCTTTGGGTGAGGTTACTTTGTATTGTCCTTGGGAACAGGAGCTCCTGGAGGCCCCACCCCCTCTGCTGGGTCCCGGCAGACACCTGACACTGAACGGTGGGCTTTGGATTGGGGCAGGCTGCCAGAAGTGGATTGCACCCACTGTAAATGCCTTCTCAACCTTGCTGGAATGTGTCTCCCGGGGGAGCGCAGAGATGAGGTTACAAGGCCCCGCTGAGCCGGATGGCTTTTCTTCTCTAGGCTGTAGCCCTTCCAGATGTGAAGTCACCCCGATTATGCTCCATTTCTAGGGCTGCCTAAACTGAGCATACCTTGGAACCCCTCAGATACAGGAAGGCAGAGATGCCTCTGTACTGGATGCCAATGTCCCAGCAGTTTTAATTAAACTTGAGAACATGGAGGAATGGTGCATCTGTCTGTCTGTCTCAAACATGAATCATGAAACACTCCCCTCCAGATGTTCCCTCAGCCACTTCCCCCACAGGCTCCAGTTGGTTTGTTTCTCTCTACATTTTTTTTTATACACAAGCAGTATTTCCTCACTTGCTTTAGGATGCTGGCCAGTTGAGTTTAAATCAAATCCCAAATCTCAACATATACTGAGGTCCAAGTGCTATCACATGCCGGTGGCGCTGGCACAGACCGTCCCTGGTTTTATCTTATGGCTCTTGCAGTCACGACAATGAGTTTCTCAAAAGTTCCCTCATTTTTTCATGATGGCTAGGGGTGTAAACTTCCTGGGGACTGTGCCCATTGTGAGCTTGGAGGAAGAAAGACCCTCATGGTCTTTTCAGTTCAATTGGAGGACAAAGCTCACAAAGCCCTGCACAGCTGACAACTGGGAACTCCCTGAAGGAAAAGCCCAGGAGCTTGAGAGTTTTTGGTCCATGATTTATTGATGTCTCTGTTCATGGCTAGGTTATCTGAGACAGGGAGGGAGGCACATGGCTCAGGAAGGAAACGCATATGACCACACTCATTCAGAGGCCCTGCTCTCCCAAGACCCTGTACCAGCTCACTTACTGTGCATCTCTCTCTCTCCCTTTCTTTTTCTTCCTTCTTACCTCTCCCTGTATTTCTCCTTCCCCTTCCTCCTTTCTTTCTCTCTTTCTTTCATTTTTTGAGACAGGGTCTCACTATGTATACCAGGCTGGCTCACACTCACAGAGGTCTGTCTGCCTCTGTCTCACATATGCTGGGATTAAAGGTGTGTCATGATGCCCAGTCTTCTCCTCCTCCACCTCCTTCTTCCTCTCTCTCTCTCTCTCTCTCTCTCTCTCTCTCTCTTTTCTTGTCTTCCCTCAGTGCTGCTGCCAACTTTGTGTGAAAGAGGCTTGGGTTGAATATGTGGGAGGGATAGATGGAGGTACATGATTGTAGGTATCCTAAGTCTTTTGTTGGTCCACTCTTCATCCATCTATCCATTCATCTCTTCATCTGTCTACCCTTCAATCCATCTATCCATCCATCCATCCATCCATCCACCCATCCATCCATCCATCTCTCCATCTGTCTGTCTGTCCATCCATCCATCTCTTATCTATCCCTCATTTGTTTTCTAGCCATCCACAGTCCTTCCTTCCTTCTTTCCTTCTTTCTATCTATGTTGTATAGAGATCTATTTATCCACTCCTCTATTCATCCATATTTTAAATGGTCTGTCAAATTGCTTATTCTCTTTTAGCCCCAAGTTTCTCATCTGTGCAAAAAGAAATATGGTGCCGTGTTCCCTCTCACAATGGTTATGGGATTGTTTTAGCTGATGTGAAGGTCTAAGGGATTGGAGCAGCACTTGGTATGGCAGCAGCTGTGAGTCCTATCTTTGGAGATGTCCAGAATGCTTTGTGCAGCCTCCTGTTACTAATAATTAATGTTCTGTCTTGGAACAAGAGGGAACTAGGGCTCTCCCAGGAAGCACGGGGAAGCTTTAAACAGTACACCTCTCATGGAACCCCAGGGAGATTTTGCAATAAATTCTGGGCCTGTCGTGTGTGTGCCTAGCAGTACAAACATTTGTCAGGTAGATACACTGCGTACATACTGAGTGTTTCTCCCCCTTCTTGGTTCTGTGTACATAAACTAGGCATCTCCCTCCATTCCTTCCCTATCAGGTGTGGAGGATGGCTAGGCTAGAAGCAGAAAATTTTCCATAATGGGAGAAGTCCAGGTCTATGTTTAAGAGCTGATGAGGTAAGGTTGGTGCTTTTTGGAGGGAACCAGGGAGTGAGGCATCATGGGACAGCCAAGAAGAGCTACTATGCCTGGTGCTTGAGGTATTAAACTATATGCTTGGTCTGTGAGCTTTTTTAGGCAAGAACCCAGCCTAAAACTCAGTAGTGGAAAGTCACTACCAGGCCACACCCATCTGGAAAGGTCACACTGGGGGTCAGGCTGAGGTGATAATGGCTCAAGTGTCTGAGGCACAGTAGGGACTTGGTTGTCAGGTTTCTTGTAACTTCAGTAGGACATGAAGACAGCTGGTGGAATGATAGAGGAGGCCCTTTGGGCTTGTGGACCTGGCTAAGAATCCATCACTGTGTGTAGGCAGGAAGCTACCAGTATCTTTCACTTGCAGAGGGGGACTGATAGTGATCACCCCAAAAATCAAGATGAACTGTCAAATTGAGGATGAGCAGATGGGCCAGAAGAGGGAACTCGCTTGTGCTGGAGGCAGGTGCACACAGCTGGTGACCAATGCAGGGGAAAGAGCTGGAGACTTGATCAGGCCGTGGCCCAGAGGCCACTCAGAATACAAAACCTGTTCCCTGGGAGGGGAACAAACACATGTACACACACCAGGCATCATGCACATGAACACACACACACACACACACACACACACACACACACACACACACACGGAGACCTTAGAAAATTCATGTCCCTATCTAAGAACATACTTTAGCTACTTCTCAAATAAGGGACCTGCCCAAGGTCAATAACGTGGAAGTCACGTCCTAACCCCAGCCCTCGGAGCCTGTGGCCAGGTACAAGGTAGTGGGGTCAGGGGCACTCAGAGAAATGAGTCAGGATCCTGGTGTAAAACCTGGGCTAGGAGTTGAAGCAGTCACCGAAAGAACCCAGAGGCTAAGAGTGGCTATTCCAGTGACTTTCGGTCAACACTGTACTTTTTCACCCTTAGGGTGACTTCAGGTGACTTTGTCAGTAGGTTCCACCATCTCGGAGAACACTCCAGAACAGAGCCTGTAATGGAGAACTACCCCATTCCATGTCAAAAGTCTTATTGACATGGTTTTCAAAAGTGAATTTGCTTTTCTTTATATTAAAAACATGAACAACTGGTTCATAATGGTAGTGGATGAAGCCCAGGTACCAAGAGCCTTGGTATCAGCCGGGATGTGCTACCTTTGTTATGGTGAGACATAATTTATCCTAGGTTAGATAAAAAGAGGCGTTCATATGTTTAAACACACACACACACACACACACACACACACACACACACACACACACA
>JANHMN010000002.1:101747730-101774566 GCA_030674055.1 Rhabdomys pumilio | reverse complement strand
CCCTGTCTGCATCTGCAGGACCCTGTCTGCATCTGCAGGACCCTGTCTGCATCTGCAGGACCCTGTCTGCATCTGCAGGTCCCTGATGTTCTTTGAGTCTTTGCGTTTCCATATGTAATTTAAATCTGTTAATCAAGTTCTATAAAGCATGTGACATGAAGCAGATTGCTTTGGGGACAAATTATATATACATTTTTCTTTTTGGTGGAGCTGGGGACTGAGCTAAACCCCAACTCCTAAGCACTGATATAATTACCATATTGTGTGGTCCCACTCATCAATGGTGATTGGTCTCCATTTACTCAGATCCTCAGTTTCCCTCAGCAATGCTCTGTAGTACCAAGTGGAGAGCTCCCTGACACTTTTGTAGTGACTTTTTTTTGTAAGTAGTTGGTAGTATTTAAGTGGTATTTAAAGACTGCTGGAGTATTTGTTGCTACTATATAGAAAACCAATTAGCTTTGCTTGTTGCCTTCGGCCTTGACTCAGCAATCTCATAGAATTCAAGTACTTTAGAATTTCTCCTCTTCTTTTCTACACACACAGTTACTTTGACTGAATAAGAACACCGTGTTTCTCTTTCTCTCTCCCCACTTGCTAGCTGGAATTTGTGGGTACGGATCGGACTGGCATATCCTCTGGGTCTCCAGTAACTGTCAAGGCCCAGCAGTGCTTCTTAGAGATTCCTCGATAGTTTTTGCTCTTCTTGGCTTTTGCCAAGATTGACAAGCCCCATTCACACCGAAGCCATCCATGCGTCGTCACAGAGTGCATACTGAAACTGCAGGCCATGGTGTGAACGGGGGAGGTCGGAGGCATCTGCACAGTGTTGTTTGGATGTTGAGAATAATCTCCTTGTTTCTCCACATAGTACCAAATGTCTTTTATTACTTTCTTCATAAATGCTCAGAGCGTATGTCACTGTATTTTCCCCAGAAACTATATACTCTCTGCTCTATTCTCAGTTATATCCTTAGAATTTTCATTTTCCATCTTTATTTAATTTTGGTTAGGATAAAGAATAGCGATTGCTTTTTGTTGTTTGTTAGGTTTTGAGACAAGCTCTCCCTATGAAGCCCTGGTTATCTTAGAACTCTCTATGTAGATCAGGCTGGTCTTAAACTCACAGAGATCAACCTGCCTCTGCCTCCTGAGTGCTTGGATTAAAGGTGTGAGCCACCACACTCCCCAAGCAATTGCTCTTTGTTTATTAGCTTTGTATGTAACAATTATGCTACAATCTCTCTGAAATCTAGTAATTTCACTGGGTGTTTTTTTTTTTTTTTAGAGTTGTTTATTTGTGTGAGCATTGGCCTGCATGTATGTGTGTGCACCATGTCCATGTTTGGTGCCCATGAGGCTAGGCCAGGGTATCAGATCTCCTGGAACTATGAATATGATATGAATAGTTGTGAACTACCACGTGGATGCTGGGAACTGAACCCTGGTCCTCTGCAGGAGCAACCAGTGCTCTTAACCATGGATCCATCTCCAGTCCCTGTGGAAAGTTAGTTAAGCCATCTGCCCATCATGGTGACTCTATTGCATCTTGCTCTTAAGCCTTGTTCACACTGAGTGGCTGAGGTAAAGAGTTGCCCCCTTGGGGACAGCTCCAAGCTTGAGAGACACTTTTAGTGTCTCCAGGTTAATTGTGGACCCTTTCGTTTGTAATCCTTTGAAGTCTGTCTCCCTCAAATACATCGAGTTCCTTTCTGTATTTACTTTGTAAATGGCTTTATTTTATAATCATACACGGAGTACTGAAAAAAAAAGTCATTGGCATTTCTTTGATCTAAATGAGATGAAATCTCAGTTCTGTTTTCTGAAGAACAACACATTTATTTTTATTCATTCAGTCTTATGGAATATGCCAGATACCTGACCAAATGCTGATTGGATAAACTATTGTTCAGAAGGTAACCATTTTAATTGTGATTAAGGCTGGGTTTTATTTTTTAATTTTTTAAATCAATTTTCCCTTTCACATGCTCTTGGGATCAGCTAGCGAATTGTGCAAGAGCTAGAGGACAAGCACATACATTTGCTTCCTGAATGCTTTATAATTTTATATTTTACATTTAAATCCGTGATCTTTACAGTGAGTTCATTTTGGGGCCAAAGATGTGAACCCAAGATCAAAGTCAGACTTTAAAAAAAATCTTACATGCATTTTTAATCTTATGTGTGTATGAATGTATGCCATAACATGCATATAGAGTGCACATGTGTGTGCAAGCACATGCCATAGCTTCTGTGCTCACTCTCAAAGTATTTTAGCTTCCTAGATTAAGACTGTCAACTCAAGTGCATATATGCATGCCTGTTCTCAAATTGCTCACCTATGTCTCTTCTTGATTTTTTTTTTAATCAGAATTACTTAAAGGCCACATGGTATAGTTTGGACAGGAAATGTACCATTCCCCCGCACCCTCAAGTGTTGAAGGCTTGGTCCCCAGGGCAATAGCTGGGAGTGGAGCCTTTGGGGAGTGATTGACTCATGAGGGCTCAAGGACTACTTTGATGGCATTATTGACAGGTGTTGGAAACTAGGAGTTGGGGCCTAATGGGAGGACATCATTCCCTGTGGAGGTAACTTTAAAGGATCAGTCTTGTCTTCTCTTCCTCCGCCCCAATCCTTCCTGGCTACCACAAAGTAAGCAGCTTCCTCCCAACACGTTCCGATTCTTTGTGCAGGGGCCCAGAAGCGGCTGAGCACAGTGACTGTGGACTGAGACCTCAGAAGACATGAGCAACAATAGATCTTTTCTTCTGTTAAGTTGTTTATCTCATGTTTTTGGTCAGACTGACAAAAGCCTCAAATACTACATCCGATGACTTTAATATCTGGAGTCCCCACAGGCCTCTTTCTATAGTAAATGTTATTTCCTTCCGATCAGTCTTTCAGGTTGACTGCTACTATCTGACTCAGTGCCAGACTTTGTGGATGACAATGTATCGAGGTTCTGGCTGTGGGGCTGTGTTCCTGAAGGCAGTGTCTCTTAAATGCCCCGTTCAGACATTCACAGTAATAGCAGGAGTGAGTGGCTCTCCTCCTCCCAAGCTGGGGTTTGCCATCTAAAGACCTGACTTGCACCAACTCCCTTAATCCTGGGAGTCCCCGGAGCTTTCCTTAGTGTGCCCTGAACTTCACATATGCTCACTGTTTTCTTCCATCCCTTCTTGCTTCCTTCATTTCTTCTTTCTCCTGTGTAATATACACGTGTTCACACGACCAGAGGCCTGGAGGTCTTCCTCGACATTTCTTTTGTGTTTATTTATTCCTTTTAAGGGTTTATTTTCATTCTGTATACTTATCAATCTGTATCACTTGCATGTATGCACATATGTACATATAGCACTTATATATGACAACATGCTAGAAGAAGGTAACAGAAACCCAGCAGATTGGGTTTAGACAGTCCTGAGCTGCCAAGTGGGTGCTGGGGACCCAGGTCCTCTGCAAGAGCAGCAAGTATTCATAACCACTGAGTAATCTCTCTATCCTTTTCTATTTTTTTGAGACAATATTTCTCATTTAACATGGAGCTTAGTGATTCTGAGAGATGAGATAGCCAGGGAGCTGCAGGAATCTTGCTGTTTCCACTCTCTCAGCACTAGATTACAGTCATACACCACCATGCCTGGCTTTCATACAGGTTCTGGGTATCTGAACTCCATGTTTGTTCAACAATTACCTTATTTACTGAGCCATGTTCCTAAGTGTCCAATTTTTATTTTCTCGTGTTGTTGAGACTTTTTAAAACACCACTTAAGGACCCAGCCTTTCTTTGCTGCTTCTGTCCTCGTCTTTTCTCAAGTTGTATGTGCACAGTGGCCCACTGCCTAGAGGAGGAAGGCCAGAAAACAACCAACTCATGCTCCAGGCTTTCTTTTCGCCATTTCCTCATGATCCCTCCAGCCGTGGCTTCTTTGCCAGCTCCTGGCAGAAGCTTACAGTTGTTTCTGGGCTGTGCACATCAGCTGGGCATGGTACTGGGTGGAGTTTTACACTGTTGTGGTCACTGTTGTTCCGAGATGGATGGGTGCCCACAGCTAACGCTCTGGCTTTAGGTGAGAGTCTGGCTCTTGGCTTTCATCAAACACTTTGAGAGAGGTGTACAAAGCAGCCAACAGATGCTCACCGAGTCCCTCCTTTAGCGTATTAATGCTGTCAATGACATTACTTTCCTGTGTTAAACCAGCCTGTGTTTTAAGAGTGAACTTGGACATGGGGTAAAGGCTCTGTCCACTTGTTCCTAGAGCTGATTGGCTGAGTGAGATTGGTCATTCCTCTTATTTCTTGTTCTGCCCTTGTCAGGGTGGGTGTCAGGCTACACTGTCCTCTCCAATGAACTCTGGAGTGTTCCTCATTGACTGATCTCTGATGTGTTAGACAGGTCTTCTAGTTTCATTTATGTTGCTGTAACAGCTTCATGACCAAAAGCAACACAGGGGAAGACAAGAGTTATTTGGTGTACAATTCCAGGTCACAACCGATCTTTGAAGGAAGGAATGAAGACTGGAACCTGGAGGCATACCAGGTTTATATCCAACAGGAACTGAAGCAAGTGCAGCAGAAACCACGGAGGATGCTTCTTGATGGTTTGCTATTGTACTTAGTGAGCTTTCTTATAGAGCGCGGCAGCACTGGCCTAGGGAATGATGTCTCCCACAGTGGCCTGGGCTCTCCTACATCAATTAACCATCAAGACAATTCCCCACACAAAGGCTCACAGGCCAGTATGATCTAGACAGTCCCTGAATTGAGACTTTCCTTCTCAAGTGACTGTAGCATGTGTCAGGTTGACAACTAGGATAACAAGGTTCCCTAGAGGAACAGAGCCAATGGGAGATATACATACTTACATACACACACACACACACACACACACACACACACATACATTTCTGTGTTTATATGTATAATATGTATAATAAAAGAGAATTTACAAGAATGCCTCACACAATGTGGTCTAGGTAGTCCAAGAATGGTTACCTGCACTTAGGAGAGGCCGAGAATCTGGTAGCTACTTAGTCCATGAAGCTGGATGCCTCAACTGTCCTAGTTTGGCACTGAAGACCTGGCTCTCGCTGGAGAGTCACTGGCATTGAGTTCATATTAGAAGGTCAATGAAGCTGGTGGAAGAGGGGCAGTGGCAGTCTGATGGTGGTGGTGGTGTGGCAGCAGTTTGATGGCGGCAGTGGGGCGACAGTAGAGATGGCGGCAGCGGCAGAAGCAGCATTGGTGAGAGCTGATGCACTCCCTCAGGAGGAGGTGAAAGTAGATAGGCAGGCAACACTGCCTTTTCCTCCAACTGTATCACCTACTTTGAAGGTGAGCCGGCCCTCCTCAGGTAATCTCTGACAGCACCATCACAACCGTGCTCATTGGTGTGTCTTCTAGGTGACCGTAAGTCCTGTCAAGTTGCAAATCTAGCCAGTGCAGCCAAACAGACCTTCACAGATTCTCACTACTCTTTGTTGGATGTTTTGGAGAATTAATGGGTGAAATTTTCTGAGGATAGTTTTTCACTGGGCAGAAGATGTTAAGTCATGACTTCAACTCAGTACTATGAATATTTTCTTTTATTGTGTTGGAAGGCATTTTCCTAGAATTTTGTCAATTCATTTAAAAATTTAAATATATGAAATAAAGCTTCTATGTATTTGTACCATAGTCTCCTATTAACCATTAATTTATAGATGCACATGTAAGTATGTTTGCTTTCTAATTTGGGGAATTTAATTGATTTATTTTTTATTAATGGTGTACGTATATATGTATGTATGTATGTATGTATGTATGTATGTATACATATATGTATATGTGCACTTCTGGTGTGCAGATACCTGAGAAGAGGGGAGTTCCCTGGACCTAGAGTTATAGGTGGTTGTGAGCCATCCAAAGTGGGTGCTGGGAACTTAATCAGATTCCCTGCAAGAGTAGTACAGTATCTCTGGAATCCTTGGGGTGTAGTGATGAATAGTTAAACTGCTTTGAGCTCCCTCCCAGAGGGTGATTAAACTTCTCTAGCCATCCGCCAGAGCTCTTCTGGATTCACGAATGAAAGACACACACACACACACACAGAGAGAGAGAGAGAGAGAGAGAGAGAGAGAGAGAGCTTAAATTTTAATATGTCTAACTAGCTCAATGACTGGGCACTTCTAAGCCTACCTGCGGCTAGCACACACTCTTCCTCTGCTATTCCTGAATTACAATTTTCTAAATCTACCTTTTATCTTTGATTCCACAGATCCAAGCGGGGGGGGGGGGGGGGGGGGGGGGGAGGAGGGAAGTGGCCCCCTGGGCCGCTTTCCCTGGATTCTTACATGTTGGTGGGTCTTTAATTCTGATCTTTCTGCTCCCTTGTCATGGTGATTCTGTTTGTTCTTCTTCCCCATTGGTCTCCTGCCCACAAATCTAAAAGTCCCTCCTCTGTCTCCCTGCCCAGCCATTGGCTGTATGACAATTCTTTATTACCATCCAAAGCCAGCTGGAGGCAGGGACTCTCAGCATCTAGAAGTGTGGCTTTTGGGAGCTGAATTAAGACAAACCATTAGAACCAATATCCACTATGGGGGATGATTTTTGAGACAAGGTCTCAGTTGTACAGTGGTGGCGCACACCTTTAATTCTGGCACTTGGGAGGCAGAGGCAGGTGGATTTCTGAGTTTGAGGCCAGCCTGGTCTACAGAGTGAGTTTCAGGACAACCAGGGCTACACAGAGAAACCCTGTCTTGAAACACCTCCCCCTCCAAAAAAAAGAGACAAGGTCTCACTCCCCATGTAGCTCTGGATGATCCAGAGCTCAATATGTAGCTCAGGCTGGCCTTGAACTTGTGTCAATTCTACCTCTGCCACCCTACTTGTCTCTAATATTTTTAATTTGTCATATATCACTTTTTATTTGTGCCTAACATTTCAAAAACGTGGCATTTGAGTTCTCACTGCGAACTGGCTCAGGTTTGTCTGTGTTCTCTTCCTAGTCTTTAGTATTTATTTTCATGGTTTTATATTAGCCTGTTCCTCTCCTGCATATTTTTAGATAAGTTCACACGCTTTCAGCTTTTCCAAAACAATTGTTTGACACCTTAAATTTTCCTGTATACATTTGTTTTAGCTTCATTTCTCAAGTTTTGACACATAGTATTCTTTTAAAGTAATTTTTATTCAATTATTTTTATTTATGTGTATGTGTGTACATCTTCATCTGTCTGTACATCCCATGTGTGCAGTCCCTGTGGAGTCCAAAAGGAATTATCAGATTCCCAGAACTTGCACAACAGACTGTTATGAGCCACCATGTGATGGTGGGACTTGAACCTGTGACCTCAGGAAGAGCAGCGCATAAGCTCATAAATACTGTCTCTCTAGCCCCAATGTACAGTGTGCAGTATTCTTTACTACTTTCCAGGATAAGTATATTGCAGTTTCTGCTGGAAGGCTTGAACCCTGGGCTGGGGTTGTTTTTCCTGCTCTCCCTGCAGAGTCAGTCTTCCTAGTTTTCCCTCTGTGCTCACAGGACCTGGCCTGGGAATTGCCAAGGCTCTCGAACTTCCAGAGACATGTTTTAGTGCAGCATGGAATTCATTTTAAAAACATTGTCTTTTGCACTATAAAGAGTGTGTGCACATATTAGCTGTGCTATTCAAATTTCCCATGTCCCTGTTGACTTCATAATGTCCCCAATCTGTCATGGCAGTGTAGCGATTTTGCCTGGGTGTGACATGACCATGACTGTCTTGAAGCTGAGTAGCTGTGCTGACTTACAGAAGACCTTAGTCATAGCCAGGACACTGAAACAGACAGAATGCTAGATTGCCAGCTAAGTCTGTGGTTACGGTGATGAGACTTCCCTGTGGAAGGAGCAGGGGCCATTAGGTAACATTAGCTGAGATCCTACCATACTCCCTACCGCTTCAGCTGCCAAGGTCTTGGGGTGCTATTTACAGTGAGTGATGTTGGGCTGGGGGTGCACTGGGACTGCTTTTCCTGAGTAACCCATGCTGGCAGTAGAACTTGCTGGCTATACTCTTGGTTCTGAGTGACTTATGCTCCTATAGATAATCTCAATAAAGTCATTACTTCACTTAGTTGAGCTTGGATAGGGCTCATTCTTTGGGCTGTTAGTGCCCACCTTCTAGGATGAGTAGAAACTGTATCCCCAGGAAACATTCTGCTACAGTCAAGTTCAAGAGGTGTATTTTCTCTGAGCCACAGGACTCCCCCTTTCACCTTTTAAAGTCCGCCAGTTTTCATTCTGTGGGGACATATAGCCACTGTGGTGGCTTGAATGGGAACTACCCCTCATAGGCTTATGGATTTGAACAGTTGCTTCCTAGGTGGTGTTGCTGTTTGGTGAGGTCATGTGGGAAGTTCAGCCTTACTGGAGGAATTACATCCTTGCGGGCAGGCTCTGAGATTTCATAGCCCCACCCCACTGCCACTTCTTTCCCTCTCAGGTTTATAGTATGGTTGAAGATGTGATCCTGAATGCTTGTCCCATGATGACCTACCTTCTCATCACGAAGGACTCTCCTGCTGAAACTTTAAACCACAAATAAACTCTTTCTTCCTTCAGATGCCTTGGGTCATGGTGTTTTATCACAGCAACGTGAAATAACTACAAGCTGAGCCTTGCTGCAGCTCTGTGTGAAGGAGCCTGTCCTTTGTGTGCGTCGCCAGTTTGGGCTCCAGCAAAGCTTTGTTCTGGAAGGTGTTTATCTCACGTGAGAGCTGCCACTCAGCCCCTCCTTTGATTAGAAGTCACCCACTATTCTTTCCCCTGCCTCTTGCTCTTGCTTGTCTAAAATCTGTGTCTTAGAAAGTATCTCTTATAAATGTCTAGTAAGGAGAAAGAAGTAGCTGAGAGCACTGCCACTCTTGCTGAGGACCCTGCTTCAGTTCCTAAAACCCATGTGGTGACTCACAACTGATGCCCTCTTCTGTCCTTCTTGGGCACCAGGCACATATGTGATACACAGACATGCATTCAAGCAAAACACCCATGCGCATAATACATAAAGGGACCATTAAACTTTGTAAGTCGCTACATTAGTTACTCTTCTTGTTGAGGTGAGCAAACACATGTCAAAAGCAACTTAAAGGAAGAAGGATTTATTTTTTTGGCCTATAGTTTAAGAGGGTACAGTTGGGGCAGGAGAGACAGATGACTAGTCATAAACCCATGCTGCTCTTGGAGAAGACCCGAGTTCAGCCCCCAGCCCCCACATCAGGCAGCTCACAAAACTCCAGCTCCAAGGGATCCAATCACCTTTGCTGGCCTCCTAGAACAAGAAGCAGACAGCACGAGTTGTTGGAGCTCTGCTCCTCTCTTTTCATTCCATTCAGAAGCCCAGCCAATCAGACACTGCTGTCCAATTCAGTTAGTCTGTATTCCCTCCTCAGCGAAGCCTCTCCAGAAATACCTTCCCAGACACACCCATAAGTGTGTCTCCCTGGTGATCCCAAATCCTGTCCAGTTGACAACAGACAAACCATCTTAATACATATTGTCTTAGTTACTGTTCTGTTGCTGTGACAAAACACCATGGCAAGACTACTTATGCAAAAAGCATTTAATTTGGGGCTCACAGTTCTGAGGGGTTAAAGTACAAGGTCATTATAATGGGAAGCATGGCAGCAGGCATTGCACAGAGCTTGGGTAGTAGCCAGAGCTCGCACCTGATCCACAAGCCCAAGCCAGAGAGAAAGAGACAGGAGGAATGGCATCGGGTTTTAGAAACCTCAAAGCTTTCTCCCAGTGACACGCCTCCTCCAACAAAGCCACACCTCTCAATCCTTCCCAAACAGTTTCACACAGTCTGTCAAAGCATTCAGACAAGAGAGCCCGTAGAGCCCATTCTCATTTGAGACACCAGCTCTGTGTCTTCACGGAGTTAGGCATTGTCTTTACTGGACTGTTTAGTGGCATGTGGAAAATTTTTTTTAACTATACCTCCTTGTTCTACTTTTTCTTCAGGTCTTGTTTCCAGTGTTCGGGTTTCTTATGGACCTGGGTGTTAACCCTTGGTTGGGAAAGTTTGCAGACATTCTGTTTCAATCTTCAATTGTCTCTTCACTGACCCGGTGGCTTCCTTTGCTGTGCAGAAGCATCATAGTTGGGTCTAACCCACTTTATCTGTTTTTGCATCTGCTGTCTGTTTTTTTAATTAAAAAAAAAAGCATTTTTATTTGTGTGCATGTGCATGTATCTGTGTGCATGTATGACACATGCCCATGAGTTCTGGTGGAGCCGGGGGAGGGTGTCAGATCCCCTGGAACTGGAGTTGTGGGTGTGTTGTGGGTGCTGGGAACTGAAGCTGGGTCCTCTGGAAGACCAGCACACACTCTTAACTGCAGAGCTATCTCCTAACTTCCTGAGGTCTTATAAAAAGCAAACAAATCTTCAGGCTCCTGCCTTGAGTTCCTACCCTGACTTTTCTGGATGATGGACTGATATGGAACTATAAGATGAAACAAATGTTTATTTCCCAACTTTTTTTTTTTCATGGAATTTTATCACAGCAACAGACACCCTAACAAACACAGATACATACTTTAAAAAAATAAAGAGCAGCAGCCCCTTGGCCAGATTCATGCCTGGTGCCACGTATCTTCTTGCTCTGTTCTTGCCAACCCTTTATTTCTCTTGGCTTGAGTTTTCCCAACACATTCCCACTCCCACCAGAGTCTGAATATTTATGATCTGTGTTCTGTTTTTTTTTTTCACAAAACAAAACAAACCAGTTTAGACATTTTAATGCAGCTAACTCTTCAAGACAAACCACCTAGGGTCTACAGTGGCCTCTGGAACATCCCAGACACTTCAGAGAACAGTGCTTTCTTGATGTGTCTTCTAGGCTTCATCTTGTCCACATTGGTGGCAGCATTCAGAAGACCATTGCTATAGCTGTTATCCTTGGCTGGTTCACATCCCACCTCAGCTGCTCACTGCTGAGCAGGACTCCTACTGTCTAGTTCCTTTCAGGATGGGAGAGGAAGATGGAGGAAGGAAGTTGGAGTTGAAAGACATCCTATTTGTTCCCTGAGCTCTCTGGGTTTCATCCTGTGACCCTCAAGCAGGATATAAGGGTGTGTTGATTTCCCAGCTCACAGAGCAGATGTCTATAGGCTGACTCCACACAACCACCTCACTGAGCACGTTCCAGCAAGGCCTTGGTTGTATGAGATGTGGCTCAGGGTGACTCTAGCCCTGGAGATGCTGATGCCCCTTCAAGCCACCAGGAGCATCTGTGCCTCTACCAGACCTCCCTTCCTTAAGCCTTACTAAAAAGGGCTTCCGACTATAGACATGTGTCCTCTTTGACTCAGAGGCTGTGACAGCCCTTGCCCTAAAATATAATCGTTATATGGACAGGCCTCTGTCCTCAGTTTAAGGGAAACAGACCTGGTTGGGTAGGGGGACAGACAAGCTGCCTGTCTGTCCACTAGAACAGGCCTTTGTCCTCTTCTCTTCTCCACCTCACTTGAGTCCTTCTCTCTCTCCCTTGTCACCTCATCTAAAACACTGACACCTGCACACAGCACTCTCCTGGGTCAGAGTTACCCTGACACAGTATCTGTGTGCACTGCTTTAAATAATGTCTACATGAGTTTCTCTTGGGCAGACCTGAGGCTCAGAGTTGGGTTCAGTCTCAGGCTAGTGAGGAAATGTTCCAGTGGTCTCTGGCAAGGAGAGTGTTGGGATCTTCCCCTTTAGAGCACGTGCTGGGCTCCACTGCACTGTCTCATTCTTGGGTGGAGGTCCATCATGGGCTCCCCTAAGCTCCATGTGCCCTAGTGTGTTAGAGTATCTTCCTAGAATGAAGTTCTACTTTCAAGGGGGTAACAGTAGGGCTGCTGTAGGAAATGGTATATGAAAGCATCTCTCCATCGTCCATCCATCTGTATATTCATCTATCATTTAATTTTCACCCATTCACCATTTACCTGTCATTCA
This sequence comes from Rhabdomys pumilio, assembly GCA_030674055.1. NCBI lineage: Eukaryota > Metazoa > Chordata > Mammalia > Rodentia > Muridae > Rhabdomys > Rhabdomys pumilio. The sequence continues at coordinate 101,762,600 of JANHMN010000002.1, read as the reverse complement.
TTTAACCATTATCCATCCAATTTTGTGTCCATGTTCCCATCCACCCACACACCCACCCATCCACACACACACCCATCCACACACAAAATTCACACCCACACATACCCACACACCCACCCATTCACACACACACATACACACACACGCACATACACACCCACACACCCAACCATCCACACACACACACCCATCCACATGCACACCCATCTACACACACACAATCTACACCCACACCTATCCACACATACCCACCCATCAACACACCCGTTCAGAAGACCAGACAGACAAGGCACACAGTAGATACAGGAAAACATTGGAGGAGAGGACCTGGATGTGATGGGCAAAGGCCTGCATTGATGAAGAGTAAGTGACTCCATACCCTCCCACCCACACACCCACCCACCCATCCATACACACACCCACCCATCCACACACACACTCATCTACACACCTACCCATCCACACACACACTCACCCATCCACACACACACACACATCCAATATTCTGTCCATCATCCATCATTTCCATCCATCCATCCAATCATCAGCTTGTATACTTTAATTCACCATTCATCTACCATCCTTCCACCATCCATTTTCATTCACTCATCCATCCCTCTATCCATCTACCTTAGGAAGCAGCGTGCCATCATCATGGGGCTTTGGAGTGTGTGTGTGTTCAGAAGGCCAGACAGACAAGGCACACAGTAGACATAGGAAAACATTGGAGGAGAGGACCTGGATGTGATGGGCAAAGGCCTGCATTGATGAAGAGTAAGTGACTCCTTACCATGTCTCCCACCTCCCACCCAAACTCAGATGGGTCAGCTGTAGGCCTGGGAACTTCAACAATATACAATTGGAGAGTTACTAGAATTTTTTTGAAATCTTAAACATAGTTTTAAAATTTGACATTTATTTATATGTATAAGTGTTTTGCATGCATGTATTCATGTTCACTGCAGATGTTGTGAGCCCCCATGTGGGTGCTGGGAACCAAACCTGGGTCCTCTGCGAGAACAGCAAGTGTTCTTAACTACTGAGTGCTCTCTTCTCCTGCAGCAATGGGTTTTTGAGAAAATTCATGTGAGATAAAGCAGGACCCCCATTTCAGTTCATTTAGGCTGAAACCCAGTAACAAAGCCCATGTCTGGGCATGTGCACCATTTAGGGGTTAGGGTCAGGCTGCAATTTTGGGTAAAGAGGAGCTGATTGTCCAGGCTGTGAATTCTTGACCCTATGCTCTGAGTGAGGAGGAGTTATGAAAAACTTTCAACAGCATCATCAGAAAGGGAACCACTTTGGTCCCCAGTTGAAATAGCAGCACTGAGCTTTGGTAGACAAAAGTGTTCCCTGCTAGGTGGGCCACACGTGGTTGCTACACAATCTGCCAGTGCTCTGAGGTGCCTCGCCATTGCTCAGAATGGACTTACGTTTACCCTGGGCCTGGAGCTTATCAGCTCTATGGAGAGCCCTCTCTCTCTCTCTCTCTCTCTCTCTCTCTCTCTCTCTCTCTCTCTCTCTCTCTGTGTGTGTGTGTGTGTGTGCGCGCGTGCATATGCACCAGAGAACAGGTGTATGTCCATGCTCTGAAAATTTAGGAAGTATAATTTAAAAAATTATAAAAGCATATGTATGAGTGTGTGTCCCATGAGTGTGGGTTCCTGAGGAGGCCAGAAAAAGGTATCTGAACCCTTGTAACTGGAAACCAAACGAGTTCTTTGATGAGTAGCAAGCATTCAGCCACCCCCGCCATACCTGCAGCCCAGGAAACAAAACAGAATCAATAGAAGTGGTCACTAGACCTTTCATGGTATTCCATAACACCATCCCTAGGTTGTGTGTGCTTACAGCCTGCTTGTTGGTGGACGCTGAGGCTGGCCATCCTTCCTGGCCAGGAGCCACGCTTGCTGAGGTCTCCTTGGCTGGCCAGGGCTCCACTGGGGCTGACAGTTAATGAACTTCCTCCAGGCCTTCACAGAAGAGGCTTCTGGAATTACACTCTGATGCTGCTAATATGGACACCCCAACTTTGTCAGTCAGCTCTGAAGGTCACATGCTCCCTTAGCACTTCTCTGTTTTTTTTTCTACTGATTTTCCATTGGTAGAGGAGAGTGAGTGCACCAGGGCTGTGCCTGGCAAGCCACTCAGATGCTGTTCAGGCAAGATGTCCTTGGCCCAGGCATCTTTAGACCCTATGGGCTTTCTACACCATGCTCAGAAAACCCCAGAGAGATCTGGGTTGGACACATTTGGCACTTCTGTTCACTGAAGTGTGAAGTGGGAACCTGTATGCAGAATAGGGCTTGCTTATTTCCACAGTCCCGAGTGTGCTGGTCAGTCGGCCTCCATTCTCAGTAAGTACCCATCACATAGCACCATGCAACCAGCCACCTCATGGAGGAGAACAATCAATCTTTCATGAGGCTCTCACACCAACCCAAATGACAAACACTTTAATTCCAAATTAAATACAGCAACGCGGCTCTGATGAGGCCGTCGTTCCACACCGCCATCATTTCCCATCTCTTTCCGAGTCGATTAAATTAGTCCTAATTAGAGGGAGGTAAACATGCCTTTGCTGCTGATGTTGGTTGTTGCCTGAGAATGGGACATATCTGTGCACCCTCCATGCTGAGATTCCCGAAATCTGTATGTGATGAACTGTGTGTGGCCTGAGGTCTTGGGCAGTCCTGACAGGCACACGAGACAGGTGACCCCTGGCCTCCCTTGTTCCAACTGCACAGGAAGAGGACCATGTAGCAAGTTAGTGACTGGATCTAGCTGAGAGTGAGTCTGACCACAGGCATCTATCTCTTCTAGGTCACAAAAACAACACAGTGGAATAAGCAAATGCTTGTCTGAGGCCTCAGCCCCTCTGCTCTGCCACCCAGGCAATGACTCTATAACAGCTGTGTGTGTTTACCTGTGGCCCCGTCTATATCCCCATGGTGCTACCCTTGTGCCTTTTGGTGGTCAAAGTTGAATATCAGTGAGGTCCTTGGATTGGGACCCTGGTGTTCCATCTTGACAAGGCTGAGGTGTTGGCAGAATTCAGCTTAGATGTCTCCTCTTCCAGGAAGCCTACCTGGGATCTTTCATTTACCTCAAAGAGGGGGTCTGCCTTCAGTAGTGATCTAGTCCCCTTCTCTGTATTTCAAGACGTCTCCACCATTCAAGCAGCTGGTTTCTTTCTTGCTCTTGATGTTGTGTGTTTCAATTCCCACTCTGGACATCAATCACAGAGATTGTGTGGCTCATTGAGGAAGGCTGAGCTGAATGCTTGTGAACAAACACGTATGTCTGTACAAGTGCATGTGTGCACGTATGTAGGCACTCCTACTAAGTATGCATGGTATGCATGTCACATGTGAGTGTATTTATATTTTGGATCTTCCTCTATGGTGTTCAGCCAGGGTTGCAGATGTGGGGCTTGCCCCCTACCAAGGAACTCTGTAGAAAGATGAGGAGTCTGGGAGGAAGAGGAATACTTCCTTCTCCGTTACAGACCCAGAGCTCTGGAAGCCAAAAGCTACACCACCCGCCTGAGGTCTCTTGGGGTACAGAAGTGCTCGTGCCTGGCTTTGCTGTTCTGTTTGTCCTGCTGCCAAGCGTCTGATGTTGCCTTTTGGCAGTAAAACAGTCAAAACCCAGGCGAGTGAGCTGAGTGTCAAGCAGCCATAAACAAATCCTAAGTGGATGGTCTCCGTGAGTTCTAACACCTCCCCTCCGCCCGACAACCTCACACACAGCTCATCACGGTAAGCGAAGGAGGCACTACATTTGGGTTCCGCTGTATTTTGTTATCTGTTTGCTCGCCTCTAAAACTCCAGTGGATAGACCAGATGCTGTTTCCATGGCAACCTCCTCTCCTCCAGCCCTGGATGCTTAGAAAACCAGTATTCAGCATAATCTTCCCAGGGTCTCCAGGCTCCAGGGGGCTGTTTAGCAGAATGGGAGCTGTGGCAGGTAGCCTTGCTGTGCCTGCCATGGCCACCTCCCTTCCAGGGCCACAGGAGTTGGACTTTGGTGAGGCTACTTTGTGACTGACTTGAAGCTCGAGGCCTGAGAATGAGCTGCAAATCAATTGGTCCTCCCTCCCATCAAAGACCAACTAGTCTTTGAAACTTTAAGGTGAGGCTTGTGACTTTGTTGTGCAGAGGGACACAGTGCAGTGAGCAACAAAGTTAGAACTGAGCTCAGTGTACGATTCTTTGAGTCTCTGCCTTGTCCTGTACACGGCACCAGCTTGTGCTGCTCCCCACTGGTGACCCAATCAGGGTGTGGCCCACAGCTTCCTGAGGCCCAGGCAGGGCCAACCCATGGACACTGATGAATGCCTGTCAGGAGGCACTGGCTGGCCACAGCTCTCACAGGCTTGCCCATCAACAGAGTCTTTGGAAAGCCTCTGCACACTGCTCACCAACATGTAAGGATGTTGACAGCAGACACTCTGGCATGGACACCAGGTCTGCCTGGTCCTTCTTAAATCTAAATAAGTTCAGGTTCAATTCAGTTTGAAACTCAGCATACACTGGTGACTTGCAAGCCAGGAGTGACTGATCTTTGATAAGCATTGGTGATCTTGAATGTGAGAATTTCTGCTGAACAGTGGGGCTCTGATATATTAGTCTGGAAGCTTCTGTTGGACAGCCCTGACCCAGATATTCAGGGCCTGGTTCTCAAACTCACTGAGAGAACAGAGCAGGAGACTAGTTAGAGGCAGCCGTCTTCCAGGTAGAACTTGAAGCTGCTTCCAGCTGCGTGACCCCAGCTCTGCGCCAGCCTCCTTCTCTGTGACCTGGCAGTGGCAGAGCCTACTGGACATGCCTGTGAGGCTCTATCCAGATCATCCATATCTGTCACTGTCTTTCTAGTCTTTGGAGAGATTACCATTCTCTCTATTTTATAGGAAAGGAAATAGAAGCCCAGAGATGCTGAGGGACTTGCTACAGGCACACAGGTACCACCGGCAGTTGACACTGCCTGTACTGAAGGCTCGTGTGGTCTGACCATGCTGCCAGATCACAGGGTATGATGGTCACACAGCCTCATATGTGGAGCTGGAGTTTTGCTTGCTGCTACCAACTCCATTCCTTTTTCCCTTCCTGTGGACAAACCCCAGGGTAACACTAGACACAAATCCTACTATACCTTGCAGAATCCATGAGTCCCTAGTCTCAAGCTGTCCTTGTCTTCTTCACCTTTCTGACCCTCACATTCCTCATCTGTAAAGTGGGTACTGAAACAACCTGGGTTTGTCATAGAGTTACATGTGCTCCTTCCAGGGGGTCCTTCTCTTACAAACATGCATGGAGACCATGGGAAGGCTGGGCAATGGTCTTTTGGAAGATGTCCCATATCTGTACTGGCTACTTGAAGACTTTCAGTTTCCTATAAAGGCTCTGTGTTGAAGGCCTTGATCCCATCTGATGGTATGATGGAGAGGTGATTGGATCACCAGGGTATTAACTCAATTGATGGGCTGATCCTTCCGTGGGCTCACGGGTTGGTGGGCTCTTAGAAGGTGGAGCCTGGTTGGAAGTAAGCCACTGGAGGTGTCTCCTTGAAGGATGTATCTTGCCCCCAGACCCTTCCTGACTCTGTCTCGTGTTCACCAAAAAGCATTCCACCACGGCTCCTCACCGTGGGCTCAGGAGGAATGGAGCTGAGTGACTATGGACTGAAGCCTCTGAGACCTGAGCCAAGATGAGCCTCTCCACATTTGAGCTGATTTTCTCAAGTGTTTATCAGAGTGACAGTGACAGTTCCCCTCTTCCAGGAACTTCCCGGCAGTTGGCAGGTGGCCAGAGTCAGGTTCCCATGGGTAGTGGGATGATTGCAGAATCCAGCTGGTCCCACAGGGGTCTCCTCTGGATGTTCAGTTGTGTGTGGATCCACGGGGGTCTCCTCTGGCTGTTCAGATGGATTTGGACTCACAGGGGTCTCCTGTGGCTGTTTGGATGGGTTTGGACCCACGGGGGTTTCCTGTAGCTGTTTGGTTGGGTTTGGACCCACGGGGATCTCCTGTGACTGTTCAGATGGATTTGGACCCACAGGGGTCTCCCATGGCTGATGGGTTATGCTCATGACTTTAGCAAGCATTTTTCTAGATACTGGTTCTCAAAATGAGTGCCCAGGTTTGAATCAAAGAAATGGTCAAGAAAAGAAGTGCTGGTTCAGAGCTCCAGAGTGTTGCTGAACGTGATCCTTCCAGTGAAACAGACATCATCTTCATTAGATTCGAGCTGCCCTGTTTGAGACAGACTATTATGGATTGACCTATTGACAGTTGATGTTCTCTGAGAAAAAGAGGGGACTTGGGGGTCATTGAACTCTCACTTAAGATTTCAGTGTCTCCCTCCTGTACCCAGCAGCCATTTGTGGGCGATTCTGCCCTGTGATGTCAAGAGGTATTAAATGTGTAGGCTGAGCAGGGATAACTGAGGGGGAATCATACCTCTGTGGTTATAGGGAAGCGGGGTGAAGACTTCCCAGTGTGGCATTTTTAGGGTCATCCATACCCCTGTAGGAAACCCCTCAACATTATTTGTAAGTCCAGTAAATCATTGGTTCTCCAGGTTGAATTTGGTGGAATCATACTTTTGTTTGTCATTGAGATCTTATAAGGACAGGGTAAACATTAGTCATGTCTCCCCAGAAAAGGAATTCTCAAAGCACAGAGCCTACATTTTAAACCAACAGAGTCCGGCTCAGGTGAGAGAGTGTAGCAAATAAAATTGAGGCTGTTTGGAAGCTCCAAGAAATCCTAGGAATTTGGAGTGCCCCAGCTGGGTGACTTGTGTCGTCTGTGAGGCTTGCTCTGTCCTATGGTCATTCCCACTGCTGCCCTTGCCCCAGCTTTTGCCCGGGGAACAGCCCTCACTGCCTAACTTAAGTGTGCCTGTGACCCTACACCCCTTGCTGTACCCACCCTCAACCCAGTCATGTCTGTTTTCCTAGAGGCTGTCCTGGCCCTTCTACTGCTCCTGGAAGTAATGGAGCAGGTTCCAAGTTCTAATCACTGCTCAGCACATGATGGGTGCTCTGGCCAGCACATGATGGGAGCTCTGGCTGGCATATGATGGGTGCTCTGGTCGGCACATGATGGGCACTTGAGAGCTGTGGTTGTATGCACACTCTGGCAGACATTAATTCTGATGGCAGAATTATGCAGAAAGGAAGAAACTGTTGAAATATATGCAACCGCAACTTGTTTAGTGATGAAACAGTTTTTTTCTTTTACTTCCACCAAGAAACACAGCGGAATCTGAGCATTGATTTTTTGGATTTTATTTCTCAGTGGCTAACATGGCAAAGAGAGGGCCTTTCACTCCAGTAATGGAAATACAATTTTTTAGGTGAATAGTACAATTGCAAAGCCGTCTTTGAAGTCATCCAGAGCCATGAGAGCTTTTGTGTCCAACAGAACACTGTCCTGTAGATGCTCAGTGGCTGAGCATGAAGTGGCGGGGCTGGCGGCGGGGAGGAGGCGTTGAGAGCTGGCTTCCCCACCCACTGCTCTGGTGTAGAGCAGCCTCAGTCCACAAAAGGGAGGAGAACCAGGTCAGACTCAGGGCCCGTGGAGCATGGGGCTGGCCAGGCACCAGTGTCTGATTATTTCCCATGTCTGGGTGTGAGCTAAGGTGACCCTCAGTGGGTGACAAAGTGCCACCCAGCACTGTAGGCTGCAGGAGTTGTTTATGTCTTTGTGAGACCAAACATATTGAATCCTCCAAACGGATGCCATCTCAGCCTCTGTGAATGTCCTGCCAGGCAAAGAGCCTCCACCAGTACTTCACTGGTAGTCATTTAGGGTCAGGCAGTAGTATGGCCAGAGGCTTAAGACAGTAATGTCTGGGGAGGGGACAGGTCTTACTCTGCTTGCCCGTGTATGACAAAGCCTGCAGCCATGGGAGGAATGATGTCTCCCACCAGGCCTTTTTCTAGTGTTCCTTGACCCCTGACCCCATAGCTGTGACTGTTAGAAATGTCACATCTGCTGGACAGGGAAAATGAGCAGCATAGGGTCTGTTGCACAGCAACTTGAGTCCATGCTTCCAGCAACCTCCCTCTCTAGCATTCTTGTGCCTCTCTCTCCATATCTGTGAAATGGGCCCAGAATGAGCCCTATACTACTACTGCCACTGTGGTTGTTTTCAAGGCTGTTGTTGGGGCCACACTAAGATCCCTGCTAGCCGCCCCACCCCCAGTCCCTAGCATCATGGACCTTCAGATGTCCTTCCACCCCTATGCTATGGAGCTGAGTGATCTTTCCAGCATCTCTTTAAAAATTTAAGCTTGTGATATAGTCCTGCTGGCAGGCATGGGGCTCAGGCCACAGCCCAGGCTTTCAAAGCTTAATTATAATATTTTGTTGAGAGAACATTGACCCAGAGAGAAAGCTAAAGCTTTTAAGGTATTTCCATGGTGAAGTAAGCTTGGCCAGGCTTTGGGCAGGCCTCCTCAGGAGAGAAGGCAGTGCACTACCTCCAGGTGGGCACTCTGTGCAGCTGTGGGTAACCCCATGACCACTGCCATGAACCTGTAGTTTGGGGCCATGGCAATCAGTGGAGCAAGTGGACCCTGAGAGAGAGAGAGAGAGAGAGAGAGAGAGAGAGAGAGAACAGTAATGTCCAGGATTCTTTGGTCTGGTGGCAGGGGTATCCTGGTGACACTTGGCTGATCCAGGAACTGCCTTGCTTTGCATGCTGGAACAAGGCCACTTCCAGGGGGAAGAACCTATCCTCACAAAGGTTCTCCTTGTGCCCTGGGTACCTCAAAGTAAGGTCCATGTGCCAAGGTGGGCTCACAGATAGCTTGGCACCTAGTCCTCACCTGGCCTAGGCCTCCACTGACATGCCCTAGAACAGATGACATGTGTCTGCAACTAAGGTCTGCCCTGGCAACCCTCCACTTCAGGGTGGGTCCCAGAATAGTTCAAAGCTTAAGGGCAGGTGCTGGGTTGGGGAGTGTCTCATTTCTGCATCTCCCTCTAGCCTGGCATCCTGGTAGGTTGTTTGAACTCCAATCTAGCCATTTCCTAGGTAAAATGGGGATTGTGGATAATAGCCTCTGGTGACACTCTTATCAGGAACAAGGTGACCGGTGTGTGTGGGTGGAACTACTTGGGAATTAGGATGATCAATGCTTGGTGACAGACTGGTCCACAGAAGGCAACTTAAGAGCTCCTGAATCTTCTGAGACTACTGCTCTTGTCCCCACCCCCAACCTTGAAACAGAGGATAAGAGCCGTGATGATGGCACCCACAGCCACTCTGAGACCTGCTGGGACAGGCCCACTGAAGTGGGATTGCTTAAGGAAGGGCTCTGGGTCAAGGTCGACTTTTCCTTAGCACATGATTTCCCTGGACACCACCAAGTTGACTCTGCCAATGGGAGGAGAGCAAAGCTAGCAGCAAATGGAGCATCTCCCAGAGTGCTCAGCAGTGTCAAACTGGCTCCCAGTCTGGGGCTCTCAGCCGCACAGAGTGGGGCTCTTCAAGTACCCTTGAGTCTGAGAACAGAGGTCACAGCTGAGCCAGGCCTGGACTAGTCAGTCTTCTGCAGGGCCTTGCCGTTAATAAGATGGTTGGTTTGGTCTGTAAGTGGATTGTACAGCTAACTAATGTGCCTGTACCTTGCAATTATTCATGGCCCATGATTGCTCTGCCTGAGTTTTCAATACATTATTCATATGTTGAAGAAAAATTTTCCAGAGCTCAGAGCAGGGAGGATAAGAGATGCCATGGCTAAGGCTATGTGGGTAATTCCTCAGCAAGAGTGGATGATTCAGTGTGGAACTCAGGCAGTGGGGACAGGTGCGAGAGCTGGGACAGCCTCCGGGAGCCTCCTGCAACTTGGGGCCCAACCTAGTGTCTTGGAAGAGGGGGATCTTTTCTTATCATCCTGGACTATGCACTGCTCTCCCAGACTGGATCCCTCTTCATGAGCAAGAGTGGCTTCTCAACAGGAAAACAAGGACCAATTTAGGAGAGATGGTGATGTATACTTGTGGATCATGCCAGGAACTGGAAGGGCCAGCTCTGGGTGACCTCTGATGCCTGGAGACCTCCCTTGCTCGAGAGCTGCCCTCCCCGCAGCAAGGGTAGGAATGGAAGGGTCAGCATGTAGATACTGGAAGCCTTACAATCCCATGGCTATAGAGAGACCAAGATGGGTAAGTCACCCTGAAGAGCAATATAATGAGGAAGGAAACTCTGAACAAAACCTGTGCTGGGCGGTCAAGATGCCTCGTTTTGGACAGCGTTCTGGAAGTGGGAGGTACGCTGCTCACCCTCTATGATAAAAGCTGCAGAGTCGCTAGGCGGTTACCTCAGGTCTGGGCTGTAAATACTCAAGTTTGATGTTTGCATTCATTCTTCTAAAAACCTCAGCCTCAGAAAGACAGCAGCTGCTGCCACCACTCTGTGAGCATGTGAGCAGTGATATTAGGGATGAAAAGGATGGGCCTCGGCTGGGAGCACGGGTGTGCGGGAGCAGAGCACACAGAATACTAAAGCCTTGTGAAGCTCCAGAGCACTACTGAAGAGTCATGGGAGCAGCGGTGCCGCATTCCATCAAAACATCTTAATCAGAACTCATTTTTCCTCCACAGGTGAATGAGCTGGGTGGCGGGCAGGAGAGGAGTGCAATGCCTCAGAGGGAGAAGTGTGCACATGGCCTGTGTGACTGTACGAGTCCTGTGGGTATGTGCCAGGTATGTGATGCTTCTATGTGTGTATACTGCATGCATGTGTGGAAGGTATGTGCATGAAGACATGTGTATACAGAGGCATGTATACATTGTGCATGTGTGTTGCTTGCTTGTACTCTGGTACACACAAAAACATATGAATGTGCTACGTGACATGTGCAAGTACATGCCTAAACACATGTGCATGACACACATATATGTGTGGCACATGCTTCTATGTGCAGACATCCATGCGAGTGTATGTAATGGGTGCAGATATGTGCATGGCAGTATATGCAATAGGTACATGAGTGTGCACACCAGTGTGTGATAAATGGATGTGTATGCATGCATGTGAATATGAGATGGGTTAGGGTTATGTGTGCGTGACTGTGTGTGTGTTATGCATTCATGTCTATGCAGTGGTGAGACAGTGGGGACAGCTTTCAGACCACTGGTCTCGGGCACTCCCATGGGGCACCATAGATGCTATGGGCCCAAGTATCTAACCTGTTGCTTACTGACCAGTGGCCATCACTCAGGTGAGCTTTTCTTCCCCAGTGGGCCATACGCCCAGGAAGAACCCTCCTGCACTGAACTATGGTCCAGCAGGCTCCCTCAGGGACACTGTGTCTGGCAAGGCTGTCATTCTGGGACCTCATGAGATCCACTCTTTGCCCCTGGTCTACTGAAAGGGTTCAACATGGCACTTTTGATGTTTTCTGTTGGATAATCCACCTCTGGGGCTGACCTGAGCATCATACGGTGTTTCCACTCACTATAGCCAGAAGCAGGGTCCTGTCACAGCTCCAAATTCCTCCAGATGGAGCATGTATCCCTGAGGCTTAGCTGCCCCTAGTCCTCTTGGACAAACCCAGGCCCTGAACACAGGGATATATCATGGAATAGTAGTGTGTGTGTGTGTGTGTGTGTGTGTGTGTGTGTGTTTGTGTTTGAATATGCTTGGCTCATGGGAAGTGCTAGAAGGTGTGACTTTGTTGGAGGAAGTGTGTCACTGTGGGGTGGGCTTTGGAGATTCCCTCCTATGCTCAGGCTCCACCCTGTCTGGAAGAGCTCCTCCTCCTAGCTACCTGCAAGACAGTCTGGTTGCCTTTGGAACAAGATGTAGAACTCTAAGCTCCTTCATTGCCATGTCTGCCTGGATGCTGCCATGTTTCCTGTCATGATAACAGACTAAATGTCTGAATATGTAAACCAGTGCCAATGAAATGTTGTCCTTATAAAAATTGCCTTGGTCATGGTGTCTGTTCACAGTAGTAAAATTCTAACACTGTGTGTGTGTGTGTGTGTGTGTGTGTGTGTGTGTGTGTGTGTGTGTGAAGAGGACATCTTTAAGTGACATTCCTTGGGTGCTATCCATCTGGGCACTTACCAAGTAGACTAGCCTGGGTGGGCAGCAAGCCCCAGGGCTCTGCCTCCCTGCACTGAGGTTACGCATGCGTCTCCACATTTGGCTTTCTTATGTGGGTCTGAGGGATTGAACTCAGGTCCTCATGCTTGCCAGGTAAGTACTTTACTGACTGAGCCATCTCCCTAGCCCATGGGACAACACATTTGAGACAACACATTAGGTGATGGAAAAACCAGGTTAGGCCAGCCTGTGAGGCTGAGTGTAGCAGGAGGTTAGACCCTACCATCATTCGCCATATTTTTCATGTTCTGAGGGTCAGCCATTGTCCATATCCTTTAACCCAGACAACAGTCCTGCTCTCTGAGCCCCTCTTCATCCATTTCTCTTGCTTCACACCTCTCCAGGTCTTTGCTCCTCTCCTCTCGGCCATCTGCTTCCATAGAAAGACTCTGGGCCCCTCTCTTCTCTCGTGGGTCCTCAAGTCCTGGCTACAGGCACCCAATCTGTTTTCTGGGCCCCTGAGTTCCCCCAGGAGCCCTTAGATCAGTCATACAGCCCTGACTTGGCCTTCATAGTATCTTTGGTATTGCAGGGAACCAATCCCTCACTGCCCTTGCGCCTTGGAAGAGCCGACTGCTTCTGGTGAAGCATGGACATAGCCCTCAATATCCTTCAGTTCCCGTGTAGGCAGGCAACTCCCTACTAAGTAGCTAGTGACTCCTCGTCAAGGCTCCTGCCAGATGGTGTCCTCCCCAAAAAGATGGCTTGGGGAGGTCCTTGGCTCTGTTTCACAGGGAGGAGATTTGGCCATTCATGTTCTGTGTTCTACACCGGACTTTCTCAGGTGGACACTGATGGGGGTGTCTAGGCAAAGTGAAGTGGGCAGCAGTGTGGCATTCCTGACTGGAAATGTGGAAAGATTGGGATGGGAGGGTCCAAACTCTCACTGAGGGCTCAGGCAGCTCAGGCTGTGTGACTCTGTGTCTCTGTAGTCAACATAATTGTGGTCTGTTCTAGCAGGACCAGTCAGAATTGAGCTTCCCACAGGTGCCCTGAGAACCTATCTTGCCCATTCATGGCAGGAATGACTCCATTGCCTCCTCAGACAGTAGATGCTGAGTCTATGCTAACTGGAGCGACAGAATGGCTGTGAGGGCCTAGCATAGACCAGGTGGTGAGGCAACTCCACAGAACCAGACCCTCAGTCTCCATAATTCATTTCTGTGCTAATTTCCCCTGGAGCTCGGCGAGTTGAGCAAAGATGTCGGTAGTTAATTCAATAATTAAAAACAAACATGGCTTTATTTGAGAAGATCCTGTTCTTCCTGGCTGCCAAGCTGGGATTCAGGCTGTTTGCGGGCTGTGCCACTCAGTGCCAGCCGGTCACTTGTTTCAAGTGAAATGTTTATTTCAGGGAAACAGCTGCTTGGGTCCAGTCAGAGTGAAGAGGGGGTGGGGAGACAGACTTGGGTCCTGAGCCTGGATCGTTCTCATATGTCTCCACTGGTGAGATCTTCAGTCTGCTGCTAGGACCCCCAAGACAGGTGGGATCTGTTATTCTGACCTCAGAAGGGGGCCTCTGCTACATCACCAAAGCTCCCCACAGATGCCCATCCGTGCCCTAGGCATCTCCCTCAGGGCAAGTTAAAATTTCACGAGTCATAACTTAGTACACCCGTCCTCTCTGGCCATACTCATTGACACTGGCTAAGTAGATCACAGGAGGTGGTAGGAGGGGTTGGGGCTGTACTCTGACACACACAAGACAGCTCCATGGTGGGTTCAAGTCCTCAAGGAGTGGGTAAGGTGGCACCCAAAGTCAAATCCATTTTCTTGTATTAGACCTGAATTATGTCAGGTCTGCTTGCACAATTATCATCTGACGTCCAGATGGGCAACCTGCCAACTGTTTAATTAACCATCATGGGTGTCGTGGAGGTCAGGGCTGAGTTGCAAGGCAGGTGGTGGGGAAAGAAATGGTGCCATCAGTCCTGACATCACGGACACAGAGCCTGCAAACTGCAGGAGGGTGTGAATAATTCACATGGGCTGGCGATGCCTCCTGTGGGTAGTGAGTGAGCATGGGGCCCTCAAAAGGTTTAAGCCCAAGGCCTCCTTTTTGTGTAGCTCCAGGTGGAGGCCACCTCCTTGGTTCTACAGTGCAGCTTTGCAGAGTCAGGGAGACTATGGGGACAAAGGATGGGGAGGTTTTCTGAGGGTCACCTGTGCAAGCAAAATGTCAGTCCCTGGCTGGATTCCTGATGGCAAAGCCAGTGGGGTGTAGCAAACAAGGCACAGAACAGGGGGAATCTTGGTTTTAGGTCACTCTCCACTGTGACTAGAGGGACCTTGGCTGCTGTGTCCACAAACTGGGCCCTGGGTAAGGGAGGGGCAGGGGAGGGACAGGCAGCTGAGAAGAGAGGAGGGTGGAGGCCCTGGGAGGCTCTGTTAAAGGCCTTTCTGTTCAGTCGAGTCTACAGGATTATAGTGGTAGTTGTCTTCATGCCTGCATCATGCCTGCCCTGCAAGCTGGGTAAGTCTGGGTATGGGCCAGTGAGCCCTTTGCCCTCACATTGCCCTGGTCAGCAGCAGCCATGTAGATTTTGTAAAGAGAATGTGCGTTCTTGTTCAGTTCTTAACTTGATAGTGTTTATTAAATCCCTAAGCACACAAGATCCTAAAGGGCCAGTGAGGGTGGGACAGGCATGGAGGGGAACTGTACTCTGAATGCTGAACTACAGACAGACCGCAAAGCCTGAGGTTGGCCATCTCAGATCAGGGTGGGCAGCACACACAGAAGGA
>JANHMN010000002.1:101728144-101743643 GCA_030674055.1 Rhabdomys pumilio | reverse complement strand
GAGCTGATGCTGAGAGCATGAGGAAGGGACATAGGAACCCAGGAAGCAATTTGATTAAATCAGGGAGAAAAGAAAGTTGGAAACAGTGAAGGCCAGCTGTCCCTGCTGTCCCAGAAGCTGTGTGCTGACCCTTGATATCTTTATCAGGCCCCACCAGGTCAGAGTGGGAGCTTCTGTGGGGGTCATGGTGATGTCAAAAAAAGATTGTGGTCTTATTGGACAGCTTGGGGGCCAGGGGTGAGATTGCCAGGATCTCAGGACCTTCTACTTTGCAAGACATGGGAGAGGGGTGTTTCTGTCCCATTGGCATGTCTGGGTCCTGTCTGCAGTTTTTCCAGTCCCTGTTGTAGGGAGCCTGTTCCTGGCTAGTGAGGAAACCTGGAACAGGGTTCCCAGCCTGTATTCAGTAGCCTGCCTCGACGGAAGCCGGTCTTTTCAATTGCCTGGAAGCTAAGCAGCGGCCATGCTCACAGAGGGGCCTGTAAGGTTACCAAAGCCCAAGCTGGAGTGGTGTGGGTCTGAGAGACAAGTTTTCCTCTGTTATCTTGCTGTGGTCCTTCTAGGCTGAAGGGATGCCACATCTCTGCTGTTGAAATTCAGCAGTTAGACATAGAGGGTCAGCTTGGTGAGGACATTCCACACCTTACCTTGGTCTCAGCTTGGAACCCAGCCTGGGTACCTATCATGCCTTCATCTCCCTAGGAGCTGGCTAGGAGGGGACTGTCACCATTCATCAGGACATGTGACTAAGAGATCCTTTTTCAGCATTAGCCTCACCCCAACCCCACTTCTGTCCACTTGGGGCTTTCTGTTATTAATCATAAATTAGGTTAATTTGTGATTATAAAATAGAAAGACTTCTGTATGATCTTCACTCTGTCTGGGCACAGGAGGGAGAGAAGAGAAACAACAGGCAGGTAAAGGCTTCTGGCCCTATATCATCCCTTCTTAGACAGATAGAGACATAGATGTGAGCATGGCTCACGGAATGGCAGGACATCATGTATCCTGGTGATGCTGGGCAGCTTTTTGTAAGACAAATATCCCACCCAGGTCCTCTGATGTCCAATGCATGATTTCTGCTACCTAGTATTCTCTGAGAAATTAATTTTTGTTCTCCAGATGTGATGGTTTAATCTTGTTTTTTTTTTTCTTCATTTTGTTTGTTTGTTTCTTTCTTTTTCTTTCTTTCCTTTTTTTTTTGTTGTTTTTTTGTTTTTTTGTTTTTTTGAGACAGGGTTTCTCTGTATAGCCCTGGCTGTCCTGGAACTCACTCTGTAGACCAGGCTAGCCTCAAATTCAGAAATCCACCTGCCTCTGCCTCCCAAGTGCTGGGATTAAAGGCATGTGCCACCACTGCCCAGCTCTTTCTTTTTTTCAAAACAGGGTTTCTCTGTGTATCTCTGACTGTCCTGGAAACCATGCTATAGACCATGCTGACCTTACACTCAGAAATCTACCTGCCTCCCTTCCTGAGTCCTGGGATTAAAGGCATGTGCCACCACTGCCTGGACTTAATGCTAATTTTTAACAGAACCCAGAATTACCTATGTGACAGACATCTAGGCATGCCTGTGGGGTTATCCTGATTGTGTTAATTGAAATGGGAGGGGCTACTCACTGGGGTGCTGGGCTATATAAGTGGAGAAGCAGAGTTGAGCAACAATAAGCATTCATTGCTTTCTGCTTCTTGATAGTGGATGTGATGTGAGCAGCTGCTTCAAGTTGCCACTGCCTTGGTTTCCCTGCCGTGATGGAACTGTGAACAAGTTGTCTTTGTCAGAACATTTTAATACAGCATCAGGAAGAGAGGCCAAGACAGCTGTGGTGCAGAGTGGTGTGAGAGCTGACACCTGAATAGTGCTTTGGGAAAGTGAACGTGTCATCCAACCTGGTGCAGCCCATGGCCAGGCCTGAGACGCTTCTCCATGGGCCAAAATGGCTGAATAGTAACTGAAATAAATGCCCTCTTTGGTCTGGATTTCTGTGCTACTTGGAAAGAAGCCATTGACGTTCCAGTTGCTGTGGCTGTCCTCAGGGGCATGCTCCTTCCATCATGGCTGGGTGGCCCCCAGATGTGTGCTGCAGCTGTGGTCTAGGCTTCTGATGACAACACATATGGTCATATGCACGGGCTCCTGAACGGCCACAGGCATGCAGCAACTGCCCCTGAGCTTGGCCATCCCTTGGAATGAGGGATGTTGGTTTCTTTTTCTTTATGTTAGTCCACAGCTGGGTGCTTTTGTGAGTGATTGTAAAAACAACAACAAACAAACAAAAACAACAACAACAACAACAACAACAACAAAAAATCCCGAAAAACAAAAACAAAACACCCATAGCACATGCAAAGAGGAACGAGAGGGCAGAGAGGAGCTGTACTAGCCTGCAAGTGTGACTGGTGCCTGTAATGTCTCAGCCTTGCTTTATCTTCTCTAAAGAGTCACTCCTACCTGTCCCAACACAATCATCCCAACAAGTTGCCCAAGTTCAGGGACTCCTTTCACGGCCCTAGTGTGAGGACAAGGCTGATCCATGTGTGCTGTATCTAATTGAGACCCTTGTCAACTGGAAGAAGTAAATCTTACACAAAGGTGGGCTGTCTTTGGCACCACACAACAGTGAGACTCTGTCCTACAGTGCTGCAGTGTGGGTTGCACATGACACCAAAGCTCATGAGATGAAGATTTCAACACCATCATGGTGCTCCTAGGATGTGGGAGAGCCTTTAGGAATGAGTGCTCAGTGGGGGATGGGAGTTAGGACTGGGGACTTTCCCCTTGAGTGGATAGCATTCCCAGATATTCCTCTGCCTTTCTGTTTGTTTCCTAGCTCATTTCTACAATATGAGCAGCTCCTATGATGTGTTATGTTAATATTGGTTCAAGTGGCCAGGTACTGAGGCCTCTGAACACAAAAATCAGAACAAACCTGCCATCTTTTGAAGTTGATTGTCTTGGGTATTTTTGTCACAGTGGTGGAGAGCTGATGGACACATAGAAAGCAACTAATGAGTCTGCACCTCTGTATTTGGGGCTATTTCCATCTGGAAAGAGTCATAGGCCATAGAACTGAGGAGATGATCAGGGTGGCTTTGTTGTTACTGCCTTGTGGTTTACTCTGACTCTGAACCGCAGAAGTAAGTGTACTTGCAGCACATATAACCAAAGGGTTTCACGAGGCCCTGGGTAAGAGACAGTCCAGGTAGATAAGGGTGAAAAGACAAGAAGTATAAATAAGTCATGGGCCATAAGGAATCTAAAGAAAGAAGACACTTTATAGACATAATACAATGTACTTTTTTTTTTTTTAAAAAAGAAAGAATCAAAGTTAGCACTTCTCACTTGGTTGCTTTCTGACAATTCATTCAGCAATGCAGTCCTTGGTACCCAGACCAGGGACATTGGATTTAGAAACCTGGGACAGACTAGGGAAGGCTCATTAAGAGAATGGACCTGAAATTATTCACATCGAATCTCTTTTGATTAGAATGTGCTTAGACAGGCTGCTAATGTGGCCAAGAATGCCCAAATTCTAACACGGGCACATGAGGAGCCATCACGGGAGCCTTTCAAGTATAAACTCCTCAAAAAGCTTCAACAGGCCAGTGCAGATTATGGCCCCACCTCTCCACATACAATTACTTTAGTAGAACGATTAACTAGTGGATGGATGACCCCTGTGATATAGATTAGATAGGGGTTAGGATTTGATAGAAGTTTTTCATAGGGGCCACTGTTAAAATGGCTGCTGACCCCATTACTTGGAAATCTGAGACTCCTGTATGGTTGAAACAATGGCCCCTGTCTATAGAAAAGAAACAAGCAGCCACAGATTTGGCTAATGAACAGTTGCAACTGGGACATACAGAACCTTCCAATAGTCCCTGGAATACTTCTGTATTTGTTATTTAAAAAATCAGGAAAATGGAGGCTCCTATAAGACTTGAGAAAAATTGAGACTGTAGAAGATGTGGGAACTCTTTAACCTGAGCTGTCCTCCCTCTGCTGTTCCTAGGGATGACGTCATAGTCATAAACTTATGATTGTTGTCATAGCCATAGATTTATATGATTGCTTCTTTACTATTCCTTTGAGTCCTCAGTAATGTACAAGATTTGCCTTTAGTCTTCCCTCTACAAATTTAAGACAGCGATATCATAGCTATCAATGGAAAGTCTTCCTCCAAGACATGAAAAATAGTCCTACCCTTTGTCAAAATTTTGTAGATAAGATTTTACAAAAAAAAATTAGAGATAAACACTCACAGGCTTATTTTTCTCATTATATGGGTGATAGCCTCATTTTCCACAAGGACAGAGCCTACCTATAAAAAGGGTTACAACAACTGATTTCTCTGTTGTCTCCCTCTGAGCTTAAGATGGTCCCAGAAAAACAGAAAGCTACCACATCCATTTAATTATTTGAGTTGTGTTTTAAGGACCTGAACAGTGTCCCACCAGCCTTTAGAATTAAGGCTAGATAATCTCATAATGTTAAATGACCTATCTCTTAGGACTCATACTTTGGATTCATCCATTTTTAAAAAACACTACGGTTGAGCTTAAACTCCTATTTGACCTGTTAAGAGGATGTCTTAGTTTGGGTTTTATTGCTGTGAACAGATACCATGACCAATGCAAGTCTTATAAAGAACAACATTTAATTGAGGCAGGCTTACAGGTTCAGAGGTTCAGTCCATTATCATCACCATGGGAGCATGGCAGCGCCCAGGCAGAGCTGAGAGTTCTACATCTTCATCTGAAGGCTCCTAGCAGAATATTGACTTCCAGGCAGCAAGGACTAGGGTCTTAAAGTCCATGCCCACTGTGACACACCTACTCCAACAAGGCCACACCTCCTAAGTGCCACTCCCTGGCTCAAGCATATACAAACCATCACAGAAGATATTATGATAGTTGCTTCATTATTGTTCTGTGTTTCATCTTTGGAGGAATGGGCCAAACTTCATCTACCAGATGATCACCCCTTGATTTAGTTTTAACTCTTTTCAAGGATTTCCAGTCAAAAGCAGCTGAATTAGGACAATAAAACCTGATAAACCTTTGGGCTCTGTACCCTTGGCTGGGAGCCCAGCACCGCCATTACATGGTTGTTTCTGACTGGTCTTAAATGGATGAGTTACTATGTTCTGTATGTCTTGGTTATAGATTATTGGCTTAGAAGTTATTGGGTATGGTTTCAAATCTGTAACATCAGTTAAATAAACTGTTATCTTACAGCTTGTGACTTAGGGTTGGCAATGTTACGGACAACAACATGTGGCATGCGTCTATCAAGAGAATAGGTCTCCAAAGATACATTTAAATTGTGGTAGGATTTTTTATATCATTCACACCCTGTATTAAAAACCAGGTTTATAGAAGATATAATCTAAAACAATGCTTGTTTAACAAGCCATTAAAGCTGCACCTCCATGCATTTGTATATAAGAACATGTCTGCTGTCAGCCAAACTTTACGACATCACAATAATCTACTTGGTACTGACTTTAGATACACTAAATTGTTTACTGTTAAAACTTGGTTTTGTCTTCTAAAAATTATAATTATTCTCTATATCTTTATTTTAAAAGAGGTACTCTGTTTGATACTGCAAAAACATAGACTTTAGAGATTTTAAACTTTATTAAAGAAAGTTGTGGAGTTTTACAGAAAATTAAAAACTGGATATTTTAAAAGCAGCTTTAAAAATTTTTAAATTTATAAGGCTATGGGACATTTTATAGTTTATCAGATTTTTACTATAATGCATTTATAAATATATAATCTCAATAAATAGGCAAATAAAAGACTAAATATTAGGGCTTCAGCTAAATAGCAGAGACTGAAGACTTCCCATCTTATGATGCAACAGGACCGTGACCTGAGCAGTCTGACAATAACTTGGAGCAGTTTCTCAGTTTATGGGTCACAAGCCTTTGGGGGTCAAAAGACCTGTCAACAGAGCAATGGAAAGGCCTCGTGCGCTTTTAGCTGTGGATTGAGGATATGCTTGTGATTTTTCACAGGAAGTTGACTCCCCCGTTTGGGTGCTTGACCACCTGATTCAATTTTACAGAAGTTCTATGGTTGTCTCACATCTAGGCCAGTGTCAGAACTCATCTCTGACATGAAGAAATGATGGTTGTCTGCAGTGAGCCATCAGCAGATTTTAACCTTCTGATTACAACCCGGAAGCCACAGCCTGAGTTGATGCTACCACTTCAAGGTCTTCAACTAAGAGGGAGAGTCCCAGGAAATTGCTGGCTTTGACTGCTTCAGATTTTATAGAGTTGAGAAGGCCTAACATCCACCATCCTGAAACATTAGGAATACAGGCTTGCTTTTTAGATCCCTGTGTTATATTGAAGGAAACAAACAAACAAATCCCTTAACGATCTCTAAGTCTAGTTCCTTTTATTACTATAGATTTTCCTCTTGAATGGTTACTAATTGTATTAATTCCTTTTGGGAAGAAGGAACTTTCGTTTTGGTAAATCAACCTTCCTATGTTTTATTACCTATAAATCTAAGCCAGCCTTGGTGTGATGACCCAGACATTTATACATTGGATGCCATTACCAACACTCTTACTACACCAAAAAGATTTGTTGCTGCCCTTACGTTAGAAATTACTGACTTAATTAGAATTTGGGGCCAGTCATGTCCTCTACCACAGCCCTGGCTTAGGAGGTTCATACTACAGAACACGTTAATCAGCTTTCAAAAACTGTGTCCCTGGCACTTATCACTCAAGGGAAAAAACCTGATAAACATCTAGAAGATTGAGTAAATACTTTAGAAGAAGCAGTCTGGTTTATGGGTAGTCAAATTGAAAACATCAAGGTTAGATTAATTATTTTCTGTCACTCACAATTTAAATGGATCTGTGTCACTCTGCTTCCATACACTGCTTCTAACTGTGACTTGGGCACAGGTTAGGTCCCACCTCCACGGCCTATGAAACAGTTCTGAGTTAGCTATAACTATGCAGTCTTTATATCAATAAATTACAGCCATTGGCTGAGCTCAGTTGGGCTGGCTCTGGGCATCAGGGGTCAGCTGGTCATGAGGCACATGTGGTACTTAGGCAGAGGCTGACTGGGTATGCCCAAATAAGATTGTTGGGCTGCTGGGAGAATGTTTGGTCAACCAAAACTAACTAACCAACCAACCAAATAAAAACAGCGTGGGTTGCTGTGCCCTGTGGCCCCTGACATCTTTTATGGGACCCAGCGAAACCTCAGAAGATACCTTGGGATAAAATCTAGAGGCTGACAATTAGAGCCTGAGGCTTAGGTTGCTCATCCCACAGCTGACATATGATAGCATATGTGCCAGCCAGGGGCAACAGGCTATGGTTCGGGGTCTACACAAGTGACTGGATGCAACAATGGCCTCCTATAAAAAGAGGCTAGCCACAGTGTCAGTGCTATGTGCTTGCTTGCAGATGGCAGCCGCATTTCTTCTCCTAGTTTATATGTACTAGTTTATATGTACCTAGAGACATGTACGGGGCTGTTAGCTTGAGGGTGGGCATGAGTCCTGTTGGACAAAGTTGTGGATCCTGTGTGTCTGCTGCAGCTCAGGGAGGCATAAGCACAGAAATTTGACTGAGTTTCTTCTACGTGGCGCTGGGCAGATGCTGGGCTGTGAGAAGCTGCGGGGTTCCGCCCAGGCATGGAGAGGTCTCAGCCTGAAGTCCTGTGGGGGCAGAACTCTTGGATGGGGACCCCCAGACAAGAAGGCTTGTGGGGATTAACTGGTCTCAGATTCCTGAGCTCCCAGCTGCTGCTCCACGGCCCCAAAGACACGAAGAAGTCCATGATTTTAAAAGGTTTATTGTCATGGCAGAAAGTGAATATGGCTGCAGCTCTCCCCACCCCCCAATAGTTGGGGAAAAGAGAGAAAGGCAGAATTTAGGGTTCCCTGGCTTGAGACCATGAGGGAGCAGGAGGAGGAGAGAGACAAGAGCCACCATGGAGTAAAGAAGCAAGGAGAACACCATGTAAAAGGGACAAGAAAATGTGGCCCAGAGGGCTGCTCAGCTGGGTCAAGAGCAGTCAAGATGGAACATAGAAATTAGTAAGTAGTAACTCAGAGTTGGTTGGAGGTAGGTTCTAACAACATGGAGGTTAGACAGTTGCCCAGCTATTGTGCTACTTAAGGCATATTAAATACAAAGACTGTGTGTGTGCCTTTTATCCAGGAACATAAATGGTTCAAGGAGGGAAGAAACCCTGAACCAAGATTTATTAATATGTTGCTGGGAATGGCGGGTAGAAGACCCTTACCAGGATTGTAGCCTTACAGTAGGCTTGGAGCAGGTGACGCTTGGCACCAGGACTCCCTGGAGAGGGCCAGGTCTTCATGCCTCTTATGAAAGAGTCTTGATAATCGACTTTCTAGGGGTACCAGTGAAGAGGATGACTGTTAAGAGGCCACAGTAGACTCCTGATGTCATGGCTGCCCATCAACTTCTAATGAGTTGTTTTTACCCTATACCTGATTCCGAAGAGGGACCCCAGAACTCCTTTCCCAGACTCCTTTGTAGTTCAAGTATACCAGCAGATTGGTTCTTTTTCTGTCCTAGAAGGCACATGGAGCCCACCTGAAGACAAGAGGCCCTGAAAATGTAGCATTGCCTAGCTTTTGCCAGGTAGAGTGGCACCAGGTCCAGGGAAGATGGGCCTTTTTACTGTCTCCCACCAAAGCTGAGCTCCTCTAGTCACACTAGTAGCTTGGGGGTAACCAGGAAGGGAGCCCTCTGCCAGCCTTGTGGGAGAGCATGGCAGGAGGATAGAGTGGATTTCTGATTGTCTGTGGTCCTGTTACTGATGCTCTTGGGAGACCAGGTCCAACTGAGTGGCTGCTAGCCTGCAAAGGGCTCCTCTTTGATCACAGGGTAATGGGCCTCGGAGGCTCTCCTGGCCAGACTTCATTAGGACCTCATAGGACCTCACTGGCTTGCTTGCTACAGATTGATCAAAGATTGATCAAATGGCTCTTCCCTTCGCCAGGGCCAGATGGACATTCCTGCATCAAACAGAGCCGGGCTGTGCCCCACACTGGCCCAGCAGCAGGAAGGCAGGGCTTAAAGTCTGTGCAGGTCCCAGAGCACGATTCCTGGATCTCTGGGAGCACAAATCTTCTGAAACTTGTCTTTGGCCGCCCCAAGTCCTGAGCTAGTTACTCTGGCTTCAGCTTCAGAGAAGAGTTTCTGTTTGTGTGCACAGCAGTGGGAGCCCATGTGCATGCGTGCACGAGTCTGAACGTAGGTGTGGGAGGCTGTGGTGACTATTCTTGCTCGTCAGCTTGACTCCTTCATGAATTAACTTAAACTCAAGCAGGTGGGCACACTTGTGAGATTTTTCATAATGAAGTCATTTCAAGTGGGAAGACCTACTTCAAATTTAGATCTTTGAAGTGGGAAGACCCACCTTTAATCTGGGCCTCATCTTCTGCTGGCAACCTATCTAGAGGGCATGGAAGAAGGAAGCTTTCTTTGTATCTGCTTGCCTTTGCTCTCACTAGCAAGTTCATTCCTTCACTGGCATTAGAGCCTGCTTCCTCAGGATTCTGGCATACACTGAAGCCCAGTTGAGACAACCAGCCTCGTGGACTGAAAAACTACTAGATTCTTGGACCTTTGTTTGTAGGCAGCTTTTGTTGGACTAGCTGGACCATAGCCTGTAAGCCACTCTAATAAATTATATAGGATGACTATATATTTATATATCATCCTATAAGTTCTACTCCTTTAAAGAACCCTAACTGATACAGAAACCATGAGAAAATGTGCATTTATGTGCCTGAGTGTATACATAGTTTGGGATACCATGAGCATGTGTACACAAGTGTGTGTGTGTATATAAGTACATCAGACCATGTGTACGTGCATGAATGTCTACATAGGTATGGGGTACCATGTGCATGTGAATACACAAATCTGTATGTAAGTATGTCAGACTTTGTTTATATGCATGAGTATGAACATAGATATGGGAGACCATGGACACATGTGTATGTGTGTGCAAATCATGTACGTATATACCAAGCACACAGAGATGTGGAAAGTATTACATGCCATGTGTGTGATATTACACGTGATAATGGTTTTTTTTAGATATATTTATTTTATGAGTTTGGGTATTTTTCTTGCATGTATGTGTGCACCATGTGTGTCTTGTGTGTCTGCAGAGCTCAGAAGAGAGGGTTATACTTCTTGGATCTGGAATTATAGATGGTTGTGAGTCAACATCTAATTGCTGGGAACTAAACCCAGGTTCTCTGCAAGAACAAGTGCTCTTAACTGCTGAACCATCTCTCCAGCTTTCCGATGGTTCTCAACTGAACAGAATCTTGAATCACCTGGGAATGCCTACGGGGAATTATCTTGATTATGTTATGGTGGGGAGACCTGTCCACTATGGGCGGCACCACTCCCTGGCTGGGATCCTGGACTGTGTAAGTGGAGAAAGGGAGCTGAGCAGCAACATTCATCCATTGCTCTCTGCATCTTGGTTGTAGATTCAAGGTGAACATTGACTTCAAGCTCCTGCTGCCTTGACTTCCCAGCCATGGTAGACAGTACCCTGGAACTGTGAGCCAGGATAACCTTTTCTTCCCTAAGTTGCTTTACTCATAGTGTTTTAACACAGCCACGGGAGAAGAAGCCAAGACAGCACATAGTATACACTTTTAGAGCATATTCCATGTACTGGAGCACACATGCTATGAACTCACTCATGACAGCTGTATATGTGCTGACTGTAAGTATGACTGTGATGGCTGAGTACATGTTTCTGCTTGACTGTGTCACCTGCACACATGTGGGCAGTGTGAGAAGCTCCCGAACAGTTGGTTAAAGACCTCACTTGATCTCTTAAGCTAGTCTGTGTTCTAGTGCTGCTCTAAACACAGCCTGAGGATGTAGCACTGAGTACGCACAGAACCAACTGTATACAATACTGACCTGGGCAGCCTGTGCAGGGTGCAGATCTTTGGTGGACAGCACTATGTTTCCAGTGGTCAGTTCTCTGATTGGAGGTTTAACTAGACAATGTGGCTGTCTTTCCCTGTGGGATGCATACTGAGTCCACATTGCTGTCTCTGTCCAGCACAAGAGCCCCATGGGGACAAGCCTGTAACCATGAGAGGCCCTTTCACTGGCTGCAGCAGGGCCTACCCAGTGCTTGGAGGCACCTTTGCTTTGCTTTATCAAGGTGGCTGAGAGGCAGGTATTCTCTGCAAAGCCCCATTCCAACCACTGTGTCTGTGGTGGCTAAAGGTTAGAATGTGTCCAGCCCCAGTGCACTGCCCTTTCTTAGGGAAAAGAACTCATGCTGCCCCCTTCTTGACCAAGGAGGCCTTGCTGATGCCCTTTGTAGTGGACCTGGGTTCCCTGACCCTGAGACTTCCCCAGTTCATTGTGCAGAGGGGGTCTTGATTGACTGGCTTGTTTGAAATCAGTAATATACAAAACATCTCTCAGTGACATGTGTGCTTCTAGGGAGAGTTTACGAAGTTCCAACTTGGTGCTAACTTATAGCCCTTACCCTTGGACCTGTGTTTCCACAAGGTGGGGTCCACTGCTCTGTTGGTAAACAAGGAAACCCAATCCCACCCTGCACTCCCTGGCTAAGATGAGCAGCCTCCTGGTTTTGACTCAGTGGAACTGTTTTTCACAAGATCTGGCCTCTGGTTCTGGTCCCCAGGAGCCCAGTTTTATCAAGAACGAGCTGGGTTAGCACTGAAGAATGACATCCTTCCCTGCCATCCCACATGTCTGGCCATACTTGAGAGACAGGGACTCCTGCTTTTCTTACTCCTAAGTGTGTGTGGCCACTGGATTACTACATAAAGAAGCCTGATCTCTGGACCTGTGTCTGGCTCAGGAGATTAACCCTGCCTGCCTTAGTTGGTCCTTGTGTAGGAAGTGCGCCCAGCTCAATATGAGTCTTTTCCATGCTAAATCACTTCCAACCAAGCCTACCTCACTGATTTTGCTGCTAACTGCAGGTTGCAGGGGCTTCATCCACCACAGTCCAAGGCCTGTAGGAAGACCCTGTCTGAGAACTGCCCTAAAAACCCAAACATGTCATACAAAGTCCCCTGACATGGCCCCTGTAAAGGGCTTTCAGGAAGAGAACACAGATGTGAGAGGGTCATTTTGAGGCCTCATGACAAACCGGGATGGTCTTTCTAGGGACAGTAATGGTGGAAGGGAAAGGTAGCAGTTGGATTCATCTTCTCTCATGTCCCCGCAGCCTGGACAATGACCCCAGTGTGTCCTGGGTCTTCTCGGCACCTCTGAGCCACCACTCTCTTTGGAAGTCAAAACTTCCAGTCTCTGGGGTGGGTCCCCCAGCACCTCCTGCTCAAGTAGATACTTAGGTGGACACCTGAGAGTGGCTGGGAGCAGTTTGTGGTACATTAATCAGTATTAACAAGAACACTGGCCAAAAGCCTTGGGGCAGAGGCACAATGCCAATGTGTTTATGAGAAACCTCCTTTGTTGAAAACATCACAGAGTAGAGGGAAGCTGCCCAGTGAACAAGGTGCTTGTATCCCTGAGCCCTGGAAAAGATGTCCACTCTCTGCCTCAGTTTCTTTCTCTGCAAAGTGGGAGTGTTATCAATCAGTTATAGCGGTGAGTTTAGCTACACTGCTTTGGTTTCCTGAAGGGTCACATCCATATACATGCACCTGCACAGGAGCCATCTGGATTCATGAATGGAACACACACACACACATACACACACACACACACACACACACACACACACACACACACACACACACCAGTTAACTTTAAAATGCCTTGGCTAGCTCAAAAGGCTGGATACTCCTAAACCTTCCCCTGCTACCCCAGGCCCATTCGGGGAAGTGGCCAGTGGCCACCCACCTGAATTCTCATGGCTGGCTGGCTTTTTCTCCTGCAGCTCCTGTGCCCTATCCTTCTACTCAAGTCATGGCGATTCTCTGTCTCCCTTTTCCCAGTTCCTAGCCCTCACAAATCTAAAGGTCTCACTCCATCTGTCTTTGCCCAACCATTGGCCACTGGCATCTTTATTGATCGACCAAAACCCAACAGGGGACAAGGACCTCTGCATTTGGACTCACAGACTCCCGATTAAATCAAAGCATTAGAATCAGTTCCCAACCATCAGCTCTTGTTGAAGCCATGGTGTCGATGGGATGAGTGAGTGTTGACAGCTCATAGGACAAGGAGGGGCATGGGGAAAACTCTGCCCTCACATGCTCTTACAGCAAGTCGGCTTCCTTGGCTGTTCCCGTAGCGGCTCTGGGCCTGGGCCCTTGGCAGCTCTCATGAGCTGGCCTCTATACCCAGAGAGGCCTTGTAGGGGAAGTCAAACCCTGGTGTAGAAAGTGGATCACTAATATGTCTGAAGTGCTAAAGCGAGGCCAGGCCTGCAGCCCAGTTCTCAAACAGCCAGATCAGAAGGATGCTGAGCAGCTGGTTTGATTCCGTCCCCAGCCATGGGCTCCAGGGCAGGAAAGAAGCAGAACAAAGCGAAGCCAGATCTGTTTATGCTCTATTAGCTGGAGGTTTAGGGATGGTGGAGGGAGCTGTTGTGATTCTCTCTCTCTCTCTCTCTCTCTCTCTCTCTCTCTCTCTCTCTCTCCCAACCCCCCTGCTTACGGATCAGGATGGAGCTCTCAGCTCCTGCTCCGGTGCCTGTCTGCATGCTGCCATACTCCCTACCATGATGATAATGGACTAAATAAACCCTGAAACTGTATGCTAACTCTCAGTCAAAGTCTTCTTTTGTAAGAGTCGCCCTGGTCATGGATCCCTTCACATAGAGAACAGTGGTTAAAGCACCTGTAATCTAGAATATTAACAACACTCTGTTCTTCTAGCTGCCCTGACTCTGCCCACCCTGTCATTTGAATCAGGAAACGAAGTCTCAGATGCACCAAGAAGCTTGCATGGCCAAGCACCACTATCACCTAAATGCCAGGCTGGCCCAAGGGTCCCAGGCAGCAGGTCTCTGAGTTCAGACTGCAGGCTTCAGAGACTCTTTTTACTCCAGCAGGGGCCCAGCTCAGTGACAACATGCTGTGGGCAAGGACACAGGCAGCAGACACCTGGTCTTCTAGATGGGGTGTGTACCCAAACTAAAGCCAGAGGCAGACCATCTGTCACCTGCCACTTCAGTTCCAGAGATAGCAAAGCCAAGTGCAATTGCTTACCATGAGTTCCAAAGACCCAAGCAAAGCTGTGCTCACACCAAAACCAGGACCCAGTGCCTCTCACCTGGGGGATGTTTTCTGAAAGCTAATAACTTTTCCTGAAATCAGAATAGCACACACACACACACACACACACACACACACACACACACACACACTCCAGTCCACTAGAAACTTTGAGACACCATGGTCCAGTTATAACAGCCTTCTAAACAGCAACAGGGGAAAAAAAAAAGAAATGAAGTCACGCACAGCCTGTTGTGGGTGAATCATGATTCCTGGAATAGAGTTGGGGCCACCTATATGGGCAGGGACAGTCCCTGAGCACCAGAGACTGCTTCCCAGGCAGAGTCTAGATGGAGTGCCTGCCGGAATTGCACAGTGTAGCACGAGCCAGAAGCCCAGTGGGAATGCCTGATTGGAAGTCAGGCTGGAGAACCACCTGGGTAGGAAGCCAGAGATACATCCAGAGAGCTAGATGCCCTGGTGAGAGACAGGGGTGGGCACAAGCAGACCTACATAGGGGCATAAGGAGGACACCTTCTCTGAGGGCTGGGACATACAACATGGTAGGTCTTGGTATCAAGTTTAGAGCCTGGTGAAGCAAGGTCCCAGGTTTGAATCAATAAAAGATGAGGTGTCTCAGGAGGCTGTGACGCTGGCTCTGACCCCTCAGATGGGAGGCACAAATTTCAGGCTCTGCAGTTTTCCAAGGAAGTTTCCATGGAGGTAGAAAGGGCAGTAGGGACCCCACATAAGAAGACTATTCTGTGTTGCTCATTCATTGGCTCACTTATTAAAATTGGCCATAATGTCCAGTTAAGAGCCCCAGCTAGTGTACACTAACTAAAAGGTTCACTGGCGGCCTTTGGAGGTAGTGAGTGCCCCATTGCTAGGGGAGTTCAAGTGAATTATGCATGAGTTGTGGGATGGGAAAAAGGACAGGAACCTCTGGGATCCTCAGTGTGATGTCATGACTTTCAGACACATCCCCATTTCCCCAGCTAGGTACTGCGGGATTATTGCTGACACTGGTACCTACCTGCCTTGGGAGCTGGGCTTTCTCTGGATACCCCTCCATACCCCTACCATTTGTAAGAGCCTCCTAGGGCCTTCAGGTGCTCCCCTACGCTACCTCCTGATTGAGGCTTATCTATTAACCAATTCTTTAGATGTACTCTGAGTCTCCATAGAGCCCCAGGGTCATCAATCCAGGGACTGTCTACCTGACTGCAGCCAAGCCTCAGCTCAACTGCTTCAACATTTCTATCTCTCAGG
>JANHMN010000002.1:101662277-101714997 GCA_030674055.1 Rhabdomys pumilio | reverse complement strand
CACACACACACACACACACACACACACACACACACACACACACACACCCTGCCCCTGGAGCATTTTCTCAGCTTCTCAAGGTGGTTACTGTTGGCATTGCATTTTGTCTAGGCTCCACCCCACAGTTACTGGCAACAGCCAGGTGTGCCTGACTCACTATAAAAGGGGCTGCTTGCCCCCTCCTCTATCTCTTGCTGTCTTCTCTTCTCCTCTTGCTCTTGCCCCTTACTCTCTTCCCCCTTCTCCCTATTTCTCTCTCTCTTTCTCTCTCTCTCCCTCCCTCCGTTCCTCCCTCCCTCCCCCTCAGCCCCCCTCCCCATGCCCTAAATAAACTATTCTACACTGTACCATCTGTGGCTGGTACCTCAGTGGGAAGGGCTGCCTCAGCATGGGCCAGCAGAGGCACCCCCTTCCCACACACCATGCCGTGCCTTCACTAAACACATTCCTTCCCACTTTTTAAAAAAAAAAAAAAAACACAACAGTTACCTTTCTTCACTCTGGAGATGGATTTGGTCATCTTGTTCAGATGACCTGTGTAGCTCATCTTACTCCAGGACAAGGACCAGAGCCAATCACTCAGTGGAAAACAAGTTGTCCACCTCCTCCCACCTGGTCTGAGATTCCCTCCTGGGTCTTGGGAGAAAGCCTGGAAGGGCAGACTGAGAACCAGGATGTGCTTGGTGGAGGGCCTTTCTCCCTTCTACTTCTTCCTGTCCACCCTCTTCTGCGTCCTCCTCTTGCTTTCCCTTCCCCTTGCTCCTTCTACCTCTCCATCCTTTTCCTGACCCTCTAAAGCTGTGAGCCAAGATAAATCTTTCCTCTGTTAAATTGTCTCTGCCAGGCACTTGGTCATATTGACAAAGCAACAGACACATGACTGAGTCACCCCCAGAGTCAAGAAACCAGCTCTCTCGTGAGACACCTGCAGTGAAACTTGTCGCCACCTGGCATGTGGGGCACATGAGAGGGATGCCAGGAGAGCCAGGTGCCCAGCTGACTTTGGCAGACACACCCATGAGAAAAGACAGATTGGATTTAACTCTACTTTCTGGTTTGTGGTTGTCTGTTACTGAGAACTCAGGGCAAGGCTGCCCTGTTGATCTCAAATGTAATTATTTTTTCTCAGAATTATTCATTCTTGAATAAAAATGAAATAAGACCTTCAGAATAACAGATGGAATGCTTTTTGACCTAACATTAATATGCCACAAGGCAGGCAGAAAAATGAATCAGTAAGATTAAAGACATGCAGGGCTCAGGAGAATAGCCGCTGGGGGGCGTGGCGGGGGAGGGGCAGCTCCAAGGATATTTATTTGCTCTGACATTAGGGCATTAAGCTGGTGCATATGTAACACCACATAAAAATGACACCAGCAGCACATTCCTCAGTTGGCACCACTGTCCTTGTCAGAAGACCTCCTAATTAACATTGGAGGAGCTGCCTCTCAGTCCATCCTGGAAGCCTGAGCCTGGGCATTCAATGAAGGCCCATCTGTCTTGGGAGACTTAATTGGGGAGGTGGAGGCATTGTATCATGGGAAGATATACAGGAGAGGGAGGTGGGAACAGGAAAGTGGGAGGAACAGGCATACCCAATCATGACAGTTCTAAGACAACTCAGCAGTGGGCTCACTGCTGACCCATGAGGCACCTATCATTTACACCCAAGTGGCAGACCCCAAGGGGCATGAATAAGATATGGAGCCAAGATCCCTTCTCATAGGCTAGCCTACTCATGCAGTGGATCTTGGGGACACAGGGCATACCACAGCCATACCAGTGAAGAGGGCTTGGGAGAGAGAGTCCCCCTAGCTCTGACTATGGGTCCTAGGGCCAGGTACATCATAGTTAGTTGGTCCCACAGACAGCTGAGAAGCTCTGTCCCAGTAAATCTACTATCTGCATGCACATACATGTGCTAAGTAAGGCCCGGCCTTGGGAAAAACCAGTCTGAAGAGGTCAAGGCTGGAACTGAGACCAGAGACCCTGCCTACCCAGCATCCACCCCCGAACCAAGTTAATGCCTGTAAGCTTCACCATCCTGACATTGTCTTGCGTAGTTAGATCACAAAGAGCCACAGCTCACAGTAAGGCTGGCTGTGGCAGCACCCATTCTGTCAGCCTTTGCAAATGTGTTGTGTCTAATGTCCACTGTCTGCACACCCTCCAAACAGCTTTCCCTATCAAATGCCCAGCACTGCCCTTTGACAGATGGCAACTAGGTGTGGGTAGGAGGCTACGCTCAGAGCGTGGAGATCTAGGATGCCAGGTGGACCCTGGGAGACCACAGCAGCTTGACAGAGGACACAGGACTGGGGTGAATTGTGGTTGGAGTGAGTGATGAGCTGGCATCTGGCATCTTGTTGATACTCGAGCTGTTCAGACTGAGGGTCATGAAAGGTTCCTTCTTCTGTCTTATCAAAATGAGAAGATACAACGTCTCTTGCTTCCCATTCCCCCTCTTTCTTCTTGGCTGCCAGGGAGCCATAGTTTACTTTAGCACAGAGCATAGGAACTCCTTCTGGTCTCAGTTCTTGTATGGTTATTGTAGAAGGATCTGGGCTTTCTGGCTCTATTCATATCTTCCCTTTCATAGACAGCGAAGACAAGATATTGGCAGTTTTGCCCGAAAGCATTCTACTTTACCATAAAAATTAGGGCGCTCCATGAGACACCAGCACTGGTGTAGGCCAGGCACTAGGCCAGGCACTGTAAGATCGTAGTGTCCCAGAAAGAGTGCCACACAGTCTCCAAGATCCTCTGGTTTTCAAGAAGCAGTGACAAGCACCAAAGGGATGGGCAAAGTCCCACTCTGATCTGCAGGAGCTGGTGACCACCATCTCTGCTCAGAGCGATTCTGCGTCCACCTTATTCCCCTCTGCCAGAGCTCCCTCAGGTCATCTGGGGACACCAAGTCAGAAGGGAACCTCATGTCTTCTGACCGCATTGCTTGCTTGTAACCTGTCTTGTTACTGTGGCATGATACTTGACCAAAGCAGGGCTAGGAAGAAAGGGTTTATTGTGGCTACTGTTTGAGTGTGCAGTCTATCATGATGCGGAGGCAGGAATTCGAGGGAGTCAGGATGCAGAGGGAGATGTACTCAGCCATTTTCTCCTTCTTCAGTCCAGGACCCCACCCCCACCCCTGAGGAGGGGTGCCATCTGTGCTTTGGGTGGGTCTTCCAGCCTCACCTAATCTAGATACCTCACAGACATGTGCTGAGATTTGTTTCCATAGTAATTCTAAATCCCTTCAAATTGACAGGATTTATGATCACACCTGGTAGACAGGATGGACTTTGAGGAGGACCTGCTAGGAGCCACTGCCTAGGCCCAGACAATATTCTTCCTTCTGGAAATTTCTGCCCCTAAGATCCTATAACCACTCTTGCTTCTGTCCTCCTAGTGTGGCCCTTCTGCATTTGCTAGGACTCTGTAAACCACCTCTACCCTGCCAGCAATGGCCCTATCATCTGTCATGGGGGCTGAGAAGTTTGAAAAAGTTGGTCCTAGTGCCAGTGGCTTGCTAACCCATGACTGGGCAGGAAGCTTGATGTTTTGGCTATCTGGGACAAGAAGGGGTGGAAGATCAACTAGTGATGTCTGTCCTAGCGGCACACATGTTGACACGATGGGAATCATCTTTGCCACTGAGACCTTTCTTGGAAGTCAGGCAAGTCCTGGATTTTGTCATTCTACTTTTTAAGATGCCAGTCTCAAAATTTTTCCTTGTAGACCCCATTGGAAGTTCTTACTGGTATCTAACCTATGGAGATACTGTAAGACTCTTCAGTATCAGCCTCCTTGATCCTGCCAGTAGACTCCCAGCCCTGTTCATGCCCAGCCCTGCCACACCTTTCTAGGAGTCTGGTTTCTGCAGCTCTCTTCTGCACTGGAAATGACCCACAGCCCCAGGGAGCTACTGACACGCTTCTCTGAACCTGCACTTGCAGCTGAGGCCCACGCACCACCCACTTTTCCGCCAGCAGCTCAGCCACTATCTGCCACAGCAGAGAGTGGAATGGCCACTCCCAGCTGCAGCCAGCCTATCCCTTGGGATGACGGATGTGTTTCTGTCTGGTGCTGCTGCTGGCCACATGTAGAAGCCAGGTCACATGTGAGGCCTTTCAGGGTATGGATTTACACAATATTACAGACTACAGAACCTCATATTTCACTGGCAATGCAAGGGCTGCTGCGAGCCTCCCCCCACATTGCCATTAATCTTGGGTGAGGGAGGTTGGCAGTTCGCCTCTTCCCTCCCTTGATGGGCCCTGCGGCCGGGCTGAAGAGCCTCTTGCCTGGCTTTTTCCATTTTCTTCCTAACAGCTTCAATATTTTAACAAATCCAAGTGCTGCCCAGACTGGTGGCAGCTTCTACAAGCCAGCTAGCTGCTCTCTTCCTGCTCGGCCATGGGCATTAATTTAGTGGCCTGTGAGTTATGAACTGCAGCTCCCAGCCTTCCCTGTTCCCACGGCTGGAGTCAGCCCCAGCTTCCTTCTACCACCGTGGGATGACTTCTTTGTGTCATAGGACACAGGAGGCATAGATCCTGGTGTACAGGACCCAAGACCCAGGTCCAGTGCAGGCCCTTGGCAGAGGGCTACCTGTTTCCCAAATCAGGGGGGCACAAAGTCTTTAAGACCTCACCTCACCCATTAAAAAGTACTTGAAACTACTCAGAGCCTGGGTTAACACTCTAAGGCTCAAGAAAGTCAGGAGAGAACATCAGAGGACATTAAAATTGATTGGGGTATCTTCAGGCTTGTTCCCAGTAGACCTTTGAATTGTACAGGCTCACCTTGATTCAGGGTGACCTGAACCATTGAATTGTATCAGCTCATCTATGTAGAATGACCTTGACTTTTGGATAAGGTGATACAGGTTCACCCAAGCCCAGGATCTGGGCTGCTGCAAAGACGGTCTAGGCCAGGTTGTGGGATACCCTGAGGAAGGCTGACCTTGACCTTTGGTTTGAGTCAAACGCATAGTTTCTCCCAGGGCTGTTTATTGACCTTTGTAGACCTATGGACATTCAACACTGCCAGACTTCTCAGAGAGTCAGCCTACGCAATGCCCTCCTTGCAGGCAGCTTCCTTCTGTCAACAGCAGTCATAATTCTAACCTAACAAGGATTTCTTTGAGCCACTGGGATCAAACTGTAAACACACACATTTTACAAACCTTAGAGGCCTCCTAAGAAACTGAAATCTGAGGCCGCCTAGGTGTCATTCTCCCCAGCTCCAGATACAGGAGATTTTGTTTATTCTCAACTAGGACCATCTGGGTGGAAGAGGGACAGACGGTCTAGGCCAGGTTGTGGGATACAGCTCCATTTCCTGTGGGCACTGAGACATTGAGGATGATAAGAAGGTCATAGGCTTGAAGAACATGCTAGGATGCCAGGAGGCTGAAGAGGAGCCTGTGAGAGGAATGGAGGGAGCCCAGGCTGTGCCTGAAGACTATCTTACAGGAAGCACTGACTGGAGCAGAAATGCAGAGGCAGGCTGACGCTGGCCTTCAGAGAAAACTTAGACAGCACTGCCTGTCCCATGCCTCCCACCAGTTATGGCCTGATGAACAACTTATCCCTAAAAGTGGGCAGGGTGCCATGCCACACACTTACCAAAGTCATTTGGAGCCATATGAACATGTGTACATTGAAAGTATAAGAAAACAAGGCCCAACAAGTTGTAAGTTCCTCTAGACAGGGGAAAGGGTGCAAACCCTTGCCTGAGCCCTGTGAAGATGGGGACACCTGACATTGTAGTGGCCACCTGATATGTGCATTGTCAAGGGTCAGACAGACAGACAGAGACGCCCTGTTCTGGGGGCTTCAGTCTAGCTGCCTCCTTTCTGCACCCTTCTCTGACTCCCCACAGACAGTGCTGCCACCCACCCTGCTTCCTCAGAGGGAGAGGACACCCTTGCTCTGTTTTTACTTCATGTTAGTCATTAATTTAAAAATTGTTTCTAGGGAACATACAAGCAAGACTCAGCATCCACAACAATTTTTTGGTGTTTTGCATCTTTTGGGTGACATTGGGCTGAACCGAAACAGTGACTCAGTATCCCAAATGTCACAGTTGGCTGGGGCAGCATCCTCCCCATGTGGATAAACATAGGAATCCAGAGTACAGAGAGGGAGGAGGCCATACTGCTGAGAAACAAGAGCTGCATGGGGTGTGCTGGCACTGGGATTCCCGGAAGGAAGCCCTGGCTTTCTTGTTGGTTCCCAGAGTCGGGCTCCAACACACTGTGGTGGGCTGCGGTCCTCCCTGCCTCCCTCTACCCTTACTCTCTGAGTGGTCCTGTGGTTCAAGGCAAGAGTCAGCCTCACTCTGGCTGGGATGAGAAGAATGGGCAACTGACATCCTGGCCATCCACAAATGCCACTGCCAGCTCTCCCAGAGGCTTCTGGAAATGAGGGGAGGGCTCAAACTGACTATGGGGTCAAGTGCCAAGGAGAGCAGACCACGGGGACCATGGCTGTCTATTGGTGAGGCAGGAGTCAGCACCAGCCCAGGGGCTTTATCCATCCACAGTGAGGGCAGTGCCATTTGGGGTCTTTGTGGTGAGTTGGGCAGTGCAGGGTTACATGTGTGTTCTTGGCAGCCCAGGGCTAGCTGCTGTGCATATGGGGGTGCCTTTGGTTGTCCTGACCCAGCCATCAAGGGAGCCTCAATGCCTGCCCTAAGATGGGAGGCAAAGTCCAGAAATCTCTGAGAGTGAGGTCCCTAGTCCAGAGGTCAATCAGTCCTGCCTGTGTCCCCCTCACTGTAGTGGCTGACATGCTCAGCCATGAGGGCTCAGCCACATGGTGCTTAAGCAAGGTCTCTGAGGTGAGGCTGCCTGTCACTTGCTTTGGGAAGAAGATGTCAAGACTCAGAGCCTTTAAGAAAGGACTGGACAGCAGGGCAGAGGTCCAGGGCTGAGGGCAGTGTGTGCCTTTCTCAAACATCCATGAAACCCAGAAAGCAACTCGTCTCTGCTGGGCACTGTAGGCCTCTCACTGCGGAGACATTGGCTGTCTTCTGCTTGCAGCCCAGCTGGCTTCTTAGAGCTGGTAAGCAGAAAGAATACTATGCATTTTCTTCAACAGCCAGTGTGTAGCTCACTCCCTGTACCAAGGTTGGGGACAAGGTGATCACCAGGGCAGATGGCATTCTTGTCCCTCTATCCAGATGGAACTGCAGGCTAAAAGAGGAATGTGCAGAAACAAGATGCTCAGCTGTGGAGGGTGTGCATAGGAATGGCTGTGGGAGGCAGGGGGATGCCCCAGAAGGATGAGGGAGGGGTCCTGAAGGTACCGGATGCAGAACACAGCAAAGATAACAGGAGTGAGCCTGATATGTTTACAGCAGCAAACAAGACCAGGAAAGCCAGAAGGTGGAAGTAGGGGAACACAGACAAAAGTGACGGAAAAGTTCAGTGGGGCTTGAGGTTTGGGGTTTTGGTGACTGAGTGAGATGAGGCTGCATGTGGGCTCTCAGCTGAGTTGTGAGGTGATCTGTCTCTCTATTGGTTCATGCTGGGACCACCTTGGAACACAGCGGTGGAAGGAAGGGCCTATCACGGAGAAGGTGGTAGACTGTGGCGTCCACGGCCCTTATGTGGCCCAGGAATTCTCTATCTGAGCCTTAGGTTCCCTTTGTGTAAGTGGGAACAAAAAGGTGTTTGGGTGAAATGAGCTTCCTGTAGTAAGACCTCACAGTGAACCAGGTGGTTTTAGCTGCCTGGACTTCCCCAGCATGCATCAGTTGAGTACAGGGACCAGGGACCAAGTTTAACCCCAACATGATTTCACCAGCTCTGGAAAGCCTTGCACACTGGGGCAGGAGCTCCCGAGGCCTCACAGTCTAGGGGTCGGTTTCAGCAAGTGCTACTATCACTGACATATTGTCTAGAGAGAGTTGTGGCTAAGCAGAAGCAGTAAGGACTCTAGGCACCCTATGGCACAGCTCTACTCTGTGTGAACACATTCCTGATTCCTAGTTTTTCTTTTATCTCAATATATATATATATATATATATACTCATAATTACATATATTCACTCACATGTGTTTCAAGGTCCTTGTGTCCCAGGGTGAGACTCTGCATTTCAGTTTTCCTGTTGGAGGTCCAGGCTCTTGGAGGGGACAGTTGGAGCTAAGTTGCTGGATTCTAGGTCCCTCCCCTCCCCCCCCCCCCCAACACGGAGCCTCCTCAGCTGTTTTCCTACTGCCTCCTGGCACCCTTGGGTGACATGTCAATGACTTTCTTTTGAAAAGATGGGGAACTGAGGCTCAGGTCATTAGGTCCCCAGTGAAATGCTGTCACAGGGCTAGAATACCTCTGAATCACCCAGGAGGATGGGGTCCATCCCATCTCTGCTGTGCCATAGTCTTATGCGGAAGATGGCCTGCCCATTGGCCCTCAGTAACATACCTTCTCCAGATCCCTAAAGCCATCCCAGAGCTGATTTCCAGTAGGGTACTATCACTGTTGAGGTTGGGGGAACATAAAGCTCTATAGTTTCCATATTGGGTGCCCAGGTCTTAGCTACTTTTCCTGTTGCTGATAAAACATCTTGACAAAAACAACTGCAAAGAGAAAGGGTATTTTTGGTTCATGGTTTGAGGGTAAGGTCAAACATGGCAGAAGTCATGAAGCAGGAACTTGAAGTAGCTGGTAACATTGCATTTATGGTCAAAAGAGCTCTTGGCACCATGGCTCAGTGTGGAAGGCGTTTATTGTGAGGACAGATGGCTTGAATTTGATCCCTTGAACCCACAGAGTGGAAGGAAGGAGAGAACTAACTCCTACAAGCTGTCCTCTGATCTTTATGGTCCTGCTCCAGCACCCATGCATGTGCGCACGCACACACACACACACACACACACACACACACACACACACGTGATTTTAAAAAAGAAAAGACACAGAGAGCGATGAATGCTTAGCTTCTGTCTCATTTTGATGTAGGGATCTGTGATGCCCACATTGGGATTTTCCTACCTCAGTTAACCCAATCAGGAAATCCCTCACAGGTGTGCCAGAGGCTCACTTACTGTCATTTCTAATAGGTGTGCCAAGAGGCTTGTGTCTCAGGAGATGCCAGACCTTGTCAGGTCAATAAGCAACACTAGCCCTTACTCCTCCACCCCATCTCCCTCCATCCTTAGGTTCACAAGGGAGACATAGCTATGTACCCCATTTTTCTTTTCTATTGCTGTAAGAAAGCACTGCTGGGAGCAAAGAGCTAATTTCACTTTAAGGTTACAGTCTGTCATCAAGGGATATCAAAGGGACTTAGGGCAGAGACTGAAGCAGAGACCATAACGGAACACTGCTTCCTCCAGCCCAGGACTACCCAATAGGGGTAGCACACTGCCCACAGTGGAAATTTCCCTACACATTTGCCCACAGGACAATCTGATGGAGGCAATCCCTCAGTTGAGATTCTGTCATTCCAGGAAGGTCTAGCCTTTTGTCAAGTTGGCAAAAACTAACTAGCACATACATGCAGCCCACAGATAGGCCTGGGTGGCGAAGGCCACCTGCTGATCACCATAGGACTGAGCCTGGAGGGAGATTCTCCAGTCACATCCAGGTAGCCTCAGTTGCCAGTGTGGCTGAAATGTCAAGGAGGTCCTGAGCTAGCACCACCCACTGCTCTACCACTGAGGGTCCAGCAGCAAACAGTTCGTGGTGTTTTGTAGCTGAGTCTTCACGACAACGTGCTCCATCGCTGATGACAGTACAGCAGTCTACAAAGCTCACAAAGCACCCAGACACAAGCACAACTCGGCAGGAGCCCAAGACTCTGCTGAGGACCAGCCCTCGGAGCCCTGGAAACGTTCTTGTTTCTTTTCGCCCTCTTCCTCCACAGTGGAACTTGGAAATCTAAGTGTCAATGAGAGCAGGCCTGAGGTTTTCCAAGGGGCCATAGCCTGGACACTGGTGTTTGGATGGAGTTAGAGAATTTACAAGCGGCCACTGGGCTAGGCAGGCAGCTGCAAGTAGCTTTCATCTCTTCCGCTCTGTCAGAGGCCCCGGGGCTCTCTAGCCGACACACTTCAGAGTGGGGAAGATGTGGAAATTGAATTAGTCTGCACATTTGGGCTGCTGATGGCTTTCCTCAGAGCCATTTCGCTTGCTCCTTTTTAATCTCCTCCTTCTATTTATAAGCAGCTGGCAGCTAAGTGGAGCTCAAGAGTCCGTTCCAGGCCCTGACTGCCTGTCATAACCCTTTCAGGCGTCCCCTCCCATCTGGGAAAGAGAGCTGTGGCCCCACAGCTGAGCAGAGCCCATAGTGAGCACGATATGCTGAGGGCATCCTAAAGGATGTGATGGGGATAGGCCGCCAGTGCAGACTATGTGACCAGGTGCACAGGCTTTTATTTCCAAGGCTCTGTGACTTCCCTTAGCTGCCCACTCCTGGTCAGACTGGGTCTAACTCCTGAAGACTGCCTTCAACCACTTATTGAACATACACTGGATTTCCACCCCTGCACAGGCCCTGACTTTCAGCCTCACGGTGCTTATTGCCACGGTGAGTCTATCTGGGGCTTAGTCTATCAGGGGCTCAAGAAATATTCACAGTCATTATTCCTAAAGGCCCAACCCCTGGGACTACCACAGCTTAAAGGTCAGAGTGCTTCCTTTAAAAGACTAAATACGAGGCCAAGGCTGGCATTGTGAATGGGTGGGTGTGGGGTCTGAGGTGTGGGAGGGAAAGATGGAGAGATGGAACAGGGGCCCCACGGTCGGCTTTTGAACAGCTGTTGTTTAGTACAGGCTGTAATAAGCCATGCAGGGAGAAGCCTCTGAAATATAGGCAGTGAGAGACAGGCCAAGGAGAGATGCCCAAGCCTCCTGAGGGAGGTAAAGGCAGATCATACAGGGAAACACAGGAGTCCAGAGGAGGTGGGGTGGAGCTAAAGATGCACAGAGCCAGCAGGGGGCGCCATCAAGATTGCTGTAGTGGGGAATGTTGAGGCATGGCGGGATGTCAGAGTGAAGCAGGAGTGTGGCATGTCAGAGTATGGTGGGGGCTGGCAGGATGTGAAGTTACCCATGATACAAAAGGGTATGGAATACAGAGATGGCTCTTGCACTTGTCTATGAGAAAAGAACTTTGATTTGCATAGAGGGTGGAACTCTATGCACCTGACATAAATGCTGGTCTCCCGAACTAGCTCTAAAGCCCGACCCTGAGAAAGATGAGAATTTCAGAGATAATGACAGGTTCTACAAAACAGCTTGAACTCCTGGTTGGCCAATAATGACTACCCCACACCCCCACCACCCCGTGGCCTTCAGGATCTATTGTTTGGGGAGTGGGGACAGGCAACTGAGCAAATACTAGAGAAGGAAGTCTGTGCCCATGGGTGGGTGGGAAGACCTACAGAGGGCTCAGGGGAAGTCAACCTAAAAGGATCACAGAATTTTCCAGAGACCCAACAGTGGATGGTCTTTGAGAACAAGTGGGGGTGGTGTGGAGTGGGAACGTGTTGGGGGATGTTACAGGAAAGAAGAGAGGCTTGGGAGAAGAACTGGCTTTGCAAAGAAGTCTCTCAGGTGGGTCAGCAAGGAGGGGCCAAGCACCTCAGTAGGAGAGGTGTGTGTGGGGTGCAGGCTGTGAACAACTGGTCTTGTTGACCATTGGCCTTCTGTCCTGGCAGCTCTCAGGGCCATCTGTTCTCTATCCATTAACGCTCCTGTGGTGCGTGCAGTCCCCCGCTTCAGGGTGCTTGGAAATTCCTGTCAGAGATGGTCAGTTCTCCATGAAGAAAGCTGACTGTAGATATGCTGACGAGGGAGTCCAAGCATGTGACTGTTCTGTGGGAGTCACATGTCTCTCGTCACAGCGATAGCTGGCAGCTCATGAATCCTTGCTCCTCTGGGAAGCCACAGTCCCCACTCCTAAAATCTAACTGTGTGAAGATACCCCCTGTACCCTGCTGGCTTGACGCAGAGGTCTAATGGCAGCCGACTGCACCCACCAAGTATATCAGGGTGTGATAGAGTCACCAGAGTCTGCTAGGGCTGGCTTTCCCAGGAGGGAGAGGCCAGAGGCAAGGGGCCCGTCTCTGTTCCCAGCCTTCTTTGTATTTCTCACCAAGTCATCACCTTTTAATAGACAAGGCTATATTTAACCAATTTGACAACACCTCTGTATTCCTTCATCCTTCACACTCAGAAGTAAAAGCCGTCATATCTGAGGAAGTGCCAAAACTCTTGAGCACCCTAGAATTGTGGGGTTGTGTAGAGGGCATGAGTCCTTGTGCTCACAGAGGCACCAGAAATGGTAAACACTCAGGGTTGTCTCTTCAAAGAAGGAGATGTATAATCTGTTTTCTGTTCAGAAGGCTGGAAATGGGTGTGATCTGTAGGTCTGGGCTCCACCTGGCTCCTTCAGACTTCTATGTTGATCTTAGATTCTCCACCTGGAACTTTATCTTGAGCATTATTTCTCAGTCAGTAGAATCCACGCATCTTTATGGGAGATGTCACGTGTGCTTTACACGTGGAGCAGAGTCTTGGTGACCACTGGGCTGTCTGTAGGGCCAGCCCGTACCTCACTGCGCAACGCTTTTATGTTGATTTCAGTCAGTCTCCCCAGATTTGTATCTTGAAAATTCTTCCTCAGTCAATAGAACCTGTGGTTATGGACGGGGCCATAACACACTACCTGTACTTTGTAAAGAGTTTGTAATCATGTCTTAAGCTTTGTTGTATACACAGGACTGAGTTCATTATCATCAGGACACTTTTCCTCCAAACTGTGCTTTGCTTAAATAAGTTTTGCCTGACATAAACTGCTGGGGTCAGATTCTAGAAGTTTGAACCAACAGCGGCTACTGGGTCGTATTGAACTGGATTTCCTTTTTGCCTCATATGGATTGATACCCACTTTTCAGGGGTAGAATGTCTGGGAAGGGAAACTTATTGGCTATGCCCTTCAGGCTTCTAGGTAACTCATTAACATGGAGAACTCTGTCTTGAGCCTATGTGAGCACACGTC
Source organism: Rhabdomys pumilio (assembly GCA_030674055.1). Lineage (NCBI taxonomy): Eukaryota > Metazoa > Chordata > Mammalia > Rodentia > Muridae > Rhabdomys > Rhabdomys pumilio. The sequence continues at coordinate 101,701,983 of JANHMN010000002.1, read as the reverse complement.
ATGTCTCTTTTTCTGTTGTCTTGGTCTGAGATGTTAGGGATGCCTCATCTACATGTGGAAGAGTTTCTGGGGCTTCAAAGCCTTTAAGTTAATGAGGACCAGGCTACCTTTCATGGTCCCCGCAGAATCTGATCCCTCATTTCTATGTAGATGATGGCTGTCAGAGCAAACCCCTATTCATCCCATTTGTCCTAGGCCCCAGCCAGGCATGCAGAAGGGCCCCTGGGCAGTGTCAATGTGGGCAGGGTAGCAGCATTTCACATTCTTTAGCATTTCACAGACTCTTGTAGGACTAGGCTCCTCTTGAGTATGGCCATGCCAATCAGATATCCAGCTCTGATATCTGGCAAGGGCCTCCTGTCCCACCACAGAAAACAGGGAAGAGAGGTAGTGTGACAACTATCACACCTCCACCTGGCAGGAACGTCCATTAGTCAAAACAAGTCACATGATCAATTGCCCCTTTTCCCCACCTCAAGAAGCTGATTCATACGAGCCCTGAGGACCCACTTAGCTGATGTAAGGAGTGGGTTAGTGACCATCTCTTCCTCCAGTTCAGGGTGAGGGAGTAGTGGTAGGAAAATGAATTTATTATTTAATTTTATTTACTCAGATTTTATGTATATGAGCTGGTTTTTTTTCCCAGCATCTATACATGTGCCTCACATGTATGCAGTACCTATAGAAGCCAAGAGAGTCCAGGGGATCCCCTGCAACTAGAGTTATGGACAGTTGTGAGCTGCCATGTGTGTGCTGGGAACTGAACCTGGACCTCTGCACAAGCAGCCAGTGCTCTAACTGCTGGGCCGTCTCTCCAGCTCCAGAGTCATCATTTAAATGATGGTTGATTTTAGGTGGTCCTTGCCCTGCCAGTCTGGCCTGGAAGGCTTATTGCCTGCCATTCAGGTCGGCATTCAGAGGTTTTTCTGAGAGGGTGAGTAGGCACTGGCCTCAGGATGCCAGGTTGTGGTGGCTCCCTAGAGAGACAAAAGCTGTGATGTTATGACCCAGCAGGTGATGGATTGCTCTGCAAGCGTCCTCCTGACCCCAGGCCGAGGGGGAAGGAATGAGGCGCCAATGATGGATGACTAGGGAGAGCTGTTTAATTTCCCAAGACCACCTGCCACTCTGTGGCCGTCATTTTCTGTGCCCTGTCCATCCATCAAGTACCCATGAGGCCAGAGGCACTTCTAATCTCATTGCTAAGGAGTCCTTGAATTGTGGTGAGAGGGGAGATGGGTGCCCTTTTTGGTAGCAGAGAATATAACCAAACAGGGAGAAAAAATTTTTTTAGTCCGTCCAGGTTGGCTCAAGCAACATGAAAGACCAGGGGTTCATCAACAGGGGATCAGCAGCAACTACTCTTGGTCCTCACCTAGCCACAGCAGAGCAGTGTGCTTGGCCCACACGGAACTTCCTGTTGGGGGAAAGCAGCTTCTTGAGAGCACAGGAACTGCCTTCTGCACATCTGGGTGACACTTCCCTCTGCATGGACTGTGATCACACACACTGCTTTTGCAAAGTGGGACAAGGGCTTGCTTGTCTCTCTCCCACTCTACCTCATCCCACCAGCTTGGCAGAGGTGTTGTGTGTGCGTGTTTTAAGTGGAGGCTGCTGCTTTCCCTGTTGGCAAAGAATAGCCAAGGAAAGCAGTGGATGCCCCATATGTTAATGGGAACGCTATTGGAGGGTGGTCCAGTGGTCCTCCTTCTGGGTCCTCATCCTGGGAGTCCCTCTCTAAGTCCTGTCCTTGCCCTCCTGTTTGGATAGCAGGTAGTTGGTAGGTCAAGCCCAGGTTAGTCTCTGTCCTGTCCTGTGCCATTCTGATGCTTTAACAACAAACCACTAAATTTACTGTTCTAGATGATTCAGTCAGAGCAGCTGCCTTCAGCCTCCCCTTTCAACGATGTGCCAGCTTTAAAAATAGCTTAATTGTTTTTCCTAACTATAAAACTAATCCATAGTTGTTGCCAAAAAAGTTCAGGAAACAGAGTTTGCTCAAGACCCTCCACGCTAGCCTGCGCCCCCAGTTTCTGTGAGAGAGGAGAACATGATGGGTACCACACCCACAGTGCATCCCTACTGTCAAAAGTGAGGACAGCTGCCTCTGACATGAGGCAGGTGGCGCTTAGCTATTCTTTGAGGATTTCATACATGGATACAATGTATTTTGACCACATGCTGGCCTCAACCCACTCTCCAATCCCTCCTTGGGATGCTTTCCTCTTGCTCCCAACTCCATCAACATATGGGGTATCCACTGCTTTCCTTTTTTAAAAGATTTATTTTTGTAATCATGTGTGTAGATATTGGGGGTGCATAGGTACACACGGATGCAAGTGCCTACAAAGGCTGGCGGCATCAGATACTATGTTGCTGTAGTTACAGAGGATTGTGAACCACCTGATGTGAGCACTGGGAAATGAAATTCCCTGTCTCTTCCTCTTTCCCGTCCCTCTCCTCCCCTTCTCCCTCTCCCTCTCCTCCCCTCCTTTCTCCTCTCCCTTCCTTCCTCCCTCTCTTTCTTCCTTTCTCCCTCCCTCTCTCGCTCTCTTTTGCACTGAGTCTAAGCAGCACTGTCCTAATGCACATGGGAGGGGCCATTGACTGGACATAGGAAACCTACCATGGGCCACACTGGAAGAGAAGTGATGTTCCCTCTTCCAAAAGCCATGAGCTTCTTAGCTAGAGGTGGGCCCTCATGCAGCCCTCCCCCTCCCCTCTGTGCTGAGCTGTTGCCTGGCTTGATCTTGCGCAGGTCCTGTGCAGGCCACTACATCTGCTAAGAGTCTGTGAGTGGAGCTGCCATATCAGGTCCAGAAGACACTGCTTCTTAGCCCTGTCCCCAACTTCTAGCTCTTACAGTCCTACCATCTTGTCTTCCCCAATGTCCCCTAAGCCTGTGGAGGGGAGTTATGATATAGAGACATGAGTCAGTTTTTCAGATGGTTTCAAGTTGTGCCTTTAGTCAAGGCAGGGAGCTTTGAGATTTCTTTTCTCCTTAGGAGACAGAGCTTTGTGATCGTTTGGCCCCTAGGGTGTAACTTAAGGCTTCAGTGGCACCCACTGTCACACATAGGATTTGCTTCCCACTTAGCCCACACTGGTGTCCTATGTGTTCCCATTTTTATGGGAAAGAAGCCTTACACCACTGACTCTGTGTGGGGCTTGCCAGGTCTTTCCCTTCTTCCTCTTGCAAACAATAGCCCTGAAGAGTTTACTGTCCTGTTTCCACCACCTGGGTGACTTCTATAAACCTAGAATAAGAAGGTTAGGGTCTCTGCTGGTGAGGCAGGAGGATGTTCAAAAAAGAGATCTAATGATGCCAACCAAACTCTTAGAAAGCCTATCACAGAAGGAAGGGTGGGGAACAAACGGGCCAGATGGAAAGCACAGGCCCCACACCAACCTTCACCAGTCAGGGGGCCAGAGCCATAATCCAGTGGCTCTGACAACCCTTCCCTCAGCTGCCTCGTGCAGTTTCTAAAAACTGGGATCCAAATCAACCTACTTTCCAGGTTCTAGGAGAGCAGGTGCGCACAAAGAAAGAGCACAGGGCCAGGCAGGCAGCTGTGCTGGGCCCGAGGCCAACCTCCAGAAGCCCACAGCTTCCCCTGCCTGTCTGGTCACTGGCTGACCTGTCCCCTATGTCCAGGCTGAGCAGGAAGATGGAGTGGCCTGCTTCTGCAAACAGTGGCTGCTGCCAGGTCCGAGCCGCTCCCACGGGAAGTCACACTTGCTGTGCCCATCATACCAGCGAGCTAATTAAGATGAAAGGGAAACTCTTGGAGGAGCCTGGAGAAAAGGCATTTACTTTAGAGTCTGCTCTGCCCTCAGACTGCTCTTCATAACAGAGAGCAGATTTGCTAACCTCTCAGGACCCCCTGGCTCATCGCCTCCTGTGGGGTAGGCCTCACTCAGCTTGCCTCTGAGGAAGCATTGAAGAAATATGAGAAGACAAAGAGAGTCAAGAAACTTCAGTGTAACAGATAAAGCCGAACTGCTTCAGACAGGGGCGTTAAAAACAGTAAATAAGTCATGCTCACCCTGGGCTGCAATGTTTGTAATCTTGAATATTGGCATTTCTTCCTCATCCCTAAATCTAAACAGTGAACCTCATGAAATAACCTTGCAATTTCACTTCTGAATTCTTTATGGTAAGAAAGATAACTAAGCCAGTTCATGCATTAAAAAAAAAGAAAGCTTGGCTTTTACACCCTACTTAAAACTTAAGCTTTGCTTAATCCTTAAATTGTGTTGTAAATCACATCCAAGAAATGTAATTTAGAAAGCTGCAGGGTCATTCAGGGTCCACCTTTTGTTTTGTCTGACTTTCATGCAGCTCTGTTGCAGGTTGGGCATCCCTGACTATTGAAAGGATGCCTAAGTACAGGTCTCTTTTGAAAACGCCATGCCTGTGCCCTGGTGTGGTGTGGTTTGAATGAGAGTGGCCCCCATAGGCTCATGGATTTGAATGCTTAGTCATTAGGGAATGGAACTGTTTGAGAAGGGTTAAGAGGCGTCCTTGTTGAAATGGGTGTGCTCTTCTTGGAGGAGGTGTCACTGGTGCTGGGCTTTGAGATTTCAAAAGCCTATGCCAGGTCTATTCTCTCTCTCTTTTTTCTCTTTCTTCCTCCCTCCCTCCCCCATTCTCTCTTCCTCCCTCCCTTCCTCTTCTATCTTCTTCCCTCTTCTCTCCCTCCCTCCCCTTCCCCCCCTCTCTGTCTGCTGCCTGTGGAACTAGACGTAAAGCCCTTAGTTATTACTGAAGCACTATGCCTGTCTGCTCCCCGCTGTGAGGATGGTGGATTAACCCTCTGACATTGTGAGCAATCCTCCAACTAAACACTTTCTGTTATAAGAGTTGCCTTGGTTATGATGTCTCTTCACAGCGATAGAACAGAAACTGAGATACCTGATGCTGTATCAAGCCCCTTTCCTGTATGGCTGTCCATTGAGCTACTTACTAACTAACTACCTTTGCTTCAGACTGGCTTGCACCTAAGTTCTTTTCTGTACCATAGTCAAAGGTCTGGCTTTGCTTGAGTGGAGGGCCCTAAAGGGAAGGGAATCCTAGGCTGCCTGTGGCTGTGGTGGGCTGTGATGCCCTGCCACCACTGACAGTCACATCAAAGTCTGAAGCTGTGTGGCTGGTCCCCACCTTGGTCTTTAGTGCCAGCTCTGGAGAAAGGTCTTGCTAGTTCTATGTGCCCACATGATTCAGATGTGGAGACATGTTTACCTCCTTGGCCTTATAGGCTTGGTTTAGGTTGAATAGAATTATCAGATGACCAGACCTCAGCAGGACAGGCTCATGGAGCAGTGGCCACCTGGCTGCCTCTGTGCACACAGCCTCTAAGCTCTGAGATTCCTATCTCCACTCCCACTCTCAGGTTTCTGGTCCTTAGGTATCTCTGCCCCATGCTTTCTTTCCCCTACCTGTCACTCCACAGCATCCTCAAGGACTTTCTTGGAAGATTCATGTTGACCTTCTAGTTCTTAGAAACTTCTGTCTTAGCTTGGGTTTTATTGCTGTGAAGGGACACCAAGGCAACTCTTATAAGGACCACATTTAATTAGGGCTGACTTATACATTCAGAGATTCAGTCCATTATCATCATGGCAGGAAGCATGGCAGCATCCAGGCAGACATGATGCTGGAGAGAAGGTAGCCAGGAGAGAAGATTCCTTTCTGTAGGCAGTTAGGAAGAGAGTCTCACCTCATCTGCACTAGGTGGAGCTTGAGCTTCCAAAGCCCACCCCCACAGTGACACACTTCCTCCAACAAGTCTACACTTCCTCCAATAATGTCACACTTCCTAATACTCAAACATTCAAGCCACCACAACTCCTCCACACCCCCTGACCAAGAATTAGCTTTGGGGCTGGCGGACTCTGAGGATTAGATGAGACCTGGGTGGGCCCTGGCATCACCACATCATGCCATTGAGACCCTCTGCTGCTTCCTTGGCACTTGCCTCTGTCACCATGAGACACTGACAGCAGAAGTTCTTTACAGGCTTGTTACGGTAGGCACCCACTAACGCCCTATTCCTTTATCCAGAGAAGATGCCTTCAGGGTGGTTCTCACTCACCCTGCTTTGATATTGTCACTCACTGAGCCTCCCAACCCACCCGACATCCTGTTGCTAGGAAGGGTTGAGCAGAGGCTGGCCTGGTAGAGACTTGTCTGTTCCTTGAAGGAGAGACCTGGTAGCTGACTCTCCGTCTAGCCCATGTCCTTCTGGCTTGGATGCCACTAGCTGTGTGTGTGAGTATGCGTGTGTGTATGTGTGTGCATGTGTGAATGTGAGTGAGTGCTTCTGGGGAGCAGGCCTCCAGTTCACCTGAAGCGGTCGGTTGCCTCTGTACGTGTCATACCAGCATTGCACCAGCAGGCACATCTCACCGGTGGGGCAAGGCCGGCAGCACAGAATGCAGAGCTCACTGCTGGGCAAGGGTTTTCATGCGCGTTCTTCCTCAGTACTTTGTGTAACGCCTTCTGGCACTGTGGCACTTCTGGCCGCAAGGAGAGAGTTTTAAAGTCAATTCCAGTTTGATTTCTCCATGTTTTGCAACCAAAGTAGGTTATGTGCTCAGCAATACGGTCTTACCATCTACCTATGATGGGCATAGGCATCCAAGGGCACTGTCAGGAACACCGCATGTTGTTTTAGAGCACCCTGGAGACATGCTGGTTCTTAACATCCCCTTGGCTCCTCATTGCCATTCAGTAAGGGTGGAGGGGGCATGTGGCTTGTGATCAGAGCAGGTCAGCTAGAGCCTGGTTCTTAGCACAAGAACCAGGTGCCAACTTTGTCCCTCAAAGTAGAAGAGTTTTGCATCATTGCAGTGGGGCTGTGGTAGGCCTAGACAGAATACTCCTTAACTTGGCCTGACCCTGAATGCTCTCTGCAGCTCATAAACCCTTCTCTGAGTTGTCCACAGGGCTAAGATCAGAGCAGCAGTCACTGCCTGTGACTGGATGTGAATCCATACAGATTCAGTGTGAGGACCAAGGGACAAGTGACAACCTCTGTGCCACCTCCTTGCTTTGCAGTAAGGGTGGGCCATGAAGTCAGCCAACACTTGTTCCATGTGTGAGTTTGGGAACTCCCTCTGAGGCCAGGCAGAGACAAGCCATGTGGCTAGGTCCAGACTCCCACTTTCAGAAACTACCACCTTGGCTCCTGGACCTGACCATTCTTTCTCCAGCACTCTCACAACTAAGAATGGAGGAGGGCAGTGGTGGCACACGCCTTTAATCCCAGCACTTGGGAGGCAGAGGCAGGTGGATTTCCGAGTTCAAGGCCAGCCTGGTCTACAGAGTGAGTTCCAGGACAGCCAGGGCTACACAGAGAAACCCTGTCTCAAAAAACCAAAAAACCAAAAAACCAAAAAAAAAAAAAAAGAATGGAGGAAAGATTTGAAGGAAGCAAGCACATGATGAGTGCTTTCTCAAAGAGTGCCCAGCCTACCTTGACAAGCCAAGCCAAGTACGGGTGAGTTGGTGAGCTCAGCACTAGGGACCTGTTGGGGACAGCTTGTGCATATACCTAGAGCAGTGCCATGCTGGGTCAGTGCCAGATTCTCAGAATCTCTGGGACAGAGCTTCCCAGACGTCAGACCTGCAGAAGACTCACTCACACCTTGACCCTCGCCACATGGTGCGGGGTCTGCTTGGTGCCCTTAGTTACCAGAGTTCTAGTCAGCACAGAGAGCAGCTGGGAGAGAGGGAGGGGAGGGAGCAAGGCTCAGAGAGCAAGCGGGGAGGAAGAGCAGCAGAGGGAAGAAAAGAGTGTGATGCTGGGAAGACAGATTGATAACAATTGCCCTACAATTAACTTCTGTTGACATTATTTTTAAAAATCTGTAATTTTACAGTTGCAGAGAAAATACAAGAACAATACAAGATTCTTTCTGTTTCTGTTTCTCTCTCTGTTGTCTCTCTCCTTACATACATACACATGCGCACACACACAGGGGGAGAGAGAGAGAGAGAGAGAGAGAGAGAGAGAGAGAGAGAGAGCACATTTTTCTGAACCATTAGAGTATAAATGGGAGCCCTCTGTCCTCAGACACCCCTGTGCTCAGGGCCTGAGAACAAGGGCAATTTCCCATATAATCGTCATGAACGTGTCAAATCAGTTGATAACAGTTTTCATTGCTATATGCTATATCCATATGTGTTGAATTTGGGGCCAACTGTGGCTACTACAGCACTATTTTCCCGAGGTTAGGAAATAACATTGCAGCGTTACCATTTCGGCTAATCCATGTTTATTTTTAGTCTCCTTTATTCTATAGCACTCATCAGCCTCCCTCTGGGTTTCTTGTCCTGAGTAGGTTGAGGAGCTGTAAACTAGTTATTCTGGATTGTGTTCTATTTGAGTTCATTCCGCCTTCCTCAAGATGGCATCTGGGGCACTCCTCTGGCAGGTACACACCCGGGAGGAGCTCTCTCTCTCTCTCTCTCTCTCTCTCTCTCTCTCTCTCTCTCTCTTTCTCACCAAGAGAAGCAGATATTGTCTTTTCATGAAATGGAAGGAGAATCCCTTTATGTTTTCCTATGTGTTTAGTCTCCCAGCACTCTTCACTTCTTCCCGCAGATGGGAAATTCCATCTGAAAGAATATATATGTTCATCCTGACAAACCTTCCAACATTTTTCATACCGCAGGTGATGAATTCCCTCAATTTGCATGTATCTGAAAATATCTTTTCTCACTTTCATTCCGAGAAATATTTTCACTGTATTTAGAATTCCAGATCAACAATGTTATGCTTTCTGTCTCCTGTCTTGTCTAATAAGAAACTAGACATCATCTGTGCTATTATTCTCACACATGCAATGCGTCCCATCTGAAGGATGGGGTTGGCTTGTAATCTTTGGTTCTCAGTAGTCTGATTCTAACACACTGTCCTAGGGAATATGTCTGTTGCTGTAACAAAACACTGACCAAAAAGAACTTGGGTGAGGAAAGGGTTTATTTCAGCTCATACCTCCAAATCATACTCCATGGTCACAGGAAGCCAGGGCAGGATCTCAAGGCAGGAAGTGAAGCAGAGAGCATGGAGGAGTGCTGCACACTAGCTTGCTTGCTCTGGCGCTGCATACTGGCTTGCTCTGGCTTGCTCAGCCTCTTCCCTTATCATTCCCTGTCTGCCTCCCTGCACCCATGACTCCTAAGGACTGAGGCTGCAGCTGGGGGCTTAAGATATGTGGAGCCCAAGCCTTAGCCCTGGGCTTGCTAGAGTCCGGTGCTCCGACTGGCTGAGGAGGAGCTGCAAGGCAGAGGAGTGAGTGCTCACTGAATGAGTGCTGGCAATGGGGCGACAGTGGTGAGGGCAGCTGTTGCTAACAAAGTGCTGTGCAGAACATGATGCGAGCAGCCATCTTGATACACCCATTCTTAATGGATGCAGAGTCAAAGAACTCTTCAGAATCCTGACAGAGGGAGACACAGGGCTCTAGGCACTGGCTACCAGGCACACCAACACTGTGTGAGAGCTGCTCCCCCAGGACCATGGGGCTTTCAGCCTCAGCCCCAGCCCCAGTACAGGCTCCTGAGCAGTGTAGATGCTGGAGGTCTTTTCAGCCTCTGAGACTCCTTAGGGGTGACTTGCTGCATGCTGGTAGATATCAGGATGGCTGCGTGCAGGGACTAAGGTCTTCTGTGAAATTCTAGAAGTCCATATTGGAGTTTAGAGGAAATCTGTGTCTGGACAGAGTACAGTGATGTGGAACCCCTCCTTTATGTGTGTTTAAGTCTCTACTCCATTTGGACAACTGAGGCAAAAGTCACCCAGGCATCCAGCAGCTGGAGACCTAGTGTGGCATGGGAAAAGCTTGACTGAGGTTGGCTGCTACACTGCAGTGGCTGAGTCTAGCATCTTGTGTACCTTCTCCGGCACTGTGTTCTCAGGACAAAGCACCCCTAACCTAGGGTTCTTTACCATGCTCCATTTGTTCTCATTCCCAGTGGCAACTGTGTCCCATGATCTCAGCTTACTGCACCGTGCAGGCTGCAAGACCAAGACTCAATGAGGACTCAGGCACCAGACCATTGGAACTCTGTGGGGCTGGAGACAAGATTTGAACCCGTATCCCTTTGGCTCCCAAACTTGGTGGTGAGGCTGCTAACTGCCCTGGGGATCATCACATGTGGGCTTTGTTCTGGTCTTGCTCATTAGCACTGGTATCTTAGCTATCTTGTTTTCCCTGAGCCTTCTCCAGAGGCCTGTCTTCCTTCTGCTATTATGTAGGTGTCCTGGCTGGAGAAGGACCCATAACTCCAGATGGCTCCCAGTGACAGTGCTTGATGCTCTAAAGCAAGGGAGCACCTCTAAAGCAAGGGAGCATCTCAGGCCTGTGGAGCAGCAGCTTTTTTCTGACCTGCATGCATATACAAGCATGCACATTTGTTTACAAGACATGCATTCACACAGCCATACATGCATATACGCCACACACGTGCATGCATACACTTAAGTACACATACCCATATCCATGCGTGTGTAGGTGTACACTCGTGTGGTGCATGACATACACATATAAGCACAAATACATTACATACATCTGCATGCGCATGCACACAGGCAGAGTTTGTTAGCTGTTGTCTGTCCCATGCTGTCTTTCTGTCCTCTCAGTTGATCAGAAACAGCTTTCAGTGTTCTTGCTACAAGAACCATGGGGAAAAGGCCCACTCTAGACCTTTGATTGCCCTTGGTTGACACACTAGCCTGATCACCGTTGTCCAGCCTCACTTCCTTGTCTTGGTGCTCCTTACTCCTCTACTTGGAGCTCCAGAGTTCTGCTCATCCCACAAGGGCATCTCTCCTTTACATGGGCTTCCTGTCTCCATGGCTACCTGTCTCCATGGCTACTAGCATGGACTCTCTCCCTGTATCCTGCTCCCCGGGGGACCTGGATCTCCTCCACTTCTCCAACACCTCCCTATCACATCTCACACTTAGGGACACTTCTCTGTCTCTCAGAAATAACAGCTCACCCTATTTTGACCTTGGTGTGACCTGTGTGAGACGCCCTTCCCAGTATTGTGTGCCCTGGGCTTACTCCCCACTTTTTTTTTTAACCAGGGGTTTTGAGCCCCAGTGACCACATGTGTACCTACATGCATCCACATATATGCACATATACTCATACAAGGATATGTAGAGGCCTCACTTAGCCTCTCCTGATAAGTCCTATCTCGTCTACAGTCCTTACATTAGGCCCTTTGGAGTCCTTGCTTCTGAATGTCCTTCCACTCATCCTCAGTCTTGAACGCTCTGACATTGACCTTGGACTAAGTGGCTTGTAGCACACATGGCTCCAGCTGCTCTGGAAGCTGGGAGGGAAGCTAAGAGGTTTGTAAGGCCTGCAGTCCTCTGCCTGGCGGGGTCCACTGCCTGCTTCCTAGCTTGCTCCTCCTCACTGAAGGCCTCACGTAGAGAAAGGGGTTGGAGCTCGCTGGAGACCACCTCACCTTCCAGAGCATCAACTTCTAACACCAGCTTGCTGGGGGAAAGTTTCTCCCACACAGGCTTGGGGCTTCTGGCATCTGTAGCTGGAACATACACTGAGTGTCACAGGCGCGGAGTCTCGGTTGGGGACTCTGGAAGTGGCCGGGCAGTGATGGCGCACGCCTAAAGGTGCCTATTAGTGTAGTGTGTCCACTCATCCTGAGGAAACAGGGAGATGGAGGATCCCCAGTGAGTCCAAGGCAGCCAGCAGGTGGCCAGGGGGAAGACTCTTTGTTCTCAGGAACACGCCCAGCCACAGTGCAGTCAGGAGGCCCAGCATTCTGTTGGAAACAACAAAATCTCTGAAATATTTCATTTTCTAACAGCTGTTTCTTCCACAGTTTTGAAACCTGTCTGGATGCAGAGCACCAGCCCCTTCCCTGGGCTGAGAATGTCAGAGCCCATTGATCGGGGTTAAAAAATGCCAGGAGGAGAGCCCCTGATTGAGAAGCAGGCCTGATCAGCATCTCAATGGTTCCCTACATTGATTTTGGATACTAGGGTCCCTGATAAAGTGGAAATTTACAGTTTCACTGTCGAAACTCCTTCCTGACTCCATCATCTACTCAACAGATGGCACGTCTTCAGGGTAGCTTTAATAACCCCCAAAATTAAATTAGTGAAAAATGGGAAATGCTTGTAATATTAAAAGTCATCCATGGCCTTAGGAAGCAGGTAAATTTTCATCCACGGAGCAGAGTGAATATGGAAAGAAGCTGGAGATGAGGTGACTGCAGCAAAATGAAGATGCTTGCTTCTTCCTGCCCCCTACCAGCTTCTGCCAGTTCCTGCTTGCCTGTCTGCCCATGCCTGTCCCACGCTGGACACCATACTAGCAGGACTCTGAGCAGTGAGTGGTCATGGAAGTGTTGCTTCCTGTGATAGAAATCTTCCTAGTGACTCTCAAAGCTCCTGGTGTGTAGACCAAGCCCCCCTGGTGGAAAGAAAGCGATGTGACCACTTTTGTGCACACACAGCTCAGCTGGTCAACTGGGTGGCACAACATATTGCCCAGATGTTAGAGGATGAGGTAGGGAGACTCCAGTTCCATCCTGTGAGACGGAGCTAGAATTACAGACTGGGAAGGGTCCACTTGACCTAGGCCCATGTCTCTTGGGAGTTCAAATCTGGCTTGTTTTCCTGTCCACTTGGGTCCAGGAGCTGAGCTCAAGCCAGACTGGAACCACATGGACCTGAGCTCACATGCACAGGGCACTTCAGGGATCACCATCAATTCTCCTGAGACCTGGTCACATGCTTACATCCAACCACCTGCTGTGCCTCCAGAAGCTCCTCCCACAGAACAGCATCTGCTCTCTTGCCAGCTTGGAGATCACTGGATAAAGGCAGGTCACCACAGATGCAGATGCTGCACCTCCCTTGCAGAGCTTAGAGTTCCCACCGTTATGTGGTGCGTTGCCTGAAACTTTTGAGGACGGCACACATGCTTTATGTACACTAGGTTTGAGAGCTGCATGTCCTCTCCACAGATGGTTTTTATTATCACAGACTCCTCCCTCCTTTGTTCATCTAGCTAGTGTGGGACTTAGAGCCTGCTCTGTGTAAGCCAGCGAACTCATCCTAAAACTAGACCAAGGGTTAGGGAGGTGGCTCAGTCAGTAAAATGCTTGCCGGCCAAGCATAAGAGCATGAGTTCTATTCCCCAGAACCTATGGTAAAAGCTGAGCATGGTGGCAGTGAAGGATTGGAAACAGGGTCCCATGTCTTGTTGCTGAGCTAGCTGCCCAAATTCCACCCACCTGGATTGGCCTGCCTTGGGTTTTCTCCATGCATGAGAAAGGAGTGCCTGCTCTGTCTGCAGAAGCTCTTGGCTTACCAAGGAGAGCAAACCCAGCAGACTAGAGCTAAGGAAGAAGGTAGCTATGGCTCCCCATTTCACTGCCCTTCGAGAAGCCACCTCCACCACTGTGTCCTGCTGGGACCTGCAGAAGGACCTCAGGAGGGGAGCTTCAGACAGACTGATAGGGGTTCCTTGCTTTCTCCTTAGCTGTCTAAATACTGCCTGCTTCTTTCAAGATCCACCCAGCTGTGACTGAGACACTGTTCCCACACCGGAGGACAACATGGAAATCAGCTCTGTTCCCCACATGGAAGGTATTTACTCATTCTGTGATGACGATGAAGATAGGCAGCTTTTGGCTAAGCCAGACTCCTCGTTCTCCTCATCCACGGACCTGATTCCTCACCCACACTGTTATGATCCCTGTCAGCAGATTTCCACTGTGAGTTCAGGGGGACAGACCATGTTTAACCAGATTGGTGTCCACACAGTATCTCTCTCCTCTATGGCCCTTTTTAGAAGTTCAGAGAGATTTTTAGCTTCCTTCATCTGCCCTTCTATCTGAGACGGTTTTCTCTGTCACACACAGGAGTCCCTGGTTGAGATAGAGGGCACCTGGACACAGGTGTGCTCTGCCATTGCCCCACTGTATGAATGCTGTAGTCGGGCTGTGCACTCAGGGTACCAGATTCACTTGCATAAGCCTGAGCAAAAGAGGAGATGCCTTCTGCTCATAGTGAGATGAATTCAGCAGGCTGGCACGGCAGCCTGGGATGCACACCGGAGTCCTCATAGTGGACCAGAGACCAACAAGGCTTGTTCTGCATGAAACACAGCAGAATGGATCAAACTCAGAGAGGCCTGCTTGCTTTCTGAGAGGCGTTAGGGGCCACCTGGTTCCAGACACGGATGGTGGGATCTAGTGCTGACCTGACTTCTCTGTGATTCTCTTGGCTCTGCCTTTGCCATTGGGCTGGCTGTCTTCTGTGTGGCAGCAGGGCAGCTGGGAACCACCCTTCGACCTCATGTTCCTCCCTTTTCATTGTAGGAAACTTGAAGTCCCCCAAACACCCCAAGACCAAGTTCTCAGCACAGAGAAGATTTATTTGCCCAAGAGGGAAAGAGGGCAGGGAAAAGGAGACAAAGACTGGAGATGGGGGATAAGGGAGAAGGGGAAGGGAACAAGGGAGAGGAGGAAGGATATTTGTCTCGGAGGGACAAAGGACTGCCTTTGGATGGAGAGGAGACAGATGCAGCACATAGGAAAATGGTGGTTTATAAAGGGAAAAGGGAGAAAGCCCATGTTAGGATGAGTTGATTGGTTCTGATTGGGAATGTTGATTAGGGCATCAAAAGGGAGCTTTGATTGCTGAACTTCAGTACTTTGGTAGCCGGACCTTGGTAGTCAGCCTCAGGGGAAGGAAGTGGCCAAATGAGGGAATAAGGTCTTGTCTGTTATTATGGCTAGCTTTAGGAATATACTAGTTTTTAGTGAGGGAGAAGAAAAGGGGTAAAAGGGTATAAAACCTGTCTGCAGTGTTTGCCATGCTCCAGCCCGTGTTTCCTGTGGCTCTGGCCTGTGTTTGCCAGGCTGGAGCCTGTTAGAACTCATTCACTCATTTAGGAAAACCAAGGACAATATCATGTTACGTCTTACCCCAGACAACCTTTAGCTTTAAGATTCACTCTGCTTCCCAGCTGTGTGCAGGGGGGAAGGAGGGGTATTGGTCCCAGCCTTGCCTTTCTTTGTAGTCCTGGTGTGCCGTGGTAAGGGGAGAACAGACCCAGCAGCCTCTGCTTCTAAAGTCCTTAGCTCTTTCTCAACTTCTGTATTTCTTCATGGAAATTCAGGGTGCAGGCTCCCTCTATGATAACAGACAAACAAAAAACTTGTTGCATTTAGAAATGCTAGGAGCATCATTCTTGACCCTTTCTTTGTGTACCAGAATCAGCAAGACATCCGATCAGGATGTCCTTGTCTCTTGCCGCCCAATTCACATTTGCTTGTTGTTGTTTGTGGGAGGGCAAGTCCTTGCTGAGATGAACCCTGTACGTCTTTCAGACTGGCACTGATCCATAAATTCACTGGACCTACTAGCATATGGGCTGAGGACTCAGAGCATCCAGGTCCCTTGCTATGGTCTGCTCAGTCTGTGGTGGTTGGAGGCTGCTGGGCATCCTTGGATATTGCTGATCTCCAGGCAACTTTATTTGTGATGGGGAGTGCCAGCAGGAGGTCCTTGATTGGTCCAAGATTTCATTCCAAGAACTACATTCTTCTAGGTCCCTCTCTAGAGCCATAAAACATCTCCATTGGTCGTGTGTGCTCAGAGGGACACAGACTTTCCAGAACTTGTCATGACTGCTAGCATGGCTTCTGTGAGATGATTTAGCTCACAAAGTCCTGCCCTACTGTCCCTCTTGCTAATAAAGGGGCTCAGCTGCCACCCACCACTGGGCTAAGAGAATTCTGCATTGCTGTCCTGGGTCAGGGCCTTGATTCTGCCCCGTGAAGGATGGGATATGGAGGTCCTAGTACCTGCCACTGGCCATGACGTGCTGAGCTTGTGTGAGGTGATGTTCTTGAAGGATCCTTGTTACTTGTGATGATCACTGAGCCCCTTCCCTGTTTTTAAGCAACCAGTGCCAGCCTTTTTCTTCCGCTTGTGTGGCTGAAGTTGTAGGTTAGTTGGGCCCACCTTCCTTGCTGGAAGTCTTCCATTATCCAGGGGCAGACCTCAGCTGGAAGTTCAGACCCTGGCAGCAGGAAGAGAGGGCAGAAGGAGCCCATTTTGACTCTGCAGATCCCAGGAGAACATAGTACTCACAACCACAGATGCTGGTGACAGTTGGAGAGCCCACAGTGTCCTTTCTCATAAGGAGTCCTCCCCTCCTGGGCCCTGGCCACCTTATCCCACCCCCATTTCTAAGCAGCCAGGGACACTGCCTTTATTTAGATAATATCTCTTGGAACTCCCAAAGGGTTCATGACAGAGTGCAAGTTGCTAGTTGCTATCCTGCTGGGTAGCTTGGCTCCTACCAAAGTGATAGGGTATTTACCCCAGGCCTTAGCAGATGTTCTGGAGCCTCTAGGCAAAGCTGTGTCAGCCCCAGCCCTGCACAACAAACAAGGCTTTCCAGAAGAGCAGAGCTAGCCTCCTCCCACCTTCACCTACCATCACCATCAGCCAGGGATATATTGTGACATAGCTAACACCCCACAGACAGCCACATGAAAACACTCATTAGCATGTTACAGAAGTTTCATCTTGTCATGCTGCGAGTCTGCTGTCTTCATCCCTACCCAGGCAAGTGGGGACTAACACAAGGATGTGCTGCAGGTTAGCCAGGGAACCAGGACTCAGTGGTCACCTCATACCCTTGCTCACATGGTAGAAGCCAGAGCTTGGTGCGTTTGTCTGTCCAGAGCCACAAGAGTGTTAAGGGGCCTTTTGGAAGATGCCCTAACTAGCCAGCCCTTGTTGAAAGGCACAGAGGCCAGCCAGCCTGGTGGCTGGAATGCAGTCCTGCCCCAGCTCCAGTGTGCATAGTGTTCCAGAGATGTGTGTGAGATGTGACATCTTCAGGTCACACGCCATGTGCTGAGAAGCAAGGACTCAGAAGCCATCCTACGCCTAGGACATGGAAATGGGAACAAAATATTCTACAGAAATGAGCAGGGCCATGTGTCTCTTGGCTGGGCCAGGGTCCAGTGGACTTTCCTACCCTACTGTGTAGACCCATCTAGGCTGAGTGTCCAGAGGGTCTCTACAGGAAAGGATAAAGAACTCACCCTGGAGAAGCATCAAAAGTCCTCCAGGCACAACTTTCTCATTCCATGGAATCAAACACTAAGATGATGCTTCTGCCTCTATATGCAGCTGATTCTGCCATGTGATTTAACCAGCATGCCACATCCAACCATCAGCAATGGCTCCACTCCCCAGTGTCAGTCAGGGCTTAGGTCTAACTAGATAGAAGCAGGATTATCCTTGGTATGAGATAGGTTACCCCCTGAAGGATGAATTGACACGTGGGAGGCCTGGGTTTTGCATGTACTCTTGGCCAAGCTCCCCTTAACCAAAGGGGAAATGGGTGAGGCGGGGGGAGTCTGAGAAGGGAAGGGATGCCTCCTGGGCAGAGTCCACATCCCAATGCCTCTGCCCAGCTAAGGATTGCTGGTTGCTTAATTCCAATTGTGCCACCTGACAGGGGCCAAGGCTCTACATCCACACCTGGGGTCCTTATCACAGGCTCCTTGCTGGCCAGTCCCTCATATCTTCCCTTTCTCACAAGCCTCCACAGGTTACTGAGCCAGCTAGAGATACCAGTGAACAGAGAAGGCCCAGCGTCTGCCCTGCTCCCCTCACCCAGACAAATGGGCTGCCTCCTGGCAGGAACAACAGATTTGTCTCCTGCTGAGTACCACACACAAACCCATTTCATCCAGGTACTGAGATCCATCTCCTCTATCTCCTAAATTTATAGATGGCTGCTATGCGTGCCCTCCAGAGAAGATGCGTTAGAGACGATAAAGACGGCGCCAGCTCCAGACAAATACTGGCTTGTGATTTAAAGCAAAAATGTAGGCTTGTAGGCAGATATGCCAGGAAGGTGGCAGAGCCCAGTGAAAGATGCTTTGGCCTATTGGACCGTCATGGCTCCCCAGTTCACTGTCTGGCTTCTTGGGTCTACACTGTGGCCTCTTGTTACAGGTGGCTAAAGACTCCCAGGGGAAGCTTGTAAAAAAAAACCCCCGAGGTGTGAAGCCTAGCTTTCTTGGGGGGAGGGGGAGCTCTAGGCCTTTGGAGTCTGTATCCAGCATGCAGGAACCTCTGTCTCTCAGCTTCCCTGGATAGTTGATTATGACTAAGCAAGAGTAACAACCCTGCCTAGCTGCCCAGCACTTGATACAGCTCTTCTCGGGGATTGACATTTGAAGGACTCCTGCATTTCTGAACTGCCCTCCCTGGAATGCAAGTACCCATCTCTTCCTCGATATTCCCACAGGAAACTCCATGCTTCCACTAGAATTTGGGATTTATCCTTTCTCCCTTCTGCCCAGACCACTCAGAACTCACACCAGAGCCTCCGGAGGTGTTTGCCCTCTGCTTACTCCGCAAAGCTTCTGATGCATAGGTTAGTCCTTAGACCACCGTCACCATGCCACCCTGGCTCTCCAGAGGAGGTCCCCCAGAGAGAACAGGGAGAGCAGCTCCCTCTGGCCTGTAGGAGACAGTAGGACAATGCCTCATCTGCCCTGGAGCACCTCACCCCAAGCATGCTCCCTGCAACCCTGGCCTCTCAGTCCTTTCCCAGAGATGACTGCCCTTCAGTGCTTAACTGAGTTATAGGAAAGTTGCCCTGAGTTCTGGGGAATGGTCTACTGAAGCCAGAATAGTGCAGTGTGACAAAGTTTGAGTACCAGGGTCTTCCATTTATTTTGAGACATACAGAAGTTGTTCTGCACAGCACAGAGGGGCAAGCCTATATGCCATCTCTCCCAGAGGACTGAAGTGGCTCATGTTTTGCTACTTGGAACAAGCTAATCATTGGCCTGCTTAAAATCCTCTCCAGGCTTACAGTGGGCCTGGGCAGAGAGAGCACATGTCACAAAGCAGCTCATCTGTCTGCTTCTCCCAAATCTACACCTCACTCTTGTCATATAGAAGTCAGTGTCTCTGTTGGTGTGTGTTACCATGCATGTGTATACAGTGTGCATGTAATGGGGGGAGGAGTGTAGGCCAGAAGATGACACTAGTGTCTTCCTCGATCTCTTGCTGCCCTATTTGAGACAGGGTCTCTCAAAGAGTCTGGAGCTTATTGAATTGGCTACACTGCCTGATCAATAAACTCCAGGAATGCTCCCATCTCCCTGTTCCCACCTGAGAACATGGGTTACAGACATATACAGCTGTTGAACAGAACCATATGTCCCCTGGGGGAAGGCCAGGCCAGAGATCAAGAGAGAGGCCCTTAAGTCATAACTTCCCATTTTAAAAATGTCTGGGTGGAGATGTGATTCAGTTGGTGTGGAGCCTAGCATTCAGGAAGCCCTGGGTTCCATCCCAGCTTCCCATGCCTGCCATGGCTCACATGTGGGAGTCAAAGGACAACCCAAGGAACTTGTGAGGATTGAACTCAGGTTGTCAGGCTGGGCAGCAAGCACCTTGTACCTGTTAAGCTATCTCACCAGTTACTGTCACAGAGTAAAATGTATTCTTACCTTACCGCACAGTCTTCTCAAGTAGCCTCATGTAGATGCCCTTTGGCTTCTGAGCACATTTATAGGCAGACATACCATACATTCTGGCTGTAATCTTTGTAGATTCCCTGACCACAGGGCTGCCGGAAGATACTGCTGCCCAGTATTGCAAGTTAGGGTCAGACTGCAAGGTACCATGCGTGGGAAAGGTCAAAAATGCACACTTTGAAGTGTATTTTCTGAGCTCGTATGACTTTTATACCATTCTAAAGCTGAGTACTTGTGCTCGTGAGTCCAAGTGACATGGAGGTGTCATTACAGTGCCATGGGCAGTGTTAGACTCTCATTGCCTTGTGTCCTATGCCCCCCCCCCCCCCCCCCCCCCCTCCACACTGGCATGCTTCCATTTTCCATACACTGTACACCCCACAAGCCACTAAGGGAAATTTTGCTGGAAATAGACAGTTGCATTTTAAAGAGATCAAAGGCATAGACGAATGTGTACGTAGCTTTGTATCCACAGCTTTTGGTCAGAAACCTTTAACCCAGACAAGATCTGTTCTTTGCACCATTTCCCCTCTACCTACTGGACTCCCCTCTGCACACCTGCAATCACTCTTACAATTACAAGTGTCTGCCCAACACTGTGAGCACCTCTCAGCTGCCTGCAGGGGCTTTCTCTCACAATGCTGGGGAGCTGTCCTTCCGTGTTCTTCCAGCTTGTCTGCTTTCCAGCGATGTCCAATGTCCTCATACCTGTTCCTCTGTGTGCCCCAGCAGTGTGCAGCTTTTGCCGTGGACTGGTGGCAGTTTGTGCAAGCTGTGCTTTGGTGTCGTTTTCTCTGTTAATCTATCTAAGACCTTGGTGAGGTTTTAAGCTTAGCTGGGGTTACAGTTTCATCTGATATCTTTTTCAGTCATTTCTTCAAATAGAATTTTCTCCATTCCATTTGTTCTGAGACCCAAGGCCTGAGAGTATTAGATGTTGGTGAGTTAGGTCACAGACTTGAGTGCTTGTTTTCTGGGCTGTGTTTTGAATGATGGATCCCAGCAATGTCTGAGAGTTCACTGATTCTAGTCCAGCTCTACCACTGAGTTACACAGCCAGCTGTCCCCCACCCTACATTCCCTCGTTCTTGTTCTGCTTTGTAACACATGGCTAAGTGTTAACAGTCATGTGTAGCTTTTTTTTTTCAAATTTTATTTATTTATTTATTTATTTATTTATTTATTTATTTTTTGTTTTTTCGAGACAGGGTTTCTCTGTGTAGCCCTGGCTGTCCTGGAACTCACTCTGTAGACCAGGCTGGCCTCGAACTCAGAAATCTGCCTGCCTCTGCCTCCCAAGTGCTGGGATTAAAGGTGTGCCCCACCACTGCCCGACCTCAAACTTTATTTTTAATGATGGTTCTTAAACCCTTTAACCCCTTCTAGCCCACCACCCACCAGAGGTGGCAGGGGGTAGGGAGGAAAGGATACAGGGAAGTGGGCCTATTTAGAGATGTTTCTTTAGAACAAATCCCGTCTGCATTGTCAGGAAATCAGTAGTAGTTCAGTTCATAGGTCAGCAGCGGCAGCTCAATCCACTCGTAAACACGTCACAGATACATCAGCAGTCCAGTCTGGTTGGGATAATAACAGTGTTGACAAGACCTAGCAGGAACAGCCAGGCCTCAACTGAATCGACCCGACTCAACAGAAGAGATTTGGATCAACAGGGACACCAGGAGAAGTTCTCAGCTGTGCCTCTCTCACTGAAGTGAAGATCAAAAAAGACTCAAAACTAACAAGCATTGTACAGCTAGCTCTATCAGTAGGTTAGCCAAGTCTCTATCACTGTCCACTTTCCTATTTATCCTCCCTCCAAACAGCGCATGTCCTCCACGGGTCTTGCCTTACCACGTGTCTTGTCTTAGTAAAACTTCACATGAGTCTGTATCAGGTGAGATCACTCTGCCAATCAGCCTGGGTCCACCGAAGTGACAAGAAGCTGTAACACAGCACCAGAAGTTTTTTGATGTGTTTCTCTCTATGGCCTCCTGACAAAAGGAGCTCAACTATGCACTGCAAGGCACACCAATACATGTGTGTTGTTAGTGAAGAATTCTTCATCACGTGTCCTTTCACATGCTTGCTTTAGCAGAACATCCTCTCCTGTGTCTGCTTCAGTGAAACGTTCCTTCACGAGTTTGTCCTGACAAAACACCATTCAACACAACTGACTTTCCATTAAGTTTCCACATTATTCATGTTTCCTTTTCAATCAAGTTATATGAGTGCACTATAGACCTTTGAAATATTTGTTAATTTTTTTTGCATTTACTTATCTATTATGGGGTGTGTGTATGTGTGCTCGTGCACATGTCTATGTGTGCCAGAAAGTGTGTGTGTGTGTGTGTGTGTGTGTGTGTGTGTGTGCGTGCGCACACGTGAGCATGTGTGTGCATGTGTGCGTGTGTGGTGTGCCACAGTGTACATGTGTGGTGGTCAGATGACAACTTTCAGTCAGTCCTCTCCTTCTACATTTGGGACCTGGAGATCAAACTCAGAACCCCAGGCTTGACAGCAAGCAGTGCTATCCATAGAGACATCCTGCCAGCTTGAAGTCTTTCTTGAAGCATTTTAAAGTGGATATAGGGTAAATGGCATCCCCACTCTAGGACTGGATGCTTTGCCTGGTGCTAGGTGCCTAAACTGTGGAGACTTCTATTGTTCTCCTCTGTGGGAACTGGGCACTACATGGGCTGTGATTTCCAGTGTTCTGCCCGGACCTTATACTGTGTGGACACAGGTGCTGACAGGTAGCCACCCAGGGACCTGGGGTACCTGACAGGACTTTGGAAAGGGTTCTGAGTATTCTTTATGCTCACATGCCATCCTTACCATCCATCTACCCTCATTTATTCATTATTTGCCACTGGGTAATCTCCTCTGTTCCCTGAAACTCACCACAGCACTGACTGAAGTGGAAACTTAGGGTTCTTTGGAAAGTTAGTTGGATGGTGTTTTGTTGGGGCAAACATGTGAAGGAACATTTAGCTGAAGCAGATATAGGAGAAAGGATGTCCTGCTAAAGCAAGCACGTGGAATAACACATGATGAAGGATTCTTTGCTAACGACATGCACGTATTGGTCCACGTTACACTGCATGGTTGAGCTGCATTTGTTGGGAATCCATAGAGAGAAATGCACAGAAAAATTTATAGTGGTGTGCTGCAGTTTCTTGCCATGTCTGTGGACTCAGGCTGATTGGCAGAGTGATGTCAGCTGAGAGAAGACACGTGGAGGACGTGTGATGTTTGGAGGGTATAAATAAGACTTGATGGACAGCGATGGGTGCTGAATTTGAGTTGTTTATAGAGCTAGCTGTGCGATGCTTGTGGGTCTTGCATCTACAGCTGAGAACTTCTCCTAATGTCCCTCTGGGTTCCTCCTGCTGACTTGAGCCTGGGCTAAGGCCTAGCTGTCTCTGCTAGGTAGTGCCACCACTGCTGATTCCTATTTGTTATCCCAACTTTACCAAACTGGACTGCTGGTGCATCTGTGAAGTGTTTGTGAGTGGATTGAGCTGCTGCTCCCTGCTAACCTGTGAACGGAACTGCTCATTTCCAGACAACACAGACAGGAGTTGCTCCAAAGAACCTTTCTAAACAGGTCCACTTCCCCCGTATCCTTTCTTTTCCACTACCTCTGGTGGGTGGTGGGCTACAAAGGAGGTTAAAGTGTTTAAGAACCATCATTTAAAATGAGCTTTAAAAAGTACAGTTACAGCCTGAGGTGCAGCTGAGGTGTCCTGTCCTGTTACAGCAAGTATGTAAGCCATGGAAACCAGAAAGTATCTCATCCAATCTTCATTCTAGATACATGGGGACACTGAAGCACCCGGAGGGATGGTGTAGGTCTGTGGTCTCATCACGAGTCTGCAGCAAACCCGTACCTTCCCTCGCAGGAGCCTCTCTCCTGCCCAGGTAGATTCTGAGATGGTTTATCTTCCTGCCTCTGTAGAATCCCTGAGACTGGGCCATTTGTGAAGAGCAGAGACTTGTCCTCTGCCAGCTCTGAAGACTTTAAGACTGAGGGCAAAGCAGCAGCAGGTTTTATGTCTGGGACAGGGCTGATCTCTGCCTCGGGCTCCTTTAGGGGCTGAATGTTGTATTCCCACAAGGCAGAAATTGGAAATGCGGAAAGGGACAGCTTAACAAGGCTTTTACAGTGGCTCATCCTGTCCTAGGGACAGAGACCTGTGACTCTTCCTAGACATACTTCCAAGTCAAGTGCTATGTGACCTCAGGACTGTTTCTGCTAGGCAGAGTAACTAGTATAGACCTCCCTGCATATCCAGCTGCCCAGGGACCTTACCTCTGTGGGGCTTGGGGCCAGTTGTGGGCAGGGACCTCAGACCTGTCCCTTCAATTAGACTTGGCATTCATGTTTCATAGGATCCAGGAGGAATCTGCTGAGCTCTGTCTGATAGGAGACCAGACCAGGAGATGGGAGTTGGGAGCAAGTTCCCACAGAAATCTTAACATCCCAGATGTTGAGCACATTGAATCTATGCACCCTAGCACAGATTCCTTACCTGAGAAGGAGCGGCCTGGGATGCTGCTCCAGGCCTCCCACAAAGATGGTTCTTATAGGAGTCAGGTATTGGTCCCTGTTTAGGCTTGGGGGCCAAGGACTACCTCAAGGGGTGGCATCTGTGTTGAATGAACAGGGGCACCTATGTCTAGGGTCCTGAGAGTCCTGTCTTCTCCTCCCAGAAACCAACACACATAATTGTATCCTCCATGTACCTGTAGTCTGCTGGAGAAGGTCAGGAAAGACCCATGGTGGCAGTAATGTCCCTGTTTCTCATGGTTCTCTCAGTCCTTCTTCCATAAGAATTCCGCTGCCAGGCTCTTTTCCCCTGGAGGACCAGTTACCCTGGACATATTCACCCACAAGGCAGAATGGCCCGACGACTTATTCAAGGAAGGCCTTGTCCCCAGTGACTGATCTTCATTTCTTGCTAGCCTCTGAGCTGCATTCCAGACCCTCCAGCAAGCTAACGCCCGCACAAACCTCTTTCCTAATTAAATTCTCTTTTCTGTAAAAAGACTCAACTTGCTTTCTTTTTTCCTTCTGCTGCTAATTTTTTTAGTGCCCATATTTTTCCCAGGGATTACTTGTTGAAAAGGAACAGAAGCTAGACCAATGGAAGCACAGGCTCTGACAAGAGCCCCCAGTGGGAATCCTGCCCCACATGCTCCTGTGGTTTCTCCAATCCCCGTGTCTCTGTGTTCCCGTTTGTGCAGCGAGGAAGTGGTGGTGGTGGCTCTCAAGGTCGCTAAGTTTGGGGAGACACTGGCCATGAGATGCTCTGTGAGGATGCACCTGAGCCAGTGAGATGGCGCAGCATCTGGTTGCCACGGCAACACTGCCAGCATGCCCATCTTCTGCAGAAATGGGTCACTCGCTCGTCTCCTCCACAGTTTTGAACTTCTGTAAAATAATGATGATGGTCTCCAAGTGCACGCTGGCTGCTGCTGTGAACTCTTCCTCTTGGCCGTTTCTGAGCAGTGTGTTGCCGTAATGAGCCACTGGGGGGAGGGGGCAAGGAAGGATGTTTGTCACCTCAGGGGCCAATTTATCTCTGTATTCCAAAGTCAGCCATAGCCTGTGATGAAAGATGAAACAACTGCATACATAGGCATGGAAGTCCTGCTCTAAGTCTGACTTTGTGCCTCATTGTGACATGTGATGAATAAGACCTATGGGTCTTGCCATGGTGAGACTCTGTTCAGTCCATCAGAGTCTCCATGTCTGCCTAGGGCCCAGACTAGTGAGGACCCTACCATTCACTCATATCCTAAGATGGAACAAACCAAAGCCTGTGTGTGTGTATTTTGAGGCATTTATAAGCCCCGAGGTATATAGATGTATCACAGCCTCCTTAAGAGACAAGGGTGGGCCACTTTTCCATGGCTTTGGAGATGCCACAAAACCAGAAGAAGAGACACTGCAGTTTACTGGAGTGTGGGGTGGACTGGGCTGGGAAACACACAGAGGACACTTCCCAGCCTTCCGTCCAGGGTCCAGGGGATCCCAGCAGGTTAGTTCAGGGGGCAGGGGGACACCCGAGGAGTGAAGAGCAGAGGCATCTTCCTCAGGCACAGAACCCCTGAGTTCTGGTGGCTTAACCACCAGTCTATAGATTTACAAGCCTCCCTTGAAGTAATGGGTAGACAGGTGACTGACGTTAACCAGTGGGACAAGCACGATGTCATACTTGCCCTTGGGAGCCACAACCAAAAGTCAGCCAGTGGGTAGCCTATGCCCCATTTTGACCTATGCTGTGTCCTGCTGCTTGGAGCTGGCATGTGATGGCTGAATGCCAGCTGCTTTCCTGGCCACAGGGCGGCAGACACAGGACAGCAGACACAGGACTGCAGAATGGGTGCTGCGAGTCCTGAGCCTGGGAGCTGAGAAGCGAGGCCATGCCTGGACTGCACACAGAGTTCTCTCACGGAAAGTCTGTAACTGGCACTGGAGAGCTGAGGAGAGAATAGCCTGGGGTCTGGGGAGCAGCCTGGGCAAAGGCTTGTCACTCAGGGCTGGGCATGGATGGCATGAAGAAACCTGGATGAGAGGGAAGCAGGGTGGTGGGCAGACGGGGATGGGTCTGTCACCTTTTTGCCCTTTTGTTTTGTCTGACATCTTTTTGCCCTTTGATACCCATCTGCAGGGCAGAGCTTCATGATGGGTTTTTGCTTCTGACTGCTGTGTTCACACAAGTCCGAGAATGAGGCTCCCAGAAGGGAGTGTGAAGTGTTCTGTTGACTATGGCTCACACCTGTAGCCTAGCACAAAGGAGACCCAGCACTCCAGCCTAGCCTGACCCTGTCCCTGAGGAGACAGCCAGTGGGAACATTATGAGAGGGGGCCATCTTCCTGACAGACCCAAGGTCCAGCTCAGACCCTTACAGCCTCACATTAAAAGTTAGTGTGTCCATGGAGGCCCTCTGAGGCTTCCAGAAGTCCATCAGCGAAGACTGTTCTATATGAGACTGGCTGTAGTGGACACAGAGAGTCCATGGTACCTCAACCCCATCCCTCACACTTCTGACTGAGGTGCCCCATCTCAGTCGTGGGGGCAGTGCAGGCCTAGCAAAGGAAGTGCTGAGCAGAGAGCCACCGAGGACAGGAAGACACGAGAAATGTGGGAGTGAAGGTTCCTGCACACTCATGTGAAGAAGGGGTCTGGAAGGGTTTTTATTCTCTGGGCCTCCAGGGGTCCTGTGTTGGCAAGAGGACAGAGGACCCTGCCTGGCATGCATGCTAAGGAGAGAAGCCTACCATCCTGCCTTCAGCTGTGCTACTTGTCTGAGTGTGCTCTGACACCCTTCTCATCCTTGAACACCCAGACTTGGGCTCCTTGGGGACTGGGATGGGCCTGGTTCACCTTTATGCTGATCCTGAAGAGGGTTGCGATCCCAGAACAGGTGTTACTTGGCAGTGTGTTTAAATTCAAATGCGATGGTAGCTTGCACAGAAGTGGTGCAGCACTTGTCTTTCCTTACCTGCCTTGAACTCACTTCCTCTGTTGTCAAGGCCAAGATTTGAGAAGGAGTCTGGGAAGGAGCCTGGGACAGGGATGGCTACTAAACCAGGCTGCTAAACTGGGGATGGCAGAGCAACCACCTCTTGGGTTTTGTCACTTCCTTTGTGGCTGCAGAGGCTCTTCTGGTCCTCTGGAATGTGAGAGGTGCCTTGTGGTCTTCCCTAGACTCCCCAAGATAGCCCTGTGAACCAGTTCCGTCTAGTCTACGTGCTGCTCTGACTCACCGGCTCTGGGAGCCCTGCGAGCATCAGGGAGGTTTTTTTCCACTGCCGCCTCCTGCAGAGTCCTCTTCTTGGTAACTTAATTAGCTCTCTGTTTCCCAAACAGGGGAAGCGTGACTCAGCACTATTGTGCCATCTATATTTGTCCCTTGCTCTCACCCCAGGTGCCTGGTAGCCTAATCCTTGGAGGAATTAGATCATGAGGTTAGGAAGAGATTTGAAGATGACCAGAACCTTGTCCTGGTCATATCCAAGATGCTCTACTCGGCTCCCAAGAGGTCCGTTGCAGAAGACCTGAGGCCCCCCTCACCTGTCCCTCCTCCTGACTCCAGTAGGAACCTCTATTTAAATAGTTGGTAGAAGCTTAAAAAACAAAGTGGCCATCCTTTTATCAACCCTCTTGGGCACTAAAGCTGAAGCCCTGTTTCCAGCTGAGTGTCAAGGGCAACTGTCTCTCTTTGCTCCCACAAGCTTTAGCACCGAGCAGCTGGGGCCCTATAGTCACAGTCTGCATTTCGATGGCCTGGACCTGAGCCCTGATGCTACATGCTTCCCTCATCTCTTCTTCTCCCCCCCTCCCCGCCCCCAGTGTGCCAGGCCTAGCTGCCCCCATCCTTGAGGATGTGGTATACTCACTGAGGAATGCCCAGAGGGCCCTGGGAACCCTGCTTGCATCCCAGCTGTGCCTTGCTGAGCTCCTAGATTCAGCAGGGAAGCAAAAATGCACTGGAACAGCAGGTGGTGTCTGGAGTGACCAGGTAACAGGTTGTTAAAGGGCCAGACCTTTCTCTCCGAAGCCCTTGGCATTGCGCACACACAGTCCCTTCACCTAATGGGAAATGGCTCTATTAAGACCAAGTTGCTCTTTGGGAGGAGCCCAATACAGGTGTCTGAGTGGGGTGTGTGTGTGTGTGTGTGTGTGTGTGTGTGTGTATGTGTGTGTATGTGTGTGTGTGTTCCTTATCTCTGCATATGCCCACTTTTGTTCTCCCAGGGTGGGATGGGAGTTAGGGTGCAGCTGCAGCACCCAGGCAGGGACCTCAGTTCCTTTGCAGTTGACAGGGTCCTTATAGCCCCATGGTTCATGTGAGACATCGTGTCCTGAAGACCAACGAATGGCAATATGTTTACTCTGAGTTAGGAGCCATGTCTTCCTCCTGTCTAGCTCAGAGCCATCCTGCCTCTCTTTAAATCCCTCTGTCCTAAAGGTCAGCACAGATGCCTCCTTCTCCCTCCCTCTCTTCTCTGCTTCTGTCCACCTGTCAGTTTAATCCCTTCCTCTTGGCACAACCACATCAATGCAGTGGGTGGCCCAGACAATCACCTGGCCCTGGATCGTCACCATTCCAAAGTTGTAAGTGAGTCATCAGCCAAGTCTCCTTGACACAGAAGGCCCCCTGCTCACAGATTCCAGGGCAACGGCATGGTTTCTTTGAGTGCTGCTCTTCCGGTCCAGCCTCTGAGCATCCCCAACTGTCTTATCTTTGAATTCATTGACTTCATGCATGTTGCAGAACTCCAAGGTTCACATGGAGCCGTCATAGTGAGCCGGCTCCCAGATGTCTTCTTGGCTGGACTGTGAACTCTGAAGACTGTGTGTCTCCCTCAGGGTCAGGTCTTTGCCTGGTGCATCATCTCAGTCACACTTTGGTCAAGGAACAGCCCCGAGGGCCTTTAAATGGCGTTCACCTGGCTGAGGCACGGGTGCTTTGTTTCTGTGCACCTGTACCAGGAGGCTGGAGGGCAGCGCTATCATCCCTGGCTGTGAAGCTTAATTATAGATGTGGAATAAATGACGTGTTAACATGGCCGATTACCCGCTGCCTCTCCTGCTGTCATTAGCAACCAAATGACACGGCCAGATGCTCCTAAATGGGCTACTGAGGCAGTGATGGAGGACACACCAGCCTGGGGCCCATCAGAGGTCAGGGCTGCTCAATACTGCTTGCTTCTCACCTGCAGCTACCCCACCCCCACCCCATTCTCCCCTTTACTGCCTCTTGCCTGAAGGACAGACTTGATTCAGAGTGGAGGCAGCTCCTGACCTGCTGCCTATCACAGCAGGCTGGCCTTCCCACTTGGAGGTTCAGCCCTTGACCCTCAATCCACCCAGAGTCTAGCACCCCTGGGTAAAAGAGTGTTTCCTGGAAGTCTGTGAGCTGAGATGGAAGGCCATAGGACCAGCCAGCAGTGGGTGAGTATGTAACCATCCCACACTGGCACACAAACATGCGTCTCACGTGGTGGAGCGCAATCTTCACTCTCTGGACAGATATGAGGCTAATGGTATTATTGCCCTGGCTTAATGAGACTCACCTAGATGATGTCCGTTCATGAAGGAATTAAGAGGGGACCTGCTGAAGATGACATGTTTTGATATACCTTATGATCTCTCTGCTGGGTGTCACATACATACTCCCTGGCAGCCCTGCCAACCTTGAGGGAGCCTCTCCATTTGAGTATCAGAGACTGCAGTTCAGAAAGGGTGAGTCACCTGCCCAGGATCACACAGCCTTGCAGCTGGCCTCTTCAGCCCAAATCAGGATTTCCAGCTACAATCTGAGAGGTACAGAGGTGAGAGGCGAGGTTTTTGTTTTTAAACTGAAGGTGGTGGGTCTGAGCATTCACCAGCTCCTGCTTCCAGGAAACCACACCTCTTAGCATCCCTTGAGTCAGGCTGGGGCCATTGGGTCTGATGTGGTCAATTCCATGTGTAAGGACATCTTTTCTTAGGAAGATCCAGGAGAAATAGCTTGGAACCCTGTGTATCACATGGAGCAGAGCAGAGATGTCAAGAACATTCGACCTGGGCCATTATTAACCTCTGACATTTACTCTCAAAAATCAGAAAAATGCAGCCTGCTAGTCACATCATGGAGCTTCAAAAAGTGGGTGGACAGGCTCTTTCTCAAACAGAAAGTGAATGTCAGCACAGCACAGGCAGACTCCAGAGGCTGGGGAATTGTTCTGAGGCGAGAGGGAGCCCATGCAGCTGTCCGGGGAGGTGAATGTGTCCCCCAAACCCCGAGGGCTGTGGAGACATGGTGCCATCCTCTTTGTCTTTTGCTTCTCAGGAACCCCCATTACTTCCCTTGTTTGTCCCCACCGCCCAGCAGTCTGGGGACATTTGGGCCATAAGTCAAGCGTTTTATATCCAGAAAGAGAGAAGGCGGCTTCCCTGAACTCATCGCTCTGATTTATAAAGTCAGCGAATTCTACGCAGCTCACGGTGGCCAGTGTTTTATGTTGCCCTTTTATATGCACAATCCATTTTACGACTTGTTTAAGAAAGAGACAGGAAAATGCATGCCTTTCCTGTGTAGAAAATCGGCAGGCCCAGCATCTCCAATCAATAAAATCACATTCTGCTGACTTGGAGCGGGAAGCTGAAATGTCTTTGCAGGGGGCGTACTCCAGCTATGGGCGGGGTAGCTGGAGGGTTCTCTGCTTTGATGTTGATTTATTGAATAAAACAAACAAACAAACAAATGGATCTGGCTCAGTGCTCGGAGGGTGAAGGCAGGGTGGGGCTCACAATCCTGGAGAGATGCTAGGGAACAAACCAAGTCTGCCAGTGCCGCTCCCCAGGGTGAGTTACAGCCTTGCAAGGAAACAGTGGGCAGAGGCTGCAAGCCCAGATTTACATACTGTAGAGTTTTTGGTTTGTAGGGAGATGGAAGGGCATCCAACCCTGTCATGTGTGTATCTTACAAATTTTCTCTTTGCAGATTGTATTTATCTTAACTTCTGGTCACTCTATGCCCTAGCGATAGTTTTATGTGAGCATACTGAAAGGTATCAGGTATGTACCTGTATGTGTAGACATGTCTGAGACGTAATCAAGTTCCTTCTTTACGGGGCCCATGTACCTTGGGCATGTGATATTGGGCACGCAGAGTGGCACAGCTAGACTCTGAGTTCTGAAGAAGTTAGGTAGGTTGGAGAGGGGTATTTAAGATGCAGCCCTGATTTGGACTCTGAGGTCCTGAGCCAATCCCAGCCATCAGGAACCCAGTGGGTAATGCAAAGCAAAAGGGGTCCAGGCCTGCCTCCCCACCCTTCCTGGCAGACCACAAACCTCATCAAGAGGAATAACTTTGGCCTACCACTTAGCCCCCTGAACTGGGGCTGTTGGACCCTAAGATCCAAACCAGGGAATGTGCTCCCACAGAATCATTCACGGACATTGGATTCGATGCAATAACAAGAGGTTTGTTGAATTGATAACCAGTGTACTGGGGTTCCCTCACATGCAGGCAAAAGGAACCCCGAGCCAAAGCTAAGAGCAGTTTTTATACCATTTTCACAGAATTCACGAGGGCAGTTATATAATTACCTCTTAAACAATAACTACAAAGGCTGATCTAAAACAACCAGGCCTGGTTCCTAGGTAACTCAGATTTGCACATTATCTTTATGACAATGAGTGTTAGCTAAGTGGCTTCTGTTTACCCAGGTTTATTAAGGGCCCAGCTTCCTGATTACTTCTTATCTTGGGCCCTTCTCCTGGAATATCTTTTTAAGTTTTTGGAATGTGCTCCTCCCAGGATATGTCCTGGGGCAGTTAATTTTTAAGTTTAAACTGAAACCTGAGATTCTTTTCAATTTTAAGTTTAAATTGAGACCTGAAATTCCTACAGGACCACCACTGGCCATAGAGATGTGATTTAGGCTTTGACAGCTGCTCCCCTGTTTCTGGCCATGGTAGCTCCTCTGACCTTTCACTTTCAGAACTATGGGACCCAAGATTGGACTTGCTGCACCCCCACACAGCACAGTTAGCCAAGTGTCTGTGAATTGGCTTATACAGCCTTGAAGCCAACCAAGGGTCATGATAGCTTTGCCTACCCCACCTCAAAATTTCTCCTGTCCCTGAACTTGTGGTCCTTCAGTGTTCTGCTGTGGGTTCCTCAAGCTGACACTGCTGTTTTCCCAAATGCCCTGCCTCCACCTTCTCCCAATCTGCTTCCCCATTTCCCTGGCTTTTGTGGCTCCTCCTCCAAGCCTGTATCTCTTTCACTTGTCAGTACTGAGATCCCACTGTGGTTCCCAAGCCCTCAAGCTTCCTCCACATCCTCCTCAGGCCCCTCCCTTGTCCTTCCTCAAAGCCTTTGTCTTTCCTTCAGTATTTTTGGGATCCTTCTTGCATGATCTTGGATGCTCAGGTTGTTGTATTCGTTTGACCTCAAGCCTGTGTTTAGGTCAGATTCTTGTCTTGACTCCACCTCCCTCTCCATTTCTGCCTTCGATTGATCTCCATGGCTTACCCTGGCCCCTCTGCTGACTGCCTGGGAACAGCCCAGTGCTCCTGGACATCTCCCCTCCTCCCTGCTCCTCATCCAACACTGACCGGCACCCATGCTTCCCTGGCAGCTTGAAGCGTCCACCCTCTGCACACATTTTCCTCCCTTGGGTTCCAGGCACAGCATCCCCAGGCAGACTGAAGCTGCCTTTCCTCTACATCTCTCTGGCTATTTCTGTCTCTTTCCCCTCTCTTACCACCAAGTTCTTTGCCTCTTGTTTGGACTCAGCCTCTGTACTATCCACTGTGTGAGCATTTTTGAGGGGAAGGCTCAGTTCTCCTGGAACCATGGGACCCATCAGGTTTTGGGAGGGCGGTGCAGACATCAGCAGCCATGTCAGGAAGCTTACAGAGCAGTGTGCAGTAAAGCTGCATGGAGAAACTCAGCTTATGACTATTGTTTCGGAAACAACCAGTTACATCTAATCAAATAATGGTTCTTGTAACTCACAGCTAATTTGTTTCCAGGATCAACCTTAGGAGCTGGCTCCAGTTGGGATGTGTTTGCTGTCTCTCGGTGTCTGCACACGTCCCCTCAGCTCCTCATCCCACTTTGCCTGCTCTGAATAATTCACACATACCAAATTGCTTCTCGCTCCTGCTGCTGAGGCCTGGTGAGAGAGCTGAACGGGGTGGGTTGGGGCCGGGAGATGGCTTTCTTCTACCTTCTTTGACCAGGGGCTTTGGGCCATCTGAAGCTAGAGCAAAAGGCAAGAATCTTGGGAGCCATGGGGGCTCTTCTGTGCTTTCTTTACCTTGACCCAATGTTCTGTTCCCAGAGAGAATGCATACAAAGAATCCAGCCTTGTCTGGTGGCACTGGCTCTTCAAGAGGTTAGGGCTGGAGCATTTGCAAGTTTGAGGTCAGTCTGGGTTACATATAAGTTCAAAGCCAACCTGAGCAGCTCAGGGAGACCCAGTCTCAGGGTAAATAGAAATGAGCTAGGGATGTGACCTGAAGTACAGCAAGCAGAGCCCCTCAGCAGCCCCTGGTATGTATGGCAGGACTCTCAGGAAAGGGCAAGAGCTGGAAACTCAGTGTCTTGTGCCTCAAGGGAGGGCAAGATATTCCTGGCTCCCCTCTAGTTGCATACACAATGGGTGTCTCCTCCAGCTCTAGAAATGCCTGCTAAGCTGTAATGGAGACTGGAAGGTTCTGGAAGCCAAACGTGAACTCCTGCTGGATTCAGTCTTTCCAATGGGAAGCAGTAGACCTCTTCTTTGTGGTACCCAGTGGCCACTCATCCTCCAAGTGTCCTCCTAATCCCAGCTTTCGCTTTGTCAGCTTGGGCCCCACATTATTAAACGGATCATTCCAGAGTGAATCCACTCCTTAGTTTTCTATTGTGGGGGAACTCTCACAGCAGCCCAGTATGTCCTGCTGGGTGTGAACAGTCCTATGCTCAGGGCACCCTGGGGGTACTCGTGAGAGTCTGCTACCAGAGTGACACCTCATATGGTAGTGTATGGTTGTGCGGTGCTGACCTAAAGCATGGCCCTAAAGCAAGCAGGTGGTGCCAAGCAGGTGCCAGGCATCCTTCCAGGAAAGACACACTAACTGAGGGCTGTGGGACATGTGCGGAAAAGCTCAGTCCTCACGAACCCATCTTACCTGTAGCTCCAACCCTTACTGTGGTGGAATGTGTACTCTACTAATGGGCTGACTGTACAAGCCCCTCCCTCATGCCAGGTATACTATGGGCCCTGGGAGAGCTGAGGACCAGGAGGGAATTTCTGACTTCTGCTGGGTCAGCATCAACATCTCTCGGGGGGTTGGGGGGACACAGGCACATCTAACCACCATCCATCCATCCACTATCCATCCATCCATCCACCTACCATCCATCCATCCACCATCCATCCATCTACCACCCATCCATCCACCATCCATCCACCCACCATCCATCCACCATCCATCCATCCATCCATCCATCCATCCATCCATCCATCCATCTACCATCCATCCATCCACCATCCATTCATCTACCATCCATTCACCCACCATCCATCTATCCACCCACCATCCATCCATTCACCATCTATCCATCATCCATCCATCCATCCATCCATCCATCCATCCATCCATCCATCTACCATCCATCCATCCACCATCCATTCATCTACCATCCATTCACCCACCATCCATCTATCCACCCACCATCCATCCATTCACCATCTATCCATCAACCAACCATCCATCCACCATCCATTCATCCATCCATCCATCCACTCACCATCCACCCACCATCCATCCACCCACCATCCATCCATCCACCATCCATCCACCCACCATTGAGTGGCTAGGTGAGTGGGTGATTGATGGGTAGTGGGTTGTGCTCCCAGAGACTGGTGTTCCCATGAAAACTGGAAGTGAGAGATCTGACAGCTGAGTTTTCCTTTCCCACCCCTTGCTCTAGGACTCCACAGTAGAGCCATCGCTTTGGCAGAGAGGCAGATTCACCCATCAGGACAGTCAGGTAGGTCTCTCTCCACACGAGGGCTTAGTTTTCTATTATGAGGAAAACGGTGGATGTTTGTCAATGGACAAGATATTAAGTGCCAGAGGCTCAGTCTAGTGCCATGCATTGTGATTGGCAAAGAGGAAAGGGCCACCATCTAGCCAGGCCACCCTGCCCAATCTTTCTGCATTGGGCATTAGAACTTCCTGTGAGCAGGTTCTGTCTACCTCAGCCATCCCCACCCTGTTCCTGGAGAACCCCAAGAAGCATCCTGGGACAGCATCTGAGTTATTACTTCCCAAAGAATTGGCCCAAGTACTCCTTAGAAGAGTCTCTGAGTGAGACCTTACAAATCTTATAGACCAGATTGCACCCTGGGGCTCAGGCAGGTCAGTGTGCAGCTGGGGCTCTGTCTGGTTCCTGCAAGCACCCTCCATCTAAGTCAGTGCCCAGACTCACATCCCTACGCTGTTCCTTTCTGCTTCCTTCATGGAAAGAGGGTCTCTGAGATACCTACATTGGTGAGGGGTTGCGGGGTGTGTGTGTGTGTGTGTGTGTGTGTGTGTATGTGTGTGTGCGCACGCACACACACGCAAGAGTGTGAGAAGGGAGAGTAAGGCCTTAGAAAATTACCATTAGGCAACCAGGCCTGCATTTATAGGTCTGGTAAGGACCAGAAGAGGCTGCCTAGACGTCTCCTGTTACACTGCACTTTTATAGCAATGGTCTTCAGAGCCAATGCTGTTGAACTGCCTCTCTCTGTCTCCCCAGGGTAGTCAGGGCCAGTGGATCTAAGGGTTCCCTGAAGACAGGTCCTGTTTTAGCCCCAGCTTCCCTTGGCTGGCACAGATGGGCATCTTCCCAGAAAGGAAGGGATAGTGAGAGGAGGCGTCTGCACAACAGTCCAGCTCCAGTACACTGAAGGCTGGGCTGAACGGCATAGCCCTTAGTTGAACCTCCTCTCCTGGTCCTTCCTGAGGTGGCTCCCTTGGATGATCCTAAGCAGCTGCTGTTTGTCTTCTTTATTATGGCTTTGCCACAGCCAATTTAACAGGGACAGCGCCAGACTGGCCGAGACAAACAGCCTGGAGCTGCTAGCAGACCCATCCGGCTAATTATAGGGGTGGCTTTAGGGCAGGAGGCAGTAGGAGAGGAGGCACCTGTGCCTAATGTTACATTAATTGTGCATTTAAGGCCTCTTGCTGGCCCAGTGGGCCTCAGATGTCACAGGAGTCCTGAAAGCAACTAAGGCCCTTGCTGGGGATAAGGGCAGGAGTCCTCCAGGAATCACACAAACCCCAATCATCAGAAATGAGACTACCTGAGACTTGTGTCCAGGACATTGTTCTTGGTGACCTTATTTTCCAGGTTTTGGTGGGAAGAAAGAGATCAATAAAGAAGTCTGTTCATGTCTCCAGTCTGCTGGGTTCTTCTGGTCCCTGTGGGCTTGACTTAGAGTGGAAAACAGGCCTGGGCTGGGGCTGGGGAAGCAGCCTTAATCCTCCAGGACTTTCAACACTGGCCAATTAGCAGGCAGTTGCTGTGTGACAATGCAGCTGGTATCTACAGCTTGAGCCAAGGCCCTTGTCAGGGGACTTGGGTCCTCCTTGAGTTTGCTCCAAAGTAGTTGTTCTAAGTGGAACAGGTGTTAAATGGTCTCTCTGGGCCTCTGCGTCTCTACTGGCAGAGTAAGGACAGCAGTGCCTCATCAACAGAGCAAAGCACCCACATTAGTTAGTGGGGGCCCCTTTCCCAGGCTGGCCACGAAGGGCCACACATCTCTTAGTGGGACTGTCTGTGCAGGCTCTCTGAGTACTCTGCCGTGATACCTGGTGGCGATGTTGCAACTCTGCGGCTTACCATCCTGAAGAGGATGGCTACTGGAATGGGTCTGGAGCTGTCTCAGGACCCCTCCCATGAAGCCAACATTGGTATTTCTGGTGTTGGGTGAAGAATAGCGCCAGCAGGCAGGAGGACATTTGGGGTAAGATGTAGGTGACTTCCTCCACCAGTGTGGTGGTTTGAATATGCTTGGCCCAGGGAGTGACACTATTAGGAGATGTGGCCTTGTTGGAATAGGTGTGACATTATTGGAAGAAGTGTGTCACTGTGAGCATGGGCTTTAAGACTCTGGTCCTAGCTGCCTGGAAGCCAGTCTTCTCCTTGCCTTCAGAACCAGATGGTGAACTCTCAGCTCCTCCAGCCCCATGCCTTCCTGAATGCTGCCATGCTTCTGCCTTGATGATAATGGATGGAACCTCTGAACCTGTAAGCCAGTCCTAATTAAATGTTGTCCTTATAAGAGTTGCTTTGGTCATTGTTTCGGTTCACAGCAGTAAAACCCAAACTACCAGTATTTCACTTCCCCTAGCTGTAGCCACACAGGATCAGGTTAAACAGCAAGTCCCTGAAACTCTGGGCAAGTGGAGGGTAGGAGAGTGATGCCCTGGAAGGAGATGGGTGCCTGGAGGCAGGAGAATGGAGAGTGACAAGATTCTGCTACTGGGAAAATACACACCTGGAGGGAGCAAGGTGAGTTCTATGGCTCACTTGTTAAAAGGGATGAGGTCTGCTCCTGGCTTTGCATGAGAGAGAGGGAGGGAGGAGAGGAGGGAGGGAGGGAGGGAGGGAAGAGGGAAGAGGGAAGAGGGAAGAGGGAAGAGGGAAGAGGGAGGGGGAGGTAGGGAAAGAGGGAGAGAGAGAGAGAGAGAGAGAGAGAGAGAGAGAGAGAGAGAAAGAGGAGGCAACAAGATAAAAAGGAAAGAAGAAAGACCTCTCTCCCACATGCCTGCCCCTCCTTGCAAAGGCAGAGGAGACAGGAGATGCCCAGCTCTTGGCTCCATGTTCCTTGGCCAGGATCTTGACTCTTTCCAAGGCTCAGTACCAAGCCACAGTGACTCATGGGCTTTGTGGTCTAGAGGACAAACCCCAGAAGGCTCTTGTGCCTTCTACTGCCTGCAGTGGATGAATAAGCAGGTCGTGACTCGCCTGCAGAGCGCTCTCCTGTGTAGGGCTCAGAGGCTGGTTGGAGGCTTTCCCTTCCGCCTGTCAGTCTGGTTCTGGCTTCTGCTCTGTTGCCTCATGTCCATTTCTCAAAGAGGAGGTGACACAGCCACACATCGGTAAGGGAGGCACCGAGAGGTTGCATAGAAGAGAACTCAGCGTGTCTTTGAAGCTCTGTGGAGTCTCAGGAACTTGACACTTGAATCCCTGAGAGTGTAGAAAACACACTGTGTGCAACTCAGGTGTTCAATGCATAAGATAAATGATACTTTTGAGCACAGTAGACAACCCTGCAGTCAGAGCTGGGAAGACAGGCTGGTAAGGCACTGACTGAACAAACATAAGGACCTGAATTCAGATCCTCCCAGCATTGACATAAAAGCCATGAAAGGTGGTACATACTTGTCATCTTAGCCTGGGATACAGAGAAATTCTGGGATTTGAAGCCCAGCCAAACATAATTGGTGAAATCCTGTCTGAAAAATAATGTGTGGAGTTGCTGAGATGGCTGCTAAGCCTGATGACAGTTGATTCCACATAGTGGAAGAAGAGAACTGATCCCAGTAAGCTGTGGGCTTCCACCTGTATGCTATGACATGCATGCACACAAGTGCATGTGCACGCATGCATGCACGCAGGCACGCATGCATGTATGTGCCCTTCCCCCAGCCTTGAGCAGACCTGACCTGTCTTTTTTACCACAGTAGACCAAACAATAGGACCCAGGAGACAGTTACCCACCTTGGTGGCCTACAGTCTGCTACAGGAGCTGAGAAGAATAGACTGCCTGCTGAGCTTGCCTTGAGATACCTGCAGCTGCAATTAAGGATGGAGCCCCCTCATCATATGCTGGCTGAAGCAAGAAGGGGTTCTGGTGGCGGGGATAGGGCTCCCCCTTTTTATTTGAAAACTGATCATTAAACTTCGAGCCTTGATCAGAGAACTTTGTCTTGGTTTCATCTCTTCCCGCCCTTCTGTTCCTTCTTCCATTCCCAGCCCATTTCAAGTGAATTCAGTTGTTTCGTGGCTGCAGACAGCTACACATGGACACATGCACTCTGAATAAAAATTAAATTAAAAAAGATGAAGAGTGTCTGAGAATGACACTTGATGTTGGCCTCTGGCTTCACATGTGCCTTTGTTCACAGGTGCACATAGATGCACATATATGTACACATATAACACACACATATAGCACACACATAACCCACATACATACAGCACACATGCACACACATACAACAATACATATAGTGCACACACACAACACACACATAAACACATACATATACATACAACACATACATATAGCATACACAGAGAATACATGTATAGAGAACATTCACACATACAACACATACATACAGCATATACACACATATACACACATACAACACATACATGTAGCAAGCACACATGCATATAGTACATACACACATATAACACATACATACAGCACACACACATACACTCATGCATATAGTACATACACACATACAACACATACATACAGCACACACACATACCATAACCCTACATATACCACCCTCCCCCCCACCCCCTACACACACACTATATGTTGGTAGAATC
>JANHMN010000002.1:101632277-101659777 GCA_030674055.1 Rhabdomys pumilio | reverse complement strand
TAGGCCATTGGTATTAGCAGCCCATTGAGGAAGAGGACTGAGATCCGGATTGTGGTCCCTGGAGTTGCAGTGGCTGGGAACTCCACATCAGACTTGACTGATCTATGCTTATCACCCTTCGAGAGGCCTCTCAGACCCCCTTGCCACCATTGTTCTGTGGCTCTAACTACTGTCAAAGGCCAGATAATAAGAGTGCCTAGTATGCCCAAGCTGGACATAGCCCCTAAATGCCCACAGCTACTTTGTTCCTAGCTGCTCACCATGGCAGTGATGAAAATTTTTGTGTGAGCACACACTGTTGTCTATCCTTAAACATCCTCAGACTCTCAGCCCTACAAAACGACTGCACACCATGGGTATCAGCTCATTCTGAGTGCCATCAATGTCTTGCTTGGGGACCAACCATCTGCTGTCCCAGGACACAGATGGGAATGTGAGAGACTAGTTTGTTCCCTGACTGGAGAACACATACCCTGACCCTTGTCTCCACTGACCACCCTGAGTTGGGTGACAGATGCCCAACAGTGGTGGTGAGGAGAGAGGAGATAGCTATGATATCGAGCTCATACGTAGATCATAGACAGCAACCACCTGTCAAATCTGACGCCAGGCACATCACCATGTACAGGGAGAGCCTCTCGTGCCATCATCCCACTGGCTGCCATTAAACTCCAAGATATTCTAGAAGGGCTCTTGACCTGAGGCTGTGACTTGTTCTACAAGAACCTCAGGGCTTTCTCAGATACAGGGGTCTACTTGAGTGT
Source organism: Rhabdomys pumilio (assembly GCA_030674055.1). Taxonomy (NCBI): domain Eukaryota; kingdom Metazoa; phylum Chordata; class Mammalia; order Rodentia; family Muridae; genus Rhabdomys; species Rhabdomys pumilio. The sequence continues at coordinate 101,659,013 of JANHMN010000002.1, read as the reverse complement.
TCTAGAATGTTATTTGCATGTTGAGTTCTTTGGAATTGCCAAGATATACACATCTTGGTGTCCCAGGGCACCTCCTCCCAGGGTTCACCTTCATGGACTCATCAGCACCAGTGGGGTCTTGGCTGGTGTATACCAGTGGCAGCAGGGCTGTCTGACATGGGTGCCTGCTCCAGGGAAGAAGAGTTGGTGGAGGGTGGGAGACCCTGGCCAGCCCAAGGTGGGGGAAACCCCAAGCCGTTTTTGACTTTGGGAAGTAGTAGGTTGCGGTCCATTGTCCTCTCTCCCTTCTTAGTTCTGAGGTCTAGAGGGTAGCTACGAAGTCCCGGGTGCCCATCACGTATGTCCCTTTTGTCACAAACAATAAGCAGAGTGAGGATATCTCCTAATATCTTTATTGTTCCTTAGTTAACTGAATAGTACAAAGTTGCCCTCTTTGACTTATTTATTTTCTTTAAAAAATGATCTTTCCACACATGGCTGCCCTTGGGGAGTTTCTTCCCGCAGGAAACGGAAGTTTCCCAAGATTTGTCATTCCCATCCATGGTTACACAATTCAGATAACTTGACAGGAGAAGAATTTCGCTGGGTTATTATCACATGAACTTGACTATGTCTCCTATAAGGGCGAACACTGATTTTTTTTTTCTTTTTAGAAACAGAACCATCCACTTATCAATCCAAACTACAGCATTGCATGACAACATTCATTGCATAAATTGAACACACGGAGTTACCACCTTGGGGGATAACAGACGGACACCTCACGATCTAGCTACAGGGTACGCAAGTTCAACAACGTGGGTATAGCAACTTCACTCTAGGCACACCCACCACCGCTTCGGGAAAGTACTAGACACAGGTCCATGAGCTACCGGGAGCCTCAGCACGGTTAATCTAAGAGACAACAGCACGGTCAAGAAAAAGGCAGCTGCGATACGTGTGGGCCGAAGCAGCCTACACCGAGCGCCACAGGGGCTGGGGGCTCAGGGTGGGGAGAATGGCCATCACATCATCTCGCTGGGCACAACCTAAGGAAATGTCCATGCAATCCTAACAGTGGGTTGTTCTTGGGTGAGAGGGGCCAACAGTCATCGCCTTGCTTCTTTGAGTTATTGGACCAGAGAGGGATGGGGGTGGGATGGGGACAGCCAAGGAGCCTTGGGCTGCAGTTCCATCCACATACATGGCGGCTTCTTCTGAAATCTGTGGCCCACCTGCATGAGTAGGAAGGACACAGAGAGGACACCATCACTCGGCGTCAAAATTGCGCTGATTTCTCAAAATCAGGACTGTGAGTATTCTTGGAATCATTTGGCAGCTGTTTCATGGAAATGTCCTCGGGTGAGGACTTGGACCCTTGGCTTCTGGAAAAGCGGGAGCTACAACTCATCAGAGCGGATGACGTGGAAGAGGGTGACATTGTAGAGGGTCTGATGGCCATTGTTCCAGGCGTACAGCGCGCGGTCTTTAGGGTTGTAGTCCAGCATGGAGATGTGAGAGTATTTGTTCTGGAAGGGGATGTCAATGTACTCGTAGGTCGAGGCGTTGGTTTGGTAGGCATAGTGGACCTTGGTGCCTCCCGAGTAACCGTTGGTGACGTAGAGGGTGCCGCAGATGATGAAGGCCTCACCGGCGCTGCGCTTGGGATAGCTGGTGTTCCAGGTCTGGAGGATCTGCAGCGAGACAGGATCCAGCTTGCTGATGACAATGTTGCCCGCGTTCTGGTTTGTGGCATAGACAGCCCAGAGCCCATTCTCGTCCACCATGAGGTCGATGTCTGAATGGCCACCCCAGGCATAGTGGTACATGTTGTTGTAGCCAGCGTAGTCCAGGCTGCGTGTCTTCAGGATCGTCTCTGTCTTCAGGTCAAATCTAATGATAATATGACTCTGAAATTTGTTGAAATAGATGGAGCCATTGTAGACCACCTGGCCCGTGCCTGACCAGGGATGTGGGAGTCGGTGAGAGGTAAAATTGTCCGTGTTCATGAAGTCCACCATGGACTTGTACTCACGGACAAAGCGGTTGTTGTGATAACCATCCATGTACCAGACCTGTGGGGAGAGCAGACTTGGTTAATGTCCCACAGGGTATGGGAACTTAAGACAGAAGGAGCTGGAAGGTCAAGACTATAGAGCATCCTTCCTACCTTCAGGAGCACTGGACTCCCCTGGGCTCCACTCAGGCCTGCTTTCCTACCCCAGGAAGAGTGGGACACAGCGGAGGGAAAGATGTGGGGACAGGTGGTCAGGGCTCTCCTACATACACAGTCCACAGCCAGTCTATGTATTATACAACAGTCGGTGGTGGGGGAAACCCCACCAGGTCCCCAGTCCTCACTACTTGGAATAGCACCATGTTACAGGACAATGGTCACGTCTTTCTGCTCACTGTTGGATCTTGACCAAGGGCTTAGGAGAAAGGAGTGTCCTCAACTTGGGGACTCAATGCTGGAGTCAGCGTGTGCAGCTGATAGGTAGATGCTCACACACTGGGGAGCTTGTGTCTGCAAGGACAACTGTTTCTCAAGGTTACTGGGAAGGGCCATCTTCCAGTGTGTGAATGTGACTGAGTCCTCTCCACCTCACCAGCCTGTTACTGATGTACAGTCTGAGTCACTGTCTCTGCTGGTGTGTGTGTGTGTGTGTGAGAGAGAGAGAGAGAGAGAGAGAGAGAGAGAGAGATAGAGAGAGAGAGAGAGAGAGAGAGATAGAGAGGACCAAGCTTGAGGAGCAGGGGAAGGTAATTAACTGGGGCTTTGGTTTGCTGCAGGGGCAATCGTTCATTCCCTAATCTGGGGAAAGTACTTCTCAGACTGGAACATGGACCTCCCAGCCATGGAAAGTAACATGGAAAGTAACAAACTCAGCCTCGACCTGAGTTTGAAGGGTTACAAAGGAAGTGATTCCTGACGACTGCTTGCATGCCAGTTAACCCAAGAGCCATTTAGACTTGGGACAAAAACCTTTAGTCATCTTGAAGCAATTTTGGGGCAGATGAGAAAGGGGCGGGTTAGGAGAGACCTGGCAACACTCTCTGCCTAGCTTTAAGACAGCTGCTTTATCCACAGAGAGCCTGGGAAGCTGAGTAGGGATTAGGGCTGTGGCAGCAGCTCTCAGGCTTGGTTCCTGAGACATCCAATCAGACAGATACTGGTAGGCAGATGTGCCTTTTGTTTCTAATGAGATTAAAAATGCCAACAGCAACAACAGAGGCTCTGTCTGGGGTTGTTGTTATCCTGAGTCTCTCTTAGACCATCCCTCAATGATGGGTCATGGATTAGAATGGAGATATCAGGACACATACAGTAACCCCTTGGTCTCTCTGGGGAAAGGCTACCCACCCCCTACACCCTCGCCGGGTTGCTTCATGGGATGGGGAGTTCTCCATCTCTTTGCGTCCTCTGCTTTAACCTCCTTCTACAGCCCTCTCTGTTCACCTATGAAGCAAGCCCCTCCTTAGTGCTTTGGAGTGAGCTCTCCACAGCATGAAGCTAGTGATTGGTTTCTGTGTTTCTTGGGTCTAGTGTACAACAAGATGATACCAATATCATTTCTAATGATTTGATACCATATCTAATTTCTAAGAATTTTTAAGTAGTCTCTTCTCCATATACTGGCAAATCAGATGCAGGACCCGACTGCTTTCTGAAAACACAGATTGGGTTACATTAGGGCAGTGAGCTCCAGAGGCTGAATATTCAACTACAGGCTATGGAGGCTGTTTGGGACATGGGCCATTCTACAGAAGAGAGCCACATGGCTCAAAACCTAGAAGCTCATGGGAAGAGTCCCATTTCCACTGAAGCTCACTGTGTCGTGACTTCAGCTCTGAAATGACTTTATTTTCTGTCCTTTCCAAGGCTAGTGTTGTCCCTGGGAAGTGACTCCAGAGACAGTTGCTGGCTCCCAGAGATGTGGCTCTCATGACCTCTTGGAAGGATCAATGGTTCTTTCCAACTAGAGTCAAGGATGCCCTGCTAGAGGTGGAGGACAGAGTCCAGGGTGCAAGAGCACCTACACCACTTGACTTTATTTAGAGGACACAAGTGTCATCATAGGAGCCTACATACCAGCGGAGCTGCCTTCGATGCAGGACAGCTGCTTATGTCATAGAGGGGCCCAGTGGACGAAAAGTCATTCCACCTTCATTCTTCTGGTCCTGATTTCTATCTCTCAATAGCTGACCCTGAGAATTTTGGCATAACTGACCAGACCATCTGAAAAAGAGATGGATGTCCACACTTCCTTTTCTAAGTAACTTCACAAGCGAGACTGTTAAAATGGCCTGTGAACCACATCTTAAGTCGAACTCCTCTGAGACCGATGTCTGAGCAAAGATTCCTTTGATCCATGTCTTACCTCTGTATCACCCTTCTCAGGCTGCACAGTGGACCTGTAAAAGTTCTTTAGGGAACAAACTCTAAGGCTAAGAAAAAGGCGTATGTCGGCATATCCTAACGTCTGAACTTAGTTAACAGATTTAATAGTTTCTAAGTCCCACATCACATCTGTAGCCACTGCCCAGGCACACAGGGGTGTCCTTCTAACATCTGTGCTTGACTCTGAGTGCCTCTTATTTTTCTGCCTCAGAACTAACTTGCTAAGTTTGCTTCTGTCTCACCCCATCATTCTCCTCTTTGATGGATGTCAAGGGCTTGCCTGCTTGGAGGTCCCCTAGGCTTTGTGGGGTTCCCTGAGCACTTCTGCACACACTATAGCTCTGCTGCAAGTCTCACCAAATTCAGATGTGAAAACGGAGGTGACTTAACTAAGTTCAATTGCTTTTCAGCTGGGAGGGGGACCATGGCAGAGCTGCCAGGGCCCTGCCCAGCATCTTATGGTGCAGCCTTGGTGTTGGGTGATGCTATTTAAGGGACTGTCTTAGTAACAGGGCTTTAGTTTTGCTCTTCTCTCTGGCTTGGCAAGCATCTGACAAGTGTCCTCCTGAAACTGCTAACATCAAGGAATTCAGCCTTGGAAACCATGTTCTAAAGGGAGCAGTTAGTGAAGGGGTGGAGAGCGTCTCGGTGGGAGGCTAGGAGGAAGTGGCAGGATGCCAGCCACCCCAGGAATGTCCCAGTCCCTACTCCCACTGAGAAAGGATTAGAAAGGATATCTAAGCTGCCAGCAGCCAGAGCTGCAGGCACCAGTAGATCTGTGTAATCGAAAGCATTCTGGATAATTCCGCCCTCTGTTCTAAGGATCATCTGTTGGTTTTGATGCTGTTTAGATGAGGGGAAGAGCCTTTGAGCACAGAGCTAAGGGAGGGTGTGAGGAGTCTGCCACCCTTTTGAACATGAGCCTCCTGAGGCACTGGGAGAATGGTACAAGCCCCCTCACTGATGTCTTGTGTAAGCTACACTGGATTCCTGAGGTGCGGGACCAGTAGGGAGCAGAAAGGGAGGTGGGTGGGACATAGCTCTGTCAGTGCCCCAGTCCAAGTAGACTGTGAGCCTAAGAATCCAGAATGAACTCTCTGGAACTCCAGGGGCCTGGAGGTGTGGTAGAGCGGTAGGGACTTAGGCATCCTACACACAAGAAATACAGCTAGCTCTCCCTCCCAAGTTCTTCCCACTTCTAACGTTGCTGTAAAGGGCCTGGCCTTTGTTGGGGGCTGAGGGTCTGTGGCTCACTGCTGAGTAAGGCTTCTCAGCACAGCACCTTACATAGTTGGTGTTTGATAGAGGAGAGCCCATGCAAAAGTGTCTCAAGCTAATTAATTTTGTTCTCACAGTTTACTCAGAGGCAGTGGGGACTGAGCTGGCTCAGCATAGTCCCTCAGTGCACACACTGGTGTGGGGCTCTGCAGCTTCCCAAGTTCTCCTCATGGGGCCCATGCCATCCTCCCCTCTGCTTACCCCCATCCTCCATGGGGGCCTGCTCTATAGCCAATATCAATTTCTCTTTTTTCTTTTTCTTTCCTCTTTCTTTCTTTCTTTCTTTCTTTCTTTCTTTCTTTCTTTCTTCCTTCCTTTCTTTCTGTTGCATGTGTGTGGCGAGTTATTGGTCTCCTGTGTGTATGTGATCAAAGTAAATGGGAGATTGGAAGAAAGCAAACAAAACAAACACTGCTGGTGTTGATCAATGGCTGAACGAGGCGACATGTCACTTAGCAGGCTGGGATACATAGGCCACTGTGGGGACCACGTGGTTCAGAGCCCAACGTGCCCAGAGTAGAACCCAATACAGTGTGTCCACTGCCAGCCAGCATCCTGCCTCTTCCCTGCTGTCAGCCCTCCTGAAGGCACCTCCTTCTTCTAGCCACTCTCCCTGCCACCAGAGCCTCCTTTCCTGGAAGGCAGTCACGAAGCAGAAAATAGATACTTAATTGTCACAGCACCCATGGGTGTCCTGACAACTCTGTGAGTCTACACCCTTGCTATGCCTTATATTCTAGAGGCTGAGGCACACATATATGTAATGTCAGAAGGCTCCAGACTTGGGTACCTGTCTTGGCCTTGGCTAGCCAGTGTGGGGTTGATGGTGGTTTTCCTGCTCCGTGCTGTGGGGAGAGGTCCTTAATGAGTGGCATCAGGAGCCTCAGTCCAGAATCTCACAGATTCAGTGACACCAGGGACCAGCCTCTGAGGACCATGGGTAGGACCTGGCCCATTTGCATGGGTAGTGGTTAACAGTTTCTCAGAAGCCTGGAAAGAGGTGCCAGTGCTAGAATGTGTATAGAGAGCTGTGTGTGTGTGTGTGTGTGTGTGTGTGTGTTGCAGATGTAACTATATCATTCTCTGAAATCCAGAGCTAGTAACTAGACATGAATGACATGGTTGGGGTAGACCTGGCATGCTGGTCTGGACTTCTTAGACATCTTCAGTCTTGCCCCTCTTTCTTTCCATCATGGCATCCACATCTGTAGTAAGGGGGTGTTCCTAACCAAACTTTGAGCATAGGTAAGTTTTTCTGACAAGATGTGGGTACAATAAAAACCCAAGTGTCCCAGTTAGCATTAATTGTCAACTTGATCCAACCTAAAATCAGATGAATAAAGAGTCTCAGTTGAGTAGCTGTCTTTATTAGGTTGATCTATGGGTATGCCTAGAACGGACCATTTTTATTGCCTTAACTAACAGAAGGGCTTATCCCACTGTGGGTGGCACTATTCCCTATGCAGTGGTCCTGAGCTATGTTAGAAAGCTAGCTAAGCATAAACCATCATTAGCATCCTTTGTGGTTCCTGCTGTAATTTCTTGTCCATGGGTGGGTGAGTTTCTTAGTCAGAGGTGATGCTTAGAGGAATAGCAAACAAGTCTGCCTTCAGGTCTCTGCTTGAGTTCCTGCCCTGACTTCCCCCAGTGATGAACGTGACCAGGAAGTATAATACAAAAACCAACCTTTCCTTCCTAAGTTGCTTCCTGTCAAAGTGTGTTATCACAGCAACAGAAAACAAGCTAAAAGGCTGAGAAACTATATTACCACCACGATCCAGAAAACAGTGTGAGAACAACTTATGCTCACATGGCCCTGACCCTACTGTATTTTCTGGGCAGCCCAGCCAGCCCGCCCAAGCTGTCTGTCACGTGTGAAGAGCTGGACCTTTGGTGGCGCTGGTCTAAAGCCATGCCTAGCCTCCTGTTTTCAGTTCTGCCTAGTCTTGCTCTGCCTGCCACAGAGAAATGCGAGAAGGCTTAGAGCATCTTGGATTTCAGGCTGCTTCCTCTGGGCCCAGGGAGGAGCATCCAGTTCTGAGTGTGGCTGTCTACTCTCCTGCAAACCTCTGATGAGAAGAGTGTTTAGGAGAAGCACCTGGACCCTGGGAGGCTCATCCTGGCTGCAGTGATTAGTGCTGGATGGCATCAAAGGATTCACAGAAGCACAGCTTCTCCTCCATCTCTTTGGAGTTTCCCAGAGACCCTGACTGCTCCTTATAGGCCTCCTCCATCCATGGGGCCTCCCAGCCCCTGACTCCCCAATGCCCAGTTCCTAAAAGAGCTGAGACCACAGCCCAGTTCCAAGGAAGGAGAAATAGGCAAAATAAATGGGCAGCTGACTCATTTTTCTTCTCTGAGGTTTGCCCATGGGGGAAACACCCAGGAAAAAGAAACCCAGCCTCTTCTCGGAATCAAAAGGGAACACAGAGCTTCTATCAGCCATGAAAGGAATGGCAAATGAGAACAAATCAGCTGTCGTTAAAACAAGAAAGGCCTAATAGATTCCATCCCCGAAGCAGAGGCTGTGATGGGAACCGCCCGGAGCGGTCAGCACAGTAGATGCCTGGGACCTGCTCAGCCACTGGGCAGAGCTACTGCTGTTCCCCTCACTGCCACCACTGTGCTCAAATGGACAGCCTCCCCATCCCACTGTCTGTCACTAGTGTCAGCATGGGGGCCTCCACCAGCTTTCCTTCAAAGAAGCCCTTGGGAGCCCTATCTAGTCCACATCCCCTGAAGTTGTCTGCCTGGGAGGTAGACATGGCTGGCACTAGGGTGAGGAACAGATTCTAGGTCTTTTAGGTTCCTTACGAGCTACGGGGACACTTACCCGGTTATCACCTTCTGGGGCCAGTGGGTCTGTCATCCAGGACCCGAACCTTGAGCCAGAGGTCTTGACAGTCACCGGGTCACTTATGCCTGTCAGCTTCCCGCAGGCTGGAACAGAGCGCACATAGGTGAGGGCCAATAGGCGATGGAGAGCCTTGGCCCCTCCCCCAATGGCACAGCTAGACTCCATGGAGAGCCTTGGCCCCTCCCCCAATGGCACAGCTAGGCTTGAAGGACAGGTACATCTTCCTCTTCCCCTTCAGATCTGAAGCCCAGCAGCTCATGATGTCACATACACAGGTCCCACTGGTGGCCCAAGAAGAGCCACCCCCTCCTCTAGAGAGAGCAACTGAGGGCAGGAATGGCAGGGCATAGCAGTGAGTGGCTGCCCTTCGGGACCTTGTGACTCCTTGTAAGCAAAAGGCCAGGGCAGTCCGATAACAAATGAGGTGGCCTCAGCAAGCCTCAGTCTTCTCTAGGAAGCAATGCAAAAGAGCTCAGTAGTCTCTGGCTGCTGGAATAAAGCACTTAAGCAAGATGGTGGGAACTTAGACTCCTGGACCCAGGCAGGATTCACCTTCCCAAACAGAGAGACAATCCTAGTGGTCCGGTCCACACCGGCACAGCACCCCACACTGGGGCGCATCTTCCCTGTGCATGTGTCTGTCTTGGAACCAGCCCTCTGGTGGAGCTGGGTGGAGGCTTGTTGGCATCCTGCTGTGTGTGTGTGTGTGTGTGTGTGTGTGTGTGTGTGTGTGTGTGGTTTCCATGCTCTCAAGAAGGCTGGGATTGGAGCTTCCTGCTCTATGGGATCTTGAATGTGACCTCTGCATGCCTCCTGTCTCACAGATGGCCTGAGATGACCTCAGAGCTACAACATGATCATTCAGGACGTGCTGAGGCTGTGACCTAGCATCCCTACCTTATTCCTGCAACTCTCTTGCCACCCCATGGACCCCCAGCTTGAGCCTGATGTGTAGGATTCCACTAGGTCAGGCTTGAGTGTGCCCCCCCCCCAGTCTATAGGATACCCCTCAAGGACCACATTAGCATACATACACACAGTCTGCAAAGTTCAGAGAAGATCTAGTTGCTTAGGCAGGATTGTGAGAGGCTTAACCTAAGACCACAGGGAAGCAGAGATAATCCTGCAGTGAGCAGGGCAGGGCAGGCCTCAGGGATGGTGCAGCCCGCCTGCTCCCACACTCAGCACCATCTCCTAAAGCCCGCAATAGGGTGGGCACCTTCACAGTGGCATTGCACAAGACTGTAAAGAACACCTTGGCTTGGCCCAAGGGGAGGCTCAGCAGGATTACAAATCCACCTTATACAGATGACAGACACTCCAGGCCTGGATTTCCACCAGTGCCCCAGCCCTGGTACCCCTGCCCTTCCTGTCCCTTCCTCAAAGGCACCTCCCCTTCTAGGAGGAGCTTGGGTTTTCCCACACCAACACTTTCTACTGAGGCTCGGAGCTTCATGAAGGTCTTGAGCACAAGGGTCTAAAAGGTTTAGCTCTGAGCCCAGGGCATGCCCACTTAGCCTCTGCTCACAGTGCCCTGCCCTGCCCTGCCCAAGCCCTGGGCTTAGAGGAGATACCAAGGAAAGGAAAAGGAAAAAGAAGGGCATGGGGAGAGACAAGGTTGATCAGCGTCAGCAGCTGGAAGTAAGGATCCTGATGTGTCTGTAGAAAAATTTCCTTTCCACGAGTGGCCTAACCAACTTCACACACGCACGCACGCACGCACGCACGCACGCACACACACACACACACACACACAAGCACACACACACACAAATACAAGCACACACACACAAATACAAGCACACACACAAACACACACACACAAATACAAGCACACACACACACAAACACAAGCATATATATACACAAACACAAATGCGCGCACACACACACACACAAGCACACAAGCACAAGCATATATATACACAAACACAAATGCACACACACACACACAAGCACACACACAAACACAAGCATATATATACACAAACACAAATGCACACACACACACAAGCACACAAGCACGCACACACACAAGCATATATATACACACACACAAGCGCACCCACTCACTTGCACACCTGTACGCCTTCTGAAATTCGAGTGAGTTCATTGTGTGCGTCCTGTGGAGCTGGGCAGGGGAAGCCATGTGCCCAGGCTGGACTCTACCTCTCCCAGTTTTTTTCCCTCCGCTTCTATTGAATTAGGGGGTGGGTCTTGTGTTGCCAGGAGACAGAGGCTCCCTCTAAAATGAGTGGGCATTGAAAGAAACCAACAGAAGGCAACCTCTCTGCAAGTCCTCTTTCCAAACCCCATTCTGCCATTCAGACCCATCATCCACAGAATTTCTCATAGAAGGTCTTCTGCCCATCCTGGAGACACGATCTATGAGCTGCTTGGAGGTTAAGGTTCAAAAGAATCAGCATGCACAATTGTCATGGCTGGAGATGCCTGTGGAAGACATCTTTACCACCCAATGGCATGTTGTGCTTGTAGCCGACATATGACTTAGCCACACACTAGATTTTCTGAGATGCCAACTCACACTAGATCTGTCCCAAATCTGCTAGAGGTCCCTTCTTGGTTGGACATTCTCCTGAAGAAACCTGACGTCCTCCTGCACATCGCTGGTCATGGCAGAAGTGTCAGGAGGATGCTCACCTCAGCTTGGACACCTAGCCCTGGTCCTAGCCTTCCCTGCCTCCATGGCTGGGCCTATTCTATTTCTACTCTAGAGCTCACCTTCCTGCCCAACTTCTACGGCTGGGCCCAGACACATGCCCAGACCCTAAAGATGTCTTTATCTCATCTACCTCTATAACCCTAGCTAGACCACATTTCCTGGGGTTGCCAACCAAAGTGCCTGGGGCTTGCTGCTCCAGGGAAGAAGTTTCTTCCACTCACCCTACTTCCCCATAAACAAATGAATGACTTGGTGTACATCCATTCACCATCTGACAAGTGCTGGGCTCTTGAGGGTGAGCCTCTGGGCAGTGAAGCCCACCCTTCATGCTGCCCATGTTGATCTTGGTTACCAGAAAGCAGGCATGGCATCACCAGTGACCTCAGGAAAGCACACTAGCATAGGTGCACAACACAGGCCTTTCAGAACATGTCTGGATTCTTTAGTCATCCCACCATGCATTCAGATGGGAATGTGCAGAAAATAGGACTTTGCTCTCAGTCAGGTTAGGGGCAGCCTTGAAGAATCCTACTATACTCCACCCATATGAACCTTTCCTTTCACTATCTCAGAAGTGACAGAGGTCCATGTCTGAGTTCTACAGGAAAGATGCCCAGTAGGACCAGCCTGCCAGCCACACCCAGCCATTCTCTATGTGCATAGTCACCGTGCAGTCAGCTTTCCAATACTTGAATGCTGAGGAGTGTAGGGAGGTGTGGCTACTGTGTCTCCTGCTCTCTAAGCTGCTGGGGCTGGGGCAGGCACAGTTCCCAGGGCCCATGGGGCTGGAGGCTGCCTGCCCTCCTTGAGTCAGGGAGTTATTTTTGGTTCCCTGTCCACACTAGTTCTGCCAAGACCTCTTGAACTGACAGAATCTAAAGGAGTCCACGGCAGAGGCTTGGCAGTATCTTGGCACACTCAGTTCTAGAAAGTGCCTCTCTCCAGTTGCACACTCAGGATAGATGGGGTTGGGGTGGGGAGTGTAAGAGGCCTGCTGTAAGGATGGATCCCATGTGGGAGGGTCTTGGGACGAAGATGCCTGGCCAAGCTGGAAGCTAGGCAAATCATACACCCTGTGCACTTCCTGGGAAGATGCCAGGCTGAGAGCAGCCTGGACCATCTCAAAGCCTGAGTCAGGATAGGCGTATCTGGGAGGCTGGGTGAGAAAGTCTGTGTCCTCAAACAGGACTTGGCCACCATTCTCAGCGTTTAGCCCTGAAACTAGAGAAGACCCATGTAGAAAGACGTCTGCGGGCTGGGAAAAAAGCCCAAGATACAGGTGAAGGAGCCCCAACCCAGGCCCGGGTATGAATCCACAGCCTACAGCAGGCATTGTCTTAGAGTCACACCCCTTTTGCCCTAGCCAAGAAAGGCATGGCCTCCTATGGACCACATTTTAGAAGAAACGGAAGAGGAAGCCCTGGTCCAACGGTGGCTATAGGCTACAGGAATCCTGGGTTCTTGTTCCTTGGGCTTCCACTGTCAAATCACCTTAAACTCTCCGATCTGGGAGCGATAACAGAGCTCTATGGGCCATTATGCCCACTGCCCCTGCTAGTGGAGGCCAGCCTCCGCCTGTTGACTCTGGCATCTCAAGTGTTAGGAAGGTGTCTTTTGATTTTCCTTGAAGAGCATATAGGAGCTCACAGTGCAGCCTAGCACGGCAGCCAGTGTCCCCCACCAGAGCAGGAACCTGCAAATAGAATCCCACTCATGTGTATGCTAGGTGGACAGTTCACCTGGCCAGCAGGCAACTTATAAGTGGAAGCCACAAGCTTTACTGAGACATAATTTCAGTAGAGTAAAAACCACTCTTTCCCCTTGGGTTGGCCCTAGCTCTCAGGGGTCTTTCAACCCACCTGCAGAAAGAAAATAATCCACCAGGGTACCCTCGGCATCAGTGCCAGGATGGTATGACAGGGAGGTCATTTAAGCCAGCTAGTCCTTCATGGCAACAGTGACCAAGGAAGCCAGCCGCACCAGTGTGGCCTAAGTCTGGGGAGTGGCTGCATTGAGCATCCTGTGCTGAGGCCCAAGTTCTGGCCTTACCCAGATTAGCTGTTGGGATCTGACCTTGCAGCATCCTCTCAGCAGCCATCAGGATTCTGGGTGGCATTGCCTCTCTCCTGCCTGTGGATAAGACTTGCTCTAGGGGATTGTACTTCCCAGAAAAGACTCAAGACATGTTATGCCTAAGCTCAGTCGAGGAGGAAGATGTTTCAAATTCCAGGACCACTTAGAAAAGCAGGTCATCTCATCAAGAAACCAGAAGCAAATGTAACTCTGGACTTTGAATTGAGATTTCTGCATGTGTGAAGAAATTTTCACCAATTGATTTGAAGGAAAGAGGCAACCAGGGCAGATCTGATGAGTGGTGTTGAGAGATGCAGGGAGCCCTTACCTCCCTCACTCCCAGTGAATGTAACCAAGCATCTGCCAAGGCAGACACACCAAGGAGTCTGGGGCTTAGGGACTTAAGGACTAACACTCAACTACTGAGTTTCTACATGTGTAGAGTTCCACTCACTGAGCCAGCAGTGAGTGCTGCCTACATCCAGAGGCTGCATCCCAGGTATTGCCATCCTGTTAGTAGGCTGCTAGGGAGGCTGGGGGATGATGTCTCTTAGCAAGGCTAAAGCAAAGATTGAATTAAGCATCCATAGGGTATTAGTCCTTACATTCCTGGGCTGAATGAAGGCCTGGGACAGATGCTAAAGCCATCTATAGACCTATCAGTCAACCATCTGCCACTAACTTCTACCAGCTGCTTTGCTACCCATCCATCACCCAGCCATTAACCAATTCTCTACCTGTCTGTGCATCTACCATCAGCTCAGCCTCCCTCTGTCCCTTTATACTTCCAGTTATTTCCTCTCCCCACCTCCACTTTCCCACTTACCCGCCTACTGACCTATCACAACCCCAGCTCCTCTGAGCCAGGTAGTGCAGAGCTAGAGACAGGAACAAAATCTACACATTCTCCTAGTGGGCCCAGGCCCCGGGGATTCTCTGTACCTTTGTGTTGCAAATCAGGAGACACTGCAATGGAAGATGGCAGCAAGGACCTGGGAAAGGTGCCTGCTGTTGAGTTGGTCTTGCTACTTTCACTATTTTATAGCTTGGCACTCCAAGGCTGCCCAGACAGGGGGGCTCAGAGCTCACTACCCCACCCCCAGCTGCTGTTTCTCTTCAAGTACACTATTATTGAAGCCCCTCAGGTGACCTCGCTGGGGCATCCCAGGGTGGGATTAATTAATTGGCTTTATCATTCTCTCTTCATTCCCAAATGACACCTCTTAACAGCCCAAGGGCAGCCACGTGAAAGCCCCAAGATCCTAGCCATAAGGTAAATTCACGAGACTGCTAAAGATAGGCGAGGACAGATGGGAAGTCTGGCTTGCCTGGGATAACCTGGAGAGTCGTGTGTGCTGCCCCCATCTCCCAAAGGCCCACTAGCCTGGCAGTCTTGGTAATGTCCCACCATGGTCTCCATCTAGATTCTCTTGGTTTCTTAGGGAAACCAAGGAGGGAAAACCTGGGAGGGGAAACAGCATTTTGGAGGTATATATAGCAAACCCAGCCTCTGGGCTCTTCAGAGACATCTAAGTGCTTGGCTGGGAAGACTGGAGAAAAGGCCATGGTGGAAAGTCAAGGGAAGACTGGAGGGGTCCCATAGCCTGTTCCTTAGCACCATACTCTGGGCACTCCTAGAAAACCTGTGCAGGCAATGGAGGAGGCTCTCATCCAGGCCCACACAGGGGCTGACTGATGCTACAGCCCCCGCCACAGTGGGTCATGGGTTTCATGAGGCACAGGCACAGGAGTAATAATATACATGGGACATGATTCCTTGGTGGCCTTGCAAGTGTCTCTTCAAAAACAATTAGTCCCCAGTGCCCAGCATAGCCTCCCAGTTCATCAAGCCTGTGAGCCCCAAACTTTATACTTTTGCTGGGGACAAGCTAGGAGCAGCCACTGAGAATCACCTGGAAGTCACGAGACTACTTGTCTAGTGAATGCTCTCATTTGTCATCTAACACCAAGGATCTGTGTTTGGGTGTCAGTCTGTGTGGGAGCACACCTGTATGTATGAGCTCCGATGGAGGCCAGAAGACAACCTTAAGTATCATTTCTCAGGAGCCAGCCACCTTGACAGGGTCTCTCACCATATTACTTCCCAAGTGAGGCACATTGGCTGGCCAGTGAGCCCTAAGACCCACCTGTCTCCCCTTCCTAGCACTAGGGTTCCTTGTACATGAGTTCTGGGTACTGAACCCAGGTCCCTGCGTTTGCTCTGCAACAGAACCATTTATTTGGTCCATGCCAAGGGTTTTGAAAGGCTGTTTGTTCTTTGGGATATTTTAAATTTGTAAGGGGTGGATGAAGGAGGGACTGAATCAGAGCATAAGAGTCTTCCCAAACCTTTCTGGAAGGTCACCCTAATACGTACATGCTAGAAAAACAAATGAGTTGGTCAGACTCCATTGGGGAATGTTGATGCTGGTATCAAGACGCAATATGTACAATTTAGAAATGATTCTGAGTAGCCACACGTGCAGTATGGCCAAAGTCACTGGGTACTCAGAACCCAAACGCCACCCACCTCAGGACTGTTGGGGGATATGAGTCTGAGAGGGAGGCAAACCACCTTGCCCAGCAGTCTGCTCCACCCAGGCCTCTGAGGGCCCCCACTTGCTCTGCCCATACATAACCTGCTGCTGTACCCTCTTTTTAATTCCAACTAAATCAGATGCATTGTCTCAAGGTCTTATCAGTTCTCTTCTTAACCTGGTTGGAGATGTGTTTCCAGCCCTTTAAATCTATCCTAAAAACACATGCACGGACCACACACTTGCATATTAAGCTCTCACACCTGTGCACACATGTGTGCAACCACCCAACAGCATGTGGCATCCAATATCATATATTTTTTTTAAACGTTAGATTCAGTGGGGTCTAGAACTGGCCCTGGTATGGGGCTTGCACATGGGTGATACTCTGGGGTGGGTGTTGCCTGCACTTCTTGCTGCTCTCTCTGGGTGGCCCTACCCAGAAGCCCTGATGCAGCCATCACCAGGCGGGCATTGTGGCTTCAGCATCGCTCCCTACACCTGCGTGTGTGGCAGAGTCGGGCCAGACAGTGCCACACCGGCAGGGTGCTGGGCCTACCTAGTTTTTGCATGCATGCACGGAGCCTTTCTTCAAGATTGGACACTCTGCTCTGAAGTTCATCGTAGTCATAGGCGCCAATTTCCTCTTGCAGTTCGTTAAGCACTGACGTCAGATTCTGGACCTCCTCCTTAAACTGCAATACCAATTTGGCATCGGCCTTGTACTCTTCCAACACAGGAATCAAAGGCCTAAGTTCATCCATTTTCGCTTTTATTGCCTGCAAGGTTAAAATAAGCTGGTTCAGTGCGATGCATGCAAAAACTTGAAATACCCTGCCTTGGCCTGGCTTCTCCCTACGAGAGGGAAGGTGTGCACACTCCCGTTTTAGCAGTCCGTCAGTTACGGGTCCCAGTGAGTCAGGAGAGCGTATTAAACAGTCCTCAGAACACCACATATTTGGGAAAGGCCTTTATTTATCAGTTGAGAATGCAGCATCTTAAAGTTACATGCTTTAGGTCACATACACAAAGTTTGTGGTTGCTTTTTTTTTTTCTTTCTTTTTCAAAAAGTGCATTGACAAGGAAGGGTTCAAACTATTCATGGGATGCATCTAGAGTCGCATGCAAAAGGAGGATCCTGGCTGGATTCAAGGTTCCTTAGTGAAATGGCGCTAAGGATTGGAAAAGAATCGTAAAAATGCATGGTGCAAAAAGCTCTCTGGCTCTCTCATGGTTACATGGGGGGACTGCTTCTTCAGTCACTGGCGCATTGAAAAAACTCTTTAAGTTAGCCCTGCAAGCAAGAAAATGAAACACCGTTGAAAAGCTAGCTCACTAGCCTGCCTCAAACAGCCATTAAAAGACATATATTTGCATGGTCACTTAAGAAAAATCACACTTTAATCAATGTAAAACAAGTTACTCAGATGGTGATAGGACTTCCTCATGGTTTCTGCTGAGATTCCTTCATGCAATGAGTACAGCCTAAAAGGTAAGGGCTAGCTCGTGCTGTCCCAGAGTCTTAGAGACTCCAACTTTGGATCTCAGAGAGTGCTCTGTGGATGACCCTCTCCAAGGGGAACTATCTCATGTCACTGAAGACACTTCTGTCTTCAGTCTGCCAAGGGAGCACAGGAGGGCAGATGCTAGCCAGGACAGAAACAAACTCTTTTTGGTCTGTAAGGTCAAAGTCTTTCACCAAGGTAAGTCATGACGGCAAAGGGGCAATAGCTCCTTGCCTCGGACAGGAACTGAGGCTTATTTTGCCTCAATGGGATCCGCCTGCTATTATTTTATTTATAACGCAGATTTATAACTTCATTAGCTTGCCATTTTGCCTACCTAATGTACCGCTTTTAAAAGGAGGATTAGTTCCTGCTTCACGTAGGGAGTGCATCAAAGGATAACATTAGCATGAGAGGGAGGGAGGGCTGAGAAGCACTAAGCAGTTTCCAGCCAAGCGGCTGTGTAATTTGACCTGTTCATTTACATCAGGGCCTGATTCCTAATTAACATGCATGAACACCTTAATTAAGGTGGCAGATAATTCCCAGCCCAGTCCTAGTGGAGAGTCATGGATATATACATACTTGTACATATGTATATATAATTTCAGGTCAAAGGAAGTGAGCTTTTAACGGCCAGGGTCACATGGAGACACAGAGCGCTTAGCACAGCTGCATCTACAGTGTGCCTTGTCACAGCTAAATTAGGTCAGAAGTGAAAAACTGCCCTGAGTGATCAGGGCCCAGAAATGGCTCTAATCAATTAAGCTAATCCTTGGCTAATGTGATTTACCTGCGGCAGCTATGGAATGCTGAGGGCCTCTAATGATACCCTGGCCAGCTAATATGCCTTGGGTAGAGGAGAGGGGGCTTGGGACCCCTATTTCTTACTGGCTGATGAGAAAGGAGAGAGGGGCCAGGGTGTGACGAAGGGGCTGACTAAGCCCCACCCCTTCAGTGGCTGGAGTGGGTGGCCTCTCTATTCTCAGAGTGGCACAGCTTTGCAAGGCAGAGAACAATCCTTGAGGTGCTCCCCAGTCCCCTGAGCACTACCTCTGTGGGGGATGGGAAAAGAAAGTCGTCTGACTTGGAGGAGGAAGAGGAGGAGGAGAAAGATGAGGAAGAAGAAGAGGAGGAGAAAGTGGGAAGGGAGGGGGAGAAAGGGGAGAGGAGGAGAAGGAAAGGGTGGGGGAGGCAGATAAAGAAAGAGGAGGGAGGAAGAAGAAAAGAGCCCCGGAGGGACTGCGTACCTTGAACTGCCTGGCCAGATGCTGCTTATGGCTCTCCTCCACCTGCTTGAACTTGGACTCCAGGCCTTTCATCTGGTTCTCCATCTTCTCCACGTACTGTAGGTCTCTCTGAGTTCGCCTATCCAAGACTTCTATGGATTGAGACATGTTTTGCACCTGTCAAGAGGGTAACAGGTTCAAGGCAAGAGCTGCAGCAGGTGTCAGCCAGTCTCCTCTGTCTGCTCATCAGCCAGGCTGACCTTTCCCACTGCACCACCCCAGAGCCAGGAGTGGTCCAAGCGTGATTTACCAGTTAATCACCAGCATTAGGCTGTTAGGATCAAGAACTCCCTAAACACTGCAAATTGGCTGGGTAAACATTCCTCCCACCCTGACAGTAGGGTACAGAGATCAGGGAAGAAGCCTTGAATTGCTCCAGGCACGAGGCTGCGGGCCATTTCACTCTACGTTTATGGGTGGGGCCTGTTTTCACTCTATGTCCAGGAGTGACTGGCAGCCTTAGGCAAGTGCACACAGGCAAGAGATGCCAAGCCTGCCCAAGGTGTAAATTCCTCCCCGCCAAGTCTCCTGGAGTGTCCTTGCCAACAGCATTGGTGTTAAGTGTCGAAGGAAGGGACACAGAGCCATTCCAGGCTTTGTGCCGAGCCTTTCCCCCACTGCACACGCCATCCATCAGCCCCACAATATCATAGGCAGATGACTGCTCGGCAAACACACACATTCAGAACGAAGAGTCAGGAATCAATCACCCAGCAAATGAAGAATCGCTGTTTTACATCCTTACGGGCACTGTTGAATGGAGTGCAGCCTCAAGATGGGGCTCTGTTATTCAGCAGGATCCCAGAGAGCGGCAAAGAAAAACAGTTTTGGTGCGGCCACCTGCCAGCACATTTCATTTTCAGGAAACTGGCTATGGATTATGCGAGAATGTATGCTCACCAGGGGCGAGGGGGGAGGGGAGCCAAGGCGCCGAGGATGCCGCAGTGGGTTGGGTCATCTTCTCAGAATCTAATCCAATTACTAACAAGGAAGGTGCTTCCTGAATGACAGGTCTTCTTGCTGATTTTTTTTTTCTTTTTGGATTTGAAAAAGATCCCTTCCTAGGAACAAAGTCCTTGGGAGAGAGGCATGGCTTCATGGCACAGTGGTCAGAACAGTGCCAGCAGAGCTCCCATCTCTCACTACAGATCCTTCAGACCAGTAAGTGGAGTAAAATAAGAGAGACTAGAAGCCTTCTCACTGGCCAAGGGAAGATATTGCCCATGTAAGCACTTTAGAACCATATGGGATTTTAGAACCAGAAAGCAACACACACACACTCACCTTCACATTTCAATGTATAGCCTTGCAAGGGGCTGACTGGGACTCTGCTCCCTTTTTTAGATGCTCGAATAGAGCGGCTCTTGCTTGACAGCCTCTCTGGCCACTTGATTCCCCTCTAAAGGACTGCAGTGCTTCTTGTGGGAAAAGAGGTCATTTGCTCTTGTCCACCCTTCAAGGCCCAGCCCAAATGCCACTGCTTCCAAGGAGTCTTCTGGGATGAACTCAAACACTAAATGACTTGTGAACAATGCCACATCACTGGCAAGTTGGAAGGTGAAAGTGGGGGCCTCATCCACACCTGAAGCCAGAACAAGGACTGCCAGTGCAGGAAACCTGTCAGCCTGCCTGGCCATCTTTAGCCAAAGCCTCTCTTCTCTGTCTCTTCCTTGGAGATTTGACACCAACAAGAACAGAGCTCGAAAGTCAGCAAGTCAAATAGTGGACAGGGGCTCAGTCCAACACAAGATGGTGTGGGTGGGAGATTTTTTGTCCTTCCTAACTAGGGACCAATGCATTTAATCAATTTTCAAATGTAAAGATTAGCTTTAACATTAAAAACAAAAACAAAACAACACAAACCTTAAAAATGTTAAACAGCTTGGTTGCTTTAAGATAAACCAAAGTCTGACCCTGCTTTCCAGCTAACCATTCAGGTAAGTCTTCCATAACGGAAAATCAGTGACACCCATACAAACCCTCTGGGGACAACAGCTTCCACACACGCCTACTTCCAGCAGTGTCTCCAGAAGCCAACCAGCACGGTCAAGGTCACAAGGTCATGGGATAGTCTTAGCCACTGTGGCGGCAGGTGCCATGAAGTGGGGGAGGGGACACGCACAGCAGCCACACACCTGTCCCCCACCTGGGAATGACTAATTACTAATGTTTATTGCTCATGTAAGCACCGGCCTGAGCCAGCTATGTTATTTATCTCACTTGGTCTTCATAAAACCCTGGAGGGGGGGGGCGAGCTGTTCTGAGTGCTACATGCCAACACAGATATGCCAGCTTAGAAGTTAAGAAACTTTGCCTCAGCACACAGACAGCTCAAGTCTGGGACTACAGAGCCTCTGCTCTTGGACTCAGATCCTGTGTTCTTCAGAGGACACAGTTCCATCCTGGTGCCAGCCTCATCTCCTCCTCTGCCATCAGACCCTGGAGGAGCTGCTCAGAGATGCCAATACCCAATCCTCAGCAAGAACTCTGGTTGGACCAAAATGGAGACTGGGACCTGACCAGCTGTGCAACCAAGTGGATCTGACAGGAAGCCTGATGGTGGCAATGCACAACCGGTCCCAGGGTGCAAAGGGACCCAAGGAATCCAGAGCCGTCTCTGCAGTTGCCCAAGATGACAGGTGCCAGGCCTGGCCCCACAGGCAGGGAAAAAGCAAAGTAGAAGAGAAAGTAGACGTGCTGACCAGGCCCAGCCTTAGTGCTTGGATGGCAGAGCAAGCTTAGCTCATCAATGCTGACAGGCCCAGTAAATGAAGGGCTTCTCTCCAGCCAGTGCACAGGCCCTCCCAAAATAGTCTGCGCGGCGTGAAATGGGGCTTTAAATTTTTAAGCAGCAAAACTGTGGCCTGAATAGACAGAGAGGAAAACCATGCAGCCTCATTCTCAGGAGCCCCTAGAGCTTTCTGGAACCATTTCCCAGCTTTGCCCTTCTCCCAGGGTCCCTTGGCTTGGGCCTCAGTACCCCCCCAACCCCACCCCCTTGCTACAGTTCTGAATAATTAAAGGCTCAATTAGGCTCCTGTCTAGTTTGGTGTAAATAAATGTCCGCAGGATCTGTTAAATATATTTTACTTGAACTCTTTCCAAGCGATTTACTCTGATGGCTAAAGGTGGCGAAACAGGCCAAGAAACCAGTACACACTCCATACCTTTGGGGAAGCCAGCCTCCTAGGTACCTGATGGAAATAAGGTTCCAGGTCTCTTTCACACAGGGACTGGCAACATCCTGGGAGCCATCCCAATTCTCAGGCTGCTTCCTGCCTCAGCAGCTGAATACAGGAAAGGGGACTGGTCTGCCCAAGGTGGTGGGAGCCCAGCTATAGCCCAGCTCCAGCTGGTAAGACCAGGTCCTGGCAGGGGTGAAGCTGGGTTCCAAAGCCATTCTGTCTTTGCAAAGATGATTTCTGTTCCCAGGGCTTCTCTTCAAGTTACAGAGGATGCCTCACTCTGCAGATCTCACAAAGGTAAGGGCTTGAAAAGTCCAAATCAGTAGGGAAAGTCCCAGCTTTCCTGGTGTGTGTGTGCACATGTGCGTGTGAGTGTGCGTGTGACATGTGACCCCACTGTCTCTGGGTAGGCCAGCTTTCCTGGTGTGTGTGTGTGTGTGTGTGTGTGTGTGTTTGCGTGTGCATGTGCGTGTGCGTGTGCTCGTGCATGCATGAGGGCGTGTGTGATGTGTGACCCCACTGTCTCTGGTTAGGAAAGATTCATGCCCTGGAGGCATCTTTTCTTTGGAGGGGAAGTGGGAGGGATGGAAAAGTCCCTCATTTTCCCTTCTCTCTGTGGTAGCACCCCAGGGATCTGTAATAGTGAGATCAGTTGCAGAATCTGAGGTCCCTGAGAGCAGCCTATAGGTATTCTTGGCAAGGAACAGAACCCAAACAGGAAATAGCTGGCTCAATGACTTGGACTAGCTCCCTTTCCAGCCAGCTGTGTGGCCTGGGGGCAGCAATCTGAGGAGTGACCAG
The DNA here is from genome assembly GCA_030674055.1 of Rhabdomys pumilio. Classification (NCBI taxonomy): domain Eukaryota; kingdom Metazoa; phylum Chordata; class Mammalia; order Rodentia; family Muridae; genus Rhabdomys; species Rhabdomys pumilio. The sequence goes on along the minus strand of JANHMN010000002.1, from coordinate 101,636,424 downwards.
CGGCCCTGTTCAGTTCTTGTGACAATGAAATGAAAGAAGACTCAGAAGGTGTGCATAGACACATTGCTGCCCTCATGTTAGGGAGCAACCACTAGGAGCATCCTGACTTGCCAGGTGGGACGGAGACATCCCCATGGAGAGCCTGCTTGCCAGGTATCTGGAGCCCACCGTTTCCCTGGCAGCATTTCAGAGCCTTTGGACCAGACCCCGAGCATTGCTCAGAGGAGAAATGGCATGTGATGAAGGAGAGCCATGCTTCTGGCTTTCCTAACAATCTCTTTCCTAGAGCCCTCAGAGCCCAGGAACCAGGTGTACTTATCTCTCCCCTCCCCCCAAGGGCCACCCTTGTCCTTTTTCCATCCTCCTATCCACCTGGCCATCTGTTCATTCATTCATTCACAAATATTTAGGTGGGGAGGGCATGTCAGAGAAGGTCCCCGGGTGGGCCCTGCAGGCTGCCACATGGCACTCTGTTTTCTCTCTCTCTCACACACACACACACACACAAACACACACATGCACGCCCTGCACAGACTCACCTTCTCCAGTAGCTGCCTCAGCTGTTTTGTGCGGGCATCCCGTGAACACATGGTCTGCTGGGGGGCGACCACTGTGCAGATACACCTGCCCTCACTGTCCTGGGCAGAGCTGTACACCTGCCAGCTCTCCTCGGGGTTGGTGGGCAGTACCTGGAGAGGGGCAGGCAGGGAAGGGCACGAGGAGAGAAAGAGAGAATGTGAGGATGAGGGAGACCTGAACCCGGGTGCTGAGGGCTCAAGTAGACTGGAGAGGAACAGTGCCTTAAAATGCATGTTTACCCCTAGATGCTCAGTTTTGACCTCTAACCAAATTAATGTGGGGGAGGTGAGGGGCTGCAGATGGTCTGGGTCGGGTGAGGGGCCATATAAGAAACCAGTGGCTAAAGGCTTAGGGAATCAGACACCCTCTTCTCCCAGCAAAGTGCAGACTTGCCTTGATCTTCTGTTCCCTAATACTTGGAGACAAGCGCCATTGTTAATGGCCCCCAGTCAGCACCTGAGAACTGGGAGCAGCAGCAGCCTAGAGCTGTGCTGTCTCCCCAAACGCAGCCTGGCTAAGATGGTGATTTCCAACTCCATGAAGTCCCCCCCACCCACTTGCCATTTGGTGGATGTGAACAAGTATGTTGTATAAGGGTCACCCTTAACTCAGTCCTGAGTGTTTGCCCAAAGACCACCAAGGACCCAGAGCTGTGAGTGGCTAGGTTCACCTTGCAGGCCCTCTATCCCACCGGTAACCCTGACCTTCAGACACACAGCAGGGGCAGTAGCCACCATGGCTCCTGCATACACCCCCCCCCCCCCCGTGCCCCCAGCCTCCTGTCACTGCAGCCTGCCCAGTCTCCAAGCTCTGCCCTGGCATCCTGCACTTCCCTGCTATTTTTAGGTAAGGATGGGGAAGAAGGCAGAGGAGCTACGGTAGTGACAGACTTCATTTCATTCATCCAACCTCAGCAGCTCGGGACACAGAAGCATGCAAAGTACTTATCAGGAAACTCACGTTGATATTTTTGTTTGGCGTTTTGGTGTTTTTTGAGACAGGGTCTCATTACGTAGCTTTGAATGTCAGGGAACTCACTCTGTAGACCAGGGTGGCCTCAAACTCACAGAGATCCACCTGCCTCTGCTTCTGGGATTAAAGAAGGGGGACACCACTCCCGGGCACCAGGGCACTAGGGAAACTCATTTTAAAACAACAGGAGAGGCAGACCCAACAAGAGTCATAGGTGGCGGTGGTGGGTCACACCACAGAGCCCTTGGGAGCAAAACTGGAGGAAAAGAGACTTGCCCCTCACCTGTCCTTTCCATTGAGCAGTTAGTTATGCCAGGGCTCCTTTCCAGGGGCCCTTCACTAAAGGGTGGTCTCAGCTCAGCCTGCTCCATCTATCATGGAAGTCGGCCTTATCCAGACCCTCCACCCCTGTCATCGCTCCCCACCCGCAGGTTGCTGCTGACATGGAGATGCGATTTCCATTTCAGAGGCCAGTAGAGAGGGGTGGATGAAGGCAGCTGGGTCCCGCCCAGCTCCTCGCAACCTCCTCAACCTCCTCCGGAGTGGACACTTAGATCTTCGAACGGGAATGGGAACCGAAGGGTCCCTTGGGATTTGGGGGACTCAGGTGAGATCACAAGCTCTGAGCTTCTGCCTTGGGCCCTACTCTGGGCAGGTCCAGTCCGCCTTTTACAAAGTAGGGCGAGCTGAGTCCTGGCTGAACCTAGCCCACAAAGGGCTTTAAACAGCATCTCCACCCCTTACGTGCTGAGTGACCTTGGCTAAGTCCCCAAGTCCCTAGCTTCAGTTTCCTAAGCTTTGCCAACAAAGATTTCCTAATATTAGTGAATGAGAACACTGGACTTTTGAACCCCTCCCACCACCACCAAAGCAGGTGTCTTCAAGCCCCTCCGGGGACCGGGCGCAAGAAGCATCGCCCCAAACGCCAGAGCGCCAGTGGCAGCCGCAGCTGGAGGCGCTGCTTGGCTGCAGGGAGGACGGTGGGCTCGTGACCCCGGCCCCTGCAACCCTCCCTCCCAGGGTGACCCCATCCTCTGCCGCACCGCCCGGCCAGCCCCAGCCAGCCCCGGGCTTCGACCCAAGAGGAGGCAAGAGGGAGGAGGGGCCCGGAGGGCTCAAGGCGGGCGCACTTACGCCGGTGCTGCGGTCTAGTGTCCCGCCGCTGGCGGCCGAAAGCCGGGTGGTATTGAGGCCCACCAGCGAGGGCAGCGTCTGGGACATCCAGTTGGTGATCATGGCCATGGTGCTTAGCACGACCCCGATCTTCAACAGCGGTACCGACATCGCGCCTCGAGTGGCCTCCTGCGCCCGCGCCGTGCGGGCGCCGGCTCTCGCGCCCCGGGCAGCCTCAGGCGGCGGGCACCACGGCGGGCAGGGGCGCCCGGCCGCGTCCCCGCGCCCCCTCCGCCCGCCGCCGCCCGCCCGTCTCTGCCTCCCTGTGCGCCCTGGCCATCGCCGCGCCTCCCCGGCGCCGGGAGGTGACCAGGCAGCCCTGCCCGGCGCGCGCTGCTTGCCCGCGCTGCCCGCAGCTGCAGCTCCCCGCGCGCTCCGCTGTCGAGAAGGGCCACCGGGTTCTGAGCGCGGAGCGGGCTGTGCGCGGGGGCCGCGGCCGGGGGGCGGGGACAAGGCCGGGCGGCGGCCGACGCAATCTGCCCAGGAAATGGGTGGATTTTTCCTCCGCGCTCGGGCTCCGCGCCGCCCCCTGGCTGCAGGCAGCGAGGTCTGCAAACCGTCGGCCGAAGAGTTAGGGTCACCCAGGAGGACGGATAACACGCCGCCACAAACCATTAAAAAAAAAAACCCTCAAGAATGTCGCATGGCACCCATCTACAGCCCTCCCTCCCCAACTCTCTCGGTCACCCTGATGACTCTGTCTTGCCGAGACCCAGCCTGCTTGTGGTCAAGGGTCTCCTCCCTTGCTGCTGGGCTTGTCTTGCCAGGTGGATTGATTGAGTCCAGTCAGTTTGGGGTGTCTCCTGAGCCCCAGGGAGAAAGCGGAGCTTGGGCCGAGTCTCCAGTGCCAGCGCAGGAGAAAAGAGGTAGATACAAAGTGAAAGACTCTGCTGGGAACCTTGGACAACTGCCTCAGAAGAAAGGGACAACTGGACTTCCTAGCGGGGAAACACCCTGGACTTCTGGGAGCAGGTTTGAAGAGAGGGGAGTGGAGGAGGTTGGTATGCCCGCTATGCACAGTAGAGGATGAAGGAGAGTGCGCCCACCTACCATCAGGAGCTGCTGGAAGCCTAGCGCTCAGGAAGAACCAGAGGGACCACACCCATGATTGTGGCCTATGGTACGTGCACTGGAGGGTAGAGTATCTGGGGTCTATCCTGTAGGTTTAGATGGACGGGGTCTCTCTCAGGGACCTAGCTCAGGGAGGCAGGCAAGCTTAGCTGTATCTGTGCCAAGATTTGTAAGTCTCAGTACAACAGCACAGCTGGCAAAAACAACTTCATAGTGCTTTTGACTTTGAAGCAGCCCTCTAACTGAGGAAAGCCGGGTCCTTTAGGCATCCCTCCAAGTTATCCCAGCCCCGGGCAGGGAAAGCCAGCCTACACAACCCCCCACCCCTCGACGACACACAGACACAGACACA
>JANHMN010000002.1:101598713-101632267 GCA_030674055.1 Rhabdomys pumilio | reverse complement strand
ACACACACACACACACAGCATTCTTTCCCACCTGGTCAATTATAGATTCCCTGCAAGGGGGTTTGGAAGAGATGTCAGAACAAAGGCAGGCTTCCTTGTGTCTGCCAAGAGGGATATGACATCTTTCTGGGGCTTGTCTCTCTCTGTTCAGTCCCCATTTGCAGAGAAAATTTCAACAACAGCCAAGATGATTCTGGCCTGAGTGCTGGGTGTGAGCCCTGCTGGCTCAAGAAGTCAATTGGAGTTGTTTCTCTGGTTAATGCATGGCATTCATTGGTACCTCCGGTTTGGGTCGGATGCCAGCAAATTATAACTGTTAGGGAAGGCCACCATCTCTCGGTGAAATCCGGTACTACAGGCCGGTCACACCCAGTAGTCTTGCTGGATTCAGCATCCGGAGATGCAAGGCTCTGCCCTACTTTCCCTGCCAGGCATTTCCCACAGAGTCAGGGCCATGGCTGTGCCTACTCACTTGCTTTTGACTACACAAAGGTAAAGAGCACTTAATGTTTATCAACAATTTTAAATCCAGACCAGTCCAGTCCACAAAATTCCCAAGCCATCTCAGGAGTCACACCTTTTATCAAATATTTACTTAGTGCAAGATACAAGGTACAGCACAATCTAAGCTCCGTGTCAGATACAACATGGAGACCATAATTGACTTTGTTAGGCACACTCCCTGGCCAAGCACCATTAAACTTTTCCTGCTGTCTGATGGGCACATGTCCCTCCCAGAGGTCAAGTGACCTTGGGGTCAAGGGGAGCTCTGCCATGAACTTTCATGAGACAGTGACCTAGCTAAGAGCCTTATTGTGACTTAGCTCTCTCATCTGTAAAATGGGCTTAACAATAGTAGCTTTCCCCTATGATGTTATTAGGATAAAGAATCAGTGTAGGAATAAGACCAGCCTGCTCTGGTGAGCCATTGTCACCTTTTCAAATGATAAACATAGGCTCAGCCAGCAACCTGTGCAAGGCAGGCTGCAGAGCTGGGCTTTGATATGAGGTGTGATGGCCCTGAGTCCTGACACGCCTCTGGAGCTGCTCTCAGTCAAATACCACAAGCAGTGAAAGTAGCTCCCCATAAGGAGAGATTCCTTCTGGGTGGGGGATTTATAACCATATATATATATAACCATATATTCATATAACCATAGTGGTTTCAAAGAGCTCCTGACTCTGCTTTAGGTGAGCGATTTCCACAGGATTCTCAATTACTGCCTAGAATTGGAGGAGCTTAACTTAACTGGGCTTTTGAAAGGAAATGGAATTCAAGGAGTCTGCAACAATGAAGCTTGGGTTTGTAGTCCCAGGAATGAGTAGGTAGCCTTGAGTACCACTGGCCAGGAACTGTCTCCCACCCTCACCACGACAGGTCACTGTGGCATGACTTGAAGATTTGATCTCCAGCTCATAGTTCTTTTAAGCCTGTGTGGGGAGCCAGAGGTTCGAGGCTCCCCTAAGACATGGATGAGACTCAATGTAGTTGATCAACTCACAAAGAATGCACCAGAGGGGATCTGGCTGTTGGGAACCAAGCTGACATTGAAGGGAAATCATTAGGCCAGGTAGAAGAAAATTCTAACCCTACTCACACTGATGCTTGTCAAAACTGGTCATCACCTCAGAATGTGTCTAAATCAACAGAGAACTGAAGAAACACACATCTGATCATTTCGTAATGTGATTGGAACAGAGGTGCACACTGAATACAGAATAACCCTTTCAGATCCAACATCTGATCTTCTTTCACCAGAACAAAAGCCTTTCCACCTGCACCTGAGCCTCTCACTTAAACCCAGGTCTCTCAACTTGTACCTGCGTCTTTCCACATGTACCTGAGCCTCTCTACCTGCACCCATACCCGAGCCCCTCTCATGTAAATATGAGCCTCTGCACCTGCACCTGAGCCTCTGCACCTGCACCTGAGCCTCTGCACCTGCACCTAGCCTCTGCACCTGCATCTAGCCTCTTCACCTGCACCTGAGCCTCTGCACCTGCACCTCTCCACCTACACCTGAGCCTCTTCACCTGCACCTAGCCTCTGCACCTGCACCTCTGCACCTGCACCTGCACCTGAGCCTCTGCACCTGCACCTACACCTGAGCCTCTTCACCTGCACCTGAGCCTCTGCACCTGCACCTCTGCACCTGCACCTGCACCTGCACCTGAGCCTCTGCACCTGCACCTGAGCCTTTTCACCTGCACCTGAGCCTCTGCACCTGCACCTGAGCCTCTGCACCTGCACCTGAGCCTCTGCACCTGCACCTGAGCCTCTGCACCTGCACCTGAGCCTCTACACCTGCACCTGAGCCTCTACACCTGCACCTGAGCCTCTGCACCTGCACCTGAGCCTCTACACCTGCACCTGAGCCTCTCCATCTGCACCCGAGCCTCTGCACCTGAGCCTCTTCACCTGCACCTGAACCTCTCCGTCTGCATCTGAGCCTCTCCATCTGCACAAAACTTTCTCTACCTGTACTCCAATCTCTCCAACTGTACCCCAACCTCTCTCACCTGTACCAAGTTGCTCCACCTTCACCTGAACTGAGAGGTTCAAATCCCTTCCTACTCTTCCAGGTCCAAAGCAAAGTCCTGCTCAGTCTTTTTCCATATCTGGCAGGAGGGTCTAACTGTCCCTAAAGCTTTTGTGAAGGACATCTGAAAGAGCTGGTATTAAGTGCCATTTGATTTAGTGTTCTACATAGCACTTCCAGAAGTGATCTTTGGATTGTGGAAGAATACAGGCATTTACATTAAAGCGTCCATGGTGCCAGCCAGCAGCCAGTGTTCTTAAAGAGAAACTCAAGCCCCAATTTCTACATGATTTCCCTTGAAGCAAGGGATAGCCCACATTTGCCACTGAATAATCACACTGATGGAGCAGGTGCTGTGCCCAGACAATCCTGTGGATTTGCCATCCGGAATGTCACTGGGTCCTCTAAGAAGCTTACAAGGGAGTCCTACTCCCAGCTCCACCTGCATATGAACTGCTTGGCTTTGGAAGATGAGCAGATTTGGCCCAGGCAGTGTGGAAAGACAGCCCATTCTCAGGGAAGATCCCATAAGCATGGTAGTGCCCCTTCCCCTTGGAGAACTTGGCACCAGTTTCCTGAGTGCCAGGAGTGTGTATCCCATACAGCTCTCATCCTGATGACCCAGGGAATCAGTCGGAGCCTTCCGGCTCTTGCTCTTGAAGCTGGTAAGGTCTCAGAAGGCCTGGGGTTCTGTTACCTGTGGTGAGTCACACTGCCAGATCTCTATTCTCATGCCCTCCCCTTACCAGTCTTGGCTTGGAATCCGCACAGTTGTATCAACAACCAGGACACAAGAATCCTGACCCTCCATAGCCTGAGTTCCTCAGCTCTGAAAGTGAGGGCCAAGTCTACAAGCTGTGTAGGACACTTGCCCAGACATGTCCCTCAGCGAGGGGCTAGCACTTGGCACGTGCAGGGTAAGGGATGCTAAGGGATTGCCTGGCAATGACAGGACCATGAAGGATAGGCATGCACAGTACACTAGCACCACCTTACCACCAGAGAATGGAGGCCCCAGGGTCGGAGCCTGCTCAGGTGTCAGGGCTAGCAGTGACCACCTGGAGGGAAGCGGGTCTCCAGTTCAGTTCTTAATGCTCCCTCGCAAAGGATAGTTCCGTAAGACAAAATCTGGACGACAGATTGAAGTCTAACAGTGTCTATGTGGCCTAGTTCCAAATAATTTAAAAAGGAGACGGGGAAGAAAAGAAGAAAAGAAAAAAATTGACAGGAAGGAGAGAGGAAAGGGAAGTGGGAGAGAAATAGGGAGAGAGAGAGAGAGAGAGAGAGAGAGAGAAAGAGAGAGAAGAGTAACAGAGACAAGAAGAGACTGAAATAGTGAGGCTGAAATAAAGACACAGAGAAATAGAGAGATAGACAGACAGACAAGGATAGATAGACATTGAACATTGAGAAAGGAAGATAGAGACAAAGAGACATACAGAGAGGAATAGAGGCAGAGGGAACAAAGACAGAGGGATGACAGACAGCGAGGGCCGAGAGAGACCAACAGGGGCAGAGAGATTAATGGGAGAGTTCCCATGTGGAACTACTTCTTTCCCTGTCCCCGTCCTTCTCATCTTTCTCTGAGGCAGACAGAACATTCTGGGGATAGGAAAATGATTGTATTTAGCACGGGATAGTCTTCCAGTAGCCACAGAAGGCCCCATGGGTAGGCAGGCCGTACGTCTCCCACGTAAGCCCATATGTGTCCTCCAGAAGCACAGGGCTTTGGGAGCACAGATGGGTGGAGCTGTGCTCGCCACCTGCATCCCACCTCAGCCTGGCTCCTTGCGCTCTAGACCACCCACAGGCCAAGGGTACATGACCTTCCATTTGCTCTCTGTCTATATCATGGGAAGTGATGGAGAGAGGGGCTGTCCTTCCCTGTGGCCCTGAGTGAGAAGGCAGAGGTTCCAGGTCCAGGTCAGCTATGGGCAGGAATCACACTGCAGCCATCAGGAGCCACTAAGTTTGGGGTTTATCCGTAGAGCTAGCAAGACAGCTAACCCAGGGACCTGAGGTCCTCTGATATTTTGTCCCTTTCTCTTCTACTCTGATTCCAATAATTCAAGTCTCCCAGTGACCAAGTGCCACACCCTCCTAGCAAAAGACTCCACAGCCCTCAACTAAGACAGTGTCCCCCACTGATGCCCCATCTTCTGTATTTCTGGCTCAGTAAATGTGAGTCTGCTCTCTGCTCATCCAGAGAGCCGACTGCCATGCTGCTCCCTTGGGCCTTAGCAGTGCCTTTGCCTCTCTCCAGCCTCTTTCATTAATGTCTGTGGGAAGGCTCAGCCCACGTACCCAGAACTGTCTGGGAGAACTGGAGCCAAACCCTGGGAGTGGCACTTCCCGGTGGACACATTCCCCTTGGGGCTAACCTGCAGTTTCCGGGAGCTATAAGACTCCACTTCCTCCTTTCCAAGAAAGGGGAGTTGCCATGGCTGAGAATGGGCTGACTACTCTGGCAGCAGCACCTGACCTAGATGTGAATTAAACTATGCATGATTAGAGACAACACGTTGACTGGGGGTGACCAGCAGGGAGTGGAGGAATGTCAAGATGTCATACCTTCTCAGCAGTGGACCCTGATGCTGTCAGACCCTGTAGACCAAGCTCCTGCTTGCCAAGCTTGACTTTCTCTGAACCCTGTCCCCTCTGCAGAGCCAAAGATGAGCTATGAAGATTCTCTAACAAAGATTGTGCTATCTTGGGGGAAAACTGTGTGTGAATCCCTATGCTACTGATAGGAGGCACAGGACAGTAGTCGAGCCTTCTCCATGACTGCCACACACAGCTGAATCACAAGAATAGACGCAGGCCAGGCAGTACCATGTAACAGAACAGGGGTAGCCATGTGTTGGGTGGGTGGCTGGGTGTAGGGACTCACATATGAAAGGCACGATTGCTGGAAAAGCGTCTCTCCGTTTCTTTAAGTTCTGCTATGCTAAATGTACCTGAGATGCACTGAGAAATACACCTGTGTTCTCCCTTTGACCCTCAGCCACCACCAGGCATCACCCACAGCCAGTGGGAAGTTCCCTTCTCTAAGCCTGCAGGAGAGCAAGTTTGTATCCTGGGGGAAGCTTTGAGCAGGAACATAAGTCCTCAGGGGTGAGATGAGACCACGAGATTGAATAGAATTGTTTTAGGTAAGTATGGTCACTACTGGGCAACTAATCAGAGTTGCTAAGGAATCAGCATCCTCTCTCATGTGTGTGTGTGTGTGTGTGTGTGTGTGTGTGTGTGTGTGTGTGTGTGATAGAGAAATGGTCTTATTCTGTAGCCCAGGCCTCAAACTCAAGGCAATCCTTCTGCCTCAGCCTCCTAAATGCTGGGATTACAGGCATAAGCCATCACACCTGGCTTCAGACTTTATTTTGGGATAGGGTCTTGAGTATCCCAGGCTGACCCCAAACTCACTGAAACCAAGCTTTGGATCCCGCAGCCTCTACTCCTTCTCAGGTGTTATCAAGGGCAGAACTCAGAAGGGCTCGCGTGCATGCCAGGCAAGCACTCCACCAGCTGAGTTATATTTTGGGGTGTCAGTTCTGTGGAGCGAGAGATAGCTATGTTTATTTCTGTAAAGAAACCACTCTCACTGACTGTCACCTGAGCTGTGGCCATGAACTTTAACACAGGTGCAGAGAATAGAAGATGGTCTAGGCAGAAAACCTACTCTCAAGAAGCCTGAAACAAAGGCAAGTCACACATAGACAGTGCTGATCCCTCTGAGAAGACTCAGGTCATCCCTGCACTGCACAAACTGCACAGATCCTGCAAGTGGTGGAGCCACACCCACACAGAGATTGGGGTGATCTAGAGACCTGCACATAGGTGACATTTGTTCCACATGGACATCTGTTCTACTTGTGACTTCTGGAGTCTCAAGATTCTGCATAAATGTCAATCAACCCCGGGCATTGCTTTAAGACTGAGCCAAGGAGCCCCGGCATGCATTATCAGATGTCCCTGGGTCTCTGCAGGTAAGAGGACCCACCTGAGGGCTGAGCCTTAGCGGGAAGACAGAGACCCTGACCGTGGGCTTCAGCCTCAATGTCTGCTCCCTTTGTTGTTTCCCCTTGAAGGTCAGCATTTTGTCCCACAGCTAGATAGCCACCCACAGCTCTGCACCACAGAGGCTGCTGTGACCCGGGGACACAGCAGGCACCTTCTCTCTCTGCTGCTTCATGACACAGAGCTGTTTATTTTTCTTTCTGTTTTAGCAGACACCTGAATTTTGGGTGTCAGACAGAGCTGGGGCTGCATTTATCCCCTCTCCTCCCGCCACCCCTGAAGTTTCTCCTCCTCCCTGAGCTTCAGTGTCCTTATTTTAAGAACAAAGATGACCCCAGGTCATAGGGACACTGTGGTATGAAAAGCTGAGTCCCCCTATGCCTCCCATTTATGCCTGATGAAGGATGACCCAGACAGTGTTAGCCTTCAGCAATGGCTAACCTGCCAGTAGCCTGAGCCCTTGGGGAGCTTCTCTAGCTGCAACAATCTGAAAAAGAGTAAAGGGGGGAGGGGGAGGTTTTGCTTTCCATCTCCCACCCTCTGTTGGACTGCAGTGGTAACTTAGGTCACCTGGAGGTAGAACTAGTCAATGGCTACTGGTCTCTGTCAGCCTCACAGGAACAGCATCCACAGCATCTCTCAAGGCTGCAAGCTGCTTCTCTCCCCATCAGGCCGGTTCAGGCTTACAGTTCCTTGGGCATCTAATTTACAGTAGCTGGTAATTAGTTTTGTATCACCTTACGTGGTGATGCTAATACTGATTACAGGGCCTGATAACTGTAATAGTAAATACTACCCAAGGCAGACAACCACTAACTAGCTTTTGACTGTGGAGGGCTGAAGAAGGAATGGGAAGCAAATTGCTGTGTGTATGAGGGATTTACAGCACTCTGTCCTTCTCCCCCCCGGCATCCATGTTCTCCAGCCTCCCTGTGAGCAAGGCAGGCCCATGTATCTGAGTGCCGTGTCTTAGCAGCTGGGCACTTGTGTTCAGAGCTATCACCCACCCCTCAGTAGTGCAAAGAGTGAGTTCTGAGATAAAATCTGTAGGAAAAGCCAGTCCCACCTGGCTCCCTGTCATCCTCCTCACACAGTCTGTGTGACCAGGCAGAGGAGGAGCTGGGCTGAGGGGTGGGGCTGGGAAGTTGAGTAAGGTGTCCATGGGACCCCCATGATGGAGGCTTCCTGGGATTCTGGGAGATGAAGTTAACATCACCTGCTCTGTCTCTACTTGTCCCATCCACAGAACTACCCAGGTGTGGCCAAGTGTCCTGTGTGGAACAAAGGCTTGTTATATCTGCAAGCACTTACAGTGACAGTCCACCAGATTCCAGGATCAAGTGCACAGAAGTCACTCCATAAAGACAGAAATGGAGCAACAACCACAGTAGTGGTAGACAGGAGAGAAATCTCTGTCGGCATTTACAGCTTTGGCCTCACCAGGGTACTAGGGACACTGGATTGTTAGTGATAGCCCATGCTGGGATGGGTGTGATGGCTAACAAGGAGCTGGCCCCCAGCAGTCACTGGAGCATGGGATACAAGAAAGAAGGATTCTGGGCCCTTTGTCTACAGTAGCCTCTGCAGCCCCCTTTCCTTCCTGGTCTCCCTTCTCATCTTTCTGCTTGGGCTCACCCAGAAATGACTCTAGCACCCAGCTGGGATATTATCCTTCTTCCCAGCTCCTTCCATTGACAGCTAGAGCACTTGGTGTAAGCCACTTTTGTGTTAAATGACATGGCAGAGCCTCAAATCTTCCCACAAAGTGTATAGCCTCAAGTGATGGTGACAAGGACTTGGATTTGTATGTCACCATAAGCTCATATCTGAAAGGGGCTAAATCCAACCAGTTCGTGGCCAAGGAAGGGTTGTTACAGAAAAGAGCCACTGAGTGGAGCAGATGCAAGAAAGGAATCGGCGAGCTGTGGACAGATAGTAGAGAAGGTGATGAGGTCATCCCATTTAACCTTCCATTTTCTAAAAAGATGCAAGGTCAGACTCAGAGAGGTAAAGACCTGACTCAGTGCTTAGTGTGACGCTTAATGTGACTAGTATGAACTACCCCCCTCAACCAAGGTCATTGCTGCACAGCTTCTCAGCCCTTACCTGACTCCCACAGATCATGCTTCTATCTAAGCTGAGGCTTGGGGTGGGCTGTGTATAGGCCTGGAGACCTGGGAGCCCCAGTCACACCCCCAGCTCAGGACTACAATAAACAACCCAGTGCCCCACTGGGAGGCTCAGGATGGTGTCACCAACACTACCCTCAAAGAGCACCGATGTCAGCTTTTTATTAAGAACCACAGAACAAAGTCACACCAAGCTGCTTTCTGTCTGAGGACAAAGTTCAGGAGGGCTCTGGCTTTACATGAAGCAAACTATCAATCAGTACTTGGCATTTGATTGAATAGATCATCTTGAGCCAGCTGCTGGGAGAGCAGATGGCCCAGCATGTGCTCCATGCCCCCACCTGCCTTCCTAGATCCCGCAGGCAGCCCTCATTATGGGCAGGGCTGGCCTGTCCATCTGCGGCTGGTTCTCATGCCCACCTGTACCCGGCCACACCCACCACCCTGGGATTTTAGGTCCCCACTGTTTAGAAGAGCTGAAAAAAATGTGGCTGCGGGGAGCACTTTTCCTGGCCTGGGAGTGGAAGACAGATGCTTTCTGAGGCCCAAAGGTGTTTGAGTGTTTCTTGTCACAGTAGGACTGAAAAAAAAAAAAAAAAGATTTCCAGGCATGGATATCCTAAGGGACTAACTGACTCAGTGCAGCCCAGCCTCCCATCTCAAGCTGTCACCACTGACTGTGAGAGCAACCTGTCCCCATCCCAATGGGGCCCCTGACCGCAGAACCCAGAGAGAGAGAGCTGAGCCTTCCTAGACTCAGCATGGTTGGATGATTAAAGAAATTCATGAGACTTGGTGCTGAAATCCCATCACTGTCAGGGAAACAGGTTACCCAGGCAAGATTCTACAAAAGAGACTTCAGAGGTCCTGTTAGGGGAGGTGAGGAACCTTAGGGCTCAATTTCTAAGAAAGAACTTTCCAGGCAAGCAAGTGACAACTTCATTGTCTTTTAAACACTGGCTTGAGACTTCGGGAGCTGGCCATGGTCCTGAAGGCAGCTTGCAGGGAGGGAGCCCTTTCTAGAGCCCAGAGTTGGGGTTACTGAGTGTGCAGGGGTCTGTTGAAGGGCCTTCCTGGAGGCTCTGTTAGGACAAATGGGCAAACACCAACACAGAGACAAAGCATCTAACTGAAGTTGAACTAAGTTTTTTCCTCCATTAACAGCAGAAAAGACAGGTAGAGGATTTAGGGAGGAAAATCCTCTTGTGGTTGGACAGTTGAAACATAGAGGTTTCCAGAAGGGGAAAAAGTCATTAGAGCAAAAGGGTCTATGAGGAGAATCGCTTCCAAGCCCACTCAGGACCAGATATCTTATGCCAAGATGTGTTGGAAACAAGGCATTGCCCTTTGTAAGGCTGCCACTCTGTGAAGCAAGATCTGTGTGGCTCGTCATGGCACACAGGTGTGATGTGTGTGTGTGTGTGTGTGTGTGTGTGTGTGTGTGTGTGTGTGTTTATCCATCCATGCACCATGCCCAGTCAGCACCCTCCTCCATGCTTTTCCCAGAGGGTCCAAGGAAACTCCCTTTCCAGAGTTCCACAAAGACCATCTGTAGGACTAACTGAACGCCTGTCCAGGAAGCTCCCGGCAAAAGTCACAAAGGGCAAGTGGGACATCAAATCCCACTGTCAGGTTGAGTTTGAACTGTGTGTCCTGGACATAGCCAGCCAAGCCAGCAAGGGCTTCCAGGTGAACAAGGGAAGCTTGTTCCAGAGTCTTCTCTCTGTGGTCTCCCAACTGCTCTCTGGTCTCTCCTCTCTCTTTTGTTTCCTCTTTTATTCTGAGAGGTGAACAGAGGGAGGCAGAGAGGGCCTGGGCACCCGGGGTTGGGACTAAAAGGTGGGCTGCCCATCGACATCCTGGAGTTTTGATTGCCAAGGGGGGAGTCTTAACTCAGACCAAGGCACTGTGGCACTAAACAAAGGGCATTTTAATGTCACTCTTGAACAGCCCAAAAGCTGGCAGGCTCTTCCCTGCCAGCTTGAGCACCCTAGTAGAAAAGCGGCCTCCCAGCTGGGAGCGCACAGCCTCCCAAGCTGCAATTTTAAAATGGAGAATACCCTCCCAGACACACACTCCGGTCGGTACATTGTTCTGGACAGATGAGCACTGGGCATCTCCAACCTTCCCACATGCACACAGCACATCGCCCATGCCTCTAGCCGCGTGTGGTCACAGCCCTCAAATCCTCCACAGCCAACAATGCACCCGAGCGAGCGCCTTGCAGCTGCCCTTCCAGGGCTTAGTGGCACCGTGCCCACCGCGCAGAGGGTATCGTTGTTCCCAAAGGGACAGTCGGGCCCTCGAGGGGGGTGTGTTGGGAGGCAGGAGTTAGGTACCTCCACTGGCAAGAATGCATGGGGGCTTGGCAGTCACCTCTGTCTTCCCTACCAGATGACAAACCCAGGAAACGAAGCCCCCAGTTTGCCCCCTGAACTTCTCAGGAGTGGGGAGGTGGTCTTGGGAGAGGGGCTGCTGTAACCCTCTGATCCAAGGCTGGGGAAACCAGGTCTATATCAGCCTGCACCCCTCCCTCAAGCCCGGAGCCAGCCGGCACTCCAGTCCCATCCTCAGCCCCAGCCCCGGGGACAGCTCCCCGACTTTGCCCCGCTCACGGTGGCCCTGGCAGAGGAAAATGGCGTTGGTCACACGTACTTGGGTGAGTTCGGTGCCCATCACCAGGAGGACCAAGAGGCTGAGGAGCTTCCGGGCCGGTTGCATGTCTCACGGCCACTCCGACGTCCTGGCGTGCGGGGCCTGGGTGCTGGTGGCCGGCGGCTGCAGGGACGTGGACGCGCTCCTGGCTGGGGTTGGGGCTGGGGCTCCGGCCGCGGCTCGGGCTCCGGCGGCGCCTGCTCAGCAGCCGGGGCGGGCGGCGCGCGGGCTGTGCTGCGCTGAGCCTCCGCTCTGCATATTTATGGTCCCGGTTCCGGCGCGACTGCCTCTCGGGCAGGGCTGGGCTGGCGGGGCGGGGGCTGAGCTTGCTTTCCCTGCGCGCCAGGCGGGTCCCCGCGCGCCCGGGCTCGGCGGAGAGGCGCGCCCTGCGGAGCTCGGCGGCGCGCCCGGGCTGCAGCGATGCCAAAAGTTTGCTCGGTGAGGGGCGCGGGCGGGGGCGGCGCCGAGGGACCGGTGCGCCTAGCTTGCGCGGGGAAGGGAGGAGGGAGGGCGGCGGCCGGCGGGGAGGCAGGCTGGGACAGGATGTGACATCAAAAAGGCGGGGGAAATTGAACTGGGCCAGACAAGTCTATCTGGCTGGTCTTAGACCAAGGGGAACTTCGAGACCCACTCTGGAGATTCAGCCAGGGACCTCTGAGTGGTGACAGAAAGACTCCCGGGGAAGTACCCAAAGAGGAGGTGTCCAGAATGGGTGGAGTGACATCCTCAGAGGCAAGTCCCATAAGCTGTACAGGTCCTTCCTAGGTGACCCTTAAGGACCAGGGGTGGCAAGGATGTTTCCAGAGGCAGCACGGAGGGGAAGTCAAAGTCAGGTCACCTGAGAATGGAAGAGTCCTTTCCCATTCCGGTAGGGTGGTCTGCTAGGGGTTGAAGTGTGACCCGGGAGAGGTGCTGTGTTCCATACTCAGGTGGGGGTTGGGATGGGCATCTCAGCTATGTTGGTGTGTGTGGCACCCACATAGGTGGATATACACACGATGTGGCGTCTGTCTTCGGGTTGTCACTCTCTTTCTTTACTCACATGCCTATGCTCAGGAGAAGAGTACCCAAGAGGGCCCAGAAGAGAGTCCTCCAGCGGATCTGAGCTGTCTCAGCCCCTGTGGGCTTAACCCTTGTCCCTTCTCCTGGTCCTGGAGTCCCCAGCTAGGGTGGAGATACCCTATTCGCATTTTCTTGTACCCAAAGCCTTAGACTGTAGGGGCCTTGTCTTGGGGCCAGGCTTGTCTTTCATTTAAGTTGTACACTTTAGGGGAAGTGTTCCCGAGGTGTTTGCCGAGAAGCTTAGCTGCAGAAGACTTTGAAAGCATCGCAGATGGTTTTTTTCCCCATTGTTTTGCTTTCAGTTCTAGGAAAATGAACTCTATAAAGAAAATCCTTAATACCAATAGCTGTGAGGGGGTGTGGCTCCATGCTTTTATGACATAGGAGAAGATAAGGGGTGGGCTGGGGGTGAGGATGGAGGGTCTAGGGTGGGTGAGTTGGGTAGGGTGGGTGGAAGGGGCTGGGGGTGGCTCTGGTGTGGGACTTACCTAGGGAGTTCCAAGCAAGATGGGATGTGACTTTCTGTGTGGGTTTGCAAGGTCCAGTTCAAACCCCAGGGAGCAGACAAGCAGGAAAGCAGGCCTGGTCTATGCTTTGGAGACTGAGTGGTTCACGAGGTGGCCTCTTTTAGATCCAGTAGAACAAAAATAGTGTCATTTAGCATGAGTCTTTATTTGGCTGGGTGAGGTTCATCTCGATGGTAGCACCTAGCAAATTCCTTTCCTTGTCATTGTAGAGAAGTGTTTCACTGGGCGTGGCTATGAGAGTGGGCGTGGCTATGAGGGTGGACCTTGTTTCTGTGTCCACTTGTACAGGGATTATTCACGTTTGGATGTTTCTCTTCTTGGCTAGTGCAGAAAGCTGCTGTGGCGTTGAGTGTAAACGCCTGTTTCTGGTGTGGCTTTTAAGTCTGATGAGAGATGGGCCAGATGGTTGTATAATTTGAAAAGTCAAGGTGAGCTGAGGTGATGGTTCAGTTTACAAAGCACTTTGACCTGAGTCTGGATTCCCAGCATGCTTCTAAGAAGCTGGGCATGCCTGTAGTCTAGTGCTAGGGAGATGGAGGCAGGGGGATCCCTCGGTTTGATGGTCCGTCAATAAGAGTTCCAGGTTCAGTGAGAGGCCCTGACTTAAAAGATGGAGAGTGGGAGACGAAGATATCTGATGTTGTCCTCAGGCCTACACATGCACACCCACCCCCACCCCCACATACACACACTCATGTACATGCACACGCACACACACAGGCACATGTATGCACATCCATGTACACACATGTATACAGATGCACACACATATAAGCATGCATACATGCACACCCACAAACACATAAACACACATGTACACATATATGTGCACATACATGCCTGCATGCAAGCATGTGTGCACAGGGACACACACACACACACACACACACACACACACACACACACGACAGGAAAGAGATTAGATTCCAGGACTAAAGGAAGAGTAAGAAATGATTACTGAGAACAAAGTCATGTCTGAGGTTTTGAGTGAGAATGATTTTGAAGATGGAGACAAAGGCTGGACAGATGGTGTCGCTAAATTGTACACTTCGAATGTTACACACTGGACATATTCTTATCTCAGTAAAAATACAGTAATTTAACAGACCCCAAACCTTTGACCTGAGCACTTCAGATTTATTTTCATTTCTGTGTATGTGTGCATGAATGTGTGTCTCTGTGTGTGAGTGTGTGTGAGTGTGCATACCATATATGAGAGTCTGTGAAGAGGCCAGAGAAGAGTGCTGGTTCCCCTGGAGCTGGAGTCACACAGGTGGTTGGGATCCTCCTGACGTGGGCACCGAGAACGGAACTCAGGTCTCCTGAAAGAACAGCAAGTACTGTAAATAGGAGAGTCATGTGGAGTTGGTGTTAGTGTTGAATAAAACTGGTTTTTAAAAGTTACTTACACAGTCTAGAGGTGTACTTCAATGATAGAGCATTCACAGGGCCCTGGGTTCTGTCACAGAACCACACACACACACACACACACACACACACACACACACACACACACCCCACCACCACTCCCAAATCTAAACATGGTCATTTATCACATGACTTTAAACAATATAATACAATGAGGAAAACCTCAAGAACGCCCATCCCCAGGACCACTGAGGGACCACTTGGTCCCGCATGTTCATTCTTTCACACATATAAACAGATGATGGAGAGTTTGGTGTCTTTACAACCATGTGGTCTGGCTTCTGATCCAGATCTGCCTCTCAGGAGCTGCTGTGATCCTGGTTGGTCATTCCTAGGTGTCCCTCCCGTCCCTGCCAACAGAGTGATGATCAGTTTGCCACTCTGTGTCAAGCCAGTGGAGCAAGGATACTAGTGAGAGCCAAATACCTACCCCTGCCTGGCACTCAGGGATGACTTGAAACAGGGGAAGAGAGTGAGGTTGTCACTTGTACATTCAGTTTGGAAACTCTGTACCCCTTGGCATAATGGCATGCTGTTTGTCTATGACATGTAGACATTTTCCTAGATATTTTATTTCCTGTCTTATTTTAGTCAATGTTTCTGGTTTTATTATTTAAAATTTTATTTGTATTATTTGTAATTATGTGTCTGTGCAGGTGAGCACAGGTAGTATTGGAGGCTAGAGGAGGATGTCAGATCTCTTAAGGGTGGTTGGTTGCCACCTGAAAAGGTTTCTGGGAACCTAACCCCAGGCCTCTGAAAGAGTAGCGACTGCTCTTAACAGCTGAGTCTCTCCAGTCCTATTTCAATTTGTGAATTTTTTAAAAAATTTTTAATTGGTGCATAATACTTGTATTTCCTCCCACATGCTTGCAGTCAAATCGCCTCTAGATTGTTGCTAATACTCAGTATAATGTAAAACTGTATAAACAGTTATTATAATGTATCATTTAGCTCACTTCTGCAGCCTCCCATTCCTGAGAGCGATTTTCCTTCTGTGGACTTGGGGACCTGCAGACACAGAGGCCAAGAGCATTACACTGTAGCTGAATATAAAACCAGGACAGAGTTAAGCTGAGCCAAAGCCACTGGCTACCCTGGAATTCATTATCATGAGGAAAGATCTATGGAGATCGCCATTCCACAGGCTCACTTGGACTGTCAGTCCTGTGTTGAAGGCTAGGAGCTAGTGTGTTCAGTTCCTTCTTCCTGTAGCCCCCAGTGTTTCACTCCCACCCCTCCTCTGACCTTACACTGTCAAGGCTGAAGCTTATGCTGCTTGGCCCAGTTTCTGTGTTGGGGTGGATGTAGTGGACCCCTTTTTCTGTCCAACTGCCCACTGTCTTCTTCTGGATCCACCTTGTCTCAGGGTGGCCCAGTCCTCCAGGATGCCACACTCACGCAACTCTCCCAACAAAAGGCTTTTTTTTCTGTCTGGAGAGGCCTAGGTCCAAGGGCTACCATGTCAGGCAGCACCAGCCTTGAAACTCTGAGCTGTCTTAGACACGACTTAGTAGGTCAACCACCAGGGCTACTGAGTACTGAGCTGGCTTGGTTCACCCCACTTCATAACTTCCTAACTACCTCACCTGCTGTCTTCCTGATGGACCAGCCAGCTTTCCTGGTGTGCCTCCTCAAGACACCCGGCAAATCGATATGTTTTGTACTCCTTTAAGCCAGGCAGGCTTTCTGCTACCACTGCGCCTCGTTATAACGTGACAGTGTGTTACCAAGGCAACGGCACTAACTCCCTGTCCTCTCTTAGAATTTCCTAGCAAATGGGGCCTGAAACCTTCTCAGCTGTCCAGCTTTGATGTGTCCTGCCACCAGAGCCAAGACCAGAGCCTTCAGATGGCCAGTTTCCCATTGGCAAGGTGCGATTGTACTGGACACCCCATGAAGTCTGCTATCCCCAGGTCTCTGAACTGTGTTCTCTCACCAAGCTTGTTGAGTGGGGTCTCATGGATGACATATGCTTATTGGGAACACACTGTTTGACAGGCACTGTGCCTAGGGCAGTCTGGAGAGAGAGCCAATGACAGACTCATACCAAGGATAACAGACTTGGGCACTATGACCAACTCTTTCTATCTGGAAGCCACGATGGGGTGTCTGCTTTTATTCCTGTGTGTCCTGTGCTGTTTCTGCAGGATTGACAGTTATGGTCATGAAGACTCAGCCCATCACCCCAACTATTTGCAATCCTTAGCCCTTCTGGGCTGGGCATGAAGCAATGATAACCTTTGTGCTCCTGTTAAACCCTTGGCCTGAGGAAGGCCTGGGATGCTGCCATTCTTCTGAACTACTCCAGCACAATTGTATAGCAAGTCCTAGCTAACCTCCACCTTTCTTGTCCTGGTCACACCAGCTGTGTTAAGCTCAGCTTCCTGTCCACCATCTGCTTATAGATAGCAGAGCAGGTGGGAAGCCCAGTCTGATGTCCTGGCCTCCTAACTCAACAGGCTCAGGTGCTTCTAGAAATCGTCCAACCCTGCTTCCCACTGAAGTTCACCCCCTCCAGCCCCCAATTCTGTGTTCTTGCTGCTGTGGGGAAAACTGAGAGCCCTCTAGGGAGCCTCATGCCCCGCCTCATCTCTAATCCCTGACCACATTGAGGTCTTCCTCCACTTCTTCCTCAGCGGACCAGCCTCTTGTTTCTGCTCACTTGCCCTCCATGTGTATCAGCACCAACACATAGCTTGCCTTCAGTGCAGACCTCTTTTCCCTGCCATCCCCAGCCATGCTCACCTCTTAATGCCTTGTAGAGCTGCTGGTCATTGCTGACTGAGTCTATTGCCACTCCTCTGTTCTCATTAGTGGTCTTTCCTCAGGATGGCTCTGGAAAAGGTTACCAGTGATGATTACAATCTAGCAATGGCTTTATCAGTAGTGACCACACCCATTCCATGGAGCCATGACTGCTTCTGGGCTGGGCACAGCTTTCCCTTCTATGCTCAGGCCTTCTTATGCCTCCCCAGTTGTGGTGACACCAACCAGCCATCTTTAAATATTGAGGTGACCTCAAGTTCAGGCCTCCATGCTCCCTGAGGGTCCTCCTCCCTCCCTTTAGTACCCACATCTTTTCATACCTGCACAGTTTCTTCCATGAGTTATGTTCACAGCTGGCCTGCAGCTGGCAGCCCTCTTGGACTGAATAACTCCTATGTCTTTGGCCCACCAAGTTAGCTCTGCCCTGCTCTGTCTCATTCCCATTGACAGTGAGTTTGCTTCCTGTTATGATAATGAACTGAACCTCAGAACCTGTAAGCCAGCCCCAATTAAATGTTGTTTTTATAAGAGTTGCCTTGGTCATGGTGTCTCTTCACAGCAATGGAAATCCCAACTTAGTTACTTGCTTGCGTTATTTATTATTTATTTGATTTTTCCCATCGTATAATCACCTTTGTCTCTCCCCAGGAACCCTGGGTTCAGACCCTCAGTGGTCTCCTTCAGACCTCAGGTTAGATGTTTTCTTGTTGGGAAGCCCTCTGTACTGGTGAGTTTCTTTGTCAGCGTGACACAAGCTCGGATGTCATCAGACTGGCCTGTAGGCAAGTCTGGGAGGTATTTCTTGATTAATGATTGGTGTGGAAGGGCTCAGCCCACTGTGTGTCATGGCTTGGATAAGAAAAACAAAGAAAGGAACAAACAAAACTGACCAAATCAGTAAGTAGTGTCCCGCCATGGCCTCTGCTTCGGTTCCTGCCTTCAGGTTCCTGCCTTCAGGTTCCTGCCTTCAGGTTCCTGCCTTCAGGTTCCTGCCTTGGCTTCCCTTAATGCTGAACTGTGATCAGGATGTGTAAGTCAAATAAACCATTTTCTCTCGATTTCTTTTGTCATGATGTTTATTACAGCGATAGAAATGAGACTAGGATCCTCAGGGCAAGAACATCATGGTCTCCTTTGGGCCCTCTTCAGTTTTTACTTAGCATTCTGTACCCTGATATGAGGCATGTGTGCTCTTCTCCATCCAGTGCCTGAAGGCTGAGTGGCCAGGCCTTCGTGCTAGAGGAGACATAGTGTTCTGCAGATGCCAGGGCAGGAGGATACAAACTAAGGGACTTGGCACAACAGGAATTTATTCCTTCCCATGTCTGGGTGCCAAAAGTCCAAAACCAAAGCATGGGTAGAGCTGTTCCCTCCCTCCAGAGGCATGTCCTTCCTGCCTCTTTCACTGCCTGGTTCCCCAAGCTTGTGGCCACTTCACTCCAGACTTCAAGGTCAGCTAACACCCTCAGCCTCTCCCTCTGCAAGGCCACCTAGATAGGCATCTGTGTGAAACAGCCTTTGCCTCCCCCTCTTGAGGATGTTTGTATTTCCATTTAGGGCCCATGTCTCATGCAGAGGTCTGGCGGTGACTGTGAGGCTCGTTGGCTTTGTGAGGGGAAGGGGAAGCAAGACTGGATACACAGATGCATGTGCGCACACACACACACACAGACACACACACACAGAGACAGAGACAGAGACAGACAGATAGACAGACCAGAGACACATGACACAGAGACAGACAGACATAAAAAGACAGACAGAGACATAGACAGAGAAAAACAGATGGGGATACAGACACAGAGACAGACATACAGAGAGATAGACACACAAAACATAAAGAGACAAAACAGACATAGAGAAAGACAGACAGAGACACAGAGGCAAAGACAAAGACAGACATAGACAGGCCAGAGATACAAGACACAGAGACACGGATAGAGACAGACAAAGACAGAAAGATATGAAGACAGAGTCACAAATAGAGAGACACACAGAGACTGTGGTGAAACAGACAAACCCACAGACATAGACACGGAGAAGTAGAGACAGAGAGACAGAGAAGCACAATGGGGCAGGACGACGGTGTGAGGTGAAGACTGGGCCAGCGTGCACAATCTGTGAATTCTGCTCTAGTCGGGGTCAGGTGGTAGGGGGAGGGGTCTGGCTTTCCTGTTGGGTCTCTGTCTCTCAGGAGAGAGTGGGGACTTGAAGTGAGGGAGGACATTATCCGGGAGCCACCAAGTTGGCTCATGTGAGGGGTGACCATTCCTGGGGGACAGTAGAGCTACAGAAAGATGTGGAGTGTATTGCAGGTTCTGATGGCGGTCAGGGGTGCTGCAGTTGTGTGGGTTGAGAAAGGAAAGGTAACCAGCTAGGTCCCATGCATTGGCCTGAGGCTCTGCCTGGATAATGGGGAGAGATAGCAAGAGAAACAGGGCAGGGAGGAGGTCAAGTCAGGTTCACCTGACTTCTGACTTCCTTCTGATTCTGTTCCCAGAAAAGAAAAAGGAAAAAGGGTCAGAGTTAGGGTTAGGGTTAGTGTTATTAAGGAGGCTCCGGCAGGATTGCCTGTGGGATTTTACCCAGTTCATATGCAGCCTAGAGATTCAGTGTAAACGGATTTGGGCTGACAGAATATTCAGCATGAGCCCCCTTTGCAAGGGCATCCACTGCAACCAGAAGGCTCCACAGGACAGGTAACATAGAGCAACTGTGAGCCACTTATTCCCTGAGTATGGGCAGGATTGGCACCTCAGACAGAGGGCCCTTCATGCATCCCACTAAATCCAAGACTACAGAGAATCCAAGACCACAAGAAATGGTTCAGGACATTCTTAACATTGTCACTAGACACACTCGGTGGACTCCCAGGGCTTACTTCATGATCAACATGCAGTGCAGAGTGGCTCAAGATCCCCAGCAGTGTCCCAGATCCTCATTATTTAGTGAGACACCTCTATGTCTCCACATCAGACACTCTGATGTCACCTTTGGAGTAGGTCTCCTCTTGGTGGCCCTGCCTGGAAGCACAGACTGCCAGCAGAAGGCAGGCAGCTTCTGGGGTGCCCGTGGTGTGTCTTCTGGGTGAGGGGAGCAGGAAGGAGATGAGGATGTGTTGATCCAGTTGTGGGTCACAGTCTCAGGACTCTGCATTCGGCGCCTTTGCGGGACGCATATCCTCACTTCTATATTTGAGCAGCCCTACCTCCGCCTTCTTCAACTGAGGAAGCAGAAGCTCTAAAGTGTGAAGTCTGTCAGGTTATGGCAGAACCTGGTTCTGCAGGCTTCCAGGGTTCACATTCTTTCTTATACTACAGTGCTTCACTTTGATTGGCCATTTCCCTACCTGGGCAGGACAGAGGAGTGCTACTTCTGAGTTGTGAGTTAGCAGGTTCCAGGAAGTGTTCGGAGCAAGTTACTCTACTGAACATCAGCTTGTGCCAGGCTCTGGGCTAAACTCCTGCTGTACTGTCTGAGTTAGGCACTCATGTGGAAACCAGGGCAGACATGAGGGGAAGTGCTGGCTCAGTGTTACAGAGCTGAGAAGTAGCAGAGGCTGCTCTAACTCCAAGACACACAGAATCCAGTCAAGGAAGGCACACTCACCTATAGCTCCTACGCTTTCATGGGGTTCTTACTTATCTCAAAGGTACAAAAGTACATCCGAAGGTAGGGTGCCTAATGAGCCTGGTACCTCATCTGCTGTCTTTCCAGGGGTTCAGGTTAAGAACAAAGACCTGAGAAATTCACAGACTATTAAATGGTCATTTCTGTAGAAAAAGGCAAAAGGAGATAAGACCCAGCCTTTCCCACTCTCTGTATTATTGCTCGAGTTCCATGTTCCACCAGAATTAGTCATGGGAGAGTGGGCAGGGGGAGGGGAAGAGGAAGGGAGAGGGAGAGGGAGACACAGAGCAGAGAAAGCAGAGAGAATAGAGAGAGGAAAGACAGAAAAGAGGGAAAGAGGAGATAAGGGAGGAGGGAGAGAGGATGGGAGAGGTGAAGGGGAGGGAGAAGAAACAGAAGGGATGAAAGAGAAGAAAGAAAGGGAAGAGATAGATCAAGAAGGGAGACAGATAGAGGGGAGAGAAAGGGGCAGAAGAAAGATTAACAGGGAAGACAGAGAGGAAAGAGAAGAGAGGACACAGGAAAGAGAGTGGAGAAAGAGGAGGAGAGAGAACAAAGATGAGAGAGGAGATGTGAGGAAGAGACAAGAGGAGAACCAAAGCTGCCCAGGAGCAGTCACTCAGGATGCCTTGGCATGGTCCACGGATTCGGATTCGAGTGAAGCCGGTCATTGCTTAACCTTCACATTGGTTTCCAGGTTTCTGGGCTTGAGAAGAGATGGCCACATGGAAGGGCCAAGTAAGGACCCTCCTGTGGGCTTTAGCTCTCCACGTGATTATCCAGAACCAGCACCAAGCCTACTTCCAACGCTCTGAGGGCACAGGGCTATGAGAGGCGATGATACAGGTGACAGCAAAGGTCTCTGCTTCCTTGGCCATGTAACGTTAGCGTCATAGACATGGAAGGGCTGTGGGCCATATGCTGGGACTGGATCAACTTTGCACTACTGATAGAATCCTGCAAAGAAGAACCTCTCTAATCTTCAGGTGTGGGATGGATGGCTATGCTGGATCTGGACTGTTTATCTGCCATTGTCACCAGCATCTCACCCAAGCCTTCCCAGGTGCCCACTCGGGCGAGGAGAAGAGAAAGCAAGAGCTAGACTCCAGGGGTGGTCAGTGTGCCAGGGCCCACCCTCATCTCCACATCCCAGGTTTCGTCTTTCCACCTAGATCTGCCCGTGTCTCTGCCCATGTCTCTTTGAGGCATGGTTAACCAGAGCCCAGAGTAGTGAGATAAGCTCAGTCATTCATCCTCAACAGGCTATTGGAGAGACAAAATAAAAGCAAGAAGCGTGGGGTGGTATTCAACATGGTCACATTGGAAGCCAGACAGAGAGGTACAGTGACACCCAGGTTCATCTCCAGGGTCCTGACAGTTTCAAGTTTAAATAGAGAGCATGAGGTATCCATAACTCAGTAGTCCTGGTCAATATGTGGTTTCCCATCACTGACCCACCATTATGTCAGCTCCAGTCTCTCCTGGTAGGCTGTCCCAACTGTGATGAATCTCTCCTGCTATGACTGGCACCGGGCTTCAGTCTTTTCCCTTTCTCAGCATGAGATTCCTGGAGGAATTCCAATTTTTTGGGATCTGTTTTCTTCTATAGTTGAATGTCATTTCTGACAGGACAGTCACACTGTAGTCACAGAGACAGAGGGAATGGAAATGGCCACACAGGAATTTATCTCCCAATTCAAGTGCCTCTTTTCTGTTTCCTGTGTGAGCCACAACTGTTTCATTTCCTAGTGATTCTTCCAAGTGGCCCCAGGACTAGTGCATCTGTGATACCTCTGTGGCTTTGGTTGTATCAGTTGGAGTCACCTTGGGGCTCAGCTTGGCTGGCCAATCAGCCTCCTGCCCCACTCACTGGTTCATTATTGTACTGTGACCAGTGTGGTTTTAGGGATTCACTTTTTTTGATTGACTTTTCCCCCCCAGTATCTAAATATCTCGACTATTTTTTAATTGAGATTTTTTGGGGGGTGAGGTGGATCATCTTGTCATGAGGAGCCCACATGAGATGACTACTCAAAAGCAGTTATAGCCAACTGAAGGTCTTTGTTCCAGCTGGCTGGAACTACACTAAGGCATGTGAGAACCTAAACATAGACCTGAGCATTTAGACCAAGGGGCTTTAAATGCAAAAATACAAAAGCCGGCAATTTAATAGGAGCTAAGATAAATTAGTTGAGGAATCTTGGCCTCTGGTCCTAGATAGAATTAGGTGATTGCTCACAGATTCTCCATCAAGGAGATTAAATTCTAGTTAAAACTGAAATGGCCTCAGCAAAAAATACAAAAATACAAGATGGAGAAAGCCCTGCGCTGCCTTGCCCTGTTTATCTTAGTGATTTGTAAAATTTCTTTATATATTTTGAGTAGACACATCTTTTGTCAAATACCTATTTTGAATATTTTTCCTCGCTGTCCTTTGCTTTTATTTTTATTTTGTTTTCTAAATTATCTGTCTGTCTGTCTATCTATCTATCTATTTATCCACCCATCTGTCGATTTATCAATCATTGTGTCTGTGTATGTCTGTGTGTGCCCAGTACATGTGTTAAGACACTTGTGTGAAGGTTGGAGGGAAACTTTAGGGAGTCCATTTTCTCCTTCCATCAGGTAGATTTCAGACATCAAGGTCAGGTTGTCTGGCATGGCAGTAAGCACTTTTGCTCACTGAGCCATCCCATCATCCCGACTTTGTTTTTTCTAGTCATTTCCAAAAGCTGAAGGTTTTCACACCTAGTCCAGTGTATCCGTTTCTATGGATGTGCTTTGAATCCAAACTAGGAAGTTGTTGTCCCACGGTGGAGCTTTTAAGGTCTGGCCCTTGCACTTTGGTATGAGGTAGGTAGGGTTGATGCTGATAAACTAGCCTGCTTCCATCTTGGTCTTGAAAAACATCTTATAGCAAAGTCAAACTATGTTCCTTCCTGTTTATGATTGTCTCTGTTTTTCAAGGATTAAGCTATGCCACACTGTACCCTTAACTACAAGGGATTCCGTACTGCCTGTTCCAGGAAATGGCAAGCATGCCTTTGTTTCAGGAAGTTGTTTGATGACCATGTTATGACCACCTCGCAAGCACATGTTGTTTCAGGTGCTTGTTGTGACCATGCTACATTGTCACTAACACCTTGCACTGTGCCTTTGTTTCAGGAGCTTGTTGTGACCACGCTACATTGTCACTAACACCTTGTACTGTGCCTTTGTTTCAGGAGCTTGTTGTGACCAACTTCTTATGCTTATTTTCTTCTTATTTCTCTGCCAAGTGCCCCATTTGAAACTCCCTATTCTTGAGCTATAAAAATCTTATCTTCCCATGTCCAGTGCTTCTATCCTGAACCCTGCCTTATCAGGAGACAGCCCGTGCACACGGACAAAGCTTGCTTTAATTTGGTCATGATTTGGGTTGGTAGCCTTTCTCCTTGAGCCCATGGGATTAACAATACCTGCTTCCTCTCACACCCTCTCTCATTGGCTCAGGAACATTTGTCCAAGTGGCCTTCCTTCAGCTTTGAGACCTGATCATACCTCATAGCACATCTGTTTAACATTACCCACAGGAGTGCCACTGGACTCCATTGGCCATTGTTAGTTTATATGGGTAGCCTTTTGCAGAGGTCTGTCTTTTTTTTTAAAAAAAATTCTTCTTGCATGTGCACATTCCTGTGTACTTGCGTGAGTGTGGGTCCCTACATGACATTGTGCAGGTACAGAGGTCAGAGGACAGCCTTGTGTTGTCCCTTGCCTTCCACCATGTTGAGGCAAGGTCTCTTGTTTACTGCTGCCCCCAAATTTCTAAAAAGTCTCCTATCTTTATCTTCCATCACACAGTAGGAACATGGGAATCACAAGTTTATGCTACTACTACATCCAGGTTTATATGGGGCCTTGGGATTTGAACTCAGACCCTGGAGCTTGTGTGACAAGAGCTTTATTCACTAAGTCAACTCCTCAGCCTCTTTAGTATTGTTATTATTGAGACAGGTTAGCACTATGTAGCCCTAGCCAGACTGGAACTTTCTAAGTGCTTCAGACTGTCTTTGAACTCACAGTGATCCTCTTGCCTCAGCCTCCCAGTGTTGGGATTATGGGCGAATGCTGAAAGGTTTGGATGAGGAGGTTCCAGACACTGAGACAGATCACTGTGCAGAAAGGTGTTTATTAGATGAGTTCTCAATGCCATGGACAGACAGACTCAGGGGCAACAACATGGTGGGGTCTCCAAGGAGAGTCAGGCCCCAGCACTGGGGACAGAAAGAATGGTGGGGGCTCCGAGGAGAGGAATCAGAGGCATGGGACAGAAGTAAAAGGTCTTCTTCCACCTCTCTGAGAATGGGGAGGTTTCCAGGCCTGCAGCTTGGCTCCCAGATTCTCAGGCAGGGGGGTGAGGAGCGGGATGGGTGGCTACCAATAACCCCTGTGATGTAAGCTCACTTCCCAGGTGAGAGACCCTGAGGAAGTCTGTGGGCTAGGGCCTCTCAGAGGCTGTCTCGGGGTGTGAAAGGAGAAAGGCCGCTGTAGTTATTATGGCCAGAGCAGCTGGATTCTGACTCCTCCTTATCTGTACCATGTAACCCGTTCTCCTGTCTTTAATAATATATTCTCATGGTGAATCTTGATACTCAGTGGACTTCCGTTTTGTTTCATAAAACATGGCTTTGGATAGAGGTTGTTTCCATTTGACCCCCTGCCTGTCAATTCCCCTAGAAGGATTGATTGCTGGGGCTTCACCAACTCACACTGAATCTCCCCTATGAAGAACCAGCCTGCCCAGGGTGCTGGAGTCTCACAATATAAATAGGATCCTTGGTCTACTTTCTAGAGATAGTTAGATTCTCTCAGCAATACCCATGGGCTGCCTAGAGCAGGAATCACCTGTTTTGTTAAATTTATCCTTCTGTGGTCTTGGGTGGTATTCTCATAGGAAGTTTTAAAACCCCCTTTTCTAATTGTTTGCTAACCAATGCAGTGGGGTTTTGGGAGCCCTGTATAGTCATAACTGGTTTCCCTGGGTTTCTTTTCTGTATAGGCTTCTTAGCAATTTTTACACAAGCAGCTTCTTGTTTATTCATAAAGAATAGATGACAACTCTGCAGGTCTGTATGTGCTTATTTCTTGGTGTCCTTTTGCAATCACTAAATCATCCTATAAATACCAAGCAGAAGTGGTGAGTGCAGGGGACCTAGACCTCAGGAGAGGAGCACAGGGTATTCAGTAGCCTCTGCCCATATGCTCCCCACCCTCCCTGCCTCCTCTCAACTCGGAGTGTGTTTTATTGGGCTTATTCTATTGTATTTAATCATGCCAAATGGCGTTTTGTGCCTATTAAAATGACTGTATGGTTTCCTTCCTTTCTCCTGTTAATATGGAGAATTAATTGATCAATTTTCAAGTATCAAAGCCACCTGCATTCTGGTATAAACACACCTGGCTGAAACAAATGATCATTTTGTCCGTTGTTGTCTCATGACTCATGAACATTTTCCTGAGAACGTTTTGCAGTGTGTTCATGACAGAGAGTGGTTAGGAAGGTTTTGAAGTTTTTCTAGTGAATTTTTCCATCTGGTTTAGATGTTTTGCCAGCTTCACAAACGAGTAGTGAAGTTAGTTTCCTTCCTTCTGTTTTCTGAAAGAATTTGGGTAAATTTGTGTTAAGTTTCTTGGGACACTTGAATCTACCAGTGAAACCAGCTGGGTTTGAGATGTTCTTGGTGGGGCTGTTTGTTTTTAAACAGGAGAATCATTTTAAGAACAGCTATAGAAGGGCTAAAGAGATGGCTCAACAGTTGAGCCCTTACTGGTCATATAGAGAACCTAGGTTTGGTCCCTAGCATCTACCTGTTTCAGGGGATCCAACACCTGCCTCAGAGGGTACTGTGTGAATGTAGCGTGTGTGTGTGTGTGTGTGTGTGTGTGTGTGTGTGTGTGTGTGTGTGTACGTACGTGTGCAAGCGCAAAGCCTCCCCCCCCACAGTAGATAATTTTAAAATACCTATGGAGATAGGTTTTTTTTTCTCTTCTGACAGCATGTGCTGGTTTGAATAGGTTTGACCTGAATAGATTCTTGTGTTTCCACACTTGGACATGTGGAGTGGCACTACTAGGAGGTGTGGCCTTACTGGAGTAGGTGTGGCCTTGCTAAAGGAAGTGAGTCACTGTGGGGGCGGGCTTTAAGGGTTCATATATAGCTCAAGCTACACCCGGTATAAAAGACAGTCTCCTCCTGACTGTCTGCAGAAGAGAGTCTCCTCTGGCTGCTTTTGGATCACTGTCAAGCTTCCCACCATGATGACAATGGACTGAACCTCTGAAACTGTAGGCCAGCCCCAATGAAATGTTTGCCTTTAAAAGAGTTGCCTTGGTCACGGTGTCTCTTCACAGCAAAACCCTAACTAAAACACAGCATAATTTTTAGTGAACTATAGTTTTTTAAAAAGGAATTTGTCTTTTTTGATGGCACAAAGTCATTTGTAGCATCATTTTTTTAAGGGGTTGGCATCTGGCCTCTCATGTTCTTGTTGGCCTCTGGATGCATGTAAGATACAAAACAGCCATTTTCGGTTTGTGCTGTTCTTTCCTCTGGTTTACCTAGTTTTCAGCTGCTCCAACTTTTCAAAGTGGCTTCCTCTTCTCTAATGGTGTCTGGATCCTCCTTTGCCGTTGGTTTCTGGTTTGATTCCTCTACAATCTTTTCCTTTTTTATTTTTCTTTCTATTTTTCCTGGGTTAAGGCTGTAGAAGTCTGGGTTGTGGGGTTTAGAGGTAGAACTGGAATTACAGATGGTTGTGAGCATGTGTCTGTGCTGCTGAGCCATCTCTCCAACCCGGACCTGCTGCCCTTGCCCTTGAAGACCTGAGTTCAGGGCAAGGAAACCCCCTATCCCAGCAGCCACATCAAGTAGCACACAACCACCTCTATCTCTATCTCTAGAGGATCTGATGCCCTCTTCTGGCCTCCATAGGCACTATACTTATGTGTACATGCCCACCCACAGACATACATACATATAAATAATACATATTTTTAGAAGTGCATCTCTACTAGACAGTATACAAGTACATTTTGTTCTTCAAAAATCCACTTAGATGAAGTCTTGCTTCTAACTGAAGTCTGTTCTCGTTGCTGTTTGAATCTATCTGACCCCATCCTTTCCCACCAGCCCTCTCTCTTCTTTTTTCTTCCTTTTCATTGATAAGATCTCACTATGTGGCCCAGGCTGGATTTGAACTTGTCATTTTTCCTGTTGCAGTTTTTCTGGTGCCAGGCATGTCTTTATTTCTGATGAGAACTTTGAGAACATTTACATTGGGTTCTCTGTCTTTTTCCTCTGCTTCCAACAATAAGGGCAATGGAAGGAACGGCAGGGAAGGGAGGAAGCAAGCCCATTACAGTACAGGCTTTTTAAATTTAAAAGAAAAAGTGCAGTGGGGGACCCTCCTGGTGTGAGAATTAAGGCCACTGTCTAAGGAATGTTGGGGTACTTACAGGGGTCCCTGGAAAGCTTAAAATGCTTGCTTTCTTCCTCTCTCCCTCCCTCCCTCCCCCTCTCTCTTTCTTCTTTCTTTCTTTCTTTCTTCCTTTCTTTCTTTCTTTCTTTCTGGTTCAAATTTGGCCACTGCTGGGGTAATGGGGAGGGAGTTAGAAGCCGGTGACGGACCTGTACAGAGCAGGGGAACCAAGGAACGCGGGGAAGGTGCCACTTTCATTCTGGGAATGCAGATTGCTGTGGTTTTGGGAATTATCACCATTTAAACCAAAAGTACAAGATATTTACAAATATCTGTGGCTCTTGCTAATACCAACCTTTTAACTTGTGTTTTAGCCCTGTGACTCTAATGTGCCTTGATGTGGCTTTCTGTGAATGGGTCAGTCTGTGGGTCCCTGAGCATTGTCTTTCATGAAATTTAGCGACTTTGGCAACAGGACTCTGTTTCCCCCTCTCAGGCACCCCCCCCGCCCCCGTCCTCATATGTTTGTGTATAAGAGTTTTAACTGTTCATGAGTTTCTGAAGTACTGGGTGTTTCCTCTTTCCTGTACACTGGGTGACTTTGGTGTTTCAGAATATAAAAATATTGATTCTTTTTTCCTCCACAGCCTCCAGCATGCTGCAAGTCTGCCAGGTGACTGTTTTCATGTTCTTTCATTGTTTCAATTCAATTTCTTTCTCTTTTGGGGACTGGAAAAATGGTTTAGCAAGTAAGGCTTTTGCTGCCACGCCTGGCAATCTGAGTTTGGTCACCAGGACTCACAGGATAGATAGAATTGGCTTCTGTAGGTTGTCCTCCATACTTGGGTCTCTCTCTCTCTCTCTCTTTCTCTCTCTCTCTCTCTCTCTCTCTCTCTCTCTCTCTCTCTCTCTCTTTCTCTCTCTCTCTCACACACACACACACACAGAGCACATAAATAAATGTAATAATTTAAAAAATTTCCCCGTCTTGAAAAAAAAAATTCCCCTTGCAATAAGATGTTTTTCTCTTCCCATCCAGTATGAGAACATTTTAATTTCCACACACATCACAATTAAAAATAGCAGCCTTTGTCTAGTAATCCCAGCATTTCCCTCATCTCTGGGCTGATTCATCCCAGAGCCTTTTCTTCATAGTGACTCACATGGTCTTGATACTTTAAATGTCAGATAATTTTGCAAACTGCTGTCCTTATGCTGGGAGGCTGTTATATTGCCCCCAAAGTGGTTGATGGCTTTGTTTTAATAGCTAATACTTGGTTAGGTAAAAGTCTGAAAGAAAGGTGACTTTCCACAGGTTGGGAATTTGGGAGTCACAGAGTTGACAAGCCTGCCAACTGATTATAGGTATTAATTGCAGTTCAAGGCCAAAGGCCACAGAGCGAGGAACCACGGTGTGACTCCTAGTCCAGTAGAAGAGAACTGATGTCTTGTCTTACTCTTCCGGTTCCTTCCAGCCTTCTGTAGACTAGTCTTCCCACCACATCATGAGGGTCCTTAGTCTAACTTGGTCCACCACCTAGTTAGACTGTTCAGCCGATTGTCTAGGCACCCCACCACCGTGCTTGTTAATCTTCTCTGTCCACTTCATGAGATCTAAAATCATCTAGGAGGTGGAGGTACATCAGCGGTGTGTCCAAGGACATTTCTACAGATAACTGAGAAAAGACCTCTGAATGTGCGTGGTGCCATGCTGCCGGCTGGGTGCTCAGACAGAACAGGGCTGGGGAAGACAGTTGTAGCGTTTCCTCTCTCTGCTTCCAGGCCATCCTGGGGGAACCTGTTTGCCTGGTCATACCCCACAGTCCCTTCCTGCCATGACAGCCTGACCCTCTCAGAAACTGAGCCAAAATGCACCTTTAACGATGTGTTCTGTCACTATACCAAAGAAATGATGTCACAGAGTGACATCACTGTAGGAGTTCAGGTCCCAGCTCTGACTTCTTTTCCCTACTCTATATGTGAACTCCACAGCACAGCCAAGCTCCAGAAAGTGATTCTGAACAGGAAGATGGCGAGGTTTCTTCCTGTGCCTTCTTCTCTCCTGGGCCCCTCAACTTTTGCTTGTTCCCATGTGCCTCCCTGCCTGTGGCCACAGGAAGGTGACGTGGCTGGAGTGTCACATCAATAGCCTTGTCATTGTCACACCAGTGTCCCCTCTTTGTGCTTCTCCCACAGCTCCCATTCACCTGCCAACGTTGATTTTCATGGGAAAGCTGATTTGTTGGGAGTTATTTGTATGCACTGGAAGAGGACAGAAGAGGACCAGTGGAAGTCGTTTTTCACCTTTCAGATGATCTGTTGTACACGCAGGATGGCAAGCAGAGTGGGTCAAACTCCTGGTGCAACCAGACTCAGCCCTTCGTGTTTAACGGGCTAGCCTTTGGTGTGACTGTCTTGGAGAGCTGTGGGCACTAGATCTGCCTGTCTCCAAGTCTACCCCCCCCATTATGTGAGACTCTGAATATTTTGTTTGAAGTTTCTCACATGGGTTATAAGTTCATGAAGATTCCCTGTGCCCACAAAGCCACAGGTCACAATTGTACCAACGTGACAATTGTTCAGGTCATCAAAATCTTGGATAATATTTTTATTTTCTCCCTCCTTACCTCCCTCTCTCCATTCCTCCCTCTCTCCATCCTTCCCTCTCTCCATTCCTCCATTCCTCCATCCCTCTATTCCTCCCTCTCTCCATTCCTCCCTCTCTCCATCCTTCCCTCTCTCCATTCCTCCATCCCTCCATCCCTCCCTCTCTCCATCTCTCCATCCATCCATCCCTGTCTCTCTCTCCCTTCTCTCCTTTTCCTCCATTCCTTTTTTCCTTTTTCTTCCACTTCCTTCTCCCTCCCTCCCTGGTCCTCTCCTCCTCTCTCTCCCTCAGTTTCATTCCTTCCTTCCCCTTCTTTCTCCTTCCCTCCTCTCCCTCCCTTCGTCTCTTTCCTCCCTCTCTGCCCTCACCACCAGCTTCTGGAGTCTTGAGGCATTCGGTACCGAAATGAGGTTTCTGCTTTTTGACCACAGTTTTCCTGTAGCTGAACTCTGTCAAAGTCACTGACACATTCCCCAGGCCTGAGTTCCAGAAGCCCATGCCTCTCCTGCACCAATCATAGGGTGCGGGTGCACCAACCACCCCAACTCTACCTCAAAGCTACAGTCAGTGCTGACCTTGCTCACAGATCTGTCATGATGATTGGGGTCTGAGGGGGCAGTATTTTTCTTTTCACTCTGAGGAGGCCAGGCAGCTGTGCTGGGGTCACAGTCTCTATGTACCAGCTTTTCATGTCCTTGTCAGCAGGAGCCACAGCCAGAGATGCTGGGTGCAGCCTCAGTGTGTGCTGCTTCATGGGGCACAACTGCTGGAAGACACACGGAGGGAGGTGGTCTGTGAGAACAACATAGAAGGATACTTGTGTCCTTTTATGATCTGGTCTTAGAAGTTACATCCCACTGTTTCTTGGTGCTGTGTGGACTGAGATGCCAGAGAGGGCTCAGGATGTAGGAGAGGGGACAGAGGATCCTCCCCACGGCAGGGGCAGTATGAATGATGGAGCACTTGGAGGTCACATTGAAGAAGCTATCTGTTGCAGTAGCCATTCAGCCGTGGATTAACATTAACTAAACAATCAACCCTGTTCTTTCCCATCCTCCAGAGCTCACAGCAGATAATCTTAATTGTTCTTAAGCACTTGGCCCATTTTCAGGGCTGAGTCAGGTCCTGTTCAAGCTTCCTGTTCTTTGCCTCATAATAAGCAACATGATAGAAAGTCACCCATGCACAGTGCCTGTGGCATGTTGTGGTGATACCAGCTCACTTGGTCTTGTGACCCTTCCTGAGAAGGACAAAATGTGTGTGTGTGTGTGTGTGTGTGTGTGTGTGTGTGTGTGTGTGTGTGTAAGGCTGGAGGTTGATATTAGGTGATTCTTTATTTTTGACACAGGGTCAAATATTGTCCACCTTATTTTTTGACACAGGGTCTTTCACTGAACCCAGAACTTACCGACTCAGTTAGATTGTCTGGACAGTGAACTCTAGGGATGTGCCTATCTTCAAATCCGGGACCATCAGCATAGGCTACCACATGTTCACATGGGTGCTGAGGAGCTCGACCCAGTTCCTTACACTTACATGGCAAACACTGACTGAGTCATCCCTGGCAGCAACCCCGTCTCATACTGGAACCCAAGGGAAGAGTGTGAAGCATGCAGGGTAAAGGTCTGTGCAGAAGCAGAGCTGTCACTCATGGGATATTAGCTGAGGACATCTGCATGGCTCTCTCTAGCTCTGCTGACAACCAGAACGAGTGAGAGGGGAGGAGCTGGGAGAGAGAGGCCAGGAAGTCAAACCACTCTCTAGTGTTGCCTCATGTATCATTTCTGATTGGCTCAGTGTGTGCCCAGCGCCTTACCTGCCCCTACATCTGGAACAGGTGCTAGCAGCTTCTGGTGGAACAAATACAAATCAGTAGACAGGAGCCTCAATGATGCCCAAGCTCTTTGGGAGCTGCAGGTGGTGATGGGTGAGGTTTGGGGGCTGAGCATATGTTGTCCTTGTCATTCAGTGTAGCCCTGTGACTGAGACTGAGAGAGTGCCAGATGCTCTCTCCGGGGTCACTGAAGTCAGCCTGGTCCTTCCAGCCCTTCTTTTAACTTGCCACTCCCTCCTCCCCCATGAAGTCTGTCTATCACGCGGATGAATGCCTCATGTTCTCTTCAAAGGCTCACCTCTTCAACTGTGTCTAGTGGTCAGGCTGTCTCAGGCTCATAGGAGAACCAGCCTTCTTTCAGGGATGGAGGTCTCTTAACACTGGCTTGAAAATTAGTCTTGCTGGATGAAGGTGCCTTGTGGGGTCTGAGCAAAGGCCCTCATGGCTACTGCACCCCATGATGCTCTTACTTTCTGGCCACAGAGGTTTCTCATCCTTGCTGGGGAGCCAGAAATGGGAGTGGGCAGTGATGGTGGGCGTGATGGGGTAAGCGATGACTGAGGCAAAGCAGTGTGTCCCTGATTACTTTGGTCCAGCCCATCTGCTTCTGGAGAGGTGAGGTTTTGGGTAGAATTGATTTTATTCCTGGAAATGAGAATGTGAACAGTGTTAGCATCCGCTCCAGGAATCTGCCCAGCTCCCAGCTGAGCCAAGCTCGGTTTCAGATGTCTAGTACTGCCCTGCCATGTGCTGCCCTGGCCAGGCTTGGGTGCAGAGAAGAATACCCAGGATTGCTTCTCCAAGTCATTGGTGTACCTATCCAGGGACAGTGGTTGGCATCCATTGTGTCCTGTATGTTGCCAGAGAGAGAGAGAGAGAGAGAGAGAGAGAGAGA